>CM076065.1:13722500-14959583 GCA_038088235.1 Zacco platypus | reverse complement strand
TAAAACAGTTCTGCAGTAAACCAATTTAAAACTGAGTAAGTTTTAAGTGAGTTATGTACAGTGTATCCTGAAAGTATTCACAGCACTTCACTTTTTCCACATTTTCTTATGTTACAGCCTTATTCCAAAAGGGATTAAATTCATTATTTTCCTCAATTCTACAAACAATACCCCATAATAACAACGTGAAAGAAGTTTGTTTGAAATCTTTGCAAATTTATTTGCAAAAAAATAAAATAAAATAAAAAAAATAAAAAATCACATGTAATTAAATATTCACAGCCTTTGCGCAATACTTTGTTGAAGCACCTTTGGCACCAATTACAGCTTCAAGTATTTTTGAGTATTATGCTACAAGCTTGGCACACCTGTTTTCTCCAATTCTTCTTTACAGGACCTCTCAACCTCCATCAGTTTGGATGGGGAGAGTCGGTGCACAGCCATTTTCAGATCTCTCCAGAGATGTTCAATCGGGTTCAAGTCTGGGCTCTGGCTGGGCCACTCAAGGACATTCACAGAGTTGTCCCGTAGCCACTCCTTTGTTATCTTGGCTGTGTGTCCAGACCTCGCCCCAATCTAAGGTCCAGAGTGCTCTGGAGCAGGTTTTCATCAAGGATGTTTCTGTACATTGCTGCATTCATCTTTCCTTTAATCCTTACTAGTCTCCCAGTTCCTGCCACTGAAAAACATCCACACAGCATGATGGTGCCACCACCTTGCTTCACTGTATGGATGGTACTCGCCAGGTGATGAGCAGTGCCTTGTTTCCTCCAGACATGACGCTTGCCATTCAGGCCAAAGAGTTCAATCTTTGTTTCATCAGACCTGAGAATTTTGTTTTTCATGGTCTGAAAGTCCGCAAGGCGGGCTGCCATGTGCCTTTTATTGAGGAGTGGCTTCCGTCTGGCTACTCTACCATACAGCTCTGATTGGTGGAGTGCTGCAGAGGTGGTTGCTCTTCTGGAAGGTTCTCCTCTTTCCACAGAGAAGCGCTGAAGCTCTGTCAGAGTGACCATCTGGTTCTTGGTCACCTCTCTGACTAAGGCCTATTCTCCCCCAATCGCTCAGTTTGGTGTGCGGCCCACTGTAGGAAGAGTCCTGGTGGTTCCAAACTTCTTCCATTTATGGATGATGGAGGACACTGTGCTCATTGGTACCTTCAATGCTGCAGAAATTTTTACCCTTCTCCAGATCTGTGCCTTGATACAATCCTGTCTTTGAGGTCTACATACAATTCCTTGGACTTCATGGCTTGGTTTGTGCTCTGACATGCACTGTTAACTGTGAGCCTTATATAGACCGGTGTGTGCCTTTCCAAATCAACTGATTTTACCACAGCTGGACTCTAATCAAGTTGTAGAAACATTTCAAGACGATCAATGGAAACGGGATGCACCTGAGATCAATTTCGAGCGTCATGGCAAAGGCTGTGAATGCGTATGTACATGTGATTTTTTTGTTTTTTATTTTTAATAAATGTGCAAAGATTTCAAACAAACTTCTTTCACGTTTTCATTATGGGGTATTGTTTGTAGAATTTTGAGGAAAGTAACGAATTTAATCCCTTTCGGAATAAGGCTGTAACATAAAATGTGGAAAAAGTGAAGCGCTGTGAATACTTTCCGGATGCACTATATATGTAGTAAATTACATTATTTTGCATATTTTCATCTGCTCACAAGAATAGAACAGATCCATGGAGTTTCATCTTGCCAGATCATCTTGATATATTTTTCATTTAGATCATTGTAGAGGACACATAACGTCATCCTCACAGGAGAACATCTAACATGTGTTAGCCTGAATTAATGTGAAATTGCATAACCAGTTGAGCTCTTAATTCTCAGGAAAGCTAAAACAACAATTATGAAAATGGAAATGGAAAAACAGGAAGTAAGAGGTGGAAACAAAACGGGTAAAGAAACAAAAGCAATACAAAACCACAATCCACTCTATACAAATCCAATTGTGTGGATTTAGCATTAGCAGAAGCTCAGCATGTTCAGGTCAAAAGGTCAATAATCTGATGAGACTGACATAAGTCTCTGTGTTTTTCTTCTAATACTGAACCAGATCCTCAGTCTCTTGGCATTAGCGCTGATGGTCAGTTTAACTTTTAAACAGGTTAATAGACTGAGCTCCCTGTGCTCTTTTGACATGAAGAGGGAAAATGCGTCAGGAAATATTTATCTCTAGTTGTAGATTAAAAATAAGGGGGAAAAGGTCAACATTTTTAAATGTTAAACAGTAGACTGGTGAGAAAACGGCTTTTGAATACCAATACCAAACCCTGTATATGAGGGTTTAAATATGTGTATGTGTGTGAGGCATCATATTACAAACAAAAAAACTTACATTTAAAGGCACCCTATGTAATTTTCACCACTAGAAGTCACATATTCAAAATAATAACCATGATGATTCCGTGGAAAGATGGGAGTTGTCACCTTCACCTCCACACCTGATGGAAATCAATCTGACGGGACTCACAAATCATGTTCATGGATGAGGTAATGAAATAAAGTTTTATAACCGTTACATGATTTTATTTCATTCTAATGAATTAGCCGCAAGTAATGTAATGTTTAATGCTAAATTACTACTCATACATATGACTTTATTTGTCGAATTAAATGGTGCTGCAAATGATAACGAACTACTACTACTACTACTACTACAACTACTACTTCCACGTTTTTTCATGAGACTTACTGTGTTGCCATGGTTTCCACGGCAGTAAAAGTGAGAGCAACGTGGACATGACATCACTGTCAGGTGATGCAATGAGGAGGGACTTTACACTGGTTAAAACTGCAAATATATATGAATTTAAACATTGTTGGAAACATTTTGGATAATGTAAGTCCACAAGTGAAAAGTGAACAATAGGCAATATAACCCTGTGCTAGTAGTTTTTGTATATTTTAATGCAAAACTCTTACATATTGTGCCTTTAAAGATTTTTTATTTTTTTCATCCAAAAATGAAAATTCTGTCATTGTTTACTTAGACTCATGTTCCAAACCCTTCACTTTATTTCTTCTTCAGCAGAATGTCCACGTTGCCTTTTACCAAACAATGAAAGTAAATGAGGACAGAGGGAAAGAGATTTGAAGTACTTACACTTCTGAATGCAAAATATGTAATCAAAATATTTTAGAATAAGGTTAAAATTATTGCGCTCCCATTCTAATCCACTCCATCTATTTGACGGTCATGCATGTGCCGGCACTTGGTCATTCACTGAAGTTAAACGTAGACTGTCGCTTACTGTCAGGATAATCCTTTATGTGGAATGAAAATATTTGAGTGAAATTGTAATATTTACAAGGTAAGTATACAACCATAAGATGCAAGTTGTGTGCTGAGTAAAACTCATTGCAAACGCATTAAACAACACACACATCTAATAGTAGGGCAAGCCATGTATAGGCTTATGATTTAGTTTAAAGCTCTTTATATAAATCATGTCTCATGTTTAAGACAACTCTGATCATGCACTTCATAAGTTTTTAGCTGTGTTCACAACATCAAAGTATATCGATATAAACAATATTGTCCCATCATATGGGGGAAATTCAGAGTTTGAAATCATATTCCATACACATAAGTTACACACGTGCCGTGGTTAAAACAACACTGTATTCGTTCAGTACAGATGTGTACAGATGATTATGAAATATTATTACAAACTGTTTATTCCTGTGATCGCAAAGGTGAATGTTTGAAATAGAAATCTTTTGTGACACTATAAATGCATCGTTTGTGAATAAAAGGAGTAATGTCATGTACTAAAAGAAAAAAACACATACTGACCCCAAACTTTAGAATGATAGTGTATATCACGCCTACCAGCTGGAGTGCCCTTTATTTCAACCAGAGGGCCCTCCTTCCATCTTTTGTTATCTCACCATGGACTATATTTCCCATAACCCATTGCCCAGACTCATTATGCCTGATTACTTTCAGCCGTTTCTCATTACCCTTGTTAACTCTGCCTATATAAGCCGTTTATGCAGTCATTCATTATGCAAAGTCTTGTATGTTGTTACACTGCATTTGAGCGTTATCCCAGTTTCCTGTGTTTTGTTTATTTGATCCTCTGCCCGTTTTCTGGATTACCCTTTTGCCTGTGTTTTCTGCCCTGTTGCTGATTTGGATTGGTTTGCCTGTGTGTTTGACAAGTCTCGGAGCAGTGTATTTAGTCCATAACGGACTTAAATTTCAGTCTATTCTTCTTCTTACAAAGCTATTTTACGTCTTCAGATGACTTGGAATACAAAGCATTAGTCATAGGGCCTTTTTATCACTTTTTTATACACGGAAAAGACAAGATTGTCCATTCTGTTTTTGCGTTCAATGGAAGAAAGGAAATCATACAGCTTCGGAACACACAGCACGAGCACATGACAGAATTTCCATTTTCAGTGAAGTATTTCTTTAATTCCCACAGTCTGGCTTAAAAAAATCCCTCTGCTTTTCTGCTGATTTAGTGGTGTGATTAACAGAAGCCAAAACGCGAAACACTATTGAGCAAACAGCTGCTCTAGATTGCATGTGTGAGTGCAATCAGATCTGCAAAACAGGAACAAACACGCAGATATTCTCCAAGAGGTTTTCACACTCACATTCTCATTTTTTTTATAACTCTCCTATATTAAAAAATGGTGTTTGGTCGCCTGAGTTCCTAAAGCAAAACCCTCTGAGAAGCACTGCTATAAAAGGAGGATATGTTTTCTATTAGGTCCGTGTTGCAGAGATATAACCAGAGCTCTTGGTCTCTGTTTGGTCTCTGCAGGAGGAGCTTGAGTGGCAGGATTGTTAACATGTTATGACACTTCAGAAAGCCACTGTGCCCTGTGTATGATGACTACAGACACAAGCCTCTCTGCAGAGAAAGGAAGACAGAGAGCAAAAATAAAGAGAGTGGGATGAAGGAAAGGAGAGGTAAAAGACTGAGGGATGAGTCGGGATATAAAGGAAGAAAGGAGGGTGTAATAGTCTTTTGTTTCCTGTGGCAGTTGGGTTTCAAAGCAGATCTCGTGACATCATTACCCCGTTTGTACTGTACACCTCTTAGTCTGTCCTCGCGGCTACAGCTTTCATCATGGCATCCAAATGCCCCATAAAACCCAAGGACACTAACTGACTGACATACACACACAGGCTTTCTTGTGCTCTCATTCTTGAACACATACATATATGCAGAAGCTGAGTGAGAGAAGAATAAATAGGCAGGTTAGATGGTGCAGCCTTTTTCAAAGGCTGCAGATGTTCAAAAATGCAAATGCGTTTGCATTCTCATGACTAGTCCACCATAGCTCCATAGTGAAGAACAAAACCCGAGAGGAAATGCAGTTAATTCCGCCAAAAGCAGAATTGTTCCAATACAAAGCCTTTGCACACGAAAAGCTCTATGCAGTTTCTCCACTGAATATCAGAATGCAGGAATAATGTGAAAGAAGCATTTGGTAGAATGCTATAATATATATATATATATATATATATATATATATATATATATATATATATATATATATATATATATATATACACACACACACACACATATTATATTCCTAGATATAGAGAGATATAGAGAGGGAGATATAGAGAATAAACAATAAACAATAAACATAGCAAGTCTAGATGCATAACTGTCGACTTGCATGCCTACAATGCAGTGGCTTGTAATGTTGCATTCCATTAAAAGTTGGATGTGGGATATTCCTGTGATATATACGACTTCCGACCATTTGTTGTTTTGTTGTCAGATGCTCACAAGATGAAAATATGTGCATTTGCTGTGGCATTTGTTTTTCAGGAGTATACTTCTCCCATACAAAGGCAAAAACAGTAAAACTTTAACTAATTAAAATGGCTTCAAAGTATTTCAATTGAATTTAAATTACAGAAGAGATCTAAATCTAAAAGATTCAGTATTAGACATAACAGTTTTGACGAGATGAGTAGTTGCTGTGTTTTGTCATTGTAGGACACAATTATTAACAGAGAACATTTACTATCATACATCAACAGTTTGACTAAGTCAGGGTTGAAAATTGTCAAGTTTCCAAGTTGAAAATCTAAAATGGAAGCTGTATGGAATACAAATGATTTAAGCGTTTAAAAACAAAATTAATGAGACAGTTGTTGTCAGATTTCATTGGTGATTTCAAATATGAAATTTAATCGAAAGCTGAGAGGCGTTTCAAAGATTGCCGCTGAGTGAAATGACTTGTCTTAAAGGGACTTTACTTATATAAAGAGACGAGAAGATGAAGTTTAATACATCAATAATATTTACATAAGCAGATTTGAAATGCAAATTGGGTGTTTTTCAAATGTGCACCTTGAAAACAAAAGAAATGTCAACTTGGCCAATGGTTTAGAGCATTTCAGCCTGTTTTCTGTGTTTCATTCATTAGTTTAGCCAAGTTTCCGAATACTGGGCATCATTTTATCTTAGTATAACCTAAAGCGGGTTTGACTGGTATGCTGAAATTTAATTAAGAGCCCCATGCAGGGAAATTGATCAAACAGGTCTGACAACAAGTGCAAACAGCTGTGACAGCTATGAAGGTCTATGTAATTACATTGAATTTATATTGAACACCTGGTAGCTTTTAGTAACAGTGTTTCAATACAAAATCTGGTACACTGTTACACTGAAAAGATATAATTCATGAAGCATGAAGTACTTGATAAAGATCAACAAAACTCAATTTATGCCAGCAAAGGGTAAGTTTCCTTCAAGAAAAATGTGTTCATTTCCTCATACAGTCTTAATGAACCACATGCAGTTGATAATTGACAGTCAGTTCAGCACCTTCTCTTCCCAGGTTGCATTGCAGAGGGAAGGCAGAGTATCAGGAGCACCACAACGCTTTTATCGCTGAATAGCGATTTAGCCTAATGAGCTTCACAAGTCTCGGAAATGAGGTGTGAAATCAAGAGTTTATAAAAAAAAAAAGGTAAATGAGTTTTTAATTCCATTGCTGCAAACATGTCAGAGAGCTGCATTTGTAATTGCCAAACAACTCAAAACAGCAAATTAGGAGAGACACGCTGACTTTGATGAGTTTAACTTGTTTGCATCGAGTCCTGAAAGTTTTTGTGCTTCACAAGTGCCACAATTGCAGAGAAAAGAATCATTTCATAACCTAGATAACACCCTGGAACATGGGGAGAAAAGAAACAACTAATCATTTTTCACAAATGAGGTAATTATTTTGGGTTAATGGACTGAAATGCTTTAAGCCAAGAGGCCTTGCTGTCTAAAACAGTGCCACATTTTCTTGGTTTATTATGATTCATTTATAATTTAATCATGAAAACAAGTCATTAACATTCATTTGAATAATGCATAGTTCCAAGTGGTACATATGATACAATATTGGCTAATTATAATTATTAAGCAACCATTTAAGTGGCCGATAGTAAGTGCATTTAACTTGGGCTAAATGGTAATTTTTTATTTAGTCATTTTATTATAATGACTCTACAGATGCCGTCAATGAGCAAATCATTTACTCTTCCGTTCTTCCCATTCTAAGATCCTGACTCATCTTTACCGCACAAAATATAGCTAATATGAAGCACGCACATGCACACAAAATAATAATCTACCTAAATTAGCATGTCTTCATCCCTCTCATTCATTCCCCTTGACTCGGTATCCGTGGAGACACTGCTGAGCTGATGCTCTTTGAAGTCTTCCTTGAGGCTTCTTTTCAAATATCACCCATTTTGTGGAAGCAATTGAATTTTCCTTGGCAGTGGTGTGTTAAACATTAACCCCGCCAGACCAATTGATATTCCGAATGCGGCGCTCCGACTACTGTTTCTTTCTTCCTAAACTCCAGCCCCAGTTCCCAGAGCACAGTCTGTGCATCAGATGGGTCTGTTTCTCACTGCGCTGGATTCAGTGCATATTACAGCGCTTTAAAAAGAGCTTCAGTTAGAGTCGAGCGATGATACTTTTAACATCAAAGCTGGGGCACCAAATCTGGTTTTCTGGCAGGCAGGACAGCGCTCGGCCTTTAGAGATCCGACTACAGAAAACCACTCTGGATAATGGTGTGAGCTGCAAAGTGTTTAATACCCATAGATCAGTTTTCAGGTCCTGTGATGATTCCATGTCTTTGGTTACATTGGATTATGCTTGACTGCTCCACATGAACCAAAGGGCAAAATGACATTATAGCCCTATTCGAATTGGACTAGTTTGCTTATCGTCTGACAGTGATTTCACGTGCCGGTTCAGAGGGGACTAACATTTTCGTGTTTATTACAGAGGTTTTCTGGATGTGGGCGTTACAGTAGTGGTTCTACCACTAGAGTGTATGACGTATCTACTGTATTTATTGAAATACAGTACCTGTGAAAAGTTTGGAAACTTTATGTTTTTGAAAGAAGTCTCTTATACTCAGCAACACTGCATTTATTTAATCAAAAGTACAGTAATATTGTGAAATATTATTACAATTTAAAGGTTCAGTGTGTAAATTTTACAAATCTAGCGGTGAGGTTGCCAACGACTTGACAAAGATGTCATCTGAGACAGCAGAGAGTAGCCAGACAAGCAATGAGGTTTCTTTACAAAGATAAATTAGAAAATTATATTTACTTATTCAGTAAAACTATATATTATTGCAAATATTATTGCTACTTGTTCATCAATGAATTTCTGCGGTCGTCTGTCCCGACTTTGTCTGGCTACATCACGTTTTTGCTTTTTTCACGACGAAGATTGAGGCAAAAAATATGCGTAGTCCTCCATTTGTTCTCCCATAATCCCTCACTCAGTCACTAATCATCCGTCAGCTGCTCCAGATTAACTTCACTCATTAGTCTCATCACTCCACTATAAAGGCACTACTCACTCACTTCCACATCGCGAAGTATTGTCGATTCTTCATCACAATATCTGAGCGTTTTTCCCCTGTCTGGTTTTCCTGTTTCCGAACCTGCCTGTTCCTTGTCCCTTTGATGTTGATCTGCCTGCCACCGACCTCCCGCCTGGATATCTTCACGAGCTTGTCTTCCCTCTGCCATTGTTATTTGCTGTTGTTGACCTCTGCCTGTCTGACTACGTTTTCCAATAAAAGCTGCATTTGGATTTTACTCGCTGACTGCTCATCATTACAGTATTCAATATGTAGTGACGATGCAAGCTGCCTCTAAAAAGACCAATGAAGAAGAACAACAACAACATAGTACGAAACGCACTCTGTAGAGCAGTTTGTCCATTTAGGGCTACTGTAGAAACATGGCGGGGGAAAATGGCGACTTCCATGTAAGGGGACACGCGGTGTATGTAGACAAAAATGACTCATTCTAAGGTAATAAAAACATAACGGTTCATCATGTAAGGTCTTTATACACCACTGAAAAAAAACATAGTTATGTATATTATATTGCATTTCTGTCAATAGATCCTCCTAAATATTACACACTGGACCTTTAAAATAATTTAATTTATTCCTGTGATGGAAAAGCTGAACTTTCAGCATCATTACTTCAGTCTTCAGTGTCACATGATCCTTCAGAAATCTTATTTGATCTGAAATGCTGATTTGGTGCTCTAGAAACATTTCTTATTATTATCAATGTTGAAAACAGTTTTGCTTACAGCTGCTTAAAATTATGGAAACACTGATACTATTGGAACATTTGTTAAAAAAAAGAGAGAAATGAACAGTTTTATTCATCAAGGACACATAAAATTGATCAAAAATGAGAAACGATCAAAACAAGAGATTTCTACTTAATAAATGCTTTAATACATTTAATAAATAAATGTAAATAAATGGTGTTCATTGAACTTTCTATTCATTAAAGAATTACGATTTCCACAAACATATTAAGCAACAAAAGCATGGATTTTCAACATTGACAATAAAAGTAAATGTTTCAACAGCAAATCAGCATATTAGAATGATTTCTGAAGGATCATGTGACACTGAAGACAGGAGTAATGATGCTGAAAATTCAGCTTTGCATCACAGTAATAAATTACGCTTTAGAGAAATCTTTCCTGATTCTAAAAATCTTAGCAGTTTACTTCTTAATTTTAGTTTATTTTTTCCTCCGATACCATCCATATTAAAATGTGCAGCATGCAGAAGATTGGTGTGCAACAGTAGCTCAGGTAGGTCAAAAAACGAATACAATATCATCAATCACAGATATTTACATTTGGACTGGATTAGATTTCTCAAAGAACCGCTGAGTTTGCCGACTAAGCAGATTAAAATCACAAAGTATGTCTGTGAAGCACAAATATAGATATAATAATATAATATTTTTATTTTCAATTTATCTTAGTTACCTTAGTTTCAGTAATTTTCTTGTTCTTTGATATTTGTATTAAATTCTTTAATATTTATATATACAAGCTATAATGATTTTTTATTTCAGTTTTAGTGTTTTAAAAATTTTGTTGCCATTTCAAATGTTGTAAAACGTTTTTCATCTATTTAATGTTTATTTCAGATTCAATTACATTGTTCAATTACATTTCATTGTAAATATAACAAATATTAAAATTTACTTATAAAGTTTGAGCTTTTCTTTCTATACATAACTAAACTGAGTGCAAAGTTAGTTTACCGAATGTTATATCATACACAATATACACTTATTTTTTTTAATTACAAACAGTTTGAAATTTAATTGACGTATAGATTTAACTAAGAAAATAGTTGTGGCCTCACACCATGATGAGAAATCATACACAAATCAAAAACCTGATACAGAAGCAGCTCATAAAAAGCATCACCAGAGATGCATTCCCTCATAGTATAACTCTGACAGAAGTGCTTGGGTTCACGCAGCTATTGTTGGAACACTATGTGTGTGTCTGTGTGCAATGTAACAGTGACTAAAGGCATCATAAAAGCCACTGATTCTTTTGCTACAGCTCACAAAACAGCATCCTAGCATCCCTTGCTGAAGTTAGGCCGCTGCCATAGCGACTGTAAAAGCAAAGACCCGGCAGCACAAAGGTTAGTCTGATCTCAGACAATGAAGTGAAGCTGACTTCACAGTGAGACTTCTCCTGTATCCTCTAATCCTGTTCTCTGGGCTTCCTACCTGCCAGCGCGAGTCTCCAGTTCTATTAGAGACAGACAGCAGACAGGCTGATAGAAGCTGTTAGCATGAGACATCCTCAGAACTACTGATGTGCACACAGACAAAAAAAATCTTAAAATAATCCTTTGTGTCTCAAAAATCCTCTACAGTTATATAATTTTATAACTGTGTGTGTGTGTGTCTGTGTATGCGTGTGTGCGCATTATATATATATATATATATATATATATATATATATATATATATATATATATATATATATACACACACACACACACACACACATATATACAGTATATACATATATACAGTAATATTGTGAAATAATATTACAATTTAAAATAACTGCTTTCTATTTAATATATTTTAAAATGTAATTAATTCCTCTGATGACAAAGCTGAATTTTCTACAGTCATTACTCCAGTTTTCAATGTCAAATGATCCTTCAGAAATCATTCTAAATATGTTGATTGCATTGCAGCAAATTGTTGTATTACATTGACATGCCTAATAATTTGAAGACAAGAGAGATGAAATAAGAGGGGTGGCTACAGGAGTTAAATCAGGATTTTGGAGGTGTGCGTACCCAAAAATCAATTAGTGTTGACATCGTTTTTTGAGTTCTGTTTGCATATATTTGCAATTTTTTTTTTCTAGTAAAGATCAAACAAAAACATGCAGGATTTAGAATGGACTGACAAACAAACTGCCAGTCTTTGTTTTCTTTTTTTCAGTCGAAGGTGCCGGAATGCTGTTATGGAACATTCTGGGTCAATTTAACCCTCAGGTGTATGTGCGAGTGTGTGTTTTGGTTGGCAGTTAATTAAAAATCTCGTTCAGTGCGCTTCAGCTTACATCAGGTAGATGTGAGATGTTCTTTCTCTAATAAGACTGTGGGCGTGTGAGGCAGTGTAGGTTCAGCACATTTAGGTCTGCAGTCGTCTGATCAATTCCTTTGGCAGAACAGCTGCTCTGCCACCAAATTTTAGAGTTTCACAGGCAGTTATAAAACTACTAGAGCCTCTCTCTCTCTCTCTGTGTGTGTGTATGTGTGTGCGCGTTTTTGTGATTTATAAGGACACAATATAATGACATGGGTATTACACTGGTATTACAACTTCGGACAGTTCATGAGTCCTCATTTTTAAAATATCTTTAAAAACATACTAAACAATGTTTTATTAAAAATGTAAAAATGCAGAATGTTTTCTGTGATGGGTAGATTTAGGGGTAGGTATAGTTAGTATAGGTAGTTTGCACAGTATAAAAACCATTAGGCCTATGGAATGTCCTCACTTTGATAGCAAATCAAACCTGTGTGTGTGTGTGTGTGTGTGTGTGTGTGTGTGTGTGTGTGTGTGTGTGTGTGTGTGTGCGCCCAAAATAAAATTTCATGCTATAACACAATCATGGTTAGTTCAGGACTTCCCCACACTTCCCAAATTCTAGAAAATCAATGATCACGGACACAGGAACATCTGCACTTGGAAATCTCACTATTGTACAACACATTATTATAATTGATAATATTCCAACATCACCTCTGTAATATTTGTGTGATATCAAAAATGACTGATGAACACATACTACTACCATCTGAAATATACATACATATACATAAATAAATTCATGTATGTCCTTAGATAAGTCCTTACACCAAACAGCTACTGGAGTCTCAGAACTACTCTCATTGGTTAAACTGTCTCACCTCACTCTCTAGTTCCCCTATGAGATGAATCGCAATATCATGATTACAAATTCAGGCACCAGATCCATTAGACATTGAGACACTGATGACTCAATTACCTGCGGGACAATTACAAGGTCACGTATTAAAACATGGCTGGCTTTTAATCAACAACATCGCTGTACAACATCTTTATGAAAGTCATAATGGAATATGCACTTGTCGTGCTTTCTTTTATTATTTAAATAACTAAAATAATAAAGCAAAAACAAATATAACACTTCACAGTAAGGTCCCATTTCTTAACACTAGAAAATGCATTCACTAACATGAACTAATAATGAGCAGTATTTTAAAAGCATTTAGTAATTAATTAGTAAAAATATTGTTGTTTATGTTATTTCAGAGTACATTAACTAATATTAACAGATTAAAAAAAAGATTACTGAAGAAAATTGAAATGAACGGACTATTATTAATTAATGTTGTAGAAGTATTGTTAACTTATGTTAGCAAATGAAACCCAATAAAATATAAATAAAATAAATAATAAACAAGTCACAAGTACGTCACAATAATCACAACAAAATTAAGGGACAAGCAAATAAAAACTCATTTTTAACTCATTAAAAGTTTGCATTATTGTTTCACTTTTATGAACAAAGGATGAAAGATTAAAAGGATTATAAAAATAATTTTCTGTCTTCAAACATTTAAACTTGAACTCCTCCTTTGAAGAGACTTAAGAAGATCTGACAACATCTATAGTATGTAACTATAGCAAGTAGTATGTCTTCGACAGTGCATTCTGGGAATATCTATGGCGCAAACATTTCAGTACACTGGAGCAATTTTGACATTGAGAAGCAAAGAATGGCTGATTCTCTGGGAAATGCACTCTTCATAGGAGACTGAAACATCCACAAACTCACCTGATTTATTCTCTCTTTTTACTCATCCTTTTCCTCGTTGCATTTAATTCTTTCCTCATGTCCTCCATGCAGGACGTCTGTCGCACTGAAACAGAAAAAAAAATAGCACAAAATGCATGAGATCCCATGTGAAAAGTTATTTTAGGTTTATCCACACCTTTGATAAACCTAAAATTTGTCCTCAGTCATCAGGCAATGTTCATTTTATGTTTTTCAGCTAACATTATCTAAATAAAGACATTACATTTCAGTGGACATTGTCTGAGACAGATCACTGACGATTAACTAATTTTTTTTTTTTTTTACAAAGCAATAGATCATTTCTGTCTTCATGTTTTTGATGTTCTCTATATACATAATTCAAAAGTAAAAAAAACTTTTATTCAGCAAGGATGCATTAAATTGATAAATTGAAAGTGACAGTAAAGTAAAGACAATAAAGTTACAAAAGTTTTCGGTATCAAATAATTGCTGTTCTTTTGAACTTTCTATTCACCAAAGAATCCTTTGCCATCACAGGAGTAAATTACATTAAAATATATAAAAGTTATTTGAAATTGTAATACTATTTCACAGTATATTCACAAAGACTTTAGAAATACAAAGACATGCACTCATATACTATGAATGGGAAAAAGTGAAACGCACTATATGGAAGAATAAGTCCCACCAATCGAAGAGCCAATCGCCAAAGTTATTGCGTCACTGCAGCTCCCTTTAGCATCTCTGATTGTTATAAAAACGGTCAGTATTCTGAGAAGCACTTATGAGAGCACTTGCGCATTGGCTGATCCAGCCTTAAAAAAAAAAAAAGTTATGATTTGAGTCAAAGACAAAACTTATGAGACAATTGTTGTCAGATTTCATTGGTAATTTCAAATATTAAATTTAATCTTAAGCTTGTTTAACAGCTTTGGAGATTTTGATGTTTCCCCCCATTCAAAGAAATCGGAGCTGTACTTGCATGACTAAAATAGCTGCGTTTCAAAGATGGCCGTCAAGTCAAATGACTTTCCTTAAATGGACTTTGAATATTACTTTTTTTACTGTATATTTTAGCAAATACACGCAGCCTTTCGAGCATAAAAAAGAAAGAAAGATGTTTTACTAACATTAAAAACTCTTTCCAACCCCAAACTTTTGAATGGTAGTGTATATAATGTAATAACAAAAAAGTACTGATTTCTATATAACTATAATTTACATTCAATAGACAACAGCAGTCGATACTCTAACTATAATTTATAAGCCTATTCATTGCTTAGAACAAAATTTGCACATGACAATACAAGTAGGTACAAATAAGATAACAATAAACAAGCCATAAGCGAGTTTTGGTGCATATTCTGTCTCCTTCACTTCTGAGACATTTGCTACGCCACTGCACACACACCATTACAATGATTTATATAACAATTAAATGATTTATGAGGCACTCTGCGGGTACTAAGGATCTTATTATAAATATGTGTGACTGTATGCGTTTGTGTACACTTACACTTGTATAAGCTTACTAGTGTAACCAAAAGATGAGATGTTAAGATTGATGTTATGATTTTTACATCTTGACATGCTCCGCTATCAGGCATTGAAGCAAAGCTGTTTTTTCATTGACCTAAAGCTGTTCACACAGCTGAGTCGACCATGAATAAATTCAAGTAGCTTTGAACATTTGAGCAATTTCAGCGGTTTGGTGCTCTATTTATTCATGTAGCATTCATGTGTGTGTTTGTGAATACAGCAGAAGGCTGTCTGTGGGCTAGGCTTGCACACTGAGAAAATCAAAGCCACAAACTGACAGTTCAGCTTCCAAATGCTCACGCCAGGGACAGAAGTGAGGGGTAAAAACATGAAAGCGATAGGCAGACAGAAAAAGAGAGAACACACCATCCAGGAAAGAACTAGTGTGAACCTTTTATTTTAAGCTTATCTGAATCCCTTGAAAGACACTGTTCTTGAGTTCAAGCTCCAGACTGAGTACACGTGTAGCTTAAGTTCCCGCTACCACCTGCAGTGATATATGGGATATTATATAAGTTACTTCCCGTCCTCTAAGCTGATTGGCTTAATCAATTCTTCACTGCATTCCAGACCAGAGTATGTGAGCAGAGTGGAAGGCCCTGTCCCAAAAGGCACCCTAAACACTCCTAGTCTTCCTCCAAGTCTGTACTTTCACGACGTAATGCCACTTTGACTGCCAGGAAGAAGTGTGGCAGTCAATGCGGCAATCTTCTACAATGAGAGTACATTGATCGCGTATGCAACCAAATTTCAAGAGTGATGACTGTCTTTTACTAGCCAATGCCTAGTGAACTGTACGATTTCAGTCGCCTGTTATTGAGTTAGAGGCAAAAAATAAGTGTCCAGAAAGATGCCTCTGACAGCATGTGAATTGAACCGACAATTTCACACAAAATGTCAAAATGCCCATCTTAGTGAATATCCTAATAAACAGTCGGTTATGTCTAAAGTGAATGTCAACAGCTGAGTAAGTAAGTGTGTGTGTAACAGTATATTGGATCTGTGCATGTATTAAAGTCCCTGTAAAGCAATATTAAAATATGTCTTCTGAGTTTGTCACACCACAGTAAAATGTGCTATTAAGCACCCTTCTGAAACCTGAAATGGCAAATGGGACATCCTATGGCCTCGTGGGCTTCATGATCACGTGCATGTGGTGGCCATTGTAAGTCCACAAGACCATGAATGCATATGAAGTGTGCCATTTGAGACAGGGGCGAAGTGAAGTGAGGAATGAATTTTTTTTTTCGTGGGAGTATCAGTGTTTTTATCTTACTATCCACCCAATTTTTCAGTGCAAAAGAAATCTATTTTCTGTGAATGTGCGAGACTTACATCAAGTGCAGTAAACTGTAAAACAATTTGCATTATGAACAAGTGTGTTTATGAGTATTATGCATTAGAATAATACATTAACAAACACCAGTATTCAATATTAAGCAGCATAACAAACTTTTTTTTTTGTTACAGCTAAAAATAAGTGAACAGAACCATAAGCCTCGCACATTCAAGTTACAAATGGCCGTGGAGGCTTTTACATTAAAAATAAGGTGGATGGAAAATGTGAAATGGAAAACCCTGAGTGGAACTGGAGTGGAACAGAATGCTTTGAGTGGTGTCAAGTCTCTGTCACACTGTTGCAGACAGGCTGTCACTTGTCACTGTGCATTGATTCTTTGGCTTCTTTAGCAACTAACTATATTGGGCAAAACTATAAAACCAACTGCAGTTCTCAACATAATTCTAGCTGTAATTATCTGCACATTGTTATCATATGTTGTGATATTTCTTACTTTTTATGTAAACATTTTTCCAGTGTTTCATTTGCATGTTTTATAATGCTGCTTAACCTCTGGCGTTGTTCAAATGAACAACATTTCATAAATATGTAATAACGAATGACAACAGCTGCAAATGGTGGATGTTTGGTGATCCCAAGGTGAGATAGAGGGTGAGTTAAACAGATGGTGGTTTAATTAAGGAGGAAGTATTGGCAGAACTTGTAGATTATTGTAGATATAGTACAGTTGTAGGGCTGTGTTTTGTTCTGATTATCGGTTCAAAATAGCAGTGTAAAGGTCTTTGCATACGGAGTCACGTTGTGTCAATCAAGTTTACACACTGCCTCTAAAACTTTCGTCCATCATAAAGTTCAGATCGGGTTCAATTTTCTCTGTTTTTCGCATCCGTAGCAAGCATTTTGAGAGGTGTTTTGACAAGTCAGAGCCACCATACAAGCAAATGCCAAAATCCAAAATGGCGTCCGACAAGCTGATCCACTTTGTCTCGCAACACAAAGCACTGTACACAAAGTGCGCTAGCAAAGCATCAAAGTAAGCCACTGATATCCTGAAGTAAACTTTGAATCACTCAGGATAATCCTGCAGCTCCTTCATAAGGATGAGAAAGTTTCCTTCCTCTTCGGATGATCTCAGGATTGGATGGGCTCAATAGTTCCTCTTTCTTTTTCTCTTTTTAAGAAGAGAAAAGACAACAAAATCATCCTCACTGCTCGAAGACTCCATTTTGTATTGTTTTTTTTCGCAACGGATTAATTAATATGCATACGGAATCAATGTGCAAGGTTTATGTGTGTGACGGAACTTGTAGGATGACGAATACGAAAAAAAAAAACCACGCAAATTGTGCAAAGACCTTAAGATTCCAGCCTGACACAGTGGTTCCTAACCTGGGTTCCCTAAGGGGGCGAGGAACTTATATGCTTTGAGGTCAAATATGGATGCAAAAACCTTTAGTTTCTTCGAATGTGCCATACAGTCGGTCACTTATCGGAACCATCTGATAATCACTTCCATTGATTCACAGTCTCTCAACTTGTTGATCTCAATGCTATGGTGCAGAAGAACTGAGTTTGTATATGGCCATGTGGTGAATATAAAAAGTTCAGCGGTGGCAGCAGAGTCTCAGTAACCACTGTCTGTTTGTTTGTCTGTCTGTCTAACTATCTGTGTGTCTCTCTTTGTCCTTCTTTCTAACTCTTTTTTTGCCCCTGCTGTTCGGAGCAATTTCAATTTCACGCTCAGCTGGGACACATCATCCACTCCAGCTTCACACCTCCCCGTCAGCATGCTGTGGGCTCTCACCAACAAGTTCAATCAACATCAACAACACATGGTATGCATAGAAAGTTGAACAGCTATTTATATGCATATGGCTATTATACACACTAGGTGGCTGATGGTCTCTCACAAATGTGGTTAGATGAAGACATGACAGCCTAAACAGAGCTTAAAGGGTTAGCTCACCCAAAAATGAAAATTTTGTCATTAATTACTCTCTCATGTCGTTCTACATTCGTAAGACCTTCGTTCATCTTCGGAACACAAATTAAGATATTTTTGATGAAATCTAACGGTCAATGTGGCCTGTATTGCCAGCAAGAAAATTACATTTTCAATGCCCAGGAAGCTACGAAAGACATATTTAAAACAGTTCATGTAAGTACAGTGGTTCAACCGAAATATTATAAAGCGTTGAGAATACTTTTTGTGCACCAAAAAAACAAAATAAGACTTTTCAACAATATTTAGTGATGGCCGATTTCAAAACACTGCTTCGAAGCTTTACGAATCTTTTGTTTTGAATCAGTGGTTCGGATCGCATATCAAACTGCCCAAGTCACGTGAACTATTGAAATTTCAAATCACTTATGATGTAACGATAGCCTTGTTTACTGAAATTATTTGATTTTGGCAATCTGAACCAACGATTCAAAACAAAAGATTCGCAAAGCTTCGAAGCAGTGTTTTGATATCGGCTAGATTTCTAGATATTGTTGAAAGGTCATTACTTTTTTTCGGGTTTTTTTTTTGGTGCATAAAAAGTATTCTCGTCGCTTTATAATATTAAGGTTTAACCACTGTACTCACATGAACTGTTTTAAATATGTTTTAGTATCGTTCTGGGCATCTGAAAGTGTTAATAGAAGCCTCACTGAGCCATCGGACTTCATCAAAAATATCTTAAATTGTGTTCCGAAGATGATCGAAGGTCTTATGGGTGTAGAACAACATGAGAGAGTAATAAAATGACATGCTTAAAATTTTTGGGTGAATTAACCTTACAAATATATTGAAGGTCAGGCTGCACCTGAACCCTGGGAAAATATGTTGAGAACATATGTCCAGTTCACATAATAAATGAGAGAAATACAGAAATGCTG
Organism: Zacco platypus; assembly: GCA_038088235.1. Classification (NCBI taxonomy): domain Eukaryota; kingdom Metazoa; phylum Chordata; class Actinopteri; order Cypriniformes; family Xenocyprididae; genus Zacco; species Zacco platypus. Next base: position 14,940,162 of record CM076065.1, on the reverse strand, counting down.
AAACAAGAGATTAAGTGAAGTAATTTTCAGAAGGGGAGACACTGTCTACATACTATCTGGGACAGACAGTGAGATTAGTATGTTCCATCGTACGTTGGAAGGAGTATGTCAAAGGTGCCCAGATGGTGTTCTCTGTGGGTTTTTAGAGTACATCTCTGCATGATTTTAGGGCTAACATCGCCCACAAACCACTGTGCTTTGCAAGAGGAGTGTGTAAACGATGCTCTCACAATAATGGAATTCTAACTTACTTCATAAAGGGAGACTGGGACTAGCGGTTCAACTTTGGTGAAAATATATTTCAGGGTATATTTATGTTGGAAAATAAATTTTTGAATAGATACATACTCTAAAGTTAACACAGGTCATGTTGTCACACAACATCAACCTTTCTAGCCCCACATCTGTTTTTTCTACGTACACCTTCATCCTGACCCCCGAGAGAGAGAGCGGGAAAACTAATACACTTTCGATTAATGTGCATTTAATGAGGATTGCGAATGAACCTTAGATTACCCTCAGACTAAAGTGAAGATTGAGTTTCAGTCGGCATGTTTGGAGGCAGTCGTGTCTGAAGAGGTGTTCGCTGCATTAGTGACCCTTATGACTCTGCTTAAAAACTCACTCTTATGCCATGACACTGCCACACTCATTCATATTCAAGCTGCTCATGAATTATGCATCATTATGCAAACATAAGGATTCAAAAAGAGTAGAGAAATTGACTGTGACCTATGCAAAACATACAGAGAGAGAGATGGGATGGAAAGAAAGAGAGCTGGGAGGACAGCATGACAGGAAACAAAAAGACGTCTTATCTGAAATCTACAGTCCTGTAGGGTTATCTCCACGATCAAGCTGAACGCTTGAGTTGTCCGCTTTAACGTGCATCAGCATACTCACCATCTGAAGTTCAACAGAAACCAGAAACCAAGAATGAAATTCTACCAGAACAACAGAACAAGACACAGTCAGAAAATGAGCCAGAAAGGTATTGAAGATACCAATGGGCATTTCTTCAAATTTCCTAGTGGTTGATTTTTATTAAAACTATTTTTTTTACAATGCTTCATTGTTTATTTAGCAACATTTAAAAGCCTTTTAGGATTTTCCCTTGTGCCACCTTGAAAAAGGAAAGAAAACAGCACACTTCCTTTGTGTTCTGCAGAACACAAAGGAAGAATGGAAGAATATTTGGAAGAATGTATGTAACCAAGCAGATCTCACCCCCCCCATTGACAACCATAGTAGGAAAAAAAATACTATGGAAGTCAATAGAGGGCGAGATCTGCTTGGTTTCAAACATTCTTCCAAATATTTCCTTTGTGTACAGTAGAACAAAGCTTTAAAAAATCTTATGATAGCAGCAGCATAGTAGCATATCTATCTTGGCAAAGACCAATATTGCCATATCCATTGTTTATGGTGTTGTATAAAAAATTACAAATATGAGAGAATTCTCCTGTGATAGAAGTATGTCTACTGTTGACCATTATTAGTATACAAATTAAGTGAGAATGCGAAAAGTGTTTTTAGAGTGTTTATAGACCAAAAGGGCTAACAGAAACACTATAAAATATAAAACTACAATGTGATGAGTGCTCTTTTGGCCTCTTTCTCACCTCATCTTTCTCTTCGACTGCAACAAACTGACCCATATCTAGAACAGTCAGCATTCATGAGGATTAAGGGTGATAACCGCGCATACACACACACACACACACATACAAATGAACACACATACACACATACACAGTCAAGTTTGCTGATTGTCTATGCTGTGCCCTTTGAAAGAGGATTATAGTGGCCGTGAAAAGGCAGTGAATTATTGACAAAAAAAGGGACTGGATTTAGATTTTAGGCCATCCAGGGCTGAACAGGAAAGAAAGAGAGAGAAAAAGGTCATTCAAAACCAGCAAGCAGTTACAGGCACTGCGTATATTCTGTTTTCCTCAGGTTTCCACAAGCTCTACAAATGATGAGCTCAATTACAGCACTCATGGAATCCTTCCTGATGGATCAGCAGCTGTCAGTGATTCAGGTGAACACCTACATTCATGGCAGCTTAGGGAGAGTACAATCCAATATCCGTCAAGTCTCTGGGGACAAAAGCTGTTAAGATGCCATTGCTTACTTTCCCTTAATTGTAGTCTTCAGGGTACTGCCGCTACTGGGCAGCTGTGCGCTCATGTGGAAGACAGAGCAGCTATCCCACAATGCACTTTCAGCCTTCAATCTGACATCTAAGTTCGAAAAATTACAGGATTTAAGCAAGTGCGTCTGTGTGGATCAAAAAGGTTCAGAAGAACCTGGTACATTGGAAAAGGCTTAGCTCACTGTTGAGTAAGCAAAAAAGTGGCCTCTGAAGAAATTTGCAAGTGAAATTTTCCCAGCACTTCAGTGTGGATTTGTTTGGCAGGCACCAAGCTGGGCGACTTAAAAGCACAAGGCAACAATTATGTTTAACATTTAACAAATTTTACCAGACTTATGATTTTCACTTTGTGAAATTGCAAAAAAAAAAAAAAAAAAAAAAAAAAGGACGGAAGAAGAACAAGAAGCAAACTCATAGACCAGAGACTGTAGAGATCATATTGTAGAGACCCTAGAATACTACAGCAACCACTTAGCAAAATCCTAGCAAACCATCAAGAACACCCAAACAGCACTGATAAAAACGATTCTGTTGTGAAGTAAATACTACAGAAAAATCCAAATGTATTTTCTACATGAAAAAGGCAAAAAGTACTGTATTAGTACTGTATTCAAGCTATTAAAAAAATTAAGTAAAACTTACTCAACTTTTCTGATACTGGTGTTCCCATCATGCACCGGGGCATGAATAATTAATAAGGTTAATTTTTTTTTTTACTGTCTTCCAGGTGTATTTACACCGTTTATCATTGCTTTTCTTGTTAGGCTTAGTAACTTGCGATTTTGTAACATCTTTGGGAGCTGCTGTGCAGCCAAAAATGATTTGCCAATTATTAATGTAAAGCTGCTTTGCCACAATTTGCATTGTAAAAAGCGCTATATAAGTAAAGGTGACTTGACTTGACATCTGGAGTTTTCTACTCAAAATGAATTTTCTATTCAAGATGACACATTCATACTCGATCGAATGTTACCGTCATTGTGCATTTTGTACCAAGTATTGTAGTCTCTGTGTTCGGGTGAGTGTCGTATTACGTCTATTATGAAGAAATGGTGTCTACACGATATCTATTGTATTATTTACTTAGATATTTTAGATGTTTTGCTCCTGAAAACGTTACGTATAGATACCTACGTATTAACAAAGAGACCCAGCTACATTGATACATTAAATCAAATAAAAACACACGTACCTTCCCTAATATTTCAAAGAGAGGCATCTGTTGAGCCAGAGGCTTAACTGCAAAATAATGCCATGGGACATAGAGCCAAAAAATACACAGATGCTTACTCACAAACAAATACATGCATTCAAACAAACATATCAAAGCAATTCTGCGCCAACGCTAATTGTATTCTGTTCACATTCAGTTTAATATACAGACATTAACATTCAGAAAACACACTCCACTGTTCATGATCCACTGCCTCGCATTCTCTAAACACATGCACGCACGTACACACTGTCATCACTCACATATGGCTTCTCTGGTGTGCATGGCCAAACACAGACCCACTTCTACACACAGAGACACACGAGGGTATGCCACTGTTGTTTAGGAACTTTAGGGCTGAAGCTCACTGTTAATTCAGGCCACATCAGCATGACGTTAGCACATCCACAGCATGAAAATGAGGCGTGGTTGCGCGCACACACACACACACACACAGACAGGATGCAAATTCTGTGTGCATCATGTAATAATACATGAGTGAATGAGGGAGTATATGACAAGTGGAAAAAAAGAGAGATAAAGAGCATGCAAAATGAACACAGAACGTTTTTGAAGTGTATGTTTGCATAGTATGTAGTATAGAATAAACATAGTAAGAAAAGGAGGGTCGAGAAAAGTAGCAAGCCAAATTCCAACTCATATCACATGGGGTCCAGAAGTTAAGTGTGTATATTATGTATATATATATATATATATATATATATAGTAATTTTGTTGTGTTTTTCACATTTATTATGTTTTGTTTTTTTAATATGTCTCTTTTATAATTTTCTATATATATTCTTTAAAATATTTTATTTAATTTCAATTAAAGTAACAAGAATATTTTATTGGTATCATCTTGAGTTTTAGTTAACTATAATAATCCTTCTTCAAATGGCTCGTTTACCACCAATGACAATTACAAATGTAACTTGTCTTTGAGCGAGTCATTGAATCATTCATTAAAACAATTAATTTAAATACAATTCATTCAATCAGGAACAAAACAAGTGACTCCCTTTGTGAGTCAGTCATTGAATCATTCCCTCACAAGATTCATTCAAAAACAATGATTAATTGTTATTAAATATTTAATTCAAGAATAAAATAACACTAGTGTCTGATGTTTGGAGATATGTGGATGATTCTGTTTTGATTGCACTTGGAACAATTTTTGTTGGCTAAAAATAGACTAAATAACTGACAATATGTTATTCAGTATTAACTTCTTGTTTATCGAAACTTTAAATAAAAGCATCATCACACCCACAATTATGCCATTGGGCTGAATATTGTTGATTTTACAACAGTATGCTTATCAAGTAATACGTTTATGCTTTTAGAGATCCATATAAAACCTAATTACATAAGATCTCCATTACACAAACCACTTCTTCCCAATGCCTTCCAGTAGCCCCACTAGAAGGCCACCCATAAATACCAATATAGCATTTATCCAGATCATTCCAGTCTACACAATCAATCATTATTCAGTTAACTGACTCCATTTGGAATGCACACAGACGAGTTGAATGAGACACACGTGTGAACTCTCTCACTTAAAAATGAAGAGTAAGAGTGTGTGTGTGTGTGTGTGTGTGTGTGTGTGTGTCTTAGAAGTGTACTTAAAGGGGGGAAAAGGAAATTTAAAATAACATGAGGCCAGAGAATGCCAAGTTAATTAAGATTTAATTTTAGTTGATTAGCCTGAGAGAAGATGAACCACCATCAAAAACAGGAGAACGAGGAATGGAAGAGGATCAGCCAGAGGGAGAATGGAAAGTACCGCACAGACAATACAAGTATGCATACATCCATAGTAAGCTGCAGTGTGTGTATGTGGGTCACTGTGGGTTAAACCGTATGCCTCACACATATAACAAACACACAAATCACCATCAGAACACATCTAGAGCAGCTGGATTAAAAATTATAAGACGATCACACACATACACACTTTCACGCATCACTGGGTTATGAGTAAACGATGAGTAAATGGATAAAAACACAGATGCACTCGCACGCAAAGGGTTAATGAGATAGTAAAACCATGAGCCTCTTACAGCTAAATCAGTCAGCATGATCCAATGAGTGGTGTGGGTATCTGCATGTGTGTTTGTGTGTACCTACTTAACCATTTTTTTGTGGGCAAATTTGTAGCCATAAGTGAGCTAAAACTGACAAACCATCCTAATACCTCCTTTTGAGGATGTCCTAATTTGTAAAAGCTACGGAAAAAGTTAATTGCGAATTTTTAACTCACAATTTTGACTTTTTTCTCAGAATTGCAAGTTTATAAATCAAAATTCTGAGATAAAAAAAAAGTCCCAATTGCAGGATATAAACTCACAATTCTGTGAAAAAATGCCAGCTCACAATTTTGACATTTTCAAGTCAGAATTATGAGATTATTTATTACATGATGGAAACAAGCTTCCATAAACAGTATAAAAATAAAGTAATTTTTTTTTTAATTGTAAAAATGCATAAACTTTTCTGTGAGGGTGTGCGTTACTTAAAACTAGTGTTATATATAAAAACAATAGAAGTCTATGGAATGTGCCAATCAATCAAAACTGGTTAGTAATGGCATATCTCACACATTTGTGGTCTAAAGCCTATATCCCAGCAGGCAGCTCATCTATGTGACATTCTAATGAGGTTAAGCCGTCCAGATTTATTAAAGTAATTGCCATGCCATGACAGGATCATGCACCAATGACAGTGGCCCTGCCTCATGATGGATGATTAAAAATTCTTCATCAAATGATTTCTGATATTTGTTTATGAGAGTTGTTTTGACGAATCTTCTAATGATTTTTAAAAAGCTGTTTGTACTGCTGATAAATATTTTAGCACGTTTAAAGCAGTCCTTCAGAAGTGTGTGTGTGTGAAGCTGGAAGAGACGTCAGCGTGACCTTTAATCTGACCTTAAGCATGCTGATTACTAAAGATCATGAGGGGAAAGGTTAGAGATTCTGCGTGCACGTGTGCTCATATGATTCAGTATGCAACATTTATGAGTCACCTGACATGTTTTATTAAATAACTATGCATTTAGAAATCAGCACTGCCCAACGAATTCATTTAGAGGGATCTTTCTGACAATATAAAATACAATCTCTCTCATATATTTGTGATACTAACAGGCACTTTCAGCAACCTAACAACCAAATTAAAAGGGTATTAAAATCATTTGATATTCATATATCTCTAAAACTTCAATAGCAAAAATGGTGTAAGAATGTTAAATTCATTTCATGAATTAGTTTAATTTTTTTGTATTTTTATGTGCTTTTGTCATTTTTATAATTTATTAGTTATATCAGTAAGTGGCCAAGGCAACATTTCTAATTCCCTTTCGAGGGAACTCAATGCTGCATCAGACTGTTGACACTATGGGAACGTTTCCCTCACTGAGTCCAGGTCTCTGGGGACATTACTAAGCAGCCCCAGCCGAATAAAAGCTCCTCGAGAAGTAAACAACAGAAGCAGAGTGTCACTTCTCAAGCTCCGACCCCCCATTGGGGTTGGATGCCATGGTTCAGTCGTGGCCAAGACCAAATCTGTACGCATTTAGCCCGATTGCTGAACTCCCGGGAGTTCTAAAGAGGGCTTGCCAGGATGGAGTTTGTCGATTACTAGTTTATCTATTACTAGTAGCCCCATTCTGGCCCCCCTCTAAGTATGTTCCTCGGACATGATGTCTCTTCTCGACGGCTCTACATGGGAGATTCCGATCAAGGGGGATCTTTATCACCCTTGACCACAGACATGGAACCCACTGAGGGGGATCAACTCTTGAACTCTAGTCTTTCAACCGAGGTTGTGGTCACCTATCCTTAACTCTAGGGGTTCCTCCATTTGCAAACTGTACCCATTTACGAGGAGACTCTTCAATTAATGGTGCAGAGAGTGGCAGTTGGACCCAGTTAACTGCCCAGTTGGTTCAGGGCTGGAGTTTCTTTAGGTTTGCTTTCCTGCTGGGTTAACCCTCTCCACATTGAAGGTGTACCTGGCGGCCATTGCTGCTTACCATGCATCTGTCAGTATGAATTCTTTGGGGAGACACCCTTTAGTGTCTTGCCTGGGATTTGCCCATGGTACTGGAGGGTCTGTCTATGGCACACTTTGATCCTTCAGAGTCAGCTTTAGAGAAATTTCTGTCCCTTAAGATGGCATTTTTACTTGCAATTACTAAAAAGAGTAGAATATTTGCAAGGCCTTTCTGTTGCCTCCTCCTGCTTAGAGTTTGTTCCTGGTATGGTCAAAGCTTTTCTTCACCCTAGAACAGGTTATGTTCAGAGAGTGCCTACTAATATATCATGCTCCATTGTCTTAGAGGCCTTTTGTCCATCTCCTTTTCAGACAGTGAACCAAGAGAAGCTTAATTTTATGGTCCTCTCCACACACCATTAGATTCTAGAGTCTGGACATGGAATCTACCCCAAGTTCTCAATTACTTGCTAACTAAACTTTATGCTCGGTATGACTCTCAACTTTTGAGCAGACATTTGTTCATTAAGGCCTAGCGGGTATTTTACATTCCCATAGCATTAACATTCTGTCGCAGAATTGAGTTCCCTCGAAAGGGAACGTCTTGGTTATAACTGTAAGCCTGGTTCCCTGAGAAGGGAACGAGATGCTGTGCCACTTTGCCATACTTCCTGCATGCCTGAGAGTGACTGATTATTCTTTTATAGCTTCCGGATGTGACATTGACATTGGAGTGATTGCACACATGCTTCAGGCACAGGTCACCCAGAAGCATTCCCATAGCATCAACATTCTGATGCAGCATCTCATTCCCTTCTCAGGGAACCAAGGTTGCACTTGTAGTAGAGACGTTTTCATTTTGTTTCATTAAGTTTTTAAATTTTATATTTATATTTTTTAATTCAGCTTAATTTCAACAAAAGTTTTAGTAAGCAATAACAACACTGGTTCATTTAGCAAAAAAAGTGTTTTTTTAATAATTTATATTTTCTTATATTGTATCAAGAAAACTCCATATTCCAACATCTCACTCATTTGACTACTTTTTGTACCCTATAAAAATAGTGTGCATATTTAGATGCAGGGAGTTGCTTTATTAGTACTACAGATTTAAACTTGTCAGAATAAAGGAGGAGATGGCACTATAAAAATGGACTTTAGAAAACATTGAAGGAATATGAAAAGAGGAAAAATCAGCTTTATCCAAAACAGGATATTAAAAACAGGATCAGCTCCAAAGCTTCCCATTCAGCAGGTTCCCACATGGTGAGGATTCTGGGTAAAGTAGCAGTGCACTTGGAAATATTGAACATTGAAAGAATCAGTTATCAGCAGAAGATGCTGACCTGAAAATGTCTCCCACTGGTTTACAGATCAGCGCGCCGCAGTCACCCCTTCTTTATAAACAAGATTACAAAATGGATTAACTGCTGTTCGTTAATCCATTCCAAGTGTGTCAATTGTGCTGGGACGATTGCGCAGAAACCTCGCTTTCTAGCGCTGCAGGCTGGTAAATGGTCCTTCTAGGCAACAACCATTCTGTCTGATATGCTAATATGTTAGTAGTTAGATGTATGTGTTGTAAAATATTGGTGTGTTTTGTGTGTTTGCCCTTTGCATGTGTTTACGAACTGTATAGCATATTGGCCAACTACCTGCTGTTTTTAATTGTGCAATATAAATAAATTGCCTTGCTTTAACTAGCCTTTCTTTGCCTTGTCTGAGCATGCAACCAGCTGCCATAGGTGTCGCCTACATGATATTACTTTTAGCGTCTTACCTACTCGCTCTCTCTCTAATTGAATCATTGATATTGGATCGACTTATGCAGAGAGGAACTGTAAGGAGACTAATGTGATTATCTCTTTAACAGTTGCTGTGTGGGTATGAGCGTGTGTGTCCATATGTGTATCTGAAGGTAAACTAGTAAATACTAGCAGAAAAAAAAAGGAGGGGGGGTGCACTCGGAGGTACTGAGTCATAACGGTCACTTAAAGCTACAGTCAGTTTGTCAGCAGCCATAGAGACTGCCATCAGTCTGCACTGCACTCTGGATGTTTCACTTGTTACTTAAAGGAGTCATAATATTAATAAAATCTAATTTGTCTGTAAGTACTAAATAGTTACGGTGAAAATACCATTAGTAAGTACAGTAACGTGTCTGTTAGTTACTATATACGGACACTATAAGTAAGTGCCTGTTTTTACCCAACACTTGTCTATAGGTACAATGTAGTTACCATGTATGTACCACTGGAAAGTACAGCAGTGTTTCTTATTAGTTTCCATGTACATACATGTCAGGTAAGATCCATGTGTTAGCACTCTTTTACCTGTATGTAAAACATAAATACTATATATGTACCAGGAAAGAACACGTACTGTAAAATAAAATGCTACCGAAAACGTTTGTTTTCCAAGGCTGCATTTATTGATCAAAATACAGTAAAAAATAAAAAAAAGTAATATTGTGAAATATTATTATAATTTAAAATGGAGTAATAACTGCTGAAAATTCGGCGTTGCAATCACAGAAATAAATAATATTTTAAAATTTATTAAAATAGAAAAATACTTTAAATTGTAATAATATTTCACAATATCACTGCTTTTTTCACACTATTTTCAGAAGTGTATATAAGCGGTTTAATATACAGTTGTGCTCAGAATTAACGGCACCCTTAAAAAATGTGATCAAAGATAACTGTAAAAATAAATATGCATTGTTTATCCTTTTGACATTTAATTCATAAAATTAGCAAAAATCTAACCTTTCATTGAACGAAAAGAATTGAAAGTGGGGGTGCGTGGGGGGTTGTCACATTATGAAATAAATGTTTTTCTCCAAAACACATTGGCCACCTCAGTCCGCGTCGAACGCTGAACGTCTTAATCTAACCCTCAAAATAAGGCTCACAAAAGCCTCAATAGATACTGGAAAGAAGTGGCTAGATTTGCTACCTATCATATTGACAGAAATAAAAATAACTCCATCTTCCACTACTAAATTATCGCCATTTGAAATACTAATGGGCAGGCCTTTCCCAACCCCATGGGTCAAAGGCCGTGCAGGCATTACTTCCCTAAGTCACTTCCCTCATCGAGAAACTGAATTCTATATGTGCTGATGTTTCTTTGTGTCTTCCTCTTCCCTCAGAAAAGCCTACTCACCCTTTTGTTTCAGGAGAGAGTGTGCTGATCAAAAGCCTGAAACCGACGAAGGTGGGAGAGCCGAGGTATCTTGGACCTGCCACGGTGATCACTGTGACAAGGAAGGGAGTTCTGACAGATTACCAATCACAGTGGATACATGCTTCGAGGATAAAGCACTGTCCTCCAGGAGAGCAGGCAAGCTCCATTTCAGAATAGAATCTCAAAAGGGGATTCACCTTGCTGCCTATCAGGGAGGAGCAAAACACTGATGAAGCTAAGGAAAGAACTACCTCTAATAGTGAGGTGGGGGTCATCCAAAGCTCGAAGATAAATGACACTTTGAGCCAAACAGTGTTAACTCCTTACACCCCTGTATGCACTAAGGACCAAATTTCATTAATGGATATACCACCTTTAGAGGAGTTTACACAGTGTTCAGTTGCAGAAGTTGTTGCAGCATTCAGCGAAGAGATTGTTCATTTCGCCAAGCGCTCCCTAGAGGAAGAACCAAGTTGGGAAGAGATAATTCTTGAGAGACCATTTCCAGGCAGAACTGTGCTATACCTGTTCACCCTAAAATACGGAACATTCGAAGTATATATAAAAAAGAGAAAATATGAATGTATACAATAATCAAGTTTTTATATGTGCACAAAGATGTTCCAACAGTAAGACATCCTGTCTTAAAGTGGCCATTGTGAGATTTTAGAAACATCTTGTACCCTGTCTCCTTCTGATCATGTGTTCTTTTTTGCTGACTTGAGACTTTTCCCTGCGTGCCCCTGGACAAACATCTACACATTGTGTAATTCTGCTTACCCCTAGATAAATTCAGACATCATGTGATTGTGAACGCATAGTCCTTATATGTATTTCCAGTTGCTGACCGGTTGGTTTCATTTCTTGTTTTCTACCTATAATTGTACCCCTTTGGACAATAAACTTTTTTTTTTTGTCAATGATTGAACTGCACTTTGTGTTGGTCTCATTTTTTGGCACCCGGGTACCCGCTCTTCTGTGCTACAGTGCTCAACCTCAAAGATCTTCTTGAAATATCTAATATCCAAATTATTTTATCTTACAGTCTCAAAGAGACTGTCCATGACGCGGACACAATTGGCTTCCTTTTAATATTTCAATATATTTTGCATCAGATAACAGCTCTGAGATCACCTGACGAAAGATCAGAGACCATTCATTCATTCAGAATCTCTACAGATCCTTCAGATTCCCAGCTCCATGTTGGTGCTTCTTCTCTTCAGTTCACTCCACTCACTTTCTTTGGGGTTCAGGTCAGGGGACTGGGATGACCATGGCAGAAGCTTTATTTTGTGCTCAGTGACACATTTTTGTGTTGGTTTTCATGTTTGTTTTGGATCATTGTCCTGATGGAAGATCCAACCACAGCCCATTATTGGATTTCCAGCAGAAGTAGTCAGGTTTTAATTTTTTATCTGTTGGTATTTGATTAAATCCATGATACACTCATCTTTGATCATATTTATCAAGGGTACCAATAATTCTGACCACCACTATAAATAACAAATAATACATATTTATAGTAAACAATATTTATAACATTTTCTTGTAAACAGTAAATAAAATTTAAATAAAATGTATACAAATGTAAATAATGAATGAAAAAAAAACTTAAAATAATATATTTTGAATAATAAAAACTGTTTCTGCAAAAAACTTGAGAAACATGGACCTCTGAGGAACAGAAATGAAATTAATAAATTAATAATAATAACTAATAATAATAATTAATTAAAATGATAATATAATAAAATGTATGCAGATAAAACAATAGGAAAATGTAAATAAGATTGTAATGCAGTTTTTAGATGTGAGGATGTAATAAAAAAAAGAAAAAAAGAAATGGTTTACGCAATGACTTCACTCTGCAGGAATTTGCATGTGATTTGCATGTGATATGAATATGACCCTCCACACACACACACACACACACACACACACACACACACAGTCAACTGTCTGCATACACAAACGTTCTGTCATCTACACAGCCAACATAGCTCTACCTGAATCACCATCGCCAACATCTGCAGTGAGTTTGTGCATAACCTAGATCCATTCGTAATGCAGCCCACACTACAATCGGTTCAAAAAGAGAAGCACAATAGCTTGATCTTATCTTGTCTCTGACGTATACATACATAAAAGAAGTCACTGAGGACAGTGGGATGACAGCCACGTCCGATCTGTCAACTAACGGTCTCTGAGGATATTCTGCGAGAGTGTGTGATCAGATCATGATCCTCCGGCAATGAATCTTGTCAATGTCGATTAATCACTCAGCCAAAAGATGCCTCACATATAGCCGGGCCCAAAAGAGACCATACTGAAAAGCTGATTTAAACCTGGAAATTAAGTGCATTTTCTAGGATTTTGAACAATTTAACACACACAGAAATGTTACAATGTTAAATAAAATGTACATTATTTAAAAGGCACACTATGTAACTTTTGGTCCTCTACCGGTTAAAAATTTTTTGCAGAAGAATATTTTTTCGACTCTGTGTGACTGTGTGGATGAATATGACCCTTCACAATAGATAATGCTTCACAATGAACTATGTTAGAGACTATGTTAGAGAGATACAGTACATATGGCAATTTATCTGTTCAATAAAATATGCTTTTACAACATTTCAAATCCCTCAGTTCTCACCATCCAAGCCAGTGTTAATTCACGTTTTATTACGAGCTCTGTTGCGTTCTCTTTTTGCCAACAGACTCTTAAACCAGGTGATTCCCTGGAGGTTCAAGGGTTAGCGTGCTCTATGTCAAACTTTCTCACTTGTTGTGACAACTAACCTATGCTACTCCTACACCATTCAAGGGTCAAAGTAGCCTGAACCGCTTTTCTCCATTTACGGATGTGACGAGACACACAAGGGCGAGTGACGTATGTGTGATTTCCCATGAAAACCATCCCGTCAAGTCTCAAAGTCAAAGTCAAAGTTTATTTATAAAGCACTTTTTTTAAAACAGCAAGTGTTTATCAAAGTGCTGTACATACAAAAAGAAAACATGTTCATCAATACAAACAGTCAGCACCATAAAAGAAAAACACTTAAGACACAATAAAACAGTAAAAGAAAGCAGCTCTCACATGGCATCGAATGCCAGACTGTAAAAATAAGTTTTTAGGCCAGATTTGAAGACCTCAAGTGTTTGAGCCTGTCTGATGTAGAGAGGCAAACTGTTCCAGAGCTTCGGGGCCGCCCCTGCAAAGGCTCGGTCCCCCCTGCTCTTCAGTTTTGGAACAACTTAAAGCAAATGGTCAGCAGACCTTAGTGCTCTTGAAAGAGCATACAGATTAATCAAATCTGATAAATAACTTGGCGCTGAACCATTAAGAGATTTAAAAACAAGCACCAAAATTTTAAAATGAATCCTATAAATGGACAGGTAGCCTGTGAAGAGACGCGAGAATGGGAGTGATATGTTGCCGCTTTCGTGTACCCGTCGATAGGCGAGCTGCTTCATTCTGGACCATTCGCAGTCTGGAAAGTGAGGCCTGACTAATACCTAAACAAAGGCTGTTACAATAATCAAGGCGACTTGAAATGAAAATATGCACAACTCTTTGAAATCCTTTAGAGGATAAGAAAAGTTTCATCTTGGAGAGTTGTCTCGATTGGAAAAAACATGATTTAACTACTAAATTAATCTGTTTATCCAATTTAAAAATCACAATCCATAACAACACCCAAATTTTTTTACATACGGCTTCGCATATGGATTCAGCTCACCGAGGTTTGGGTCTACTGTCTCATGGGTTCCCCCTGGCGTAAACAATACCACTTCTGTTTTCTTTTCATTAAAATTAAGGAAATTTAGTGCCAACCAGTTCTTAATTTCTTCAAAACAATGCAATAAAGGCGCTAAAGAACAGGTATCTTTACGTTTCAAGGGCAGATAAATTTGCAGGTCATCTGCAAAACAATGAAAAGAAATACCAAATTTCCTAAAAATATGACCCAAAGGGAGCATATAGAGGGAGAACAGAATAGGCCCCAAAATGGAGCCCTGGGGGACCCCACATATGAAGACCTTGAATAGTCATCGTCAATAGCATTAAAGGCCTCTGAGAATGATTGAACGGATGAAGAATTAATTGTTCTGCGGCGACGGATTGGAGCAGTCACTTTAGGATCACAGGTAATACATATCTCAAAGAAAACAGGTAAATGATCAGAGAAAACGGCATCACCGACTTCAATATAACCAATTGGCAAGCCATATGATAAAACCAAGTCTAAGATATGACCATAAACATGTGTGGGACTAGCCACAAGCTGAGTTAAGTTAAAAGACTCCACCAGATTAAGAAAGGCTATAGCCAAGGGTTTGACAGGACAACACACATGGATATTAAAATCCCCAACAATTAAGACCTGATCATATTTGGCATAATTTCAGCCAAGAAATCTGAAAAGTCTTCAATAAAGTCTTTGTTATATTTGGGTAGGCGATAGACAACAGCGCACAACACCGGATAACTCAAGCTTAGTTAAAAAATACTGAGTTCGAAGCTGGAATAGGAGTAAGCTGACAGATGACGACAGTTTAAGTGTTCTTTAAAAATAGCTGCTACACCACCTCCTCGACCCGTAAGCCGCGGAGAATTAAAATAAGTACAATTCAGAGGTACAACTTCTGAAAATACACTTGACTCACCAACACCGATCCACGTCTCTGTCACACACAACATGTCCAGGTCCTTGGAAGTGAAAAAGTCATTCAAAATAAAAGACTTGTTGGCTAGTGATCTAGCATTCACCAAGGAAAACCTCACTTGAGTTGAGTCTTTCAGCAACGGAGGTGCACGATCAAAGGATCGGAGGAGAGCGACGTCCACACCACCTCTACTAAAACGAGGAGGCCGATAAATGTTGGCCGACGGCTGCCCATCCACGCCAGCAGGTGTTACCGGCACCAGCCACCCATACGCGGGATCCGAGGAGCGTCGGAGCACACACCGGCAGCAATCCATGCCAAGCTCGGACAAAATCCGGCGGGGATCAGCCCCTGGAAACAAGGCCATCAAGGTTCTAGCTCTCACCAATAGACCACCGCGTTTACCGCGGCGTCTAAGTCGCTTCTTCCTCCCGGGAGAGCATGTCTGACAAAGATAGTCAGGTAATCCACACAGGAGCGGAGGAGGGGGCGAGTTGTTTTTTCCACCCTGATTAACATTATAGATCGCTGTATTTTCAACAGCCGATACAATTTTAAGTAGTGTTTGGCGATAATAAACCAATAGAGAGTCTGCAGTATTTAAAACAGTCAATAAAAACACGATGAACATCCAAACAACCAGGAGCAGTAGAGGGCCGGCCATATACACTGGCGCCATCACACTGGTACCTGTGTCTCAAGTCTCAAATATAAACACTTATAATAGGCTTACCATATTGAATCAGAAAACAAAAAAACATTTTTGGAGGATGGATTGATGATGTTTTGATTCATCCTTTAAATTTTGTTAATTTGGAATTTTGGAAATGTATATATAATAATAATGTACCTTTAAGGTTCTGCTCTATTTCTAAGCAAGTAATCAAATACGCAGATGTTTGACATTGACCATGTGAACTCTTTTGACAATGTTTTAAATGGCATCTTGGACAAATAATGTTGGATAACATGATTTCACACCAACTTGAGCATCCAAGCAGCTCTAGTTTTGTTGCTATTAAAACAAAAATGGGATGAACCACATGCTAAGACATTAGCATTGCTAAATTCAACATTTCACTCAAAATGTTATACTGCTGATAATACAATTGTAATGATTTATTTTACTTTATTAAACTATAAAAAATGCAAAATAGAAGCATTTTAACCAATGGTCGCTTAGAATGCACTGTGAAACATACAGATTGTCGCTGTCCGTGGTGCTGATTGAAAACAGCTGCAGACATATATACGATGGGTGTTTATCTCATTAGATGCTTTTTGTCTGCAATATGCTGGCTATATTTAAAGTGAATATAATAATTCAGTTATCTAATCATCAAATTCACTTGGCTTGAATTCCCTTAATGCACACTGTGATTTTGTACAGACACATCAAATAGCATCACAGATATTTAGGGCAATATTAAGAGGGATTTGTGAATAAAACCATCCAGGAACTGTGAAATGGATTAATAATTTTTTTTTTGAAAATGTAAAAATGGCAAAAGTTTAGTGTGATGGGTAAGGTGTAGGAGTATGGTTGTGCATGCGTGTGCGTGTGTGTGCTGAGAAAAAAACAAATATGGATGATGACCTACAATAACAAACAAGTATTAGTTTACATTCAGATTTTCTTGAAAATGTTAACATGATTGTTAAAGCTTTAAAGTACAAAAAAAAATACAACCAAAAAACATGTTAAATACTTAATTACTTTCCCCAGTAAATTTCCAATTCCTCTCTTTTATCTGCCTCATTATAAAATAATAAACAGTGAAGCAGATCCTAAACATAGATAAGTAGAAGTCTGACTCATTTTAGTTCAAAAAACGATTTAACAGATCACTCAGAAGTGTTCTCCGAAGTCCCTGAGCAGCACTTTGTGTTCCTTTTGTAGTGAGATAAATAATTAGTCATATATATAAAATCCTCACAGGCTGACATTGAAGAAGGTATATCAGAGACTCAGAGGTGGGCTTTTATGACTTGAGCCAGTAACCCACCAGAGACCCTAACAACTACCTACCAATACCTTAGCAAACACCTATGTGCAAAAATAATACATTCAGGGGTACAGCAGCTTGTCACTGGGGTAGTACCCTTAAAGGGACATCTTTGCACCTTATTGACCAGTGAAAGTTCATAGTAGTACCCTAAGGGTACAAATTACTACTCTAAAAGTGCACACACACTGACATAAAAAGATTATTACATACATACAATATAAAATCCAATTCGTTTGTTGGACAGCCATTATCTGGCCAGGTTCTTCTGTGCTCTGAATCACTCACAAATCTCTTGACAGTTTGATAATCTTTTTTCAGTTCTCTCAAAATATTAGTTGTTGTCATGCCTTTTTGCAAGGCATTTCACTATTTCATTCTTTCTATCATCAGATAGATCTTTCTTGCTCCCCATATTGCATGAGAACAGTGACTTTATCATGTGACAAACTCTTTAAGCAGGTTTTCAATTTACCTAAAAAGTAAAAGTATTAAACAAACTGTCTGACTAAAGAGATATGAAAAATAAAACAAACAAACAAACACTTCCTGTGAAAACCTAAAATCTGAATGCTTATTTTACTGAAATCCTACTGAAATATCACTTGCATAATAATTTGGAACAAAGTGTACATACCAGACTTTTTGGGTTTTAATATTAAAGTCCATATCTTTAAGTGTACAGCCCTACTTTTGACTTATTAATCCAAAATGTGCCAAATTCCGTGATATTCTGCGTTATACAGTAAATTCTTTTTTATTAGTGGATTCTGCAATTGCATACACTGTGAAAAAAACTCACCAACCAATAATATACTGGCTTTTGGTGACATGCGCACAAGTCACTAATATTACATAAAACTTGGTGGCGCTCACAAAAAGACTATTTTGATAAGCGACAAGTGAATATCAGAGAAACTGGCTCTTTTGTCTCTGCACTCTTGTATTTAGTGTTAAGCATGATAAATGCTGATAAACACCATTGTGAATACAATAATATGAATGGCTGTTTGAAAACATGTAAATATGGTTTGACTTCCTTTCTTCTCCATGACAAGCAAATGGAAAGTTGCACAGCACTGTGTTTGGCATGACAGGGATATTTTTTGATTTTCCGTAAGCGCCACCTACACATTCATTCAGTTCATTTTGTTATGCAATGGTCTCAATAGACAAATCACATTAGAAAAATTTATTAAATCTTTACCACGGTAGAATTTTTTTTCTTTTTTTCTCAAGTAAAGCTGATGCACATTATTTAAAAATTTTAATATAAAGTTCAGTCATGAAACTCTAAAAGGCACATCTGATTGGTTCCTGCTGTAGCTAATGAAATCGCTGCTTAACCTTCAAATACTCAGTCAGCATTTCCTCTAGTGGTTGCAGCGCACATTCTGCTACAGGTAATTCATGCATGTTATATTGTACAGCAGCAGAATGTCTTACTTGCTCAAATCAGCATTTCATGTATGTACTGGCAGTAGCAAGTCCCGTACTTGCCCTGCAGCAGCAGCACAGTAGATCTATTCCCCTAAGACCAAACATTAGCCCCTTTCACACATACCAGTAATGACTGTAAGAGATCATGTGTGAACAGGATCTTTTCAAAAATACCAGAAAATTGGTTCTGGCAATTAACCAGTAAGGGAAGCTGTAACATTACCGGTAAATTACCGTTATGATGCAGGATGAAGATTACCGGTATGAGCACATACGAAGGCAGAATGCGCTGGTGTAAGAAGTCTGCTTTGTCATAAAGTTCTTATGGAGATGACATGATTACTCTGGGCTGTTTACAATAAGCTATGGTGCTTTTTAATAGTTTTTCTATGTAAATATGCACTAGAAGGACATCTTTGACAATTGCGGCACATCTCGCAGCTTTTTCAGTGTGTCGCACTCGAAACCCACTGTTCTGCTATTGTCATACAGTGGGGCAAAAAAGTATTTAGTCAGCCACCAATTGTGCAAGTTCTCCCACTTAAAAAGATGAGAGGCCTGTAATTTTCATGATAGGTACAATTCAACTATGAGAGAGAGAATGAGAAAAAAAATCCAGAAAATCACATTGTCTGATTTTTAAAATAATTTATTTTCAAATTATGGTGGAAAATAAGTATTTGGTCACCTACAAAAAAGCAAGATTTCTGCTCTCACAGACCTGTAACTTCTTCTTTAAGAGGCTCCTCTGTCCTCCACTCGTTACCTGTATTAATGGAACCTGTTTGAACTCGTTATCAGTATAAAAGACACCTGTCCACAACCTCAAACAGTCAGACTCCAAACTCCACTATGGCTAAGACCAAAGAGCTGTCAAAGGACACCAGGAACAAAATTGTAGACCTGAACCAGGCTGGGAAGAACCAGCTTGGTGTGAAGAAATCAACTGTGGGTGCAATTATTAGAAAACGGAAGACATACAAGACCACTGATAATCTCCCTCGATCTGGGGCTCCACGAAAGATCTCACCCCGTGGGGTCAAAATGATCACAAGAACGGTGAGCAAAAAACCCAGAACCACACGGGGGGACCTAGTGAATGACCTGCAGAGACCTGGGACCAAAGTAACAAAAGCTACCATCAGTAACACACTACGCCGCTAGAGAGCATTTGGATGATCCACAAGAGGATTGGGAGAATGTCATATGGTCAGATGAAACAAAATAGAACTTTTTGGTAAAAACTCGTTGTTGTGTTTGGAGGAGAAAGAATGCTGAGTTGCTTCCAAAGAACACCATACCGACTGTGAAGCACGGGGGTAGAAACGTCATGCTTTAGGGCTATTTTTCTGCAAAGGGACCAGGGCGAGTGATCCGTGTAAAGGAAAGAATGAATTTCAAGGTCCTGGAGTAGCCTAGCCAGTCTCCAGATCTCAACCCCATAGAAAATCTTTGGAGGGAGTTGAAAATCCGCCTTGCCCAGCGACGGCCCCAAAACATCACTGCTCTAGACAAAATCTGCATGGAAGAATGGGCCAAACTACCAGCAACATTGTGTAAAAACCTTGTGGAGACTTACAGAAAACGTTTGACCTCTGTCATTGCCAACAAAGGGTATATAACAAAGTATTGAGATGAACTTTTGTTATTGACCAAAAACTTATTTTCCACTATAATTTGCAAATAAATTCTTTAAAAATCAGACAATGTGATTTTCTGGATTTTTTTTCTCATTCTGTCTCTCATAGTTGAAGTGTACCTATGATGAAAATTACAGGCCTCTCTCATCTTTTTAAGTGGGAGAACTTGCACAATTGATGGCTGACTAAATACTTTTTTGCCCCACTGTATATCCATTACAATGCTAAACACTCCGAGAGTTGTCATGCCAGAACAGGCTTTAACTTGGTAAGGCATAATGGTAGAAAGATGCATCTCAAAGTATGTCAAAGAAGTCAATCTTGTGCATGTTTACATAGATGAGCAATCACAAAACAGCAAAAATGAACACAAGACTGCATCCTGTGTAAACAGCCTTTTACTCTCTGAGTCACAACTGTGTTGTAGCCCAGAGTGGCTTCACGATAAACTCAATTTCATCATGTATTTGCGGTCGAGAGGTCTGTTGACTGGCTGGTGTGTGCAGAGGGCAGAGGCACTGACCTGCTGGGCTGTGTGGAGCGCAGGGTGGTCAATGGCTGCTCTGTAAAACACACTGTGATATAGCCTTTACACACGGACCTCCTGGCATTTCTGGAGCTGCAGCCAACACATGCACACACTACGCTGCACGTCTGCTAGTTAAGACACAGAAAGATGCAGTGTAAACCCATCAGTGTGTGTAAATACAAACAAATATGAATATGCTCGCATACACGCATAAAGCTGCAACATTTCATCCAGCGACACATACAAAGTGTGAACATGCATGCGCGCACACACACACACCACAGCCATCTGTCAGACACAAGTCCCCCCTGTGTTCTGGCTGTCGTAGATATAATACAGTCTGCTGATTGGCTAAATCTGTTACCAGCTTATTATAAGACACAGAGACCTGTGATGAAACGCACACATGCACAATAAATAACTTCCTTTCTTCGCAGGAAGTGGTGACAACGAAACACTTGAGGAGAAGAGAGATGACATTCAGGGAGAAGGACATGACAGACATTCACATTAAACTTTCAAACCTCTATAAATCCGTTTTTCACCTGAGTGCCATTTCAATCCCTCTCTATTTCTCTGCATCGTCTCCTTCCATCTGTTTCACGCGCTTCTAATCATTCATCTTCATCCAGCTTCCCAATCATTTTCCAGTTTGTGTCGTTTCCTCTGGAGTGCTGTTCAATAAGGCTCTGAAATTTGACCTCTTACATCACGTTGGCACATAAGCACTCATAGACACAGACTGATAGGTCCCTAATGCCCTGTTTTTGAATTAACACATTATTGCTTTGTAGTAATAGTGCCAGAGAAAGAGAGTGAGAGGAGAACAGTCAAGAGTCAGACTAGTACAGTGCTACCAAGAGTACTGTGAAACAAAAACCTACCCATACTGAATTGTGATTGGTTTTAATTTGTTCATGCATTCAGAAGTTTGGAGTTGGTAAGAATTTTTAATGTTTTTTAAAGAAGCAGTAAACAGTAAAATTGTGAAATATTCTTGCCATTTAAAATAACTGTTATCTACTAATATATTTTAAAAATGTAATTTATTTGCCTGTGATGGCAAAGCTGAATTTTCAGCATTGTTACTCAGTATGTGTTACATGTATTCCCATTTTGGACTTTGTTTTTGTCTTGTTGTATGTCATCCTAGGTTCGGTTTTCTTATGGTTTCTATGATTACTGATTTGAGTTTGTTATGGTTTCATTCATGTCAGGTGTGTCATTAATTAGTATTGTTTGCTCCTATGTTCTCTGTGTATTTAAATGCAGTTTCTGTCTGGTCTTTGTCCTGTGTTGTTGTTGATGGTGTTGTGTATTATCTCTCAGTTATTCTCCGTGTACTCATTAAACTCTATATAAAGATTCCCTTCGTCATCCGCTTCTTCCTGGACCCCGCACCCGTAACAGTATGAGCCTTCAGAAATCATTCTAATATGGTGCTAATATTTGGTGCTCAGAGAAACATTTCTTAGGTAGAAAACAAAACAATTGTGCTACTTAATATTTTTGTGGAAACTGTGATACTTTTTTGGGGGGATTGTTTGATGAATATAAAGTTCAAAAGAACAGCATTCATTTGAAATAGAAATTGTTTGTAACCTCATAAATAACATTATAAAGTCGAATTTGATAAATTCAGTGTTTCCTTGCTGAAAAAAAAACACTTTCTGACCCCAAACATTAATCTATTTTTATTTGCATATTGAATTGTGATTTAATTGACATAGAACCTAAATCTAAAACCTAAGCTTTCCTAAAACTTAAACATTGTTCTTTTGCTACCTTGCAAACTCTTGTAATTCCCTGAAAGCAGATCTTGTTTTTGGGTGTAACTAAGCGTGTGTGGCCAGATAGTTTTTGAAGACTTTGGCTTTTATTTTTTTCCCCACACAAGTTGGAAATAGGCTGCCAAATTAAACAGATTTAAGTCATTTAGTGTTTGGCACCACAAGAAGTTGTGTTTACACATTCCCTTGCCATATGTTAACACTCATCTTTGAGGGTGAAACATTTGTTAGCCAAAAAATAAAACAGAAACTGAGTTTGTGTGTGTGTAAGACAGAGACAGAGAGAGAGAATGGCTACTGCCAAATTGACAGCTCTGTAGGTAATCCTCAGCAAACAGGAAGTAAGTAAATGTCAGCACAATTACACACACCTACACATTCACAAAATCAACAAACACCCAATGGGGTTTCCAAAGTGGGTTCCGGGGAACACCAGAGGTCCACAGATAATTTCAACATGAAAAAAAAAACTATTTTAAAGACTGGATATAATAAGTCAAATTTAGATTAAAAAAAAAAAATGGTAACACTTTATTTTACAGTGTCATTGTTACATGTGTTACATGGAGTTACTATAGTAATAACTATAAATTTTGCATAATTACATGCAACTAACCCTGAACCAAACCAAACCCCAATCCTAAACCTATAGTAAGTACATGTAGTTACTTAATATTACTCAGTACTTAAATGCATAATAACAGTGTAACAAAGACACCTTAAAATAAAGTGTAACCAAAAAATTCTACTAATTGCCAAAGCTTTTTACTGTATAATCACAAAGACCCGCCCCCTTTAATTACTGTTGCTTTGTCTGACAAGTCATGCGCTCTCACGCCACACATCATGTTCCTACGAGGTGAAAAATACATCAGGAGCAATGGACACTGACAAGGCGCCGTCAGACAAGACAAGAGCAGGTTTCTTTTACATGAAACAAACTTTCAAATTTCAAATATTTTAACTTTTTAAAGATGTTTAAACAATAAACACCGTATAGTGGCTCTTTAATGTGTCGTGACAGATTGCTGTAGCTCCTTCAAACGGCTCAAGAACCATCTCTTCATACTAGTTCATTTATAGCATCAAATAAACATGAATGAACATCAGAAGGGACGTTGTTTCAACCGCGGAAAGACGGGGGTACACACAATTTTTCAAGTTCACCAACGTTAATGAACTAACTCCCCTGACTGCTTTGTCGGACAAAATGGCAGATTTAGGGTTATGATTGGTCAGATCGCCTATCAATCAAACAGCCGGCGAAGGATCAATTGTGACAATCCACGCACCTGAGTCTGTTGACGACAGGACAAACGGAAAAGTGAAAGAACGTTCGCTTTAATGTGTGTTTGCGTCTCTGTACACATTTAAAAGAACCTCAATGTCAAATAAAAGTTGATGGTTTATCTTAATGGCATCCCGGATCGCGTCGGACGACTGTATGTTTGTTTTGAGCATTTTGTTTTATAAAGAAGCACAGTATAATGCAGAGTTCACAAAGAAACATTTGTCGAAAGATGAAGCAGTCAGCTGCATTGGATCTGAAAGCAGCTTCGTAAATGATTTCATAAAGTTTTGTTTTAAAATTACTTTTACATAATGTTTTCAAAACACTTACTAATGTCCAATAGCAAGCGGGTGCTGATACAGTTTCCTATGATGTTAGCCAATCATTACAGTGGCCGTTTACTGACAAGCTTTAAAAGAGTCGCCTCTTAAAAACGAATCATTTCAGAGGGTCAGAATGAAGGTTGAAAATAATCATTTTTCTGCATATTGGTTTTATTTTTTTATGCAAAAACTTAATTACCATTATGAAGCTCAAGGAACATATTAAAATAATTTAAAAAACATCTCCGCTTGTATAACTTATTAACACAGCGCTTAAAGTACAATGGCAATACTAGGATTTTAATGAAAATATATGAACAGCACAGTATTCTTTGAAGTACAACAGATAATTATGTAAATACAGTACTATGTTACCACCATAGTACTTTTTTGTAAGGGTGACTCATTAAAAGTTCACAAGGAGTAGTTAATCTAGGAGTAATGGCACAAACTCGTTCTACATTGCTCTCTCTGGTAATGCTTGATTTAGGTGTGGAATAATGTGACTGCCATTACTAGAACAGTCCATGAAAATGTCAGTATGCTTACAGTTTGCGTGCATATATGTGTATGTGCATGCGTGCACATTTACATGTGTTCTGCAGGCTGTGAAATTAAATTTGTCAGACTCTTAGGAACCCAGCATGTCCGAGAGCCACAAATATGCAGTGAGTGTGTTACATCTACATCAGCACCTCTCATCCACCTCTCCTTAACATTTATACTGTACGCAGTCTTCCATCCACATGAAATGTTCCTTTAACAAATGCATGTAACGGCACTCTCTTTTCACTTTATTCTGACTGTGGCATGAGTAACAGAAATGTTCAACATTTATATTCATTGTCTGTGTCAGACAGATGGATAGACCTTTTAAAATATCAGCTCTAAACTCTGTTTGTCCCGCTATCCACTGCTGGAGAATGAATGGCGGCATTAGAGCTTCATCTGTGTGGGATTGTAAATCAAAGAGGTTCTGAATGCATGCAGCGACAAAACACAAACCCTACAGATGTTAGATGATGACATGTAGACATTTTATGCCAATAAACAATAAATTCTACACTATTTGTCTAAATAAATGAATAAAAAAACACTAAGCACTAAAATAAATCCTTTTAAAAGCTACAAGTGAATTTAGGCATCACATTATAATGTACAGCATGAAAAATGGATATTCAGATATTCATATTTTAATTTAATAAAGGTTAATTAACAGTGTTATTAAATTATAGTTTTTTTTTAAAGATTAAGTGAGCGTTGGAAGACGGCAAAGGTAATCTATATGTAAAAATAGGCCATTAAGAGCACAAACACAGCAGTGAGTATTGAACAAACACACAGCTAGAGCAGTGGGCAGCCATTTTCTTTTCTTTTTTTTTATGCTGGGGCGATTGGGGTTTAGGTGCCTCGTGAGAGTGAAAGGGAGCATTGTTCAGTCACTTCTACATTTCCTGGTGGTACTGAGATTCGAACCTGCAACGATCGGGTTACAATTTCAACTCTCTAACCATTTGGCCACAACTTCCCCACAACTGCCCCATATTAAGGTCTGGGTAGATTAGATGGTAAGCAAACAATCAGTTCACGTAATCATGTTGTGCGCAGGAGAAATGGGCAGGAATAACGATTTGAGTGACTTTAACAAGGCAGAAATTGTTATGGCACTCTGCTGCTTATGGGGCTGCATAGCCGCAGACCAATCAGAGTGCCTACGATGACCCCTTTCCACCATCGTAAATGCCTACAATGGGCATCCAAGCATCGGAACTGGACCTTGGAGCAGTGCAAGAAACTTGCAAGGGGGGTATTCCAGAAAGCAGGTTATGTGACATACCCAGGTATGTTTAAGAGTAAGAAGCTGATAACCTCAACTTACGCTTCCAAAAACTGAGGTAACTTTCAGAGTATGTAAGTAACCATAGCAACTTTCTCTCTGTTCCGGGGTTAGTTTGCTTAAGATGTATTCAGATGCGTATTAATTAAAAAATGTAGTTATATTAATGTAACTAAATTTGCTATATAGTTTGTTATATATATAATATTACATTATACAATACACACATACATATATATATATATATATATATATATATATATATATATATAAAATAGTGCTTATAGTGCTCAGATTTATTAAAAAAGATTCAGTATTCAGTATTAAGTATTCAGACCCTTTGCTCAGTATTTAGAAGAAGAACCCTTTTGATCTAATACAGCCATGAGTCTTTTTGGGAAATATGCAACAAGTTTTTCACACCTGGATTTTGGGGATCCTCTGCCATTCCTCCTTGCAGATCCTCTCCAGTTCTGTCAGGTTGGATGGTAAACGTTGGTGGTCAGCCATTTTTAGGTCTCTCCAGAGATGCTCAATTGGGTTTAAGTCAGGGCTCTGGCTGGACCATTCAAGAACAGTCACGGAGTTGTTGTGAAGCCACTCCTTAGTTATTTTAGCTGTGTGATTAGGGTCATTGTCTTGTTGGAAGTTAAACCTTTGGCCCAGTCTGAGGTCCTGAGCACTCTGGAGAAGGTTTTCGTCCAGGATATCCTTGTACTTGGCCGCATTAATCTTTTCCTCGATTTCCTCGTCGTCCTATCCCTACAGCTGTAAAACACCCCCACAGCATGATGCTGCCACCACAATGCTTCAGTGTTGGGACTGTATTGGACAGGTGATGAGCAGTGCCTGGTTTTCTCCACACATACCGCTTAGAATTAAGGCCAAAAAGTTCTATCTTGGTCTCATCAGACCAGAGAATCTTATTTCTCACCATCTTGGAGTCCTTCAGGGTTTTTTTTAGCAAACTCCATACGGACTTTCATGTGTCTTGCACTGAAGAGAGGCTTTCATCGGGCCACTCTGCCATAAAGCCCTGACTGGTGGAGGGCTGTAGTGATGGTTGACTTTCTACAACTTTCTCCCATCTCCTGACTGCATCTCTGGAGCTCAGCCACAGTGATCTTTGGGTTCTTCTTTACCTCTCTCACCAAGGCTCTTCTCCCCCGATAGCTCAGTTTAGCCGGACAGCCAGCTCTAGGAAGGGTTCTGGTTGTCCCAAACGTCTTGCATTTAAGGATTATGGAGGCCACTGTGCTCTTAGGAACCTTAAGTCCAGCAGAATTTTTTTTGTAACCTTGGCCAGATCTGTGCCTTGCCACAATTCTGTCTCTGAGCTCTTCAGGCAGTTCCTTTGACCCCATGATTCTCATTTGCTCTGACATGCATTGTGAGCTGTAAGGTCTAATATAGACAGGTGTGTGGCTTTCCTAATCAAGTCCAATCAGTATAATCGAACACAGCTGGACTCAAATGAAGCTGTAGAACCATCTCAAGGATGATCAGAAGAAATGGACAGCACCTGAGTTAAATATATGAGTGTCACAGCAAAGGGTCTGAATACTTAGGACCATGTGATATTTCAGTTTTTCTATTTTAATAAATCTGCAAAAAATGTCAACAATTCTGTGTTTTTCTTTCAATATGGGGTACTATGTGTACATTAATGAGGAAAAAAATGAATTTAAATGATTTTAGCAAATGGCTGCAATATAACAAAGAGTCAAAAATGTAAGGGGGTCTGAAAACTTTCCGTACCCACTGTATATAGCATTATAAAGCAGTATTATAATGTTTAAATGTTTATTCAATTCAAATATGTATTTATTGTAATTTCAAACACATAGATCTGCTTTTTTCCTTTATAACCTTTACCTTTTTATAACAGGATGTTTTCTATACTATAATTTCTATAATAAAATACATGTGATATCTTATTAAATATTTAGCATCAAACAAACAATATAATTCTTATTCTCAGTGAATAAAGATTACTTATTCAATAAAAAGATTGAAAAAATGATTCCACAATCACCAAATAGGTGGCGATGTGCACTAATAGGTTATGGAAATCGCCATTAAACAACAGAGGAAGAAGGAAGTAGAGCGGCGCGCTTTTTCTCAGCATCTGTTTCCATGGTGAATCATTGATTCGTCGCTCGGTTGAGAATGTCTTGTGTGTTAACCGGGAACATACTCTGGGTTGGCTGAACTTACTCCATGATGCTTTTTTGGAACCAGCATACCTCGAGTAAGCAAGGTTTGAGTTAATCAATCGAGAGTTCAGGGTATATGTGACGGTAAGTTAACCTTGTTTTCTGGAATACCCCCCTGGTCCGATGAGTTCTGTTTTCTTTTACATAATGTGGACGACCACCAGGATGCAATGAGAGACGATGACAAGTGGAGGGAGTGTGATGCTCTGGGCAGTGCTCTGCTGGAAAACCCTAGCCATTGAGGTGGATGTAAATTTGACACGTGCCACCTAAACGTAGTTGCAGACCAGGTACACCCCTTCATGACAATGGTGTTGCCTGGTGAAAATGACCACTTTCAGAAGGATAATGCCCACACTGAACTCTTTGTTCAGGAATGGTTTGAGGAACAAGATGTAGAGTTCAAGGTGTTGCCAAATTTCCATCTTAGTGCCAGATGTCTCGGCAGTTCGGTGCTGTTGGCAGCACACAAAGTTCCAACGGCATATTAGGCAGGTGGGCATAATGTTTTGGCTCATCTGTATATTTTCAATATTGATAAAAAGAGCTAAATTAAAACATTCCATTTAAGCCTGCTCTCTGCTTACGGTCTTATATGCTGCTGACTTTATCTCTTTTCTTTCTTCACTGTCCCTCTTTCACTCTGACCAGCAGGCCAAGTCTATCAGTAACAAGGTATGAAGTCGATTTTGTTTCTTCTCAAGGGAATTCTGAGAAAAATATAGGATAGAGAAAAGGAGGGAAAGATCGAGCTGGAGGAGACAGGGTCCTTATAAACATCACAGCATGAGGTAAACCTCCTTTATCTGTATCAGGTACAAAGTATCTCTGTGTTCCACAGCTGAGTAACTGCACTAAAACACAAGCCATGTTGCTTTTATCCATCTGGACACTGCTGGTTACAACATATTATTAAACACGCACAACATGCACACGTTTCATCATTAGCAGAGTTTGTCAAGCATGAGTATTAACACTGGTCATTTGAGGCGTTTTTAACATAAGTCTCCATTCCACTTCAAAGAATACTGTGCTGTTCCCATAGTACATATTTTCAAGAAAATCATAGTATTGCTATGGTACTTTTTTTGTAAATGCCGTGTTAATAGATAAGCTATACCTGAAAAACTTATTTATAACAAGATTGCCTAAATATGATGAGCCCGTTATGAGGCAGCTGTATATTTTAATGTATAAAGATAATTTTATTCTGCGTAAGAAAAAATGAGCATGATATTCTGAAGTATAAGTAAATATATTTTTTACAATATTAAAATTACAATGTAATTAAATTAACTTAGCTTTTATATTGCAATTGCACTACAGCAAAAATAAATTAAAACATTTTCTGTAAAATAATTATATTACATTATATAAATTATAATATTATAAGAATATTATACAATTTTATGCGCCTAAATAAAAGAAGAAAAAAAACCTGTCAACCACGGAGCAACGTCTGTAAGAGTTATTCGTACATTTTCTTCAGAAAATAAATATATTAATAAAAAAATAAATAGTCTTTTATCCAGCACGACTTACAGAGCCTCCAGTGCCCATATTTTAATTTGTGTTTCCTGAGATTTAAGCTGCCAGTCAAGCTACAGGAAATCATTTAACACTATTTGCATACCCATAAATCATGTATTTGATCTGTCCTGATCAGCCTGTAATTATTTACAGTGCATGTGTGCATATAAATTGTCTATAAGCGGAGGGGAAGTGGCTGCGTGTGTGTGACAGATCTGTTCCAGCAACATTCACACACTGCCACTTCCCCTCCTCTTACAGCTTGTCTAGTGCAGATTATCCTTGCTAACGACCGCTTACACAAATCTCTGCGCTTTAGACGGAGTGTGTGTGTGTGTGCATTTTTGTGATTTATATTAAATTTGTATAATGACATGGGTATTACACTGGTATTATTTCATGAGTCCTCATATTTAAAATAGCTTTAAAAACATACTAAACAATGTTTTATTAGAAATGCAAAAATGCAGAATGTTTTGTGTGATGGGTAGATTTAGGGGTAGGGTTAGTGTAGGGGGATAGAATGTACAGTTTGTACAGTATAAAAACCATTACGCCTATGGAATGTCCTCACTTTGATAGCAAAACATACCTCTGTGTGTGTGTGTGTGTGTCTGTGTGTGTGTGTGTGTATGTATGTTGGGGGGTGGAAATGTGTGCTGCCCAAATATTATAATGCAAAACAGAGGATGTCAAGAAAGTGAGATGACAGACCTCATCAAACCAAACTGAGAAGTGGCATTAATTATAATCAACTCCATCCCACACAGCTGAAAGTTATTTCTACAATGTAAGAGCAAGTTCACACAGAATGCTGTTTTTGCTTTAAAAGTAAAACTTCTTTTAACTTGAGCGCCGAGTTTTTAGAATGCCGTGTCAATCCACTGAAAAACAATGAAAAAGTAGTGCAGCGGAACTGAAATCTTTTTGAAAAAATTTAAAAATTTCTTAAGAAAAATACAAATTCTAAGAAATTCATATGAATGTTCCTAGAAAAATTCTTGAAAAATATTCTCAAATATTTTCTAAATATTTTTTTTTTCTTAAGTCAATGACAGGCTGTTGTCTGATTGTTAGTTGTTTTTTTTAAAAAAATTTTTTATATGAAAACAGCTCAAAGGCCATCTTTTTGTGCTGTCAGTTGATTACCATAATAATCATAACAAGAATGCCCACATAATCATCAGGACTAGTTTGATGGGAGTTTAGCACTCGGCATCTCTCTTATGTGCTGAATGCTGTCGAAAATTATGTTGTAATTAATTATAAAATTAAAAACAAGGTCCCTATTTGACTTTTGAAGAGATGATTTAATGTAGGATTTTCAGCTGCTGTTTACAAACACAACATTCAAACTCCCTCCTTGCAGCTGGACTCAAGCCAGAAGCCACGCCCTCTGCCCCTGGCATCATATCAGGTGCCAGAACACACGCAGCCCAACCTGCAGCAGATGAGATACACATGAGACAGCAATTTAATAGCGGACTACCTGCAGGAAGAGGAGTTATCTTGAGTTATGTGTTTTGCAAGTATTTTTTCAAATATCATGTCTGTAATTTTCCAGTGAAGTTAGCCATCTTCAGTCTAGCTTGCTAATAAACAATAATTATGTGTCATCTAAAACAATGTAATTACAATGCCTAGTTGTGATGAGCAGGGCGGGCGAGAGCCGTGAGGGAACGGCACGAGGCCAGTGACGTGATCGATAATGAGCGTCAGCTGCGGACTGCACCGGTCTCGTATCTTTCACGGAGGAGCTCCGGAAGCATAAAAGAGCAGTGAAGGATGAGAGAGGACCAGGCCTAGATTTTATGTTGTGTTTTATTATGTTTGTGTGGGCGGCAGTCGCCGTGAGGAACTGCCGCCATTTTACTTTCGTTTTGTTGTTTGTTTAATTGTGCAGCCCTAGTCCATGGGGATGGGGGTGAATCAACCCGCAAAAAAATAAATAAATAAATAAATAAATCAACCTGAGGCAACAACTCCAGTTCTGCGGAAAATCGCTGAACTTTATTAGGTTACAAAATTTGAGGAAAATAGCAGTTAAAAAGAATTTTATTCATGGGAATGTTTCCTGAATCTTGCCCCTGATGTGTGCGTGTAACGTTCTTCACAAATATGATTTAAAAAAAATGCTTAAAAGTAGGACAATGCAAGAGAGCTTTGTTTCTGTCCTGCTTCACACATAACGCACAACCTCTTGTCATGTGCCTCTGTCAATAGTCAAATGCATTAAAAGCCTCCGGGTCTTGCAGACCTACAGAAGAACGAATCAGGGAAGAGTACCTCCACTTCATCAATTATTCAATGCTCCTATTTCATAAATCTCACATGAACTGTACTTTCCCACTTCCTGCAGAGAAAAACACCTCAAGTGTTTACGCGACATCGACCCTCAAAGCAGCATCAACACAGCGGCACCAATTTTCGAAGATGCAAATGAACATCAATGTGCAACTTGACAATACAATACAGCCTCTCTCTCATACACACACAAGAGCTGAGCTGAAGCGAGCAGACACTGCTGACTGTTCAGCTGGACTGAAATAACTTTTTAGCTCATCAGCATCTATATGTCATCTTTAATATTCTGTCACTTCCTTCTCTCCCCTGACTGAATATTACTGCCTATTCTGCCTTTTTGTATTGGAGACCACTGGTTCCTGCACATTTTCTTTGGCTGTGTGAGGTAACTAGGTCCACTCCCCATGCCGTATGATGCCACATATATCTGAGTGACAGCCATGCTTTATACAATATAGTATTTAAGGCTTTTTTAAAAGTACCGGTACATTATGGTGTGGTTGCGGTAGCGATAAGAATCCTCCACACCATACAATTTCAACAATTTTAGATGCTTCATTAGACATCTTTATGCATAAATTTTCCATATATCATGGGAAACAAACGTGTGTATCTGTGTAAGTGCTCTGTGAAGAGCGTCATTGATGACTATTTACAACGCTTTTGAAGCGTTTATCATTGAAGCCAATCATATACATATGCGATGACCGCATCAACACAATGGCAAATCAGAGATGATTACGAATCTGCTCAACTGCGCTCAAAGCGTCACATTTTTAAACTTTCAGTTCCAACCTGGTACCGAGGTCAGTACTTTTGAAAACTCTCGCTCCAACCTTCATCAAACTCACTTACCCACTAGGCCAATTCAATAAAAATATGTTTTCCGATATATTTCAGTAAATTGTCTTTTTTATCTCATCACATTCGGTTTAGACAACAAAAATCACATTCATAACTCAATTAAAACATGCTTCCTTTTATCATAGCACTGGAGATAAACCATATCTGTAAACCATATCTAACACATACACACTCATATAAGAATAGTTCACCCAAAAATTAGTGACTTCAATTTTGATCTATTCCTCAAACAAAGATTTACATATCACAATAAAGTTGCATGAACTACTTGGGTACTTGAAAGCTCCCTAATCATTGTAATTTCATAGAAAAGACATGAGTGTGTATATATATATATAAAAAAAAAATATATATATATATATATATATATATATATATATATAAAAATTATTTATTTATTTATTTTATTTATTTATTTTTTGTTTTTTTAAGGCATCCACACACTACAAGATAATTGGGCTGACTTATCTGATAATTGGGCCGATTATCTTAATGGTTTTATAGGTTTTATTGAATCTGCTCAGATGAACGTCGGGGCTGCACCGGTCTTAAATCGCAAATATCCAACATGTTGAATATTTACGTTCAGAAATCCTGCTGTGTGGGGGGAAACAGAAGACGGAAGCATAACACAACTTCATCCAAACCTTTTTCTTTTTTTCCCCCACAAATCTTCTATAAAAAGCAGTCCAAATGCAATTACCCTCTGTAACACAGTTTGTAAATACGGGAAGAAGGAGGCATGAACCGCCGAACATTCAACATAACTTTAATATCAAAATAAACAAACAACAAAACGAAAGTAAAATAGCGGCAGTTCCTCACGGCGACTGCCGCCCACACAAACATAATAAAACACAACATAAAATCCAGGCCTGGTCCTCTCTCGTCCATCACTGTCATCGCTCCTCTTTCATGCTTCCGGAGCTCCTCCGTGAGAGATACGAGACCGGTGCAGTGCGCAGCTGACGCTCATTATCAATCACGTCACCGGCCTCGGGCCGTTCCCTCGCGGCTCTCGCCTGCCCTGCTCGTCACATCCTCATTTTGATGTTTAGCCCCGTTCACACAGCATGTTGATCCCAGAAAATTGCCTTAAAATTGCCAGAGTGCCTTATATGTGAAAGCAAACACGTACCGAGATTGATTCCAGGGTTGATTCCGGGATGGGGACCTAGTAACATTGCTAGGATTAGTCCCGGAAGACGCCCTGTGTGAAAAAGCCGTAATCAATGCCGTAAGGAGTGTGTCATGGTGAAGACATTGAAGCTGAGATCATTCGCCAGCTTATGGAAGAGTAAGCAATGCGCTAGTTTATGATCGAACCACAAGCGTGGTTTCTCTCGAGAGAAATCACAGATCAGAAGCAAATTTAAGATGCTGTGGAGACAATACACGTTACATCAACATCACGTGTCTTTGCGGGATCTTTACTGGATGTGTGTGAACGCACGCACAGACTCCAGAAAATCACTGGCAGTGTGAATGAACCAAAATCAAACGATCCCGGGACACATTATCAGGGTATTTTCCGGAATCTACGTGTAAAAGGGGACTTTGTTTATTCTAAAGTCACATTTAACGGCTAGAGATTTTGCAAGATTTCCCGTGCTCTGGTTGTTTGTGAATGAAATCTGTTAGTGTGTAGTGTGGTGAGGTCACAATGTGGCACTCCACACATTATTTTTTATCATCATGTTTGTGGTGTCTCACATTTTGAAAATCTAGATTTTAAAAATCTTTTAGTGTGGGCCAGCCTTAAAGCAATGAGGTAGCATTAAAAGGCAACAAACTGAATCTCACAGGCTTAAAAAAAAATTTCTTTCAAACAAAACCCTGACACTAAATAAATGTAGTTCCAAATGTAGTTTCAGGAGAACCTAAACATTCAGTCCAGTCAATCATCATTATGAGTGTATATAAGCAGCAGTCACTGCGTCATCCCAGCAACAATTCTTCCAGCAACCCTCTTCCTCCCCATCTCCTCCTCTATTTCTCTTACTCTCCCTCTGCGCAGAACCGTTATGGGGGGTTTAGCGCGGACCTCGAGCCAAGCCTCAGGTTCGAGCCTCTTTCGAGGACAGCAAGCCAAGTTTGTTTACCATTAACTATTAAGACTGAATGTGCTGGCGAACTCGTGAAACATGTCTTTGTACTCCCTCTCTCTTTCTCTCTCCTTCCTATTTTAAACTTGCACGCTTTACACCATCCCTGTCATTTTTCCTTTTTAAAGTCACTCTCTTGCTGTGTTTGATTGTATATGTGTTGCGGTAGTGACAGATCAGGCCTGTGAGGCTGACAGTACCGAGTCATGCCAGAAAATCTCAAAGAAGGCTGCCTTATAGTCACGTGTGTGTGTGTGTGTGTATGTGTGTGTGTGTGTGTGTGTAAAATCACATTCATTAGCGCCAAGTGAGTCCACTGAAGTGAACTGATGGCAGTGCATTTCTGTCTTCTCTGGGTTATTACTGTCTGTTTACATTCCCTTACACACAACGCTCCACACACACACACACACACATCATAAATATAACCCCTGGCCTGCTTAAAGGATGTACTGTATGCTCAGTGATGCTGACAAATGAAGATGAATAAAACACACACACTGAGGACTGTTCACGGGCAGGCGTCCCTTCCACCGCTCGGTGAGGCTTGTTTGAAAAAAATACGCAAAGAGCAGTCTGGGTAGTGGGTGAGTAAAATAAAACCCATTTTATTTTCGCCTCACAAATCTTATCTAGGTCTAATGTTCTGTTACGGTGAGCTGCAGTAGATAATCCAAGGGAGACGCAAGCAGATGAACAAACTAACTTTTAATGAACATCAGGGAAAACAAAGCACTACACAATTAAACATAACATAAATACTAGACAAGGAACTAAGGAAAACAGAACGATTTACGATTCTTTGCAGCCTTCAGCCACTGCATACAATGCACTGCATCCTTCACTGAAACTGAAAGTATTTTACTCCCGCTAAACATTTAGCCTACTCTGAATTCTTGCACACAGGAACAGCCATACAAATCAACACCATTATGACAAAAAGTTTTCTAAGAAGTATTTGCTACTAAAGCAAGGCGATATTTGACTCTAGGTTAAGCATATCCATAGCAGACTGGTGGCCTTGGAAGGCAACATGCCTAGTGCATTATGGGTGTTGAGGTTTTCTTTGGCAATAGGGAAGACAACAGCCTTTCTGTTTTCTCTAATCAGGTAGCACCAATTTAATAATAATAATAAAAATGCCTTTCTACTGTATAGGCAGCCAACTTTTATTGAAAACTCATTTTGCCATTGGTGAAAGTGACTTGTCCAATTTTGCCAATTCTGGTGGAGTTTTTTTTTTGTTTGTTTTTTTATGTGGCTAATCGACTAATTAAAATTTGGTCAACAAAGCCTCTTCTTGTCGACTAATGTTTAGTTGGCCATTAAGGGCACAACACCATTCACAGTGCTTCATAGGAGTGGGTGGAGCTAAAGAGCTGTTTTGTACGGTGGCCGAGAGAGCTCAACGCGCTGCGAATAAGAAAACACATGCAAATTTAAAAAAACGTGATCATCAGTTTGACAACACATGTGCTGCATATCCTCACAACACATGCAAACTCAAAAACGCGCTGCATATTCAAAAACGCGCTGCATATGCGAAAACGCGCTGCATATGCGAAAACGCGCTACATTTACGAAAAGCGCTGCAAAGAGCACAAACCACAACGGAAATGTTTCAAGGGGGACCCCAAAAAGTGACGGACCCTACTAGGACGTGCGTCCAAAACCAGTTCAACTCACCCTTCACTTATTCACTAATCCCTATATAGTGTACGGCATTTGAGTGCACAATGTGTTCACAATCATGAAAT
Organism: Zacco platypus; assembly: GCA_038088235.1. Classification (NCBI taxonomy): domain Eukaryota; kingdom Metazoa; phylum Chordata; class Actinopteri; order Cypriniformes; family Xenocyprididae; genus Zacco; species Zacco platypus. The sequence continues at coordinate 14,903,300 of CM076065.1, read as the reverse complement.
ACTATAAAAACTGCAAACAAAAATAAACAACTGTACATTATTTCATGTATTTATTTTTTTTTAATAAGGTGTTTTTCAGTTTGCTAGAAACTCACGCTCACAGATGACGTGGTCAGAGCGCCCTCAGGCGGCCGTTATGATTACGTCACATTAGTACGCTACAGATGATTAACGAATATTTTTAAATCATCCACTAAATTATCATCTCTTAAAGTTTAATGAGTTAACAACAATGCCACATATTAAAACACATTTATGTTAGTGAAACACATTACATTGAATTAATGCCTACATAATATATTTTAATATTTTTTAGTCTGTATTGTTGACAAGTAGGGTCCGTCACTTTTTGGGGTCCCCCTTGAAACATTTCCGTTGTGGTTTGTGCTCTTTGCAGCGCTTTTTGTAAATGTAGCGCGTCGTCGCATATGCAGCGCGTTTTTGAATATGCAGCGCATTTTTTGAGTTCGCATGTGTTGTGAGGATATGCAGCACATGTGTTGTCAAACTGATGATCACGTTTTTTTTTATTTGCATGTGTTTTCTTATTCGCAGCGCGTTGAGCTCTCTCGGCCACCGTAGTTTTGGCACGTTTTGCTTGTCGCAAATCTCTGACTGGTGGAATTTTCAGTACAGCATCATGGGTAATGTAGTTCTCATCTCAAAATCCACTGTTAAATACAATTATTTCAAAAATATATTTTGAAAGACTAACAGCTACGTATGTGTTCAGCTCAATCTATTTTGATAGTATTTTATTTTTTCAGAATGTATTGCAATATGCTATTACTGTAGAAATATAGCAATTTGCTATCTTATTCAGTTTTGTATTATGTTAGAATTTGAACTTAAGTTTAACGGTTTTGAAAAGAGTATGTAATCGTACAAATTGACCTGTATGTGCACAGATTTGGCAGTAGAGTTTAAGTGACAAAAGAATTTGTCATTTTAAAGTAGTATTTGTATTGAGAAATTGGTCACAGCAATTGTAAAAACTGTAGGCTAATTTGTAATTTTACCTCTATCATTTGAAACAGTCCCACCATGTGTTTTTTCCAATTACTTTGTTCCAAGCCCAAAAACACTTTACACCCGAAAGAAAAATTTCACTATTATACAAATTATAACATTAAGGCATTTTTTCTTTTAAATTAACAAAGAAAATTGGGTCCCCAGAATTTAATTTTTTGGTTCTTATAGGAATCTGGGACCCCCAAGTTTTCCTTCAATTAGAACACTTCTGCATCCCATAGCTACTGAACATATTTCTTTCCTCTTCCTTCAATCATTTTATATCATCGTTCACTTTTCTGTCTAATAAAAAGTCCAAAAAGGCCTTGTGATTGTAATTCACATCAGTGAATTGCTGGTCTCAGCATTCAAAGCCACACTTGTCCTTTATTCCACCTTTTCTAAATTCTCCTCCATCATTCTGAAATAAGAGACTGATGGCTGCTCAGATGGCTTCCCTTGGGCAGCTCCTCTCCTCTGCTCGAGAAGCAGCAGAAGAGAGCGCTGAAGGAAAAAAGTATGTGGGAATGCTGGGAGAGGGTCCTGGCTGCCAGTGTCATGCTCCAGAGCTCAGCTGCAGGACTGAAATGTATTTCTCATCTGTGATAAAGAGCTCTACACTTCTGATGTGAGTCTATGCTGAAAAGGATGATTAGGGCACACGTTTCCCACCCAATAGGCTTGAAGTACACACTACTGGGAAAGGGCCTGACATCTGATTTGAAGTGCACACTACAGTGAAGAGGAAATCGTATGAGATCTGCCCTAAGGCAGAGGCGACGGGGAGACTAAACTACAGTAACGGCTATCGGTGTAGCTGCAGGCACTGTGAAGATGAAACAAACAATAACTGAATACAAGGCACAAGACTAAACACATACAGTTATGAGGGCAGCACCCATAAAAGCACCCTTTTTTGACATTAAAACACAAGCATAAAGATCTACAAATAAAACACAATGTAAAATGTCTATATTTGACCTTTTCAGCACTCCTTATGAATGTTTAATATCTAATAAAAGGGTTCATTAAAAACCATTTTGTGTGAAGTTAAGGTATGCACAAAGATGTTCACGCACTCATTTGACATGGTTTATCATTTAGACAGTCTCATTTCCGCTATGTGCCAAACACACCAATCAGAAACATTAATTATTGATTACCATGACTGCAGGCAGCCAGTTGAACTATCAGACAGACATACAGATAGATACATATGTAACATGGTTACATGCTGTAGCTCTTAGGTTAAAAATAAAGCATTTAAAATATGAAACATCTGCAGTTTTCTAAGAACATCTTTGGCCCATTTGAATCCCCTGCAGCATAAGAAGCAAGTCCAGAAGCGCTGTGTGTGGCATGCTTGAGTGTGTATGTGCACATCACAAATAAACGCACATCCCCTCAAATGCACATTTACGAAGGGAAAAAATGTAATTTACTCAAGATAGAGTGCAGATGGCCATTTATACATTTGAGTTTGAAACAAATCAAGTTCCAGTGCATTCTATAGAGCACGACTGGCCATCACATTAACACGCACACTTAAAAAACATGGCTATAAAGAGTGGAAGAATTTGATACTCAAAAAGTGTTTTGGCTGACAGATGAAGAGATGTTTATGTGCGACAATCAGCCTGACAGCTACAGATTCTATGCAAGCAACCTAGGAATGAAGCATCTGTGGAGGTAAAAGATCTTTCTCGCACGCAAATAGCTCTGAATAAAAGGACTGTTCAAAGTGTAAACGGAACCTGCGAGCAGTCTCCATGAGGAAAATGGCATCAACATAAATGTCTTCATAAAAATGTAAAATGCTAAATGTTTTTGTGAGGGTTAGGTTTAGGGTTAGGAAGTGAAAAAATATCACATTAGTAAAAAAACAAAACAAAAAAAAAAACAATAAAGTCAATGGAAAGTCCACACCATGATAGGAAAACAAATGCATGTGTGCCTGTGCTGAATTTGTGTCTTTTAGAAACCCGTAGTATATCTTCTTCACCTTCTCATTCTTTCACTTCCATTTACGATTACAACGCAGAACACTCAGTACTGGATACACTTAACAGAGCGAAAATCTCATTCCAGATCAAAAGCCATTTCAGTTAGAACACATAACATTATCATACTTGTACAAATTCAGTGCCATTCCCCTATTATTTTTGTTGTTGGCTAAAAAAAAATGGGGGAAAAAAATGCATGTTACCTAAATTCATAAGATCTGTGTGATTTCCATGCACACAGAACTCATATGCATATTGTGCTGTTTACAGTTTTGACACACATTTTAGTAATAAAAACATAATTTCAACAATATTCTACTGTAAAAGTATACATAATTGTCTTGTAAAATATAAATGTTTACTTAAATTATAAAGTTATTCATACTTTTTTTTTTTTAAATTTATAAGTAAATTGCATAGGGTGAATTAAAGTTAACCGGGACACTTTTTCCATAGAGATGAGTGGGAAAAAGTGTCCCAATCAATCTGAATTCACCCTATATAATTTTGTTACAGTATATGGCCATGTTACTTTCAATTGAAATGCTTTTATTATAGAAGATGCACCGAATATTTATCCTGTAATTACAAACAGAGCTTGTTGCTCCACAATAAGCGTTAGTATGAAATGAAAGAGTTACAAGACATATGCAGTTATATGTACATTCACACGGGCTACACATTGCCGGCTGTCAGCGCGGTCACGCACTATAACGCAACACCACGTGACGTCATAATTGCCTGAGTCTGGATACAGTTAATGTTGTCAAAACAGGACGATTTATTTACTATGACGTGTTATGCTTGTGCACTCGAATTTGATTAGTGCGTAATAACTTCACCTTTAACGCGTCCATATCTTGACGTTCCAAAACCCTAAACGTATAAAACACTTTAAAGTCAATCTGTGTGTTTAATATGATCCATCCATCCATCCTCGTTCTAAAATTCAACGATCAGACTTAAACAATCAACAGTTCACTGACGCTCCTTATGGTCACTTGAGTGCGGTCCAAATTCCCCGCAGCCGTAGGATCGATTGCAGTGGCATGTTGAGAATAAAACCGCTTCCCACCAGATAAAACAGTGAGAGATGGAACAATAACCCATAGTGACACCACTGACATATGCTTTAATCTACATACTGGAAATCATCTTTGCAGTAGCCTGCGTCCAAACCAGCGCGCGAGCCAAGCAAAAGCACGCACAGCGTCCAACAATTGCAAGAAACTAAGCTTTCAATTATATGCACGCTCCTTACCTCGAGAGTTTCACGGCGCGGATAAACACAGTTTCGCGGGAAAACAGCCTGGTAAAAGCATTTAATCCGTAACGGTGGAGGGTGCGTGGATATCAGCGGTGGACTCTGTTGGGGTCTCGCTGTGTGAACGGAATTAAAGCCCGGGTTGCGGTGGATAGGAGGTCCCCCTACTGCCGAGTCCTCTCACTACCGTGCGCGCTTCACCGTCTGCACACACAGTACTGCTGCAGCATCAGCTGCGCTGAGGAAAGAGCCGGACAGCGGTAAGATACGTAATGGACTAGGGGTCCCGCGCTATTCACGTATAGATGTCAGTAGAGCATGGGTTCTCAACTCTGGTTTTTGAGATCCTGCCGTTTACCTCCAAACCTTGAATAAACTCACCAACCTGCAACTTCCTAGTTGGCCTGATCCTGAAGACTTTGATTAGCTTGTTCCGTTGTGTTTGATTTGGATCGGAGCAAAACTCTGCAGGAAAGTAGAACTCGAGGGCCTTTTCTGTTGAGAACCCGCACTAGATGTAGATGTGTAGATGAGAGCAATACAATGCCTCAATTTCAGTAGTTCTTAATCCTGATCTTGGACTCCCACTTCACGTTTGTATGTCTCCCTTATTATTTATCAGAGCTCCGTGAACTGAACAGGGTGTGTCAGATATAATATAAAGATCTCTGGATCACCAAGACCAGGTTTAAGAAGCACTGCTCTAGTTCAGTTAGTGACTCCTAATCCTGAGCTTTGAGAGCCATTTCAGATCTTCTAAGTCTCTACTAAGGAGCTAATAAGTTGAAGAGTGTGTTTGATTAGGGAAAAATAAACATGTAGCTACATATTATATTATTATTATATATGTTTGTTTGTTTGCTTTGGTGTAGAGTGTATACATATTTTTTTTTTCTTTCTTTGTTTTTTTTTTGTTTGTTTGTTTATTTGCTCACATGCTGCTTATTACAAAGGCCAACTCCTTTGTCTCAAACCTTAACCAGACAATAGAAAGGCGGAAATGTGTGGTTTTGTATCACTTTCATTTGCTAATTAAATTGAGTAGGGTTTAAAATATTGGTAACACTTTACAATACAGGTTCATTAGTTAACATGAACTAAAAATGAACTGCACTTGTACAGCATTTATTAATCTTTGTTAATATTAATTTCAACATTTACTAATACATCTTGTTAACATTAGTTAATGCTCTGTGAACTAACATGAACAAACAATGAACAACTGTATTTTCATTAAAGGGTTAGTTCACCCAAAAATGAAAATTCTGGCATTAATTACTCACTCTCATGTTGTTCTACACTCGTAAGACCTTCGTTCATTTTCGGAACACAATTTAAGATATTTTTTGATGAAATCCGATGGCTCAGGGAGGCCTCTATTGCCAGCAAGACAATTAACACTTTCAATGCCCAGAAAGCTACTAAAACATATTAAAAACAGTTTAATAAACATAATAAAAACAGTATAAGAGTACAGTGGTTCAACCTTAATATTATAAAACGACGAGAATACTTTTTGTGTGCCAAAAAAAAAAACCCTAAATAACGACTTTTCAACAATATCTAGTGATGGCTGATTTCAAAACACTGCTTCGAAGCTTTACGAATCTTTTGTCAATAAGTGGTTCGGTTCACTTGTCAGCCTGCCAAAGTCACGTGAAGTATTGAAATTTCTAATCACTTGTGACGTAACGAAGCCTCGTTAACTGAAATCACGTGACTTTGGCGCTCCGAACCAATTATTCAAAACAAAAGATTCATAAAACTGCAAAGCAGTGTTTTGAAATCGACCATAACTAGATATTGTTGAATAGTCATTATTTTGTTTCTTTGGTGCACAAAATGTATTTTCTTAAATATATTTTAAGTAGCTTTCTGGGCATCTGAAAGTGTTAATTGTCTTGCTGGCTATAGAGGCCTCACAGAGCCATCGGATTTCATCAAAAATATCTTAAATTGTGTTCCGAAGATGAACGGGTGTAGAACGACATGAGAGTGAGTAGTAAATGACGTCATTTTGGGGTGAACTAACCCTTTAACTAACGTTAACGAAGATTAGTAAATACAGTAACACTGTTCATGGTTAGTTGATGTTAGTTAATACATTATCTAATGTTTAACTAATGAACCTTATTTTAAAGTGTTACCAAAATATTCAAAGGAAATTACGCACACCTGCAGGATATAATGACATTGCCCCAGATTAAAGTATTGATTAAAAAAAATCCACTGCACACACTTGTATGCAGAACTCAGAAACATGCACAAAGGTTTATGAAATATAACAGCATGTATCTGCCCCTCTTACATTCACTCTCTGTTGGGTTTTCTTTTGCACACACACAGAAATGTGTGAGGCCCACTTCATCATCATTATGAGTATGTCAAACTGGCTGGACTGGGTGGATGTAGTGGTGGCCAGGCGGATTTAAGGGGCAACAGGGGACACAAGAAACATCTTTCCTGGGGGAGATGATGAATGAGCCAGCCTCCTTTTGGAGAAGAGACAGAAAAGCCCACAATTCAAACTGTCAAGCACACCGAAAGATTTACTAAAAGTATTTTTATACACTGTTCTTTTATACTTGTTTTGATATCATTGACTAGGGTGCATTTATATGCTCCCTCATAATGCGAGATTTAGGCAATTTTGCAATTAAACTTTACCTGATTTAAACACAATACTTCAGTCAAATTGATGCAGTTGAGCTCATAATCATAGTAGCCAAAATCCCAGAAAAATATGTGGCGTATGTCGATTTTGCCTGTGTAATCAAAGCTGAAGGCAAGAATAATGTCCTGGAGCAATGCAGTAAACAGAAAAATTAAGAGGGACTGTATAATGTCTAATAGCACCGATTGGACATGGTGCATTTTAAATATTAGGACTGACAGTTGACTGGCCACTCTGCTAATGAGAGGCAGCAGCTCAATCAGAGATCTTCTCCTTGGTCTGTTCTCTATAGAGACAACCATTGTCTCATTGGTGGGTGGGTGTGTGTGTGTGTGTGTGTGCACACTATATCGTCCTCATTATCTGTAATTGATTTAACGGTGTGACCAAAAGATGATGAATCCATTCATCTGCCTGTCCACTTGAGGTCATTTCAATCTGCCATTCTGTCACCTGTCAATCACTAGTGACATTTTTTTAGATGCTAAAGATTCCATAACTTTTCATATTTCATCCATTGGCAAAACCACAAAACCTGCAAAACATCACACATCTCTTGCAAAAGCAAACACTTCCCTATTCCCCACACCCCTATTTTAACTCTTAACCTATACCCTGTGTTTTTATAGTACTTCTACACACAAACCATTGGTTAGCCACATACATGTCAAACTATATGTATAAAATGTAAAACACTATCTTGTGTCTTTTGCTTGTTGAGTGTGCAGAGTGCACAGGAGTTTGTCGCATGTACATGTACGTGCACAAATACACTGTATACAGTATGTATGCACAATTTTTGCACAATTGATGAATTTTACAATAATTGAACTGAACTGAATCAGCACTGAACTGACTTAACTGACAATGAACTTGACTTGTATGCATATTCAGTATAGGCTATATTTACAAAATAAACAGAAATGCTAGTGTGAAAAATGTATTTGTTTCTCAGAACATTGAGTTTTGATTTCTAAGTTATAAAATTATATATATTTATTTACACTATAAACAGAAATGCAAGGGGGTAGAAATAAAGTATTTCTTTCTCATTTTCAATGAGTTTTGATTTCTAACATTTTCTTGTGTATTCAAAATTAAACACAAGAGCTGCTGGTTTTGAATGATGTGTCTATTGTAGAGAACCGTGTTTAGAATTTTTATAAAAGTTACATTTGCAAAATGAGTGTAAAGCAGATCTGCATGCATTTTTGCAGACTTGGTTTTAAGATTAGGTACATGTGTAATTATTTCACTGAGTGGGCCTCAAGTGTCAGGAGAAACAGAGGACCCAAGGGTGAAGGCAGGTACTGAACAGTTTATTGAACAAAGGGAACAAAGGCAGTCTGCCATGCACCGGCCCTATAGGTGGACGCAGAACTGGAGATAACTTAAAGACTTGAAACATAGACAGGTGAAGAATGAAGTAGCAGGTCCAGGCCTTGGTGGTGGGCACACAGCGAGAATGTAGCACATTCCCCAGCCAGCAAACACAGCTCCGCCGACAGCAGATGATAAAGCAACCTCAGACAGTAGGATGACTGGGCAGAGAACAGGTATGATGTGCACAACTAGACAGAACAAGCTTGACTGGGACTAAGACTACGATTAACAAATATGACATGACTTTACAGCACATAGGTATCTATAGGTATAGATAGAGAAGAACAGAACAAGATGTTAGACAATCACCAATAATCTGGCAAAGAGCTGAGAGAATAGCAGAGTAAAGTAGCAAAGGGAATCAGAGTAAGAACAGGTGTGGAGATAATCAGCATGAGCACTGATTGCGACAGAGAACAGCTGAGTCTAAGTAGCAGTAATGAGAGGGGAAAAAGAAACAGGGAGAGAATCAAACCTGACTCATGACAGTACCCCTCCCCTGACAAGCACCCCCTGGTGCTCCCGAGGTAGGGGACAGGCGTGAGTGAAGGAAGTCCTTGATGAGCGAGAGGTCCAGCATGTCCCGGACCGGAATCCAGTTTCTCTCCTCAGGACCGTACCCCTTCCAATCGACCAACTACTGGTGACCGCGCCCCCGAGGCCGTATGTCCAGCAGTCTCCTAACCCTATAAACAGGAGAACCTTCGACAAGAACAGGAGGGGGGTTAAGACAGGCTTAATACACACCACATGGAAAACAGGGTGGATGCGTTGCAGATAACAAGGAAATCTGAATCTTACAGCCATAGGACTAAGAACTTTCACAATGCAAAAGGGCCCAATAAAGCAAGGTGCCAGTTTACAGGAAGGGGATTGAAGAGGCAAATCATGGGTAGAAAGCCACACTTTCGGGCCACAAAAGTATCTCTGTGCCTTGATGCGACATCAATTAGCGATGTGTCATGTGCACTCTGTTCTGGCACAATGTGGTTCTCACCATTTCTCCAGATACGTCGGCATATAAATAAATAATGAATAAAAGCCTACATCAAGGGAATGGACACCTCTGTTTCCTGAGAAGAGAACAGAGGTGGTTGGTAACCGAGTCAACTATGAAATGGGATTATCCAGTGGATGACAAAGGTAGCAAGTTATAAGCGTATTTGGCCTAGTGCAGTTACTCGTACCACGATGAGGGATTGTGGGACACCAGAGTGTGAAGTATACGACCGAGAATCTGGTTAGTATGTTGAGCTTGCCCATTAGTCTGTGGGTGAAACCTTGATGACAGACTGGCAGATGCTCCAATCTGTTGGCAGAACTCTCTCGAAAACTGAGAGGCAACTGGGATCCCCTTTCAGAAATGACACCAGAAGGAAGCCCATGAAGCTTAAAAACATGATCAAAAACCACCTGCACTGTCTCCTTGGCAGAGTGGAGCTAGGGGAGTGGGACAAAGTGGGAATCCTTGGAAAAGTGAATGACGACCCTCAGAATAACCGTACTACCCGCCGACGGAGGAAGCCCTGTAACGAAGTCCAAGGCAATATGAGACCAAGGACAAGACGGGATAAGAAAAGGCTTGAGCAGACCAATTGCAGCAAGAGTGTCCCTCACCCCAGGATGAGCTACCAATTTGGAGGTGTGTCCCTAACGGAGCACAGCTGGATGAATGGACTCAGAGATGCACAACTGGCCCTTGGGACAGCGCTGAGGTACCGCAATGTGACTGAGTGCTCTCCTGACCAGCTTCACAATTCCCCAGACAACAGCACTGACCATGTAGCCGTTAGGCAAGATTGTCTTGTGAATAATCTCTTAAGGCAGGGATGTCCAATCCTGCTTCTGGAGGGCCACTGTCCTGCAAAGTTGAGCTCCAACCCCAATTAAACACACCTGAGCCATCTAATCATGGTCTTACTAGGCATATAAATTTCTAGGCAGGTGAGTTGAGGAAAGTGAACAGTAGCCCTCCAGGACCGAGTTTGGACACCCCTGTCTTAAGGCGATCGAACGCGTTCTGACCAGACTCTGACCAGACATAGCGAGACTTTGTCAAGGTGAGAGAAGTCAGTAACAGCGGCTGCTTGACTGAAATTTGAAATGAAACGTCGATAAAAATTAGCAAACCCCAAAAATCGTTGGAGCACAGTACAAGACTCAGGAACAGGCCATTGACCAAACCCAAGACCATGACTGACCTGACATGAAATGCACACTTCTCAGCCTTCACAAAAATACGGTTCTCTTGGAGTCGCTATAACAAACGACAAACATGATGAACATGCACCTGGAGAGATGGTGATAAGATAAGAATGTCATCCAGGTACACACAAAGGTCCCCGGCAAGAGAGGAGAACAGGACTATGGTCATTTCAATGGTCAAATGAAAGAGACTCAGCAAGATAATTCTCAAGTGCTTCGCGCTCAGGTCGAGACAAAGAGTACAATATCCAGTGGTCTCTTCTGGGTGTGCCAGGAAGAAGCTCAGTGCTGCAGTTATAAGGTTGGTGGGGAGGGAGAGAAGCAGCCCGGGAATGACTGAACACTGCCCGCAGATTGTGGTACTCCTCAGGCACACCTGGTTCCTCCTGAAAGACAGATACAGAAGAAACAGCAGGAACAGCAGAGACCATGACAAGACAAATTCCATGACAAAATAGTCCCTTCGGCCCAGTTAATCTGAGGGTTATGCTGTACTAGCCAAGGATGACCTAAAACTACTGGAGTAACAGGAGAATGAAAAATAAAAAAATAAATAGTCTCTTGATGGTTGCCCAAGATGGTGAGTCTCACTGGGACAGTTGCCTGATGAATCTCAGGTAGAACACTGCCATCTAGAGCCAAGACAGTAGAAGGATCCTTAAGGTCACGTAAGGGAAGGCCCCATTCCAGTGCCGACGACTCGTCAATGAAATTCCCCTCAGCTCCTGAATCGATGAGGTCAGTGAAGAACAACTGTGAAGGTAGAGCAAGTCTTGAGAGAAGGGGAAAGTGCAGTAGTGCTCACCAGTACTCCCTGATCTACTGATGAGCTCTGTCTTTTAGGGGACATACAGCGACAAGATGGCCTGATTGGCCTTAGTGCATACAAAGTTTATAAAGGATACGGCGTTGGCGTTCAGCTGAAGAAATTTGAATTCTTGAGCCCATGCAGCTGGGCAGTTTCAAAAGAAGTAGCAGGTGTAGGCTGGGCAGCGGGTCACTCGGTAACCACATGCGCAGTTTACCACAGTCTTGGTGGAAGGCCAATTCCACCAGCTGACCCAGGCCAGCAGGAAAGTCTTGTCCGTGAGAGTAAATCTCACCTTTGAGACCTGAAGTCAACCCCTCCAAAAAGCGTGCAAGCAAGGCAGGTTCATTCCACTCACATGTGGCTGCTAAAGTGCAGAACTCTATGACATAGTCAGCAATGGAGCACTTCCCCTGCCACAACACCGCGAGCATAAGAGAAGCGGTTACTACTGTAACCTCGGTTCCCTGAAGAGAGAATGACACCATCATCCCGCCATACTTCCCAAGTACCTGTGACCGACTTGCTTTAGCCTATCAGAAGCTGACATTGTTTGGTTCTGGGGTGCTTTATACCTTCTTGGTCAGGACATGACCCACCTATGACGTTCCGTCACACCATTGGACTTATTTCACATGTGCTTCAAGACACAAGTCACGCAGAGGCGTTCACATAGTGTTGTGAGTCTCATTCCCTCTTCAGGGAACTGAGGTTACAGTTGTAATCAATTATTTACAAAAACCATACATGTGACTTTTTTGCAGTAAAATTTCATTTCAATGTGCAGTTAATGTACATTTTGTTCCATCGTATATTATATTAACATGTTCAACATGTTAATATTAATATGTTTTTGTAAAAAAAAAAATTACAAAAACAATTTACAGTGCAGCAGTCATTACATTCATTATTAAAGTATTTTTTCTCATTTAAATCAGTTACTTAAAAGTTAAGCTGAACATTTTTGTTAATTTTATTGACAACATGTTATCACAATATTAGTCCTCTTGCTTTTATTTCAGATTTACTAATACAAAGACAACCTATAAGGATATGTTCAGCCTTGCATTAAATGGAGCTTTTGTATTTGTTACGGGTTTCTCAGGAGTAAATGTATTTGTGGATTTCTTCACTGCTGCTGTTTACTCCAGTTCTGTGGTCACTGGTCATTTGATGAGCTTATTGTTTTCAGTCAAGGTAACAATGATGATAGGATGCCACCTTAAACCAAAAATTTGGAGAGAGTAAATCCAAGAAAGGAATGTTGACTAGATAAATGTGTAAAATCAATCACAAATTGCTATTAATAATAGGTGAGAGAGAGTGGTGCACTTCACAAGAACTTTACAATGTCAAAGTTAACTAGTCCTCATTACTTTGGATAGCTCTACTTGTTTTGACTTTCCATTTGATAGACACTTTTGCAATGTCAGACTTCAGACTTCAGACAAAATTCAGGAGGAAAAGAAAGACAGTAACAAAACTTGGATTTAAAGTTGTGAGAAATCATACAAGGCATAAAAACGTGGTCAAGGTGAAAACTGAAAATAATGCCATCTAGTGGCCATTAGGTTTATAGGTTTAAACTCAACAACAATGGTGTCCCTTTAAAACATTAGTAAAATGCCATAACTGGATCTTAACCTTGCTATATGGTAAGAGCAATTTTTATAATGTATACAGTTACTATTTTTATTTAGATTTGTAAAATAGCAATAATACCATAAAGCATAGTAAATGAAGTTCACAATTTAACAACATTTTTTCCTATAGCACATTTTAAAAAAACAACAAAAGTTGACCAAAGTGTTTTACTCCCAAAATTACACAAAATCTTATACAAAACAGAAAACACATCACTATTCAAAACTCCATGCATCTAAGGACAGTTGTTTGCAACAGAGTAAATATACTCTTCAAAAAACTCTTATAAAAAAAAAGGTTTTTTTTCTAAATGTTTTTTGGCTGCATAAATTCTAGTACTGAAATGGAAAATAACGTTTTTTCATAATTTACAGAATTGTATGTATATGTATATTGATCAATCTAGCGTTAATAATCAAGGTGTAATCTTCCAATCAATCCCTTATTTTCTTTCTGAGCTCTTCTCTAAAGATCCTCAAGTTTCTGAATTTCCTTTGCTTTCTCAATCATAAAGTTCAGATGTAGGAAAGATGACATCTCCATTCATTTCTCTAAACATTCATCAACAAGTCTGAATTTATCAGCTGCATCTCATATTTAATTACTTAGCTTCTCCAAATTCCTCTACATAGACGTACACTGTAAAAAAAATACAGTTGAGCTAACTTAAAATAATAAGGTAATTTAGCGCAACTTTTGCAACTTATTTGCCTGGGTGAAATGGGTAAATTGTGCCTCTTGCTTTAAGAGCCAAATGATGTTGTCGAGCGGTTAACTTTGAAAATCAAACATGGCGATGGAAAAATAAGGATAATAGCTGCTTTCTTTGCAGGGGCTGGTCCGACATTCTTTGGTTGTCTTGACAAGAAGTTTGAAGTTAAAAAGACTACCTGTACTCATTAGATGAACAAATGTTTTCAAGTTGACTTTAACTGGAGTGGATTAGTTGAGTTAACTTAAAAAGTTGAGTGCGGTAGGCTGCCTTAGTTTTTGGAGCTGGATCAACTTGTTTTTTTTTAGTTGTATTGATAAGAAGTTTTAAGTTCAAAAGACTACCTCATTAGATGAACAACAGTATTTAAATTGTTTGTAACTGGAGTGGATAAGTTAAGTTAACTTAAAAAGTTGAGTGTGACAAGTTGCCTATATTTTACATACACTTAGCTCAGCTATTTCATATATTATATTTTCTTTCACATGTTTAGTGTAGTGGCACTTCTCAGTTAAAACTTTACATGTTCTCTGTGACATCACACTGACTACATGAGAGATCTCTCACCCACCAGCATCCTGGATAGTGGCAGTTCTCCTGAAAGACAGTGCAGCATGTCGCCTGTTTACTCAAGAGCCAGCATTTATTGGGACATTCTTTGTAGGGTTCATCAACTTCATATACAAAGTTCTTTTCTGTAATTTCCCCATCCCTTTAAAGCTAATTTTGTTTGCTCCAGCTCTTATGGACTGTTTTCAGGATTTTTACAGTTAAAGACCCAAAAGAACAGATATGATAAATGAAGACCCAGAGTCAGAACATTTTACTGAAGAATAGTTTGCACATGGATAGATAGTCAGAAGCGTATCTCCTTACATCATGATGCTGACGATCGGACCCTGAACTTAGGGACAGGATGTCCTGTTAAGTCAGGACAAGGCGTCTGCAGGTCTCAAGCAGAGTGCCAGTTGCCCACCACTACCCATAAAGGACTTGCAATACTTAGCGCACATACAAAGACACACATGATTCACAGCTTCTTCAAGGCTGAAGTTGATCTGAGCTCTGCTCTGAACAGGAAACCTTCTCAAAACACACTGAGAAGTTGTACTTTTCTCTCAGTGAGAGGTACAGACAATATACATCATTATTTTCTAGTGTGTGAAAATGAAAAGGGAAATAAATGTTTTAATATAAGTTGAAGTTATTCAAATAATTAATATTTAGAAAGATAAATGTTGATTAATAACTTCATGATAAATCACTCAAAATCTTTTGGGTTTATCACATTCAGGTATTCAAAGAACTGCTGAAACATATTACTCCACGTTGTAACTCTCTCTGTCTTCCTCGTCAAAGCTCTCACTCTGCCAATTGTAAAAAACAGGCTCATCATCCATTTCTTTTGCACATGGAATTTTGGATGTTTTGATAAAATTAGAGCCTTTTTGGGGGGACAGTTTCATTAGAGTTTGTAATGAGAACTACAATGTTGTTTTCTATATTCTTTCAAATAATGACAAGTTTTCAATTGCCTTCAGTACGAGACACTGCATAAATTTCATGAATGCTGGTCTCAGACCTAAACAACTGCTGTAGAGCTTCAGGAATGATTGAGTTTGTCTCAATCTTCACTTTCTGTGTCACTAAATCCATGTGTTTCAATAACAGTGAGAGAGAATGGACTGTCCTTCGCATAAACCTTGTAACAATCACTTCTGCTGTATGAGATTCAGCTTCATCTGAAACCTCGGTTACCTGCAGACAAGTCTTGTGTTCCCATCGGACACCCATGAAGTGATTGATTATTGCATTGATGAGTGTGGACTTCCCTGTACCCGTTTTCACCAAAGATCAGCGTGACCTTACTTTTTTTCACAATTCTCTCATTTCTTAGTAATTCTACATCAGTTAAGACTGTGTTCAGTATATATTTTGTAGTGGGTCCATCAATTGATTTACTGTTTGTAAAAATGTCTCTCAATTCATTTTCAGTGGAGTATCCAGCTCTTCAGACCTACATAAAACCAGTACATATTATTCAGAATATATGCATATTATTAGGCTTTTTCTATCTTTTTTGTGTGTATGGTGACAGTATTTGTGCACTAGACAGACAGACAAACAGAAGCATGTTTTGCAAGTGAAATTTTTGCCCAATCTCGCCAGATACAAGACTGCTGGTCAACACTCTTTGTCCGATTCAACTTCTGTACATAAATGTTCTGTACATTTTCATTAAGAGAGATCTGGACTGAAGGCAGGTCAGTCAAGCATCCACAGTGTAAAGTGTCTAAGAAACCACTCTGTTGTAGCACATGTAAAATGAAGCCTGGCATTGCTTGCTTCCCTGGAAAGATGTCATCTTGATGGCAATATATGTCTCTGTACAATCCTATGCCTCCATATCAATGGTACTTTCACACATATGCAAGTCACTCATGCTGTTTGTACTGAAACGTGGACTCATCTGACAACAGCGCACATTTCCACTGTCTTTTGGATCATCTGAGATGAGCTCGGGCTCATCAGCAGCATCTCTGCATAGAATTGATAGCTTTCTCCTTGCATAACAAAGATTCAAGTTGCATTTCCTGATGCAGCAGACTGTTAAGTGGCAATTTAACAGTTTTTTTCATTTTTATTTTGCCAACTTTTTTGGAGTGTTTTGCAGCCATCAAAACCAAAATTTGTTTATATTTACAAAATACAATTAATTTGGCCAATGAAAACATTGGATTTTTTATTTGTCAAGGTTCGAGAGAATTAATATCAAAGATTCATGATTTTATTGCATTTTTCAAACTTTCCTAACTTTTCTGGAATTAGGGTTATACCTAAACCCACATAATTTTACATTAAATTACAATGAGTGTATTGCAGATTGTTAACTTTTTTAGTAGTGCTGAACTACTACTAGTGTCAAGAAAAATGTGATATGCAAATAATGCTATATTCGATATAAGTAAAAATTGGTGAAAATCATATTTATAAATCAAATTTAATAAGTGAAAATTAGGTTACAGTGGGTCGGTTTGCGACTCAAAATCCCAAAGTTACGTGAACTATTGAAATTGCGGATCACTTATGATCTAATGAAGCCTCTTTTCCTGAAATCACCTGATTTTGGTCTTCCGAACCACTGATTCGAAACAAATGATTCGTAAAGCTTCAAAGCAGTGTTTTGAAATTGGCCGTCTCTAGATAATGTTGAAAAGTCATTATTTTGTTTTTTTGCTGCACAAAAAATAGTCTTGTCACTTTATAATATTAAGGTTGAACCATTGTACTCCCATGAACAGTTTAAAATATATTTTAGTACCCTTGTGGGCATCTGAAAGTGTTAATTACCTTGCTCTCAATAGAGGCCACACTAAGCCATCAGATTTCATCAGAAATATCTTAATTTGTGTTCCGAAGATGAACAAAGGTCTTAACGGGTGTAGAACGACATGAGGGTCGTTAATTAATGACAGAATTAATTACTCCCTATTCATTTTCAATTAATCACCCATTCATTTTTTGGTGAACAAACCCTTTAATGGATTGCTAAGGGAGAAACCTATTTACCATGTCTACGCATGTATTACACAAAACTATACACTAGGGGGCAGAATTGTGCTATAAAGAAGGAGCACGTGCAATCGAACATAAAAAAATATATAGTTCTTGATCAAATTTGACAGTAATGACACTCATTTATCTTTTGTGTGCTGTCAGACTCTTGGCAGGTGTCCTTGTCCTAAAACCTAAGATTGATCGTGAGTAGTATTTATAAAAAGATGCGCACACAAATGAAAGACTCATTTTCAAACATGTTCCAGTTTTTAATAAAACATTTTTTTGTTATTTTAACAGTTGTAAGGCATCATGCATGAAAAAGGCATACAAAAGCATATGTACCCCCTTCCTAAAATAAAAGGTTGAATTACATTATTGTGCAGATTAAAAATATAATTCTTTACAAATATATGGAAGAGCTGACAGTCAATCCAAATTAAAGGATCTTATGGCGAACACAACCTGCACTCACAGTATTTCATTGTAAACATGAATTCAGCCAAAGAAAGAAACATTAGTTCATGCTTTGACGTTAAGGAGGTTTATCAGAAAGCATGCAACTGAGTCTTAATATGATTTTCACAATGTCAACATTCATTAAACACAGAGAGAGACAGAGTGATATTCCATAAGTTTTTCAATAATAATGCTTAAGAAATATGATATGGCTACTAACAGACGGACAAACAGACAGTCAGACAGAATGAAGAGTCTTAAAGATCCCGTCCCCATGTCGTCCTGTAGAGGGTAGTAGTGACTAGTCTCTGCTGAAGACCGCATGGGGAGGGATATTTGGCGTTTGGCACAGGAGAGTGCAGGTGTGCTTGTATTGTGCTATACCACGTTGAAGACCATTGACAGATACTGCTCGTAAGACACCTGGATCCAGCCGTCCTGATCTGTGTCATATCGCCGGAATACATCAGTTAACCTCTGTTAAAATAAAAACATACTCAATCAGTTTTAAGTGTACATCACTGCATTACGATGAACCGTTCCAAACCTGTTTGACTGTCGTTCTTCTGCTGAACTTTCTATATAATTATAATGAATTAAAAGTATTCAAGTTTCAAAAAGGACACAAAAGCACCATGAAAGTATCACAAAAGTGGTCTAGAGAGCAATGCATTCCAAGTCTTCTGAAGTTAAACGACAGCTTTATGTTAGGAACAGACCAAAATGTACCATTATTCACAGATAACCTTCCCCTCCTGCAACTGAACCACTGCAACTAGAAAACTAAATCTGTGCATTGAACTGAAGAACCAGATCAGACCGATTCATTAACAAATGTGACAAAATGTCTGACTAGGTTTGACCACTTTTGAGTTTATGAGTGGCTATATATAGAATTCAGAAACCCTTGTTATTAACAACACCGGTGGAAGTTGGAAATACCTTTCCAGTGATATACCGTTAACGAAAATCCAGACGGAAGAGAGGCTCTTGGGAACGAGTGTAAATGTCACATGCTTTTGATTTTTCCAGGAACACCATCCCGAGTCCTTCACATAAAAATCAGTCTCCATGCTTTCATAGGCAAACTATGGTCTTGTATTTTAGGTTACGTTACAAGCTGTTCACACATTGACAATAAAAAAAGCAATTAATACAAGAAAATTCTTAAATTTAGCCCCTAATAATGTCAGTTTGCAGTAGAAACATACTACTATTACAACTACTACTACTAATAATACATCATCATTAAAGTGACCCCATTATGCTTTTTTGGATATTACCTTTCATGCAGTGTGTATTACAGCCGTTTGTGAAAGAAAAAAGGTCCGAAAAGTTTTAAAGAACAAAGTGCATGGAAAATTAATTATTTGCACTAAGTGCAAATAGTGATAGATTCTATTTAAACTAAGTGACAATAACAGTGTAAATAGCATATTGCTAAGAAAATGTTAAGTGAAAATAACAATATATTCTATTAACAATACATAAAAGTAGCAGTTCTTGACAATATGTGCAAATAGTTGTTAGATGAAATGTATACTTAAAGTGGCAGATACTATTTACACCTCAGTATTGTTGTTCATTAACACGATGCAATAATAACAGTGTGTAAATGATTATATTTATTAAAATTATTAAATGGATGCTGCCTTGAGACAATAAAGCCCTCCCCACACTTCCCAAAGAAAACAGAGCAATCGTTCAGCTGAAGTCATTTCAGTGTTGATTTAGTTGTTGTAAAGATCATTAATTATTAAATTGGTTCACTTCATCTATAAAGCAGCTCTGCAGACAACAGTTATGTCATCATCCAGCTCAGTTCAGTTTTCATCCAACAGTTTCAGTGCAGTCAAATCAATAATATTGTTGAATATGGTAATGAACGATTTGTTTTTCACACGAGCGGTAAGCAGTAGAACAATGACAACAGACTGGGCCGTCTGACCAATCAGAGCAGATAGGCTCGAGGACAGGAAGGGTTTAGAGACTGATTCTTCAAAAGAACCATTTTCCATTTCTGTTTGAAAAATTTAAAAGAACTCTTCATTGAGAGTGATGCCGAATGTCAAGTGAAAAATTCAGTTTGTTGCTCACACAAAGCTATCGAATGATAAACATAGTGCACAACTTGCATGGACCACTTTTATGCTACATCTAGTTTTTGTTATTTTGGAGCTTGACAGATACACGTTAACTTACTTTATTTGAAAAGGAAAGGGGAGGGTATTCTTCAAATATTTTCCTTTTGTGTTCCACAGAAGAAAGAAAATCATGGGTTTGGAATAGCATGACAACATTTTCATTTCTGGATGAACTATCCTCATAAAGAAACGGCAAATGTTGCATTATAACACAGATCATTACCTGTAGTACAATACAGCACTGAATGAAGTCATCAAAAGCCACTTGGCCCCTCTTCTGACGGTCAAATTTCTCTATCAGTGTGTTGTAGAACTGATCTGAAAGACGATAACCTGTGCAGAGAGAGAAGTTAATTCAATATTTTCCTCAAGGGTGGCATTAATAATTTTCCATCAGTGGTTCCATTAGTTTATTTGTCCCTCCTCTTATCAGTTTTGTGCATAAGTGTCCTTGCCTCCTCTTATTCCTACAGGATTTTCTTCTAAACACCTCACTAAATTCATCTATCTCCTCTGGCTTTCCATTAATAGCAATCAATAAGTAAGCATTATGAACTTACCAAAGCCGGTGAGAGCCTGTTTGAGCTCGTTCTTGTCGATAAACCCTGAGTTGTCCCTGTCGTAGGTGCGGAAGATGTTCTGCCAGTCTGTGATATATTTCCAAACGCCAGCAAACTCGTTGAAGTTGACTCCGCCTTTGTTCTCCCGATCAAACATAGCTGAAAAGAAAAGAAAGCAGTTAGGGAATGTTTAGTTATATTTAATCTTCAAATTCACATTTTGTTGATGTTTTATGTTTCATGATGTACTGTTGAGATAATGTGACTGGTGATTTTTTTGTCAAAACCATTTACTATGTTTACAAAGTATGGTCACAGAATGCGTTCATATCATTTCGCCCTGGATTTGTACAAGACAGGATATTAAAAATCGTCAGAGATTGACAAAACAGGTGCAAATGTATCCCAGAAAGATGATGATTGAGCTGTTGTGATGCCCCTGTGTATTAACTTTAATTGTGCTGAAAGCAATCAACTTATTCTGGAGTGAAGAATCATTAAACACAGTCAATTATTATTGACAAACTTTCTCAGGAGAAGCTCTGCCAATTTTTCTGAGCAAATTTAAAGGCAGATGACAGCTGCATGCTTCCAGTTTGAGCTGAAACAACTACATCTTTCTTAGCCAAATGTGCTAATAGGAAACAATCTAGGTTGTCATGGAGCTCAAACAAACAAAAGATTATGGAACAAAGGAGAAAAATTTAGAATGGCTGTTTCTCAATTCTCGTGGAGACCGGTCTTGCCAGGCTACCTTGAAAGAACGAACTCGGAAGGACACGTGGCAGAGAGTGCATCCTTGTGAGAATTGAGATCTTGTTGCTCAACTGACCATTCAGCACATATATTTTTAGGCAGTGGGACAGCACTACCCATTTCACAATAAATAAAACATAACATCACATCACAGATGTCATAACCTATTAAACTATTGATTTGCATTGCTGTTATTATTATTTGGTATCTTTTCATTTTACGTGAGTATGTATATTTAATGTTCGCTTTGTAAACGTTAGGATTCTTTTAAATATGCCACAGGCTTTCTCCAGGTATTAGAACTTCATTAAAACTATGCCAAACAAAACAACAAATGTTTACATTCCCGAGCGGAATGTGAGCTTTCAGCGGGAATCTCTTGAGTGAGAACAGAGAAGCTGCACCCGCAATGACTTTTGTTTTTTTTAACCTTTCGGTTTTCTCTGAAGTCTGCACTCAATGCATCCTCGGTATCAAAGAACACATCCGGGCACTTTCGTGAGTATTGAGTATTGGAACTGAACTTTGATGGTTGATGATGACGTAGTATGAGAACAGAAGATTGATTAAGAACGCATATTGAGAAATGGCCAATGGTTTTGTGAATACAAGACAATAATAATACTCACATATAATTGATCTGACAGTCACAGGGTTGAAAGGTGTCCATGTACCTGGAGACGAAACCAAGGAGACAATCAGTTTCCATTTAAAACCAAATTATTAAAACAACAAACAGAAGCTTGAATCAAAACACCAGTCATTCCTGTAAGCAAAACGTTGATACATTTATATCATGCATTGTGACATATTTAAGTAGAATAGAAATACAATATTCAATTAAATAATATTATTATTATTAAAAGTTAATATTTTTGCGTGGATGTTTTGGCAGTGCCCGATTCTTAAACCTGTAAAACAGACTTAAAATTTGGATATGTTATTTTTATGTACTACAAACTTTATAATATATTCTATGATTTAATTCATATTCTAGAGGGTTGTTGAATGCTTGATTTTGACGAACGTCCAGGGGTGCGTTTCCCAAAAGCACTGTTAGCCAACTATGGTCGCGAGTTCTGTCGTTATCAGCATAATTCAACAAGTCGATGTTTCCCGAAACCGTAGTTACAACGAACATTCGCAAACAGCATCGCAAAGTCATGTGGTTGGAACAACAGCTCTCAGCCTGTGGTTAGAAGCATAGTTTCTTGTTTCCATGACATGTGGATGTAATAAATCCCTGTGCTCTACTACATAAGAATGAATGAATGATTGAATCTGGAAATAAAGCAAAATTAAAATCTAATGATAATTAATCCTCAGGTGCCATGTCCGGAATTTATAGCAAAAAATCTGGCATTAATTCGATCTCAAACAGAGACAAAGTTCTTATTCCACTAGCTGCGTGACATCTTTAAACAATGTGGTTGAACAACAAATATGCGACAATACGGTTTCGGGAGACAGTTGTGAGTAAGTTGATTTTTTTTAAGGACGCACCGTTCTACGGTAGTGAGGTGAGTTACATCGTTGTACGGGGAACACACCCCACCCCAGTTTGGTTGACAGCCGTTGAATTATTGGAAAAGTAATACACACCGCATGGGGAGGGATATTTGGCGTTTGTTTTTATAATAATTCAACGCACGATTGTCAATTATTCTTTACTCTATAATATTATATTCCTATTTTCTATATATTTAATAAATTATATAGTGTAATATTTTAGAGGTTACATTAGCAGAAAAAAAAAACTTTGGTAAGATTTTTTCAATGTGTCCTTGTTAAGGACAATTAAGTACTGAGGAATATTACTGAACAACATGTACTTACTATAAGGTTAGGGTTTGATTTAGAGTCAGTTACTTGTAATTATGCATCAATTACATTTATTACTATAGTAAATACATGTACCAAGAGTAACAAAAGCATTCAAACAGTATGTGTTACCAAACCTTTCAGCTCCTTTAAAAAGGAATGACATTTTAATAAAAGATTATGAAAACAAACTCTTCTCTACATTAGAATAATACACACCGAGTAATCATAGATAGTAAAACCAGGAACACTTATTCAACAGAGTCAGATTTTATATCATTTTTAAGACAGCCAGCAGTCACAACACAGCTTCTATTTTAATCATTCTCCTCTATTCATTTATGGTCTGCTTTGGGCTTGATTTGTAATGCCTATGGTGAGATCACTTGGGAGTGGCATTTTGATCATAACATGAAGGTAGCAAGAAAGACATTTCAGGTACGCTTCAGCAGGCACCCTTTACTGACCTTGAGGAACACACTTTATAGTCTATATAGGTCAGTCTCTGATCCCAGCTCAGTAATCGCTCCCTTTCTGCTTTGGCTGAAATAACACTATCATTTCTTTGAGCGTGCTTATCTTAGCACACCTACAGCACACAGTGGGCGTGCTCAGCGTAACAACACCAAAAGACACAGGAATGAAACGTACAGCTGTAAAATAAAGCCATTCTTCTTTGCAATGCTGAGTCATGGCCTCACACACACTGACAGAGCCGCTATGAGAGACAGGAAGGACTTGCACTGGTGAATAATCAGGATGCTCCTCTAGTTATTGGGATGTGAATAGCCCAGGGAAGCAGGAAGAACAGAATGGAAAAAATAACCTTTGTAATGAAAGGACAAAGGTTATCCCCTCCCAAAAAACAATAACAAACAAACAAAAAAAAAACATTTTCGAGCCACCAAGGTCACCCTGACCATATTAGGTAGGCTACTGGAAATAGTGTGAATAGCGTGGTGCCATCTCAGAGGGAGAACGGCTGCTAGTGGCAAGGACTGGAGAGGAGGCGGGTCTGAATTCAGGCACAAAGACGCCCCTATGTGCTGCACACTGGCTTCAGTCACAGCACTGCCCACTCCAGAGGAATCATGGAAAAACAGCAACATTCACATCACTTCACTAGACAAGTACACAGCCGTCTACCGCATACAACAACACTGCATATGTTAACACAAGGACTTCTTTTTAAAAATCATATTCAAGAGACAAACACAGCTGATAAAACAACATTTTATGTTAAGAGAGCAGGCTTAGAAAAAGATGTTATGATAGTATAAAGGGTCAAAAATTAGCTTTTTACTACAGCTTTCAGAGATGATTGAAATTTACTTGATGTACAAATTCATTTTTTTATAGAATTTTTTTATTATAAAAAAAAAACAATATGGATTTTTGTCCTTACGACACGAGAATTATGACTGTTTTTTCCTTGAGTATTTGTGAAACAGCACAGGCAGGCATAAACAAACCAGTCTCCATTTTTTTGTGAAAATGAATAATCAAGAAACTTCTCTTTTTTTTTTTTTTTTTTTTTTACAGAGAATAATAATTTTATTCAGCAACTATGCAATTAAATTGACCAAACGCGACAGTAGTGTTGTAGTCAAGACCACCTAAACCGAGACAAAGTCGAGACCAAGACAAGACCAAGACCTTGAGGGGTTAAGGCCAAGACCAAGACCAAGGCCAAGGCAAAACCAGACTAGCGCTTCTGAAATTCATCTGAAAGATCCACATTTACTGCCTGAGAAAGGCCTCATTTTTAATCAGTAATTACAGTTAGAGCTCTTATCTACATAGATCTGTTACCAAACAATTGAAATCATTAACAACAAAATTCCTCTTTACACTGCAGAGGTAGAACAGAATTTGCATCTGAATTGGTACACTTACAAATGCATAAAAAATGTTGAGATTATGGTTTTAAAAATAAAATTTATTTTATTGAACATTTGTAAAAAAAAAAAAAAAAAAATCAATATCACATTTGCAATTGTGCTCATATTTGTGAAAACAGCACTCTTTCTTGTCATATTGCTTAATTATATCATATCTTATAATATAAATATCAAGATCTTATTCAAGTACTTTTTTGCAATCAAATCTTGATTAATTTGGTGACATTTTTGACACAATCCCTTGTTGATTTCTGACCCGGCACAACAATAACAAAATAAATGAAATTAGAAATAAGTTATTGACTGCATTTGAAGCAGGAAGTTTTATAGCCAATCAAATTAATGATGTTTACAAAGAAATCAGACACTGCAACAGTAATTTAGTGATATCCCTGCAGTTGTGGTCTTGACCGGTCTTGAAATAAAATCCAAAGTCCTTTTAGTCTCAGACCAAGACAAGACAGAGACCAAATGTGGCCAAGACCAAGACAACACCAAGAACACCAAACTTCAAAAAATGGTCTTAAGATCGGTCTTGAGAACTACACCACTCAACAGTAAAGACTTTTGTGATTACAGACTTCTATTTCAAACTAATACTGTTCTTTTGAACTTTATATTCAAAAATGTATCCTGAAAAAATGTATCACAGTTTTCACAAAAATATTAATTAGCACAAACGTTCTTAACATTGTTAATAATAAGAAATGAGCACCAAATCATCATATTAGAATGATTTCTGAAGGATCATGTGACACTGAAGACTACAATGGTTGCTAAACCAAATTTAGCTTTTCCAATATTAGATTAAATTACATTTTAAAATAGAAAAATTTTAAATTGTAATAATAGTATTTCACAATTTTTACTGTATTTTTGATCAAATAAACTCCGCCTTGGTAAGCATAAGAGACTTCTTTCACAAACAAAAATCTTACCAATAGTTTTATTTTTAGTTTCTCATATTTCTGTTTTGTTAATCTACAGTAAGGAATTTTCCTCATAAGTCACCACATGGAGGTGAAAAAAAAAGAACTTCAGATAAACGTCTCATGATAAATTGTCCTCTGAGGCCAAAGTTGTTTGTAACAGATTCTATATCCGAGTCTGACTTGAATCTACAGTATCACCTTTCATCAGTGTATGTGTAATCAGACTTGTATAGCATTTAGACCTTACATTGTGTTAATTAATTTAGGACTGGTATAGATATGTAAATGAAATTTGAAAACAGTCCAATTACACATCTCTGAATCTGACCGGACCACAAGAAACCCTGCAAACAACCCTAAAAACTTTCAGGCACCAAACCACATCTGAGAAAAATAAGTGAGCCAGGCACTGTATTCCTATAAAATAAAGTCAAATACGTCTAAACAGTCCTAACAGCAAGTTTAAATATGTTCATTCACATTTATGTTTTTTGAGTAAAATTCATTATGCTCTGGTCACAGGAGTGGAATTATAAGGCAACACGGCTGGAGTCAGTGAACTGGACGGTTGTGACATGGTAAATCACAGCTGCCCACTGCAACTGCTTCCCTTCCTTACAGCAATGACCTCTGATATAAATCAGATGTGAACAGCAGCGCTCCGGCAAACACCTAGAGCAGCATCAGAGAAAATCAAGAGTGCAGAAATGTTGAGCCAGCTAAACGACAGAGCTGAGAGGGGGCCGCTTCAACTGTAAGATTATCAAATAAAATCAGACCCTCTGAAAAACAACAGGTAGAGACGAAAGAGGGGTAGGGAACAACAGAATTTTTTTTTTTTTAATAACAGTGACGACTTGGGCAGTTAAAAGAAGTGTTAGTTCAACATAATGATAATGACTGTGTAATTCTCTGTATTTTAATGAGTAAATAGTTGGAGTTGTTAGTAAACATTGTCCAAAAGATGTAAATGTCATTTGTCATTACTGACATTCAAGTAAATGTCATTGGTCAAAATGATGCTTTCTCTAAAAAAAATAAAAAGCTATTTCAGAGGAAATTCATAATATCAAACTGGAAAATATTGAAAGATGCATACACTCTTAAAAGTAAAGGTTCCAAAAGGAGATTTTTCGCAGCGATGCCATTTAAGAAACATTTTAGTTTTCCCAAAGAATCTTTTAGAGAACAGTTCTTAAAAGAACTATTTTTTCTTAGAGTGAAAAACTATAAAGAACCTTTTGTGCAATGGAACGGTTCCATGGAGGTTAAAGTTCTTCATGGAACCATTGATATCAATAAAGAACCTTTATTCTTAAGAGTGTATACGGCAGAGTGCATATGAGAGTTTGAGGTCAGACCCCTGGCACGACTGCTGTGTCCCTGAGGTGCATTCAGAGACTGAGAGTCCAGAGTAATGGACTTTAGCAGTGCTGAAAGGCTTGACCTGACCACAGAACCTCTAATCTAAGAACAGGACGCAGGAAGTCACCAGCCATACACTGCAAACAGAAACACGTGGTATGCGATGTCTGTTTTTAAACCTCTGCAAAAGTACATTATCAATTTCCAATGGCATACTTCTCCATAATATCACAGGGTTACTACAATGCTGCTGAAATGTATAGAGCGTGACGATGGCGTATGTGCTATAACACAGCATCGCATTGCAGCAGTGCTGACAGGAACATGTGCTGAGTTCATTGAACCGTTCAGCTTAAACTCACACAGAAAACTCTCAAGAATGATAACAGAGTTTCCTGTTAATTCTGCACCTCATTGAGACGAGCATTACATCAACCTTACTGCTCAGAGCAGATAACAGCTTCTGGCAGGAGTGAAAGAACTCTGACCCACTTTGGCAGCAAAGCCATATGCTCATGAAGCAGAATAGGGTGAGGAGATATTTGAGATATAAGGCACATTTCATGAGTAAGACTTTGGTGCCCTATTACTTTTTTTAAACATTGGTTGCACAAAAAATACAATGTTTCTTAGTGAGAACCATGAAAGCCTTGTTAAAGTCATGAAATAAAACATAAAAAAAGGTTTTTTTCATTATACTCTAAAAAAATCTAAGTCTTGGGTTGAGCCTTTTGGGTATTTATTTGGGGGGGGGGGTGGGGGGTATTTTTCCCAGTGTTTGGGTAGTTTTTGTGTTGCCCAGCTCCTGGGTCAGACGTAATAACCCAGGGGTTGAGTTATTTAATGCGGGCTCTTTGCGACTTCTTCAGGAGAGAGCAGTGCAGCGCCGTCAAATTGGTGAATGTCTTCGAAGGGCTTACATTTTATTTCATTTAAAAAACTGTTAATGATCTGTATATTGTTTAATTTTATGCAAAGCAACATACAGTAGCACAATGTGAGTCACCTAAACGAGTGTCACGTCGGTCTCTTCGAGTGATGGAAACGCCTGGTGCCATACATAAAATTTTATGACTTTATTGAATTGCTTTAATTACTTCTAAATGTTTAATTTTTACTTCTAATATTCATTAAACGAGCTTAAATGTAGGTAATATGTATTAAAAAAATAAAGAATTTATCATGCAAACCAGTGCTTCTGTGGAGTATTTAAAAAAAGTTTAGAGGACTTAAGTTAATCCGTAAACAATTCATGTATAAAAAAAAGAAGTTAGTATTATAGTAAAAATTAATCAACATTTAGAGTGTAGTGCTGCAACAAACGATTATTTTGATAATCTATTATCAACCAATATTACATCTGGAATATGTAATATACTGCACTTTTTTTGATAATTTAATTTTTCTAGCTTACTATCAAGTTTATGGTCACTGAATGGCTTTTCTGAGGTAAATGTAATACTTTTTACAAGGTGTTTTACTGATGTCTTTCCCATGTTGAAAGTTGTACTGGTTCCTTCAACATACCCTCTGATGTTCATTCATGTTTATTTTGTGCTATAACTAGTAGTAAAAAGGAAGCGATGACAGGCTCACTTGCCACTTGAACTGAGGCGCAACAGCGATCTGTCATGACACATTGAAAAGCCACAAAACCACATTTATTGCTTGAATTTCATAGTACAATTGACAGCCACAATTCAGCCCTATACTCTTTTTCCTCAGTCAGTTTTGCTAGATATAAATTTGCAATTTCGAGAAAATATCAGAATTGTAAGACAAAAAGTTGCAATTACTTTTTTTTATTCCGTGGCAGAAACAAGCTTCCATAGATATATTTGATAAAGTATTAACTATAATAAAATTAGCCTTGCATGAAAAGTAAGTCGTTTTTAAACATCAATTGATCCTGAATTGATGAATTATCCTTCCTCAGCTGGTCATTTAAGCCTGTTCTACCTCAGAGGTCTCGACCTTCTGTCCCACAAAGGAACATTCCTTATAACATTCAAAAAATAATATCATGTCAGGGAGATCTAACAGTTAATAATTTTATTCCATTTTCTCAATTTTTTCACAAATTCATTGACTGCACTCACCAAGTGAGGGATAGCTCACTCAAAAATTAAAATTCTAACATGATTTACTCACCCTCAATTTGTTCCAAACTTGTATAATTTTTTTTCTTCTGCTGAACACAAAAGATGATATTTTGAAAAATGTCAGTAACCAAACAGTTGATGGACCCCCATTGACTCCCATGTTTTTCCCTATACTATGGAAGTCAATGCGGTCCATCAACTGTTTGGCTACCCATATTCGTCAAAGTATCTTCTTTTGTGTTCAGCAGAAGCAAAATCATACATGTTTGAAACATCTTGAGGGTGAGTAAATCATGACAGAATATTCATTTTTGGGTGAACTATCCTTTTAAATCTTCAACCCTCTTATGCAAGTTATTATAAGAAAAAAAATTAAACAAATATTATTCTTTGATTTCTAGGAAATATAATTTGATCAAAAACAACAAGTATTTTGCATTTATTTATCCTCCTGATGTCAAAATCCCTTTGGTCATAGTATTTAGTAACACTTTACAGTAAGGTTCATAAGTTAAATATTAGTTAATGTATTAACTAACATGAATTAATCATGAGCAATACATTTGTTACTGCATTTATTAATCTTTGTTAATATTAATTTCAACATTTACTAATTGTACTTTTTGTATTTTGTACTGTATTTTCATTAACTAACATTAACTAAGATTAATAAATACTGTAATAAATGTATTGCTCATGATTAGTTGATTTACATTAACATACACATACATTAACTAATATTTAACTAATGAACCTTATTGTAAAGTGTTACCATTTAGTTTAACCTCCAGGTCAATCAACATTTTCTGGACACTTCCTTTCACTGATCACTTGTTGAGAAAAGGAACCATTAAATACCCTATTCATAGAAAGTGCACTGAAAGTATCAGGAATCTCCAAAAGTTGCCCTCAAAATCGAACCATATTATGGTTATTGCATGAATGAGAACTTATTTAGCAACCAAAGTCACTGTGGACATCTTCATTTAGCAACAACACTGTTAACATCTTCCCCAAAGTGGGGAACAAACTTTAAAGATCATCATAAAAAACGTGATCACTGAAATAAAAAAATAAATGAAAGACCCATTTGTAGTGTAACAAAATTAAAAAATATTTCCATATGGAAATATCAGCGTGGCACATGTAAATTCAGCAAAATACTGCCAAAAATAATAGTGCTGACAAAACCATCAGATGACTGTTGACGTAAAACATTTACTGTGTGTACAAGAAACCCGGTTCTTTAAATAGTCTGATATTCTCTGAAATAAAAGCTAGAATGGAAAACTCACACTATATTTATACTTAAGGGCCTTTGCTGAATATTTATCTCTCAATCTTCCAGCTACAAAGTAAGAAAAAAGGAAAAAAATGGGAAAAAATAAACATACCATTTGATAATGCCTGCTGAAGCTCTGTGTCTGATATTGCCCCGCTCCTGTCTTTATCTACCCTGGAGGAAACAGAAACATTTTTGATCATTTGCTAGCCAAAATAATGTAATTCAAATTAAAAACCTTTGTTTTAGTGAATGGCTGAAATACAATGAGTTCTAAAAGTGTAATGGGACAAATAAGAGACAAATCTCAGGATGTGGGCCTGCTCAAATGAAACTGAAAGTAAAAGCTTATGTGGAGAATGATTCTGAAAAAGTCTTTTTTTTTTGTCCATTCATTTACATCTAAAAACATTTTCTTGTCCTTTGAGTTTACATACGGCACACATTTTTAGAACAGTGTGTTTTGGGAAGCCAGTTGATTTGTTCTTTCATTTGCTCACATATTCATTCATTCGTTCATTGAGGTTATGAAG
This sequence comes from Zacco platypus, assembly GCA_038088235.1. Classification (NCBI taxonomy): domain Eukaryota; kingdom Metazoa; phylum Chordata; class Actinopteri; order Cypriniformes; family Xenocyprididae; genus Zacco; species Zacco platypus. The sequence continues at coordinate 14,872,183 of CM076065.1, read as the reverse complement.
GCGCGGCGCCATGCTGATATTTTTATGATTCATTTCAGTCAAGGCATGTCAGCAGCGACTTTAAAGGAGGGAAAGTTTGTCTCACGCAGAGCGGGTTGACTATTTCTGCTGTTGGGAGTGTCTTTTCCATTACACATATGCCATGAATCGTAAAAAGGACACGTTTCCATTCCAAGCCTTCTGAGCTGAATTTAAGCGAATGTTATTCCATGTGGAAATTACATGTATTATTTGGTCTGTTTTGTAATAAAAAGATTATGGTAGAAAAGGATTGAGTTTTACAAAATCCTGTGCTACACTATTATGAACTAAGCACCGAGCAATAAGCCTTAGCACATCAACAAAAACCCAGTATTTCTAGGCAGCCGAGGAAAAAAACATAGAAAAACAGAAGTGACGGGCTAGAGAGAGAGGCCTCCTCAATAATTCGGACAGCTAAAACCTTGAAAGAGAGTTTAGTCTGGGCCATAACCACACTAAACTGTGAAAGGAATGTCTTGTTGGCTTGTTTATCCAACAAGACCCTGCCCAACCAGGCAATATTTGAACTCGTGACTGTTATTCACACAAGGAATTCAGAGACAACCGTCAACTTCAGTACGAGTGAATTCTGATAACAAGCGGTTTGAGAATCATTACATTTCATTTTCTAACTGGACTGACTAAACAAGAGACTGACCATTCAAGGAAAGAATGAACAGGAACATCTGGATCATTACTCACTTTTACCTAAATGGAAAGTGGAAAAAACACAAACTATGGCTACAGCTTAGAGTGAGTACATGGCTTTGGTTTTCCCAGTGTTTCAGTAGGCTTTCCAACTGAGCTTTTTCCACTCAATTCCCATTCCCAATAACATCATCATCACTATAAATCCAGGGGCTTTTAAACTGGGTTTCAGGGAGCAACAAAGGGAATAGAGAAGTTCTGATAAAAATTGTGAGAATTTTATATATATATATATATATATATATATATATATAAATAAAAAGAAAGAAGATTAAATTAAATAAAATCAATTAAAATAAAAATATATTAAAAAAAGATTGTACTAAATAAATAACTGTACAGTACTACAGTGAGTAGAAACGTAACAATAGCAAATAATATTTTACAGTATAATTTGGGTCTTTATATAGCTGTCTTTTAAAGATTAGCCATAACACGAGGATGATGATAATTGGCGGTGTGGCTTCTAAAAGATTGAAAACCTTTGCAACCGCTTAGTAAAAATAATACACAACTAGGTCATATAAGCAACCATAATCCAGCCATAATATGACACAATTCACCTTTCAGTTCAAAGTTGTCATGGAAACTCTTAAGTAATGCACACACTCACATATGACTCATATGTAATGTCCAGATAAACACTGGTGGTGACTCACGAACACCTTTAGACATTCCCGAGGCATATGACCAAGGAACGATGATTTTATTTTGATTTGATATTGAGGATATTAGTTCAAGATGAATGTTGCTAGGTTACGTTGACTGAGCTGCGTCTGTTTCAGCGTTTGGAAGGCAGTGTGATATTCTGAGGCGTTTGCGAGTTCAAAACGAAAGTTGAGCTACTTTAACTTGAAACGGCATCTCAAAATCGCAACGGTTGACAACACAGAGACGCGAAGGCCAGACACGTCAGTACGTGTACATAAACCAACTATAAATATATATATTAAAAAAATAGCATAACTGGAAGTAAAGAAGAACGCGTCCCTTGTGAACGGCCCTTAAGACTCAATCCTCTGCAGTATTACATAATTCATTACTATAGAGACGAGCAACTTTGTCAAACCAAAACAACTCACTCTCCGCTCACTTATATGCGTGTTTGTGTGTGTAAATAACAGTTTAGAATATCATAAGATTGCATGAATGTGTGTGTGTGTGAATGTGTGAGTATGAGTGCGCGCGGGTGTATATAATATATAGTCAGAGAAGGAGAGTCTGCTATCCGCTGAAAATCGAAATCGAAATGTGGCGTAAGTAACTAAAAATATTAGACGTGTCGCTATTCTAAAGTTTCCTAGCGCATTTCGTATCTTCTTGTACGTGACTTGCAAGAACATGCTCTTTCCTGCTGCGCTTGTCAAATCGACAGGCGTTCAAATGCGGAATCAGTGGTCGTGTTTTCACTCACCTCTGAAATATATTCCATAAAAAGCCTTGATCCGGCGGCGCGCTGTTATAATGAGGTGCTCTATACTGGTTATGGTAGGCCATGTCCACGGCTATCCCCACTAAACGATCAAATGTGCTCTATGAGCAGCTAGACTCAACTTGCTTAAATCTGACTAAAAATTCTTCACGCAGAGGCGTGGCGTGAAACTCCCCACTTCCCATTAAAAATTGGAGCACGTCACACGGAACCGCCCCCTTCGAATTCTGCCGGGGCTTTCTGCTGTTTTGATTGGCTCGTCGCATGCCAGCGCGAAGTGTTTGCGCTAAATGGGCGGGACAAACAGTCTGACTAATGGAAAATGTGAACTGTTCCTAAAATGAAATATTTCTGTTTGTTTCAGACTGACAGATTTCGACAGGATAAATTTATTTTTCCACAAAGGGTATTCAAGGCCAAAGTGATAAATGTGATAGCATTTGATAACATAATTTATTACACAATCTTACAGTGAATAAATTGTCACAGAAATAAATAATTTGTTATCAGGTTGCCTTTGTTAAACTATACGTTTGGAAAATTTAAAAATGTATTTTTGATCTGAGTGTCATTTTTATGTCATTACATGCAGCATAAATATTTAAAAAAATATTAAAACGATTGACATTCCCTCAGACCATCGGATGTGTGTCAAAACCTAGTGAGCTGCCTACCTAGACGTCATTTTGAGCCACGAACGGCGCCAAGATGCTGTCTATCTAGGTATCTCACTAGGTTTTGAGACGCAGCCTCGCTCAATCCTCACAGAACAAACTGAACTGAAGAAAAAACACCGCTGTATTGATTTAGCGCGTATCTGAGGAAATTCACATTATCTCCGGGTGTTTTGGCAGAAGTAAAGTGTAACCAAAGATTATCAGATTAGATTTTAAATTAGATATCGATTGTGTTCAGGTTTGTGAACTGAACAACTCTGAGGTAAAATGTTTTATTATCCAAACGTGCTTCAGCGTCACACTGGCTGCTTCTCTACTATCTGGTAAGTTATGTACTTCAATATAAACATGGTTACGAATTTAATAAATAATAGTAATAATCACAATATTAATTTATTTGCCGTTTGTCTGGGAAAAAACAACGTATAGAAGTAACGTTAACACCCTGAGGTAACGTTAGCTTTTTGAAAGTTTTTAGAAACTGGCTAGCTTCACAAAATATGCAGTCGGACTTTACTCTATAAAATGTGTAAAGTTAAAATAAACCATAAAATATGTAACGTTACAGCTGAACCTGCATTTAGACAGAGACACTCACAATTACAATTACTCATAATTGAGTCAAAATGGAGGTTGAAGAACATGTCAAAACATGAATTGAAGTTTTGTTTGTTGAAGTTTGGTTGTTTGTTTGTTTTGTTTTCAGGCTGGCAGCCACTAAAGGCATCAGGATTTCCAGAAGAGAGTACCTCAAGGTCAACGTCATGCGAACATGGTTAGAGAAATCTTTGTTTCTCCTTCAAAATATCACCATATAAATGTGGGTGATAATGTATGATACTCTTTCTTTCAGGTTATTTTGTCATAATTTTAAAATGCTAATCAGTAAATTGTGTTTGTGTGTATTATAGTGAGGACATTGTGGATTATGTGATGGTCCAGGTTCCTCCAGTCCATCCCAGTCTTCCCCGGCCCCGTTTCTCTCTTTACCTGTCCTCTCAGCTTCAGTATGGTGTAGTCATTGTCTTCCATCGCCAGTGTGCTCTTCTGCTGGGTGAGATAGTCGTCATGACTGTAGAAGCACTAGTGTAGATCATAGATATATGTAATTTTGCTTAGATTTTGCTAAACATTTATTCTACAACACACCATTTAAAGACTGCAATCCAACCAAAACTGATCGAAGCGATACACAAACAGTATAGGCCTTACTATCCCTTGTGAAAAATAATTACACATTTGCATACTTTTAAAAAAGAGTACTTTTAAAAAACAGTCATGAAAGTGTACTGTTTTTAAGTACACTTAAGTGGCCTTTTATTTATTTTTTTTAAATTATACTTTCATGGATTGAAGTACTTTACAAGTGCACATTCAATACAATTAAGCACACTTCTTTAAAGGCCACAACAAAACAAGGCAAAACATACTTGCAATCATGCTCTAATAGTATTTAATGGTTCTCAGCTGGTCCAAATGGTTCTATCTGTCTTTACGTGACCATATGAGGGAAGCCCATATGGTCAGATAGCAAACAACATTATCTTGTATTGTTCAGATTGTTATCCCAGAGAAACCTGTTATTTCGCAGCAGAATAGAGATTTGGCTGCTTCAGTTATTATATTTTAAAACAGCTGCCAACACTGTTGGCACTCAGGGACAGATTAATGCTGTAGTGAGATCTTCTCTCTGCAGTCTAACTATAAAACACATTGTCATGTATTAAGAGTGCTAAGAGATTAGCATGGAACTGATAAGCAGAAAACAATTCAAGTAAGCTAAGAATGAAAGCATTCATCAAAATGACACCGATATCAGAAAATGGCAGACGTACGTATGTAAAGATGTGCAAACAGATGCACACGCTTACATATGGAGGTGTCTCAAAGTGGACAATCTGAACAAACAGCTTAATCTATGGAGGTATTTAATTTATGAGCAGGAGAAAATGAAAAAGAATTAAATGGAATTTCAAATGACCTCAATGATGTATGGAAGGCAATATATTCCGCTATGTAGACAAACTTAAGTTCCCTTACCAGTCAAACCCAAGCCATTTATAAAAACTAAGCTGCAAAAACAGGCAAGGAATCTTCAGGGTTATGATATCAAAACAAGTGCATTTACAAATCAACACCTGTTTAATATTCAGTTAAGTATCCCACCCTGATAAACGATAAATATGCCAGTACACAGAGGTAAGCTAAACATTAGAGGACATCTAGATATAAAAATCTTAAAGGTACAGTAGCAAAAACAGCTTGTTTTATTTTTAATTTATTTGTATTACTAATTTATTCCATTTTATTTTCATATTTTTAATTTTATTCAAGGAGCAGAGAGATTTAGAGGAGACCTATTATGCAAAATTGACTTTGACATGGTGTTTTAACATAGATTTGTGTTGGCAGTGTGTGTACACAACCACCATATAATGGTAAAAATACACCCACTCATTTTTTTAATCCCCATAAATCATAAGAAATGTCTCAGAATAAGCTGTCAGAATATGCATTTTTCTTGCAATGTGGCGTAACATTGCACTGGCCCCGCCCACGACTGCTGATGGACTCTGCCCTATTAGCATAGACCCCGCCCTGAGTGAGCTTTACACAGTCCGCCATGTTTATGTCCTCGCCAGAGCATTTAACAGCAGTATTCAAGTAAGCAATGTATTCTTATTAAAGCTACTTTAGTTATTCAGTCATGAGCAATGATTGATTTTCTTTTTTTGTCTTTTGTTGTTTAATTCATCTTAACAGCATATATAGCAGTATGTAATGTATATTATGCTGCTTTCACTTTAACACACAGATCTAATATACATATGCCACTTCTTTAGTTGCTGTTTATGTTCATAGACATAACCGACTGTGTGTGTGAACTTTGTGTGTTTTTGACATGAGTGTAATTGACAGTTTAAGCTCAATGAGACATGAAAAAGAACTTAATTTAATACTCACGGGACACGCCGTCTGACATCCAGCTTTCTGTGCACGTGTGCGCTCAGAAAACCATATATCAGAATTTTAGACGGATATGGCTTTAAAACGCATACAGATAATAAACTCTCATGATAATGAAGAACTACAGTGTCATGTGAGCGTGACCGTCATAGAGATGATAATCAAAACCAAAAAGAAGTTTGTTGAGTATCCGAGGCACGAGCTCTGAAGGCTCCTCCTTTTTCTGGAAAGTGGGGTGGGGAGCAGCAGCTCATTTGCATTTAAAGATACATGCATGAAAACATGTTTTTCCCTTCCACTCAAAAATGGGCATTTACATCATGGTACAATAAATTATCTGTGGAGTATTTTGAGCTGAAATCTTGTCACATTCTGGGGACACTTGAGACTTATATTACATCTTGTAAAAAGGGGCATAATAGGCCCCCTTTAAAATGAAATTAAAACTAAATTAAACGTTTGGTGCAAGAAACCTTGACTTTATAAATAGACATTTAAATTAAAACATTAAATGCCACAAAAGTGGAGAATATAGTGAATGCGTTTTCCTTTTCTAACAAATGAACACAGGCATAGTTTTCCATTACATTGTCCGCAAATGTGTTTTTTATTATAACGAAATGGAGTGAACTGTTTTCTGTTTGATTTCCCCACAGAGGAGGTTCAGCAAACCATCGAGCGCTTGCTTCGCTCAAAGAGACACTTGAACATTGACATGCCAGACACTGATAGGTCAGATTTGGGGTCATCACTGTCATGTTGTGTCACTAATGTAATTCACTCTGACACAGACTTTAATATTGTTCTTCATACACCCGTGACAGCTGCTTATATCACTACTGTTGCTGTTCTGGGATTGTGTTTCCTTCTAGGCTGATGCTGAATGTCCCTGACTCTCTGTTCCAACTAGAGGAGGCAGAATGGGCACTGGAACCATTTTTTGGTGTGATGGGGGTTGATTGTGAGCTGCCTAGTCTTTACTCGCCGTCTCAGGTGATGACATGAAGCATATACATACGGTTTGCATGAATAATGCATTGGAGCCATATCTAGAGACCAGAATATCATAGAGACTTGGATCCTCTAGCAACAGCGTATATAGCAAAATGCAAAAAACCTCACTTCCAACCTCAGTACTATTGACCTAATACTGTAGAGGTCATAAAAGTGAATTTAACATAAACACATCACATTAATCTCATCTTGACCTTTTCTGAGCAGATTTATTGTTTATTGTCACAGCAATTCATGGAGGCCTCACCTTCTCTGGTGGTCAGAAAGGAAATTACATTACCTAAAGGTGAGATTTTGAAATATCGCAAGATCTGATGTGGTTAAAAGTGTTGATCTTTATGGTTTTCACCTAATCTCTCCTTCTCTTTCCCTTTCAAGACCTCATTGCTTCACCTGAATCAATCACAATCAAAGATGCAGAAATGCTGGTGCCTGTGCTCGCAGCGGAGGTGATTTTCACTCTACATGCACACCACTCCTCCATACTGGCAGAAAACACACAGAGATCTATATTTGAGTCTGTGTCCACTGCCTTCGCTCACACCAAACGCATGACGGCACTTCTGAACCATTTGCCCCCACGAAATTCATACAGCTCTTTTTGAAGTTTTAGTTGAAAACAGATCATCTACCCACATGCAGCTTAGTCACGAATAACACCAGATGCTATTATTCATTCCTTTTTATCTGTGTTTATTGTACCACACACTTCATATGCTGTTTTCTAATCTCATGTTTCTGATCATATTCCAGTTTGGTGGGGCAGAGTTACCTGAAGCCACGGCTCATGAGATTGACATGCTCATGGAACAGCAAGATCAGTTCCATCTTGGAGGTGAGTTCAAAAGATAAATGGATGGACTGATAGATTGACACATTGATATTTATCTCAATTAACAATTAATGCATCATTATTAGCCATTCACAGGCCCATACAGAATCTTTGCCCACTACAGATGCTTGGATCAGCTCTGACGTCACCCGAACCCACTGTTAAAAATAAAAATACCCGCAACCCTCCCGAACTATGATTTTCTATGATTTAGATATCTGCACCCGATCGTCACATTACAGTTTACATTACACATTACAGTCAAATTCTCAGTGTTAATCATGAAGATATGGTAACATATTACACTGAAGTACACTGCTTTTAAATAAATATTTGTTTATAGTAAAAGTTCTTCTTTGGCAAAATTGCATTTCCTTAATATCCTAAACACACTCCCTTCAAACTTAAATTGTCAAGATTTCCATCACTGCAACTTCCCGAACACACATACACAAGAAATTAAATACTTTCAGCCCAAGCAAAGGCTGGATGTAGGCTTTATTAGTTTATTGTCATACACATACAGGATTTCACCGCCGTTACATATCTCAAATACAACACTTGATTCGTCTTGGTAAAGTATTTCCGTAAAACGCTCCCACGCGAATTAGTTTAGCTTAAATTGCTGGTTAAACAAGTGGACCCTGTGACTACGTAATTTAATGAGAAAAGAGTGACTCATTAAGTCTGAATAATTTCTGTTTAGCTTGTGTACATTTATGTTAAAGCTGTTATAACATATTTTTTCCTTTGACCTCTCAGCAATAGTGATGACATGAATTTGCACATAGTTTGTCTTAAAGCATGTTAAAAACACCATGTAGACATATAAACATCATTAAAAACCATATGATTACTTGGTTTTGATACTTTGTTTGAGCCAAATATTATTGGCTCATTGTTATGATATATGTATTTTAAGTTATTTTAAAGGCTTATGTCTTTGCTTAGGTGTTTATTACTACAAAAATAATTGTCAGATTACTCGATTAATCATCAAAATAATCGACTAATTACTCGTTTACCAAAATAACTGTTAGTGATAGCCTAAGTAGTGTATTAGAAATTTACATTAGTTCTGCAGACTTCCCCTAAAACTCAGTACAGAAAATGCCAAAAAGATCCTGTCTGGGCCCAGTAATCTGATTATATAGTTGACTAATTGTCAGTTGCAAACACATTTTTATTATAAAGCAATTCCAAGAGGGTCGTCGCACTTTGGTGCTCGCGCCCTAAAAATATGAGTCTAAAAGTAAAATGTTTTCCTCTTTGCTCCCTCAGATGAGGAAGATAAAGAGAGAGAGAGGGCGACAGAAGGGGAGAAATCAGGATATATGGATCCTGCAATGGTCTCTATAGATCAGTGAGTAACATAAAGATGAGATGAAGGACATGAAGAGGAAAAGGTTAAGAAGGAAATACTGCTGTTGATTCAAATTTGGTTAGTCACACTGCATCCAATTCTGATCTGTCATATCTGATCTTTAGTACTGACTGTCTGCACTGTAATGTTGCAAGACCTGCTTGTTCAGAAAATGTAGTCGATATCTACATATCTACATAATGGTAATGACTTTAGCACATTGTGTCTTCATGTCTATCCTGAACTCAGGAGGCACTACATAACCTTGGAGGCATTACTGTAGTTTATACATGAATTCATAAGTTGTATCTAAAACCATGCACTCATTCACTACATAGTGGATGCCACATAGTTCACTCTAAGAAAAGAGTGAGCAAACATGAATGAATTCAGACATTACTGAGCATTTTGTATGACATTACATACACATTGCAGCCTAAATGACTAAAACAACTTTAAATCTTTTCAGGCTGAAGAACATTTCCAAAAATCAGATTTTAAACCACATGTGATGTGGTTTCGGGTGTGCTTCATCAAATATATTTTAATGTGTTTCATGAATTTTTCATGTTTTCTTTTAACCAAAAACCAGTTTTGTGCTGCCTCTCTGAACAAAGCTATTGTTTTTTTTTCTGTTTAGTTGTAATATGCCATTTGGGACAAAATAGGGCAGTCAGACAGACTCCTGGTTTGGTTGAGCCCCAACAAAATATCAGTTTAGACAGACAATGACAGTTGGGCCAAATGTCCTTGACCTAGATAAAAAATAGAATTCCTTGACTGGACAGTTTAATGGAGCCTATAATATGTGCCTGAAATGGCCGCTAGTGTTGAATGGGGTTTTCGTTGTTTTGAACCATCACTGAATGCACGTTTGCAGATTGAAGAACAGTGAGTGTATCGTGGATGAGGGGAATGGGCATCTTACGGAGGTCACCTTAGATAGGGTCGCTATGGAGATGACCCCTCCCCCCATCACCTTGCCACCAACCACGGACGCCAGTGAGAGAGATGTCGAGATGGAGCGCTCCAATGAGGTTTGTGTGTGTAGCCATGTCCACATTACCTTGCCCATTATGCTCTAGTGTTACATAATCCATATGTGTTCTGAAGCGTGAACGCCTTTGTAGCAAAGGCAGTTACATTGGCCTGAGTCTACAACAATGTGTTTAATAACCTCTCACTCTTTCGTTTTTCCTCTGGTTTTGTCCCTCTTTCTCAGACACTCTTAGCAGAGCAATCTATGCCTCCAAAGAGGAGAGGTCGAAAACGGCAACTGATCTTCGCCGACCAAAACACACAGATTTCCCAGGATGCAATGCGACAACAAATCAACAACCCTCTGATTGAAACCCAATCTCCGGTGGGAGCTCTGTGATAGATAACTAATCTAATCAGTAGTGCTGGAAATCTTTAGGCACCTCATGATTCAATTTGATGTAGTTTGAGGGAGCCGTGCTGTAATTACAAAAAACGATTCTTGATACATTAACAGCATATGGGTGCAAATCTTTAGGAATTAAAGTGTCTTTATAGCTTTCTTATAAAGCCATACTAAAACATGCTCTAACTGCCAATAGAGATTAAACTTTGGCAATTTTCAGCATTATCAGTGTTACATGATATATCAGAAATCATTCTAATATGCTGCTTTCTTATGGTCAATGTTGAAAACAGTTGTGCTGCTTAAGATTTGTAATTTATCCTTGCTGTATAAAATTATTAAAGAGGTAGTTCACCCAAAATTTAAAAATTCTCTCATTAATTATTCACCCTCATGTCGTTCCAAACCCATAAGACTTTCATTCATCTTCGGAACACAAATGAAGATCTTTGCAATGAAATCGGTCTGCTCCATCAGTCCCTACAGCTACGCAACTGAAACTTGACGCTTCCAAAAGTTCATAAAGAGATTGTAAAACTAATCCATATGAATTAAGAGGTTTAGTCCAAATTTTCTGAAGAGATATGATCACTTTATATGATGAACAGATGGAATTTAGGCTTTTATTCACTTTCAACAACTCAGACATCAGTTGTGGTAATCGGAAGCTCAAGCATGTTTGCTTAAAGTGTGTGAGAACCAATGAGGCTCATTCTTGTGTGTTACGCAGCTCGTTTGAGCTTCCGCACAAGGTTTGTTCTCGTGCGTCAATCAGGTTCGGTTGAGCTTCTGTTTATGTTCGCTGTTCAATGTTTATATGTGAATAAAAGCCTAAATTAAATCTGTTCATCATATAAAGTGATTGAGTGGCTTCAGAAAATTTGGACTATACCACTCGATTCATATGGACTATTTTTACAACCTCTTTAAGAACTTTTTGAAGCGTCATAGTGTCAGTTGCGTAGCTGTCTATGGAGGGACAGAAAGCTCTTTTTTTCATCAAAAAAAGATCTGTGTTCCCGAGATGAACAAAAGTCTTACGGGTTTGGAACGACATGAGGGTGAGTAATTAATGACAGAATTTTCTATCTGCTATCCCTTTAACTTCTTTTTAAAAATTCTTACTGACAACTAATGGTAGTAATGTAATATTATTAACCTTATTAAATATTTAAAAATTTTGCTACATCTTTTGAAAAAAAATTGCAATGCATCTATGTTTGCAGAGCATCTACAATGAATCTAGTTTTTTCTAACCATGTTAATCAGAAATGATTTGCTTATATGTTTCACTTTCTGTCCATATTTCTCATTTTTCCTTAGTCTGATGTACTCCTAAGAATTGCTGCCTCTCGGAAGGCATCAGCAGGAGTTCTGCTCAGCACACCATGTAACAGTACGTTGTAACACACAGTGGTCCAGCACCTCTCATAAATTATATGCTTGCTCATTTATAAACTTGTTTTAATATCATTGGGCATAAAGCCATCAACAGCTCTAGAAAACACATTTTTTTTTATTCCAACACTTCTACAGCACAAATATTTATCAGCTAAACAGGGAAAGTACTGCATCAGCTCCTTTAACTCACACTGAATAGTTTAGCAGATCTTAATAATGAAACCACTGGACCATCAAACAGCTCAGCAGTTTTATTAGGAGTCAGGAAGCACCCTTAAGGCCCGTTAACACCAAGGATAACTGTAAAGATATAGTTCTAAAAAAGAATAGCAGAGTCCACACCACAGCTGTAACAATAACGGTACAGAGAAACAATATTGTTGGAATCACTTTCAGAACATTTTTTTGTCCAGCTGATGAATGAAAAACATTAATAGCCAATCAGAATCCATCTCGCTCTAAAGAGCTTGAGCATTTAAACGGGCAAGCGACACAACCACAGCGCACACTTAGAACAAACAGAACGATATTGTGGTTTGGTGTGGACACTATGAAATTATGGTCAGGGGTGGTTCTAGGTCGTTTTTAGGTGGGCTTTAGCCCCGCTATCTGTCATCTCAGCCCCACTAAAACTATAATCTGAATGATTGGGCTAGTGCTGCTTCCTCCAGAAAGTGTAACGTTTTCACGTGTTTTTAAGTCATGGCAATTTAAACATTCAAGTGATTTTAAGCCATTCAACCACAACACTGAGTGAGTTCTCTTTCACAGCGTCTTGTGATTGAAAGCCGCCTTTCAGACAGCACTGGAGAACCAAGTTATCTTTTGCTTCTTCTTGAACAAATACACACAAAAATATGCCAAAATGCCCATTTTGACAAGTATCCACATAAACACATTCTTAACTGATTGTTAACAGTTATATCGTATGTGTGTGCCATTATAACAGATCTGTGCGTTAGGCGTTAAAGTGACAGTCATATACCTTCTGTTTAAATAATATTAATCATATAACAACAACAAAAAAGCCATAATCACTTTTCACAAGTAGGCCTACTGTAAAGTGTTTTACAGTGTTTTTGTTTAATTTGTATATTTTTTCTGTATTGATTTTTGCTATTGCTTTTAATTTTATGAATTGTAATATTTCCCTAGTATCTAAAATGTTGTTAGACTATTGTAAGGTTTCGGTCAAAAACAACGAAAGCAACAGGCTAACATTATTTATTTTTTTTGGCAAGGCCAGTGAATATTTTGGCAGAGCACATAAATATCTAAACTAAAAATAATCTTAGTATTTAGCCCTGAATATTTTGTTTTTTTAGCTAGTTAAGAGTGATACTTGTTAATAACAATGATATTAATTTTCTGTTAGTTAAACAGTAGCCTACATGTGTACTTATTTGAAGTGTACTGCAGAAAGACTGGTATCATCTTTATATCATTTAAAAAAATTGTATTGACTTAGCACCAATTTAAGTACCTGTAGGCTATTTTTGACTTTTTATTACTATATAGTACTATACTATAATTTATATTACTAAATAGTAATATAGTGGTGCCGATTTAAAGAGGCTCTTGCTACAGGGCTAAGCCCCCCTGAAGATCAAATCCTAGAAATGCCCCTGGTTATAGTTATCTTTATAGTTATTGTTCTTGGTGAGAACAGGCCTTTAGCCTAGCACACTCCACTCTTATAATGATTGACATGCCTCCGGTCCTTGCATTGCAGTGCTCATCCACCCTGACCTCCAGAAGCTATGGAAATGCTACAGCGCATCTTCCACCTTCCCCCGTCCCTCCAGGAAACGGCAGGCGCAGGAGGAGGGTGTGCTGCTTGAGATGGAGAAGAATAGAGGAACAGAGAGGAGTCGGGAGTCCAGCAGAGAGGTAAAGGAGTCTTAGTTTTGCTTTTCAGAGTGAGAGACTTGATTTATTAATCTTTCAGAGTTCAAGGTTATTATTATCAGGCGCACTCATTTTATAAGAATGCACACTATTGACGTTTAAAGGGTTAGATCAAACAAAAGAAGGAAGGAAGGCCATTCCAGAGGGGAAGTACATTTTTAGATTTTGATTAAAGATTACAAAGACTTTTTTGTTGTTATTATTATTCATTTTTTGTGGATTAACTTGCACGGATAAATTGTTTACCTAGTAATTAAAGACTAATAATATGCGCTAACAAGGTAAATAGGGTCCAATTTGATTTCATGCTGACTTTAAAACCCTTTTTAAAAAGGAGCGCACATAGTTGTACTGAATGTGCACTTGTAGTGTATTTCAAATCTTAAAAGTATATTTTTTTAAAAAACTGTACAGATATTATAATATTAATGAAATAAAACCCGTAAGACCTTCTTTCATCTTTGGAACACAAATTAAGATATTTTGATGAAATCCGAAACAATTTTTTATCCTCTATTGAAAGCAATGAAATTACCACATTACAAGTTGTAAAAACATCGTATAAATAGTCCACGTGACTACAGTGGTTCAACTGTAGAATTATGAAGCGACGGGAATACATTTTGTGCTCAAAAACAAAACAAAACTAATGACTTTAATTAACAAATTTGTCTCTCCCCTGTCATTCTAACTAAGCTATTTACGTTGCAGAGCTTCTGCGTTTACATCCAAACGGCGGCTGAGTATTATACATCAATACTGAGCCACCATTTGGATGTAAACATAGCAAAAATGGCTTAGCAGAATGACAGGGGAGAGACGAATTTGTTGAATTAAGTCATTGTTTCTCATTCACTAATAATTGCGTGGATTATTTCGTATTTGTACTTCTCACGAAAAAGCTCCACCTAATTCACAACACACTCTCACGCACATGAATGTTATTAACCTCGTTCTTATTTTACTGAATTTGGAGTGTTCTGAATGAGCGGCCGCATGCACAAGGTTAGTAATTTGCATAAAAGACACTCAATCCACGTCCATATAAGGGCTTTCCACACACTCTTTCTTTACGTCACTCTCGTTAGACATGCCAAACACCTTTCATACAGACCTCTCATGAGCCAGCTGTACATATGCGTATATCAGTGTTATTCAGAGAAACTTTGCAGCTGAACATATTCACTGTATACAATGAAATGTATTTAAGATTAAATTGTATTATTAAATAATTTTATCATATAATTTTATATGTGGATTGTGTAATACAATTAATGTAACATACTTTCAATATAATTATAGTCTTATTAGGATGAAATTTCATATTTATATATCTTCTTTACACAATTATGCGTACAAGTGCTTTCAGTTGTTCCCATATTTTGACGTAAATTTAGAATGATTTTTAGTACAACATTTTTTTTTTACAAATCGCTCCTACGCATAAATTTGTGTGTACGCATTGCTTAGTGAATGAGACCCATTATTTTTGTTTTGTTTTTGCGCACAAAAAGTATTCTCGTCGCTTCATAACATTAAGGTTGAACCACTGTAGTCACATGGACTATTTTAACAATGTCTTTACTACTTTTCTGGACCTTGAATGAAGTAATTTCATTGCTCTCAAAATAAAGTGTAAAAAAAACCTCTCTGATTTCATCAAAAATATCTTAATTTGTGTTTGATGAACGAAGTTCTTGCAGTGTGGAACAATATGAGGGTGAGTAATGACAGAATTTTCATTTTTGGGTGAACTAACACTTTAACTTCTACTTGGAAATCACTCTGAAGTTCAGCTAACTGCATTTAATAAAATACATTTTCACTGAATTGCAATTAACATGTAAGTGTCCGAAAACAGTTCACTAAATTTGCACATTTCTGTAAAGTACTGTATTTAAAAGTATGCTAAAATGTATTTTCTCACAAGCTTGTCTTTATTTCACTTCCCTATCTGTGTTTTGTGAATGTTTAGATGGTCAGGGAGTCTGGTGAGGCAGCTCTCCTCCTGTCTGACCTCTCAGGTAACAACCAAATGCTCGCCTTTTTCATAATAAAATCAGTGAGCTTTCAATGCGAAGTCTGTTTTTTGTGATATATAAGACAGTGTCCAATTACTTTTTGATTTACTTTAACCTCTATGCTCAAAATATAAATCAATCTAAAGGATAGTAAAATCCAATTTTTTTTTTATATTCTTATTTTTTGACATTTCTTTTTAGTCCCCATGAACAAAACAGCCTGTAAATCATACTAAATGATGTTGTTTTTAAATGTGAGGCCTGTGTTTAGGGGTAGAGCTAAGGTTGGGGGATAGAATGTACAGTTTGTACAGTATAAAAATTATTATGTAAATGAAAGACATGACAATCCAGCATGTGTGTGTGTGTGTGTGTGTGTGTGTTTGTCCAGTTGGTTCAGACGTGCCACTGGATCTGTCTAAAGGAGACAAGTCTCAGAGTGACATCCTCACTCCCACCCGCAGATGGTGAGAAATTACAAAATGCATAAAAATAGAGACAGTTACTAAACACTAAATGTCAGAGCATGTGTCACATTCAGGACTGCAGTTATTCATCATGCTGTCTTACTGGCTCATGCACACATTGTCAGCGTGAAATCCTGGAAAATAAACATTGTGTATGTAGGTCTCCTATAGAAGAAGCTCCTGTTTCTATGGAGGTGATATTAGAGGAGCATGTTGAACTGCCACAGGGAGAGATGGAGCCTGAGATGAGCGACATCACCACCGCTGACTTGCTCAGGTTCACTTAGCAGCCAAACACGTCTTTATGTGCATATATATTATCTGGTGTCCATCAGATGTTTTTCAGTCATCTTTCTGTCATACAGACTGATCATTGGCTTCATCAAGCGCTTTGGAAAGGTTTCCTTTCACTCACTGCTGCCTCCAGAGGCCGAGCGCAGCACTACAGCTCATCTGTTCTACAAAATACTGGGTAAGACATAAAAACACTGGAGGTGTTTGCTTTTTACTGTCTCTATGCATGTATATGACTTGTGATCCGTTTGTTTGCAGAGCTGCTCGGTGGTCTGAAGTTAAGTGTATGTCAGACTGAAGCGTTTGGAGTCATCACCATCACCACGAACCGTTGAACGCAAACAGCAACCTGTTAAATTGTTCTACACTTTTGCTGAGAACAGACAATTTTATCCTGAAATATTTTAAGCCAGTTTAGAGACTAGTTCAAATGCATTCATTGTTGTCTTGTATTCATGACAAAGAGAAATGTAGAAATACTTTATCATATTTGATGATAATGAATAATTGGTTACTATTATTTTAATGTAAATTATCTTGTATAGCAGTTGCATGGTCTTAGAGCGATAGTGTTCTTTTTAAATGAAGTTATTATAACATTTTTTGTACATTTTTATGATGTTTTTTTAATGTATTTTTATGAAGTTTCATGTTTTAATATATATAGATATAAATGAACTTGTTCATAACTTTTAATCTTTTTAATCACTCAAGATATTGTTTGTAATGGGCGTGTGAAGTTTTTAGCTGTTCTCAAGTTATGGAAGGAATATGTAGAATGATTTTTACAGAATTTGTCTCAATTTCAATATGAAAAATGCATTAAAATGTTATTGTTATTGTCAAATTATGTTCTACATTGATTCATCTGTCACACAAATTATTGTTCTTACAGACATTACTATAGTCAAGTCACCTTTTTATAGAGCTTTATACAATGGTTTGTTTCAAAGCAGCTTTATAGTGATGTAAACAGAATTTATTTCTGCTGTAAAACACCTAAAACGACAATAGTAAACCATCATTATTCAGTTTGGTTCAATAACTGTAAAGTTTATCAATTATGGAATGAGTTCAATTCATCTATAAAGCAGCTCTGAAGAAAACAGTGATGTCATCATTCAGCTCAGTTCTCATCCAATAATGTCAATGCAGTGAAGCCAATAATATAATAATCATATACAGTCTAGGCCTACCTAGTGTGTACTTAGTTTTAAAGCCCATTTGATTTAAACAACTTTACCACATCGGAGGTGAATGAAAATCATTATAGTATCGGAAGTAGCGACAGATCTTTTCTTTCTTATTATAACATACCTGATTCTATCCAACTTTGGATGGAGGAGGATTCAAATGCCTGGAAAATTAAATTAGGTAAAACAAACAAACAAAAAAAGATACATATGGTTGAATAACGTGAATTTCCTCATGATGACTTTAAAGTCCCCATGAAATTCTTTTGGCTTTTAGTATGAATATGTTAGTCTGGTGTCTATAAGCTAGTATGCTCCAAAACAATGACAAAATTAACATTTAGAAGATATGAGTATTCAGAATATACATTCTCTCACAAATATGGATCAACAATTTCAGCTTCTCGTCAGATTTTCTGTCCAATCAAATGCTCCTCTATAATCTACAGCGTCTCACCCTCAACTAGACGCTGAGGCTAAGGGTCATTTGTACGGTGGCCGAGAGAGCTCAACGCGCTACAAATAAGAAAACGCATGCAAATAAAAACAAAACGTGATCATCAGTTTGACAACACATGTGCTGCAAATCCTCACAACACAAGCAAACACAGAAACGCACTGCAAATACAAAAACGCGCTGCAAATAGCACAAACCACAACAGAAATGTTTCAAGGGGGACCCCAAAAAGTGATGTACCCTACTTGACAACAGCACCAACTAAAAAAATATTAAATATATTATGTAGGCATTAACTCAATGTAATTTGTTTCACTAACAGAAAAGTGTTTAAATATGTGGCATTGCTGTTAACTCATAAAACTTTAAGAGATGATAATTTAGTGGATGATTTAAAAATATTCGTTAATCATCTGTAGCGTACTAATGTGACGTCATCATAATGGCCGCCTGAGGGCGCTCGACGACGGCGTCATCAGTGAGCGTGAGCTTCTAGCAAACTGAAAAACACTTTATTAAAAATAATAAATACATGAAATAATGTACACTTGTTTATTTTTGTTTGCAGTTGTTATAGCATTTAATGATTGTGAACATATTGTGCACTCAAATGCAGTACACTATATAGGGATTAGTGAATAAGTGAACGGGTGAGTTGAACTGGTTTCGAACACAGCTAATAAGCAAGTCCTAGTAGGGTTCGTCACTTTTTGGAGTCCCCTTGAAACATTTCCATTGTGGATTGTGCTATTTGCAGCGCCTTTTTGTGTTTGCTTGTGTTGTAAGGATTTGCAGCACACGTGTTGTCAAACTGATGATCACGTTTTGTTTTTATTTGCATGCGTTTTCTTATTTGCGCATTGAGCTCTCTCGGCCACCGTACATTTGTTCACACATTTACTGTTTTCTACAAGGTGAATGGCACTTATAGAGGATAGGGAACGATTAAGACTGTAAATATGCCTTCTATTGAGGCAAACGTCTGGTTCCATGTTACTCTGCATTCACACGGGGTGTCGGTGTCAACGCTTGATGGAGGGCGTGTCTTAAGCTGGGTGCTGATGTGACCATCATAGTTACAACAACAGCCAATCGCAGTACTTTCCAGTGTTGCACGAATGCAATTGACTAGCGTCTACGCTAGGGTATTTGCATAAGGCGATCTGATGGACCAGTAATAGTGGTCCGCGAAAAGATGACCTAAACTAGGCAAGCTCTTAACCTGCACCGGATCACGGGCGGGGGGGTTGACGTCAGTGTGTTTTAATAACGAAAAATGTCATATCATTGCATTTGTGTTTGAATAATTAGTTTTTGACTAGAAACAGTTGCATATTAAACTTAAATTTAGTTTATCCTTCCTATTTTGTTGTTTTTGGGGGGGCGTGTTAAGAGTGGGATTCGGTTAGGTGGTCCTCAGAAAAAAATTGGAAGATAAAGTGGTCCTTGGGCTGAAAAAGTTTGAGAAACACTGTGATAGACTGACGCCTGCGTTGATGCTTGAAAAGTAGGGAAATTTCCAACTTCTGCTGCAAGTAACGCGGGTGAAGCAACACAACAGAACCCACAATTCAGTTCGGCAACGCATGACGTCACTCATTCAAAGTACAAGAGAAGTCTTAACGCCGACGCCCAGTGTAAATGCAGAGTTCAGATCATATGCGCTAGTCTGCGCACACCAGAAAACATATCGAAGCCATTTGAATTCTACAGAGAATGTTATTTTAAAGCGAAATGGAGATTAGGAGGAAACTGGCTGCTGCTTTACCGAGCTTAACGGCTCTGGCTGAGCTGTGATATAAACGAAACGCTATTTTTTTTTTAAAAAAAGGAGAGAACCGGTTTTTGATATGTCCCGCCCTGTCTTCCTGTTTCAGTGAAAATTACATCAACATTATTGAATAATGCTATGTGTTTCAATGCAATTCAGTGGGTCTTTAAATGGTAGGGGAAGTGAAATTCAATTACCCCTATTGGTTTTAGTCCATAGGGGGCAGTGTAGGACCAGTGTATCAATGAACCCTCCCAGCAGAAATCCCTTTGTTGTGCCTTGTTGACAATGATCTCATACAGGTCATGATCTCATGCCTGACTTACCTCAGGCTGTTAAACTAGAGTCATGAAGCAGTTCTCACAAATGTAACACCAGCCAGAAACAACGACAGACAACCAGCCTACCGGGCACAATAAAACCCATGCCAACCTCTCTGTTGCACTGATTACGAAATGCGAAGTGTGATGTATGCAAAACAGACATATATGGGTAAGCAATAGTTAGCATACAGGTGAAGAGTCACGGTAAAACTATGAACGGTCAACAACAGCTTCACACCGTCCTCAGACAACCGCGATCCCACCCCATAGCACAGATGCTGTGAATTTCAAAAGGGCTGTGAGGAATATTCAATATCTGGCCTGCTCATGACCAAGGGAACCCCAATCAGATGTTTACATTATCTGCCTTAAGTGACTATATTGAATAATAAGAATATGACATCACAATTAAGAACATAATCATAAAGAAAATTGATATAAAATTACTG
This sequence comes from Zacco platypus, assembly GCA_038088235.1. Lineage (NCBI taxonomy): Eukaryota > Metazoa > Chordata > Actinopteri > Cypriniformes > Xenocyprididae > Zacco > Zacco platypus. The sequence continues at coordinate 14,851,501 of CM076065.1, read as the reverse complement.
ATTGACAGGACAGAGAAGTTTAAATTAAGGGCAATATTTACTGTTGTAGCACTTGGTGAGCACAGCATACTGGAATGTTGCGTATCCTAATCAGCTTGTATTATTGGAAAAAAAGAGGACAGAAGTTCATAGGCGAATCTGGAGGAGTGGAGGAACTCAGGGTCCTGCATTGCTGTGATGCGTGCCACACGGCCATGAACATACAGAGTTATGAGGTGACATGTTTTCTGAAGGCATTAAAATGTGGCACTTTGCTGTAAGGACACAGTAAATCGATCAGTACCTGTCAGACTGGAAAACAAAACTGCACTGCATGCTTAGAATGTAGTTGTGTTAGGATCACTTTAGTTAATTATTTTCCAAACAGAGCAACAAACAAACTGAAAAGTACTCTTGACCCTCCATATCAGACCCACTTGAAAGAATGTTTTTCCAGCATTTAGTACCTGTTTGTTGTTAAAAGTATTGTGAAAATATTGACATCTTTGCAAATAAATTACGGTGTCATTTAACAAGCTTCTTAAAATATCTGACTTAATTTAGTTAATTTGTAATTTTGTTAATTTGTGCAAAATATAATGCAGGGAGTTTGGTTGGTTAGTTTAAGTGTTTAATGAGTTTGAATAAAGGTAATATCCAATAAGTTAGTTATCTAACCAACCAACCAGTCAATTATAATAATATTTGGTGTAAATATTCATGAAGAAAAACCTCCACTGATTTACTTGAATGAGTACTATATATATATATATATATATATATATATATATATATATATATATATATAGAAAAATGACTAAAATGACATAAAAGAAATAAGATAATAAAATACAACAATAGCACTGTAAAAAAAAAAAAATCCCTGGAAAATTTATGGTAAAAAAAATAGCAGCTGCAGTTGCCAGAATTTTACCGTGAAAAAATATGGTAGCACCGTTTTAGGTTTTATGGGACAGCACTTAGTTTACGGTCTATTTTACAGTTCAAAACTGCATCATTTAAGGGTTTATTTTACAGATGAAAAAAAAAATGGTTAAATTTACGGTAAAAATCACCCGCTCATCACAGGCAGCTTTTCCAAAATCTGAGAATACTAATGGAAGGTGCATACAGTGTCACTGACACAAACACTAAACAGCATCATGGCAAGACCTGAAATTTTAAAAATGCAATAAACATTAATTTAACAACATTAGATGCAACATAAAACCCTAATGTACATAACTGATCTCAACACAAATACATCAAATGACGAATCACGATCACAATATTTTTTTACAGTGTAAATCAAGTAAAGGCCCCAGTGAATAAATATGTTTTGAGACACTTTTTAAGAGTGCAAAGTGAGTCGGCTGCTCGTAGGTTGTCAGGGAGAGAGTTCCATTGCTTAGGACTGAAATGACTAAAGGCTGACTCACCCATTTTTAGCCTTGTTTTTGGCACAACCAACACATCACTATTTGATGTTCAGAACTTCTGAGCAATTTTGCTGGAGTATATTTATTCAACAAATAAGAAAGGTATATTGGAGCAGTTCCATAAAGACATTTAAAAACTAATAAGAGGATATTGAATTCAATTCTGAATGAACATGGGGGTCACTGTCAAACGTGACTCCTACGTTGGCCTGATTACTGACTTTTAGTGAAAGTGATTGCAAGATGTGGAGCAATATATGTTGTCCGCGTGTCATTACCAACAACAAGTACCTCTGTCTCATCTTTGTTTAGCTGTAGTTCTGAGACATCTACAATTTTATACTCTCTATGCAGTCCAGTAGGATGGAAACTGAATTGTGGGCATCTGGTGCAAGTGAAAGATAGTGTTGCATGTCATACTGGTGAAATGAAATATTTTACTGATTCATTACAGAAGCTAAAGGAGGCATGTATAGGTTAAATAATAGAGGACCCAAAATTGAGCCTTGAGGAACACCCCAAAAATTATGTAATGCCTGGAGGTGTAGGTACACAGTGTAACATAGTATTCCATGTTGTTTAAGGATCTGAACCAGTCTAAGACAGGACCTGATAGACTGTCCAAGATAAGTCGAGTAGAATCTCATGATCAACAGTGTCAAAAGCAGCACTCAGATCTAAAAGAACAAGGATTGCCAGGTTTCCTGACTCCCGAATAACTTGATATAAATAAGATCACTTAAATCCCTAATTATGGCTGTATGCAAGCTGCATGGATATTTTTTCAATTTTTTTTTACCAAGAAATGGTACATTAGACTAGAGATCTGTAGTTACTGAGCACAGAAGAATCAAGATTACATTTCCACAGTAGGGGTCTAACAATGGCAGTTTTAAAAATGTGTGGAAAAACTTCCTGCTTTATCAACTGATTAATGATATTCAGGATGTGGTAATATGCAGTTCATAACCATTTTGAGAAATTTAGAGGGTAATGGGTCAAAATTGGAGCAGAATTGAATAGAAACCCCACAAATTTAGTTGATTGGTTTGTTCAAATATAATAAAGTGAAGCCCCAATGTGTTACCAAGCTAGTTTTAGTTAGTCACTTAAATAATATCATCAATATCAATGTTGTTTTTTTAAATTAATATTAGGTGCAAAATTGGGTAACACTTTAGTATAGGGAACACATATAAACCATTAACTATGATTTTTCCCTTAAAAAATGCTTAATTTACTATTTATTAATAGTTGCTAAGGTAGTTGTTAAGTTTGGCTATTGGGTAGGATTAAGAATGTAGAATAATGTCATGCAGAATAAGGCATTGATTTGTGCTTAATAAGTACTAATAAAGTCATATGTAATGTGTGTAGTAATATGCATGCTAATAAGCAACTAGTTAAAGGACCCTAAAATAAAGTGTTACCCAAAATTGAATTGTAAACTCCACAAATTTAGCTGTTTGGTTTGTTCAAATATTATAAAGTGAAGCCCTAATGCATTATAAAGCATTATAAAGCATTTTTAGTCAGTTAAGTAGATAATATTATTAAAATCAATATTGTTTTTAAAGTTGGGTGTGGGGAAACCTCACAGACTTATTTTTTTAAATATTTGGTGCAAAATTCCATGAAGTAAAACCTCTACAAACTTAGTTATGTGGTTTTTAAAAAAGTTAACCCCCTTAGTTAAATAATATCATTACTACCAATATTATTTTTTTTATATATATATATAAAAAAACAAAACAAAAACAGAAACAACATTTAACTAGTCGTTGATGCGTTTTTTATTATTATTATTATTATTATTTACTGGTACAAATTTTCATGAAGGCATTAAGCAAGCTACATAGAACTAGTTAGAGGCTAGTTAATTGGTTCACAGAATAAACTTAAGTAGCACACACTGGGAAGGGGAAAAATGATTTAATAATATAAACAACTCTCCATACTGTAATTTGTCAGCCTCTGACAGACTAATAAAGCTCACACGTCAGCGCCACATTACACACATTCACACGGGCCATTTAAATCTCCACTGGACTTCTGAATACGAGTGTCACGCAGCCTAAACCCAACAGCAGAGAGAGAAGCACCTGGGAAGACTCGTCTACATCTGGCTCGATTGGATCTCAAATTCGTAGAACTTGCTGATTTGAGGAGATCGGGGTTATCATTTCAACCAGAAAGGAACCAAAGGAATCGACTCAATGATCATAGACGAAAGGAAAGAAAGCAAACAGCTGCCAGTTAAAGACACCAGTGTCAAGCTGGCAGGCCAAGAAAATAATCCAGATGTTCAGCATGGGGTTCAGCCCCGGGAGAAACAGGTGAATGGTGATGGCCCCTTACACTCCCCCACCAATGACAAAACGGTGAGAGCCGAGCTGGACTGGACGGTGCCCCTGTGTGTGCACCTGCCTATCGAAATTCTGAACCCTGACCAGGCATTTCCCTTTCTGAACACTACACTTGCTGACCTGGGCATTGAAGAGTGAGTTCAAACTTACAGACGCATTGGTATGTATTAAATTTTGGGTGAAAAGTTCGGTTAATATCTTGATATGTCCATGTGTACCCAGATCAGCAGTGAAGGAGCGTGTGGTGTGGGTGGATACTAAGCGTACACAGGTGAAGGGGAAGTCTGGGAAGCTGAAGAAGGAGAAGGAGGTGACCGTTCTGGAGGTGCGTGTGAAAGCGCAGCACCCTGGAGAGCGTCAGAGTCAGGAGATTCTCTACAGCACCGAGTGCCACACCGATCGCTCCTTCTGCAGAAGCGGGGTGGACATCCTCCCGTGGAGACACACACAACCAGGTAGGGACATGGAGGGGATAAACCAGTTTAACTGGCAAACAACATTCAATTTTATGCTTTTGTTGGATTAAATGAGAGAATAATGCTCCCAGGCATGGCAATTACTGTAAACTAACACCAAGGGTACGTTTACACGACAACCATGTAGCTACTAAAAATGGAAAAGGTTTCCCTTTGCTTTTTTCACTTATAGGTGACCGTTCACATGGATTTGCAAAAACAACTAAAATTGTAGTATTATGCTGCCGGGCCAGTAGTTGGCGATCTCACTTTGTAAAGAAACACTATGTGCATAGACTCGCACCGTTTTCACTAATTTGCATTTTTGTAGTTTGCATGGAGACAATAACGTTTTTAGAAACTTGCACTTTAAAACCAGTTTTCAAAAGTTTGCGCTTTCAGGCCCCCAAAATACCATCGTTGTGTAAATGAATGGCCAAAACGCATAAAAATGAGCCGCACATTTCACCCGAAACATACATTAATTGTATCCTGTATATTAAATTGAGAAAGGAGTCTAAATTATTTTCTATGTTAGTCGACAAAATGCAGTTCTACTTGTTCTGAACACAGAGCACTGAATTAAAAGTTCTAACTGCTCTTTCAATGAAACAGTCATTGAACTTCATATTCAGTAAAGCAATGGCTACAGTTACCTAAAACTAAAACCATTTTTTTCTTCCTTAATTGAAGTAAAGCTGAAATAAAATACAAAATAAATATTAAATGGAGCAACTTAAACTTGAAAAAAGAAAACCAAATTAGAAATGTCAACTAACTATAATATTATAAATAGTATTAAATTTACTAAAACGGAAATAAAAACAAAAGAAAGCTAAAGAGACTTTTTCAAAAAATAATAACTAATAAAAATTATAAAAGTACATAATAAAATGACTAGAAAATTAAACAAACAAAAAAAAAAAAAAATATATATATATATATATATATATATAAAAGCCAATTCAAATTATTTATAAATAAATACTATAGAAGTAATACTTAAAAAAAAAAATCAGTAAAGTTCTGAGCATGCATATGCAGCCCTATACAACTGGACTGCGATGTTTGCTGGATTTTACAGTAGTGTTTCAGTTGAAACCTCATTAAGAGGATGGCTTTTGGCAGCTCAGATTGATTTGTTCTGGCATGGGGGTAACAGTTTCATTAAGTAAATCTTTCTGAGAAAATACTTTAAGTAATAGGCTTCTGGAACACATGAAATCTGCAAAATATACAACATTAACACTGCATAGCCAAGAAAGGGGAACCATATACACAAAGACCAAATTGAATGTATACAAACAGATTCCATTGTATATTTTTGTTGTGGACTTCTATTGCACGAATGCTTCATCTCCACACTCAATTACAACTGGTATTACTAGGCAAATTTTATCAGCATGTTTTTCAGTCTGTCGGTTTCCATTAGGCCGCAGTGTCAGGGCTTGCAGTAATATAACGCTCCATTCCTGACAGTTAGCTAACAGATGACATCTGCAGATCAGTGAGGTGAGCGAACATAACGCTCGTGGCTGCTGAGTAAGTGTGTTTGGTATTCGCATGCTCAGCACTCTCTCCTGCCTGTTTGTTGAGCGTTTGATGTTCGCTTTCACCCTCAACATACTTCTTTGCAAACCTCAAAGTCTTCTGGGTTTGTGTAGAATTTGTCTGAAAAACAACCTACTGTATAAACATTGAAAAGAATATTCTTGTGTCCCCCCCCCCCCCAGCCGAAAATGAACTCCAGCCGGTGGAAATGACTATGCCCTTGGACACAGTGTCAGAGTCCAAGTCCAAATGGCAGAAGACAGAAGAAAAACGAGACTTGCCAAGCGAGGAGTGAGCAGAAGACGTTTGATAGCTAGGCTAAAGCAATCTAACACGACACAGAAGAATACTCTCATTTCAGGTTCTGGATGTTTTAAACTTGTGCACAACTGTCTACATTTTATGTGCTATGCTGAAAGGTTTCTTCATTTTACTTATTTTAGGGAGCAGTTTAACACAGTTTAAGTTTTATGGGTAATATTCTATAAAAAGAAGTTTCAATGTTCTGCTATTTTGGTATTTTAGAATAATCAGCATAAATTTAATCAAGAACAGCTTTACCTACACAAACTATTACCTACATAAAATCTTTATTATACTACCGTTAAAAATTTTGGGATCGTTTTTTTTTTTCTTTTTGAGATACTTTTAATAAGCAAGGTTGAATTAAATTGATCCAAAGTGACAGTAAAGACATTTATACTGTAACAAAAGACTTCCATTTCAAATAAATGCTGTTCTTTTAAACTTTCTATTCATCAAAGAATACTGAAAAATCATGATTTCTATGAAAATATTAATAAGCACAATGATTTCCAACATTGATGATAATAATAATAATAAATATTTGTTGAGCAGCAAATCAGCATATTAGAAAGATTTCTGAAGGATCATGTGACACTGAAGACTGAAGTAATGATGCTGAATTCAACTGCCATCACAGGAATTACATTTTAAAATATATTAAGATAGAAAATGTTTATTTAAAATTCTAATAATATTTCACATTATTAATGTTTTTACTGTATTTTTGATCAAATGAATGCAGCCTTTAAAACCATTTTAAAAATCTTACCGACCCCATCTGCTTTGGTTTAATTTGTGATAAAAGGACCTTATTGATGCAATGGAGTTCAAATGATTCAGGAATGAGGTATAAACTTATTCTGTAACATAAAACCCTGTACTTATAAACTGCACTTTTCTATAATAATAAAAATGTGCTTTTTCAGAAACATTGTGCATTCTGATTTTGGATAACAAGTTCAGCATATTCCTGAAATATTGCCAGGACACACATACCAGAAATAAAGGAACGACAGTGAACAATCATAGAAATATATTTCTTTCACTGCAAGGGCAATTCAAAGCTTCACACTCAAATATTAAGCCGGAATTTCAAGGAATATTCAATATAGGTGGGGATATTCAATTTGATTACTTGAGACATACAGAAAAATAATAAATGAAAAAGAGGAAAAAAACAACTTAGTAAAACAAAATAAAATTGACAAGATAAGTGAATTTAGCAATAAATTAAGAGTAGTCTGAATGTCTCTGCTGCGATTTAGAAAGCAGAGCGCATGTTCTGCTAACTGAATCAGCTCGTTTCTAACATAATAAAAAACAAAAATCTATTTAATTTGGTAAGCTTTCACAAGAGTGGAAGGCCTTCCCCTAAGGGGAAGGTGCTACGACTGAGTGACAGCCGTGGTCATTTTGTTTCTTTGTTCATCAGGAAGTGACATTACCGCGCTTTCAAATTCCTGAGTGTGTTGCTGGGCTAGACCTCTGAGCAGCATGAGCAGGCCGTTTTGCGTTTCTAAAAGAACAAATTTGAGTGAATATAAAAATTATGAAATTTGAATGTCATTTGTAATATAAAATTAAGATATTCTAATCAAACTCTTTCTTACCATTATCAACATCCTTCACGCCCAACAGATGAGCGGCAGCGGATATTATTGGCCTGAGCTGACTAACAACCTGGAGTGAGAAATAAAACAGTCCATTGATAGGACAAAATTCAATAAGGAGTTGTGAGCAGAGCATGCTGGGAGTGAAAATGAGCTTTTACCAGCACAGGGTTGTGTGAGTAAAGAAAGGTCAGGCAGCGGTAGATGGTCTTGTTCTCCTCCATGTCCTCTTTCAGAGGGAGATGAGCCACTAGTGCAGAAAACACCTGCGAGAAAAGGGTAAAAATGGATATTATGATCTCAAATATTTTTGTTACATCACCCATAGTTAAAGTGCCTCTATTACGCTATTTTAAAGAGTCCTAATTTTGTTTCGGAAGTCTCCTACAAAAGGTTTACATGCATCCAAGGTGAATTTTTTTTTCTTCATAATACACTTTGCAGCCTCAATGCTTTTCTCACAGTTTCTGAAACAATTAGATAAAGGATTCAGTCTCTCTAAACCCCTCCTTTCCGAGAGCCTACTCTGCTCCGACTGGTCAGATGGCCCAGTCTGTTGTGACTGGTTTTAACTGAATTTCATCTTCAGATGTGAATTTCTCAGCATTTGTTTACAGAGTGTTACTAACGGTAACAATAGAATCGGTTTTAGCCTATCAATGCAAACCTGATTTCTCAGTGCAGTATCTTCTCGATATGTTGACAACACAAACCAAACCCTTCCAGGCCTCGGCTACAACTTGTGTTTGTAAATTATATATTATACAAACTTGTTACCTACGTAGGTTCGTGCAGGAAGTAAGACTGGACTATTTGATGTCCTGTTTCAGGCTTTGTAACACGCGAGAATGAACCACATGGCATCAAGCAAGCATGCTTGAGCTCCCATTTATCTTCATTTGTGTTTCGAACATGGAAGTGAGCAAGTGATGACAGAATTTTCATTTTTGTGTGAACTGTCCCGTTAATAGTATGGATACTAAAATGAAGACAAAAGTGACCTGCTCGAGTGGGACACCCTCCACGTGGCTCATGATCATCCTGCACAGGGCAGCACACAAGTTGTCGATCACTCTCAGGTCAGATTCTTTAGAGAGTAGGTTGGAGAAGAGGGAAAGCATCATGGGGTAATCACTGAAACACCGGGGTTAAGGTTCACAGAGCCATTGAGATCAGAGAACAGGTACACATGCACACAGGGATCTGTGAAGGATACGAGGCAACGATGGGTCCGGCAGCCTCTGCGAGAGCTCCCAATGCAAACACACTGTTGTTGCGCACCTCTGCGTCACTGTCCTTCACTCCAGCCACAAGCACTGGCAGCAGCCGATTGGATAGCCGGCCAGCAACCGCCCTGCCTCCAGCTACACTTGCCAATGAGTGCAGGGTTTCTCCAATCGTACCAACAGAGAAGGAGCGGTCTGCTTCTGTGCATGAGGATTTCTAAAAAAAATAAAAATAACAGGGTGACACTAGAAATGCTCAAAAAATGTATGCATTCAATTTATTAAGGATTTAATGACCGATTTAATTTTGTTAAAGAAATGACTTTACCAATGAAGATATGATAATTAAAGATATAATTAATATATATATAAAAATTAATATATAAATATATAAATTAATTATATCATTATTTATCACATCTTCATTGGTAACTTCATTTAACAAAATTAAATCGGTATATTTTTATATATATATATATATATATATATATATATATATATATATATATATATATATATATATATATATATATATATAAATAAATGGGTCAGAAACTGTTTTAAAGAAATGAATGCTGAATGAGAGAATAAGAGACTCACAGCTTTGCTCATGATGAGGGGTAGCAGGTCATTAAGGTGAGGGTAGAACGTCTCAGCCGGCACAGCCGAGGCTAAAACGGGAATCCCTTCACCGGCAAACTCCTGCAGCATGGCATCATACTCCGCCTGAGACACAAACACTCAATTATTCCACTCAGTCACAGCCATTTTAGGTTAATTGTGTCATTGCTGACAGTGAACTGTGACTAAATTATAAAAACTGAAACACTCTTAAACACCTGCTGCTCATCATCATCTGCTTCATCCCCACCTACATCCTGACACACGGTCTGAGTGAGACAGAAAGAAAAATAAGATCACAAGCATAAGAAATAACCAGCCACCCCCTTATGACTGCAGACTTATGTAACACACTGAAGTGAGAATAAGCTGCTGTTTGAAGCCAGTCTGTGTCAGTGCTATAATTCATTTGATTACTTGAAACCAATTTTTCTGACAGTATAAGCCTTTTTCTTGGCTTAAAAGGATTCTCAGAGAATAATTGTATACAGCTTTTCTACTGCCTCACACACATCATTTTTTGGTTCTCAACACAAAATGACTTGATGAAATGATGTTAACTATTGATTCTTACTTCTAAACATGTTTTTGATCATTTTTACCTAATGACAGTACATTATATTATATTTAAATTGGTTGTACTTTTATAACTGTAAGGGGACTTTTAAATGTTTTATATGTACTTTATATTTTTTTTTCCTTTTAAAAAAAAAGTCTTTTGTAATGCATGTTTACATTTAATAATTTTGCGGATCATGATTTATTTATATACTTTTTTGATGTCAATATACTGCAACTGTAATTTGTATAATGGAAAATATAAAATTAAAGATGGATAAAGGAGGTGCAGTAGGTGCTGTATTTTTGTATTTTAAGAAAGCTTTTGAAACCGCAAATAATAATAATTTTCTTTCAATGTAATTGAATTTTAGCCACTCAACTGATGTCATTATGTGGATCAAATCATATATAGAAAATAGGAAACAATATACAACGTCAGAATATTTAGATTCTAGTATTAGAGTTTGACAAGGATCTATTTTTGTCCATTGTTGTTTAATATGCATGTAAATGAATTTGGTCCCCATCTGTTATTGGTCAAATGTAAGCTAATGATGTTAATGTATGTAGGTGCAAAAAATCAGCAACAGGCTGCAGAGAAATTGATTTCAGTGACGGTTTCCCAATTACTTACTAAATCATGTTTACATCTTAATAATCAAGAATTTTTTTTTTTTTTTTACCAAAATGTAATATCCTGATGTAAACTCAGAAGTGTTTGCCCAGGGACAGAAGCTTGAGGTAGTACGTGAATTTAAATACTTTGGAACTATAACAGATTCTCAGCTTTTTAAAAAAAAAAAAAAAAAAAAAAGTGAAGAAAATTGTTAATGTTAACATTCATCTTAATGTTTTAGATTAAAAAAAAAACAAATAGCTTTGGTAATTGTAGTGTTTTAATTAAGTGTTCTTTTTTGAGTTGGGAACATTTAATTCAATTTGCTGATTTAATACTTGTTTTCAAGATTTTACATGATTTTGCTCCAACAGCTTTTAAGGATAATATATATTATACCTTTTTCTTCAGTACATCTTTGATGGCGTTACTTATTTCGGCCAGTCTCCCTGGAGCCTGCAGCGCCTCTCCCTGGCAGGATTTAATCACAGCATTCATGGACTCCAGTACAGTCATCACTACCTGTCTCTCTCTGTCTTGTCTCACTGCTTCCAGAAAACAAGGCAAAACCACCTGCAACAGCTTATGCAGAGCTGGAGAGATATAAAGACAGATACGCAGGAGTTGATCAAAGGATTCAGAGTAATTGAAAACAACATGTTCTTTCACCTTCACATTGACTGCAGCTCATTTAGCTAAAGTGGGTGGAAAGGAACCGATAAGGACTGAATGAATGAATGGCTGACTGACAGGGCCATGAGGCACTCCACATCAATGCAGTCAGAGTTAAAAGTTAATCCTCATCAAGTCGCGCTCCTCGTAATTCTTTCCGGGAGACATCAATAATGAGACAGACAGAGAACAGATGAAAGAAAGCAGAGAGAGTAATGTGAATATAAAGTAGAGAGCAAATGAAAAATCAGAGACATGTAGATGTGCATCCCAGAGGTGGGAGGTTAGTATATAATCTAGTAAATCCATTTCATTTTAAGTTATTTCACTTGATTGACAGAATCCAGAAGATATTACTTCATTCTACTGATAGTCAAACACTGATAGTCAAAATACTTCAAAATAGATTAATTGGTATTTAATGGAGAAATTGTAAGATCTGTATTCTTTCTATGCACTACTTATTAGTAAAATTAAATTACACTAGACAACCTAAATTTATCAAAATACAGTACATGGAAAATTGAGGAAAATATCAGTAACAAGCTTTATTTAAATAATAAACACATTATTATGCATTTTTAATATAATCACACAAATTAGACGATCCATTACTATTCAAAAGTTTGGGGTCTGTAAAAGTTTTACCTTCTTTTTTTAAGCCTCTTCTGCTCACCAAGGCCAAAATTATGTTAAACAGTAATATTGCAAAATATTATTAAAATTTAAAATGACTTTTCTCTTTGAATACTTCATACAAAATTTATTCCTGTGATGGCGAAGCTGAATTTTCAGCATCATTACTCCTGTCTTTAGTTTCAAATGATCCTTCAGAATTTATTCTAGTAGGCTGATTTGGCACTAAAAAAAACATTTCTTATTATTATCAATTGTGCTAACAGTTGTGTGGCTTAATATTTTGTGGAAACAGTGATGCATTATTTTCTAATGATTATTTGAAGAATAGAAAGTTCAACAGAATTGCATTTATTTGAAATAGAAATTTTCTAACATTAATCTCTTTAATGCCACTTCTGATTAAATTTAATGCAATAAAAGTACTTGGTGAATAAAAGTATCAATTTTTTTCAAAATATTTTTACAGACTCTAAACTTTTGAACAGTAGTGTATAACTTTCAGTTATAATTACAAGAACATGATACTTAAAAACATTTTGTGGTATTAATGATTATTTGATTAATCGATTGTTAATTTGAATTACAATTATGAAAAATTACTCAAATTAACCTTTCTAGCTCCAGTTATAATCAACTAAGCTGTCAATACTTGAGCAGTTAGAAGTGTATACTATAGTTTTAGCATCACAGATAATACTGAGGCATAAAGAGCACAGCAGAATTTCTACCAGCTGACACACTGCTACTATCCTACATGATATGCTGTCATACTGCCCAGACCTATTGTGTATAGTTGGTGTGAATGTACCCTGGTGGTTTGCCTCCGTTGGGTTTTCCTTCCACACTTTGTGCTGAGCTCGGCAGAACTGGCCCATAGCACCAAAGGCAGCTCTCCTCACGTCCTCATGTGGGAACTGATGGATGCACATCCACAAAAGAGGACAAATCAGTAACAAATCAGCATTACGTGCAAGCACTTGTGAAACCGCAAACATGGCACCAGTCACTCACATCACGGAGCTCATAGACCTGCTGGAAGCTGGACTCCAGGAAGGGCTGGAACGCCACGCTGAGAGACGGAAAAATTAGATGAAAATCAGCTGGATTCTAAAAACTGTTTTGTACGAAAACTAAACATTTAGTTAACTGCACGTTTTAGCCAGTTAAATTTGACAATTCAAAAAATTGTCTTTTCTGCTGACAATTTCCTGAATTATTAAAGTAAACTGGCTAATAGCCACAAATTTAGTGGAAGACATTAAATAATATTAAGAACTACTATCTCAATAGTCACAACATAATATCCTGCACTTAAATGCACTACTATGGAAGTGTAGTTTGTAATGAATGCCAAAGCCAAGAGAAATTGAACATTTCACTACCTTTCAAAAGTTCAGGGTTAGTTTTAATGTTTTTAAAACAATTTTCTTCTGCTCAATGTAATTTATTCCTGTGATGGTAAAGCTGTATTTTCAGCATCATTACTCCAGTCTTCAGTCACATGATCCTTCAGAAATAATTCTAATATGTGGATTTGATGCTCAAGATTTTTTTTTTATTATTATCAATGTTATTAGCTGCTTAATGTTAAATAAGAGAAGCAGTTTTTTTGTTTTGTTTTTTAAATATAAACCTTTTCTAACATTAAAAATGCAACTTTTAATCAATTTAATGCATCCTTGCTAAATAAAAGTATTAATTTGTTCCAAAAATTGCCCCAGACTTTTGAATGGTAGTGTATGTGCACCTAATATAAGCCTATAGTTTGTAAATGCAAATTCATAAGAGTTTGTGTGCATTATGTAAAACACGCCTCATTACCCTGTGTTGAAGGCGATTTCGCCCAAAGCATCACAAGCATCTTCTTTCTCATCCATGTAGGCATTTTCCACACTGAATCTGAAAGAATGGATGGAATTCTGATTAATGCTCTTACATAAGAAAAAACTAAAGAGACAGAATGAGAAAGACAGAGACAAACCCTGTAACATCTCCGTCATCAACCTGAGTCTCTTGCTCTTCATCTAAAATGGCATCACCCTCTTCACCTTCATCATCAGCATCATCGTCGTCCAGGAGAACAAACTGTTTGTCTTCCTCTAAATGAGCCTGGGAATTGGGTAGGAATATTATAATACTTGTTATGTTTGATAGTGTATAGAAGATGATCTGATAGAAAAGTCCTACACTGACCGTCACACCCTCTGTGGATCTGAGTGACAGCAGCATCACCGTGGTTATGGAAGTTAGATGAGGGGTTAGACAGTCAGGACTCGCATCAGATATAGCAGAGAATAAGCTATACCTATAGAAAGAGGCACGGAGAGAGATTCTGAATGCAATCAGCTTAAAAAACTGACAATAATGGTATCACAATTTAGACTCAAATCATGCATTAAAAGATAAAAACAAAACCTACATTAAAACAGAACATGAATAAATAAAAAGAAAATTAACAAAAACAGTCTCAGAATTTAAACAAATCATGCTTAAAAAACAATTATATAAAATGAATACCTATAACAAATAAATAAATTTATTTTTCAAGTTGGTCCAAAGATAAACAGGTGTACTAGAGAACTGGAGGAAACATTTGAATGCTACCAATCCACACTTAATTTTCAACATTATTATTGATTTGACTGCACTGACACTATTGGATTTTTAACTGCATGCCAGCTTCTGTGGCTACCATCTAATAAAAACGTGCTTCAACGATAACTTTATCTTTAGATTTTTGACAGAAAGAACACTATTGGATGAGAACTGAACTGAGCTGGACGATGACACTGTTTTCCTGCAGAACTGCTTTATATATGAAATCAACTAATTTAATAATTGATTATTTTTACAACAGAACAGAATCAACACTAAACTGACTTCAGCTGAACAATGACACTGGTTTCTTTTAGAGCTGCTGTACAGCTGAAATGAACTCTGCTTGCATTGTTTAATCATTTTCCTGTTATCACTGTAAAACAATCTGTATCATATCTGCATAAAAATCAGTATTGTTTTATCTAAATAAAGGTGATTTGACTGAATTAAAAAAAAAAGTTTTTTTTTTTTTTTTAGTTGAAATGTGGAAATTCCATTCGTACAGCTGACAAATTGGGTGTTAAGATTTTTCCATTACTTTTTCTATGAATGATCTGTCTCTTCCTTTAATACAACATTTTCAGAACAGACATAGAGGATTCCTGAGGTCATACGTGCAACGGCGCAGATCTGGATCATCCACTGCGTCTGTGAGGTTCAGACCTAACTGCACACACTCCGCTGCCAATGGACTAAACACATCCTTACCAACAGTGCGGGCCAACACGGAAAGTGTGTCTATGAGAGAGATAAAGAGAAAGTGGAGTGATAAAAGATTAGGTTAGGCTGTGTGTCTCCTTATGCATGATGCTCACAAAATACGGAATATGTTGGATATATTGTTTTTACCTAGTGCCTGTGTTTGCAGAGCCCTCATCTCTTCTCTTGTGTCTGTCAGGAATCCCTTCAGACTCTCAATAATTGGAGGAAAGTAAGGCACTAGCATCTCCTTGGCTGCATTAGCTGAGAAAGTGAGATATCTCATAAGACTGAGAATAACTATAACAGCATAAAATGCCATGTTAATGGAAGGAGGAAGTTACCGATTGCACCAATTGCACTAACAGCTAGCTCTTTCAGTTTCAAGTTTTCTGCATTGTTAAGGGCTGACAACATGGTTTCCATTAGAGTGGGCAGATAGGGCTCAATTTCTTGACCTGATTATGAGAAGAGTGAAAAGAGAGAAGGTTAGGCAAAAAGGGTGAAGGGAAAGAAAGAAATAAACAATTTTATGCATTAATGAAATTAATAATGATAATAAGTAATAATAAATGTTAAATCAATCAATAAAAATCAATCAAGTATATTATATTGATAAAGCATTTATAAATGCAAATATCTACAAAAAAAATCCTGAAAGGTACTGGAGCTGCATGATTATTCATTGAAAGATCGCAATCTCATTCCTAAATGAGAACGATTCACTTGAATCAACTAAAACTGTGACAAAATCACAGAGGAACATTCAAATCAGTGTTCGCACTCCCGCTGAGCCAGAGAGAGCTGTTGTCATGTATAAGTATGAAACAGCTTCACAAACAATCTTTTCAACGACATTGTATCGTTATTTCTGTGTTACAAATATATCACATAAGAACTGGGACAAAAGTTTATTGTTCGGATATATAGATGTCTATGGAAACAACCATAATAAACTAAATCACTTTTTGAATGTATAAAAGGGGCTTCAAATAACAATCGTATTGATTACATTGTTACACCACCAGGTGGCGACAAGTGAATTAAAAAAACAAAAATTGTCATTGAATCATTCATTCAAGTGATTCGCTAATAAAATGCTGAATTATCCAGTAATTAAACAATGAATTATTTATGAGTGAGTCATTGAATCATTCCTTCAAACCAAATTTTTTTTTTTAAATAATTCATTCAGATTTATTAAACATTTTAAATAGACTGCAGCAAATAACATTTGTAAGAACCTCTAGTAAATTACATGTTATTTTGTTTAGTTGTCTGTTCAAAATCGTGGGAGAATCGTCAAGTTTGAAACCAAAAATAAAATCCAGAATCATGCAGCTCTAAAAGGTACATATTTAATTGTGTCTGCATTCAAACCTAAGTTCTCTAAGAAGTTTTCCAAGGCATAGAAGGCCTTGGTCATGTGTCCGATTTTGGTATGATTCACCGCCGACAAGTATCCATGCAACAACGGCATCAGCTCAGCATGGAATTTACTGACGTCTGGCTATGAAAGACAAATCAATTATCTTTTAAACTCAAATAAAGCTAATGAATAATCATAAAAGGCAAAGTATTAAGAAAAAAAATGTCAATGTTTCAGTCTTACCTGCAGGTGTTCAGAAAACTGCCCAAGGGCAAAGAGCGCTGCGCTGCGGACCACCTCATTATTGTCCGATAGGCTGCGACACACCGTTTGAAGCATGGATGACAACATCCTAACACACATACACAAAGGTAAAGAATTGAGCAGACTGCTTTTTTGTGCAATGAAAATTCTATGCTATGAATTTGGGTAGAAATCAACATATAAATTGTAAAATAAAGCCTACTTGGTACGGATGTGATCTGCACAGCCCTCGGCCAGCACTGCCATACACATAAGGCCTCCCTTACGCTCATACGGGTTCTCACTTGACAAGCAAGCCTGAGTGAAAGGCAACTGCACGATACAAAATGACAAACACACTTTAATAGAATCACCCTTATGTATTGAGTCTACTTTTTTACCATGGCCAATCTTTACAATTAGTGTTTTTGTTTACTAACCAGCTGGTTGAAGAGTTTTTCTGGTGGCATATGAAGAGCCATTGTGTCAATGACCTGCAGGTGAACACGTATATTAGATATGTCATTTGAACACATGAGAGAGAGTGACATAGGCACAGAATACGGCAGTGTTTCTCAACTGGTGGGTTGCAAGACTTTTTAAAGTGGGTCAAGAAGTGTGTAGTATACAGTGGCCGAGAGAGCTCAACGCGCTGCAACTGAGGAAAACACATGCAAATAAAAATAAGAAAATAAAAAAACATCATCAGTTTGACAACACACGTACTGTAAAAGTTCCCAAAACAACCAAATACAGAAACGCGCAGCAAAAGATCTACTCACATCATAATGCACATACAAACAGGATGTTAAAAAACTAAAAAAAAAACCTCACCATTCAGGCCATTGCCACAGCACTGAAGAGTAAATACTGAACTATAAGTGGTCCCAGCCAGGTCCGTCACTTGTTGGTTGTGAAATTTATTATTAACAAATTTATTAATCATCATCATCATCATCCAGATCGTCGCAGAGGGGGGCTTGAGATTGCCGGCCTGGTCTGTGCTATTTCAGCAAGTTTATTTGGTTGTGTTATGAATTTTTGAGACGCGTTTTTGTATTTGACAGTGTTGTGAACTTTTGCAGCATATTTTTGTATTTGGTTGTATTTGCTTTTGCAGCACGTGTGTTGTCAAACTGATGAAGATGTCTTCTTTATTTGTTGGTGTTGTTTCTATTTGCATGCGTTTTCTTCAGTTGCAGCACCGTAGTGGTAAAACAAACAACAAAAACTTTAGTGTATTAATAAAAATAGTTTGGGACTGCAGTGTTACCTTCTACTGTTTACTCATCAGAATGAGCAATATTCTTACAATTTACATGTGTGTTCAAGGGTTAGTTCACCCAAAAAAGAAATTTCTGTCATCAAGTACTCACCCTCACATCGTCCCACACCCGTGAGACTTTTATCTTCAGAAAACAAATTAAGATATTTTTTTTATGAAATCTGAGGGTTTTTGAACCACACATAGGTAGCAACATCATTGCACCTTTTGGGGTCCAGAAAGGTATTAAAGACATTGTTAATAGTCCATGTGACTACAGTGGTTCAACCTTAATGTTATGAAGTGACGAGAATACTTTTTGTGTGCAAAAACAAAAAAATAATTACTTTATTCAACACCCCCATTAGTCTCCAACACTGTTGACGTAGCGAATGCAGTGTGGGCTTCCGTGTTTACGACAGATTTAATTTAGGCTTTTACTCACATAAGAACATTGATCAGCGAACATAAGCAGAAGCTCAACTGAAACTTAATGACACATGAGATTAAACCTCTTGCAGAAGCTCAAACACGCTGCGTAACCAATGAAGTTCATTCTCACGTGACGCAGCAAGTTTGGGTTTCTGGAAGAGGTTTGTTCTCGGGCTTCATTCAGGTTGAGCATCTGTTTATGTTGACTGATCAATGTTTATATGAGCAGGGTTCCAGACTTCGACCAAAATGGTCGCATATGCGACCTTTTTTGAGGATGTGCGAGTTAATATTTTATGTGGTCGCATTTGTGCGAGTGCATGATGCGCGCGTGTGTAACACAATGAGGCATCAGCAGCTGCTACCGTCCGTAACTGTTTTGTTTTCAAAATGAACAAAATTTGTATAAATGAACGAGTACATCATGAATCCATTTTCCAAACCGTGTTTTTGTCTTATCCTGAATCACTACGGTGCGCTTATAATACGTGTTTATATTCGGACTATTTCAGACCAGGCTCGGCTCGGCTGCGGAGTATCACAGTACCTGCGTGACTCGTCATGGACAAACAGAGAGAAGTAGTTCCGGCAACAATGTTCTTCCGCAAGACACATGCAGTTCTATTTATTAACCGCTAGAGAGCGAACGTACACGCACATTGCTCAATGATGAAAATTCGCGCCAATTAGGAATTCAGGAAATTTAGGAATTAAGCCATATAAAATGAAAAGGTTAATAGCTGAATAATAATCATATACAGACACAACTGATGATGAGCGCACAGGTAGAAAGGCATCAAGTTACTTCAACAGCAATGGCTTAGACCAGGGTTCCTCAATAGGCCGCGAGAGAATGTTTGGCCCGCGCTAATGTCAAATAGTGTTGTCAAGGTAATGTATATAAGCAAGTCTCTGTCGCGAAAATTCAAAAGCAGTATCATTGCTTTCGTTGCGTAACCACTGGTGCGTTGATAGAGCTCGCGCTGCTCGCGCTCTGCGCCAGTGGTCACCCGCAGTTAGTCTGTCAGCGACTCAAAAACTGACTAGGTAAAATAGACTGAAAATGTTTGGTTTATTTTGTCTGACCAACCACAACAAAGAAATAAAGTAAACTGTATGTGAGAAAGTACAGTGTTTGCTTTTATATTATTAGTTACAGAAAGACAAACTAAAGGCTAATATTTTCTCATTTACCTTAAACATTCAGACTCATTTACCTTAAACACACATCTATATCATTAAAACATCTCTGAATATCTAATTAACATTTAATTTCACAGACGTTGCAGATTTATTCAAATACAAAAGTAAGTGAGATTTTCTTAAGTGTTTGTAACCCGCGTGAACGCGGTGCGTGACAGTCGATTAGGGATGGGCATATCGATGCTGCAATATCGATATATCGATACTCACAAGCTACTTACTTGGTATCGATATCTCCACAAAAATATCGATATTAAAATTAAATTAATAATTTCTGCAAAAAGTGTTTTCGGTACTTCTGTTTAATGTTTGTGCTAAGACTGAAATCCCCCTCTGACATTTAGCTCACCCGTGTCACGTGATGACTGTGAGAAACGCGAGCAACTTGCCGTGCCCAGTGCCCACACGTACACGTCACTTTCACGGCACGCGTCGCGCATATTGTCCGCGGCGCGCATAAACAGAATGGCACTATGGCAGAAAGAAAGCGTAGCGTGGTGTGGAGCTAGTTTTCAACGGCAGAAAAAAGTATTGCGAGATGCAATATTTGTGACAAGAAAGTGTCACACAGCAGCAACACAAGCAACCTCTTTAAACATTTGCAAACAACACACCCTGAAACGTACAAAGAGGTTGAACAAAAACAAGCTCAAGCTGCCCGCAGTGCCCAGTCACCCGCTCCACCCTCTGTCCGACAAAAGACGTTGCAGGAGTTTTCAGGGAGGCAAACTCTATCCAGGTACTACATAGTTACATAATGCACACAGTAGTTATCAGAGTAATCAGAGTTAATATAATTATATAGGCTATCCATAACCTTCTTATATATATACATATACACACACACACACACAAACACACAATTGTTACACCTTATTTGAAAAAAAAAATTAATATTATTGTGCAATACTGTGAATTACAATTTCAAATTAGTATATCTGGGTTCCCTTAATTTATTGGAAACTTTTAACCTTTTCAGATAATTCCCAAAGAGCCCAAGATATCACAAGGAGCCTAGCCAAGATGATTGTAACTGACTTGCAACCAGTTTCAATGGTTGAAGATGCAGGTTTCTGGCATTTCATGAAGGTGGTTGATCCCCGATACAATATCCCGGGTAGGAAATCCTTGATGTCAAGTGAAATTCCAAAGCTATATGAGCAAGTCAAAACAAATCTGAAAGACTCTATAGACTCGGCAAGCAGTGTGGTTTTAACAAGTGACATGTGGACATCAAGAACAACTGAAGCATATTTGACTGTATCAGGACATTTTATTGACCAGAATTGGCAGATGCAGGCTTGCACTCTTGAGACAGTCCATGTAGCTGTACAGCACACAGCACAAAATATATCTGAGCTCCTTACAAAAATATCTGATGACTGGAGCATTACCAGCAAGGTCTTTGCTGTTATTACTGATAATGGAGCTAATATGGTCTCAGCTGTGCGGAAAACCCAATGGAAACACATTCCGTGTTTTTCACACACCCTTAACTTAGTCGTGAAAGACTCCATTAAGGCTGATACGAGTTTGGAGTCCGTCCTAGAGAAGTGTGGTGCTATTGTTCGGTTCTTCCATCATAGTACTAAAGCATCTGACAAGCTAAAAGAAGTTCAAATTCAGTTGCAACTGCCAGAGCACAAACTAATCCAAGCAGTAGAGACCCGGTGGAATTCGGTGTTCTATATGCTGGAGAGACTGTCTGAGCAAAGACAAGCGGTTATAACAGCACTGTCTTCTTGGGAGAAACACCTTGTGCTTGAATGATGAAGAATGGTCCCATATCACCCAGGCCATTAAAGCCCTCAGACCCTTTGAAGAGGCTACTAAGGAAGTTTCTGCAGAGCAGTATGTAACAATTTCAAAAGTTATACCTCTGGTCTCACTTCTCCAAAGTGCAACCATGTCTGCCGGGCAGAATGGCAACACATTGGCTTTACAGCTTGCATCACAATGCAAACGACGTTTTGAAAAAATTGAGCACAATTATACTCTTGGAGCCAGCACCTTTTTGGACATTAGGTTCAAAAACATTCAAAAACACATTTTGTGATGCTGGGAATGTGGAAGCCATCAAATCACGGCTCATCAGTGAGATGCAAGCCCTGGGCAGACAGGCAACAGACGGTGAACCCTCTGCACCCACCACCTCAATGGGAACAGCCTTGACAGTGTCAGAAGAGTCTGCAAACACTGATTCTGACTGTTCAACATCCAAAGGAGGATTATGGCAGGAGTTTGACACGCGCATATTGGCTTTTCAGGGGAAATCGCACCACAAATACAGATGCATACATTCAGATGCGCAGATACATGGAAGAAAAGGTATGAGTGAAGTGAGGACCCTTTGTTATGGTGGAAAAAAAATGAGAGCACATTTCCACAGCTCAGCATCCTGGCAAAAAAATACCTTGGAATCGTCGCAACCTCTGTTCCAGCAGAGAGGTTGTTCTCCAAGGCAGGAGAGACAATTATTCAGAGGCGAAATCGTCTTAAACCAAAAAATGTTAACATGTTGCTTTTCCTAAACACAAATCTGAAGCTTAAAGATTAGGAAATCTTTATCAACAATTAAAAATGAAAAGACACTGAAATGTCTTTCTGAACATTGCTAAATTGGAAAAATATATACAAAGTTGAAAATAAAGAAAAAAAATGGCCTGTTTAAAAATAAGAAATATTTCATAGTGCAAATATGCACAATTTATGTTGTTAGTATTTTTTATTATATTAATATTTATGTTATGATGTATTTTATTTAATCAATATTTTTTGTAAAATACTGTATTATTTTAAACATTTTTATTTATTTGTTGTCAAATTTACTTTTGTAATAAATTTATTAATGGCCAATATGTCTTATGTGTCATGTGTGGATGTAATTTGCCTTTAAGTGTAATATATATATATAAAAATCACATACACATTTAAGAAATAAGCTGTATCGGTATCGGTAAAATTATACCCAAAAATATCGGTATCGTATCGAATTTAAAAAGTCAGGTATCGCCCATCCCTACAGTCGATCCGTGTGAAGTGAATTCAGACTTCAGTTCAGCTTCACGAGAAACGCGATTAAAAAAAAAAAAAATAAATAAATAATATATATATACATACAATATTTTGATTAATTCATACTTCTAATTTATTAAATATGAATTAAAATAAATATAAATTATACATATACCAGATTTATATCAGCCATCAGCCACTGTGATTTAATATATTTAAGATTAAGACAACTATTCATCAAGCATGCATTGATTAAAATTGTTGTAGCAAAAAAAAAAAAAAGGTGTGACCAAATCTTGTGCTGGTGTGACCAACTGAGAAAATTGGTAGCACCAGTGCAACCAGTGGAAAAGTTAGTCTGGAGCCCTCATGAGAGTAAAAGCCTAAATTAAATCAATTCATCATATAAAGCCATTGAGTCTCTTCAGAAATATTTAGACTAAACCACTCAATTCATATGGATTAGTTTTACAACCTCTTTATGAACTGTGAAGGCTGTCTAAGGAGGGACAAAAAAGCTCTCAGATTTAATGAAAAAGATTTTCATATGTGTTTCGAAGATGAACAAAAGTCTTACGGGTTTGGAATGACATGAGGGAGAGTAATTAATTACAGAATATTCATTTTTGGGTGATCTAAACCTTTAAAGGAATCATAGTATCAATAAAATATAATTTGCATTTTTGGGATTCCAAAAACATCATTTATTGAACCAAAGCAAACGAACATGGGAAAATATGGGTCCCATGGCCAAACCAGTTGAAAACCACTGGTATAGGGAGAATAGGTAAAGGTGATGAAGCATGTGAAGAGACCGACCTGAACAGCAAAGTGTTTGGGATTCTCAATGTCACCCTCAGTATCATTTTCCTCATCCTCTGGGTCCTCTTCTCCAGGAGGAGGCGCTGCACTCAAGATTGGAAACACTACTTGCAGGATTGGCTGTAAGAGTTTATGCTTTAATACAGCCTAGAGAACAGACAAAAAAATGAGAAGTGTTTATTAGAAGTAGTAACTCCAACACCTATGGACACCCACAATCTCTTTACGGACACACACAAAAATAGCAAGTGCTGAAATCTCCAGATCTAATCTCACTGGTTGATTTCTCACAACTTAAAGTGATACTTCACCTAAAAACAAAAATTCATGCAAAACCCTCATGCAAAACTCAATGTGTATGGCTATTTTGATTCAGATAAACACAAACGAAGAATGTTCGGACAAAAAAAATCCATCTCTGTGAGTGATCCATCTCTATAGATAGATAGATAGATAGATGTGGTCGATAGATAGATAGATGTGGTCGATAGATAGATAGATGTGGTCGATAGATAGATAGATGTGGTCGATAGATAGATAGATAGATGTGGTCGATAGATAGATAGATAGATGTGGTCGATAGATAGATAGATAGATGTGGTCGATAGATAGATAGATAGATGTGGTCGATAGATAGATAGATAGATGTGGTCGATAGATAGATAGATAGATGTGGTCGATAGATAGATAGATAGATGTGGTCGATAGATAGATAGATGTGGTCGATAGATAGATAGATGTGGTCGATAGATAGATAGATGTGGTCGATAGATAGATAGATAGATAGATGTGGTCGATAGATAGATGTGGTCGATAGAAAGATGTGGTCGATAGAAAGATAGATGTGGTCGATAGAAAGATGTGGTCGATAGAAAGATAGATGTGGTCGATAGAAAGATGGATGTGGTCGATACATAGATAGATAGATGTGGTCAAATGATAGATAGATAGATAGATGTGGTCAAATGATAGATAGATAGATAGATAGATGTGGTCGATAGATAGATAGATAGATAGATGTGGTCGATAGATAGATAGATAGATAGATGTGGTCGATAGATAGATAGATAGATAGATGTGGTCGATAGATGGATAGATGTGGTCGATAGATAGATAGATGTGGTCGATAGATAGATAGATGTGGTCGATAGATAGATAGATGTGGTCGATAGAAAGATGTGGTCGATAGAAAGATGTGGTCGATAGAAAGATGTGGTCGATAGATAGATGGATGTGGTCGATAGATAGATGGATAGATAGATGTGGTCAAATGATAGATAGATAGATGTGGTCAAATGATAGATGGATAGATGTGGTCAAATGATAGATAGATAGATAGATGTGGTCGATAGATAGATAGATAGATAGATAGATAGATAGATAGATAGATAGATAGATAGATAGATAGATAGATAGATAGATAGATAGATAGATAGATAGATAGATAGATAGATGTGGTCGATAGATAGATGGATAGATGTGGTCAAATGATAGATAGATAGATAGATAGATAGATAGATAGATAGATAGATAGATAGATAGATAGATAGATGTGGTCAAATGATAGATAGATAGATAGATAGATAGATAGATAGATAGATAGATAGATAGATGTGGTCGATAGATAGATAGATGTGGTCGATAGATAGATAGATGTGGTCGATAGATAGATAGATGTGGTCGATAGATAGATAGATAGATAGATAGATAGATAGATAGATAGATAGATAGATAGATAGATAGATAGATAGATAGATAGATGTGGTCATGCATAGATGTGGTCGATAGATAGATAGATAGATGTGGTCGATAGATAGATGGATAGATAGATAGATAGATGTGGTCGATAGATAGATAGATGTGCTCGATAGATAGATGGATGTGGTCGATAGATAGATTTAAATAGCATAACAGTAAGTTGGCTTTTTCAAGCCAACTTAAAAAGTGAAAATTACCTTGTTTTTAAGTCTGATGAGAACAGCGATGCATGACAGAGCTTTTACACGCAAAGAATCACTAAGGGAGACATCTGCACTGATCTAGAAGACAAAATATAAATTTTATTATCAAATCATCTCAAAATCAACAATCACTATGAAAATGTGTGGACAAACCTCAAGGCAAAACTGGACAATCTCAGCAATGTGTGGGACAATGATGGACACCTCGCTTTCCATCATCTCATCAAAAACTTCCATTGCCTCGCTGGCCTTCTCCTTTTTAAAATTAAAGATGATCAACCATTAACCAAAGCCATCAACCTACTTAAAGGCCCATTAAGGCAATCTGATCAAGCAAGGCGACTCCCACAGTCTTTAGCACATCATTGAGTAACATAATGAACAGTGATTGGAGCATTACCATACAAACACAGCAGGAATGTATCAAAGGATACCCACCTGGTCTGCCTGAATGAGGCGTTTAAGTGCAATGAGCAGTTTGGGGATCAGGGAACGCATCAGGTTCTGTAAGAGACCAAAACAATATTTTGAACATGCTGAATGCAGTATTAGACACTAATTCTTTTATCAAAGGGCAAATTACAGCAGTAAGAGAAAGGAGAACAGACCATCTCCTCTGTGCCGGTGTAGGTTGTGATGGAGGTAATGGTGAGAATGCAGTAGAAGAGAGCCGTAGGATTGTCCAGGTCTTGAAGAACAGTCCCAAACAGCTGGAGAAGTTGCTTGTAGTGGGGTTTAAAGGGCTCCGGGTTTGATCCCACCACCTTGCTGAGCAATAAAAGACCCACCTGAACAGAACAAAGAATTTATTATAATATATTATCTTTTTTATGAGTGTTTTATGTGACAAGAATCATACATCAGTGAAAAAGTAAAGACAATTTCCATGGCTAATCTAGTTCATGACCATCCACCGCCCATTCCAACTAACTCAAATGGACAGAGAATCAAGCAAACAAGCTAAACAAATAAAAAATAAATTAAATACATTTTAAAAAGAAGAAGAGACAAAAACAGTGGTTAGTTTCAATGGTTAGTTAAAGTTCTCATTTAATTATTTATAATTTAGTTAATAAATTAGTTTATTATTATTTACACTTTAAACTTACTGTTAATATTTTTTATTAGCAGAACAAAATATATGAATTTTAATAAAAGTATATATATGATATTTATTACAATAGAATATATAAAATTTTATATAATTTTTTTAATGTTTTTGAAAGAAGTCTCTTTTGCTAAAGCCTGCATTTATTTGATCAAAACTACTATTAATTAAAAAAAAAAAAAATGGTTTTCTGTTAATATACTTTAGATGATTTCTGAAGGATCATGTGACATTGAAGACTGGAGTAATGATGCTGAAAATTCAGCTTTGCATAAATAAATTATATTTGAAAGTATTTTAAAATGGACAACAATTATTTTAAATTGTAATAATATTTCACAATATTACAGTCTTTTTTCTGTATTTTTATTCAAATAAATGCACGCTTGATGAGCATAAGAGACTTTTCAAAAATATTAAAGACAGTAAAGCCAGTTTCCAAACTTTTGACCGGTACTGTATGTGTATTTCTTTTTAAATTTGAATAAAAAATATGATTTGATTTACAATTAAAATTATTATATAAATAAATAAATATTATTAGTCTTTACAGTCACTAAAAAATAATTTACAAAAAAGTATGCAAGTTTTTGAACATGGTACTTCAAATAATTCCATTTAAAAACCATGGTATATGAATATGATAATGATCTGATATCTTGGCACTAGCACGGTGTTTTTTTAACAAGTTAAATGGGGTTACCTGTCTATCCTGTGGGTTTTTGCTTTTAGTGGACTGGTTTAATAGGGTGAGGAGAGCAGGCCAGCGGTCTGGGGTCTCGTGTTTCACCAGGACGGCGCTCAATTGAGCGAGAGAGTGACGAACTGTGTGTCTGAGGAATGGAAATGAAAGAAAAATGTTTAAAACCTGTATAAAAACTAAAGCAAAATGTATACGCAATGATTTATTAGTATTCTTTATTTCTTAGAGCTAACTATGGTAATACCGTAATATATCATATAGTATCATGGTTTCATTATCATTAATTGCACCATGGCACAACCAGACTTACTCTGTTTCTTGCTGTAAAGCCTGCAGCACCACTGCCTTCAGACTGAGGGAGCAGGACGAAAACATTTGAATTACAAATTAGCAAGTGTAAATCAAACTAGATGAGATTAAGTGAATAATCTCCACAACCTTTCTCTGTGGTCTGGACTTATTTTCTTCCAGTGTTTTCTCACTCTCATCCTCAGCATGACTGCAGCAGACTGACGGACCTGACGCAAAAATGAAAGCAAGTCTTTAAGTAGGACAATAAAAATTTGACATAAAAACTGAAAAGAATAACAGTAGGTCTACCTGTGGATTCTGAGATCCAATCATTACGGCACACAAAGCAGGAATGATAGCTGGATCTTTAAATGCCTGTTTCAACTCAGCTGTGGCCTGATAAAGAAAATTACATTCCTCAAATATCATCAATGGCTTTAAAAAGATAATATAAATCAGCTACTAAACACAAACGCTCCAAGAATAATGCTTCTGCTGAACAGAACATTAAAAGACAAGTATTAATTACACTATTGTTTACAGCTACACGCTGAAAACGACAACTAACTCATATAATCAACATTAAATGAATCAAATATACCTCAAATATACCATAACGGCTGTTTTGGCACAGAATAACAGTTTCATTTAAGTATATACCTGCTGAATAACAGCGTTGTCCGGCTCTGTCAGCCTCACCAAGATACGCTCGAGCTCTTCTGACATCATTTCACCGTTCAACCGTTATTTATTTCAAAATTACCAAATAAACGACACAGACCACCAGACCAAATCAAATGACATGCAACTGTCAACCAGACAGTATTCAGAGTCAGACACGATTTGGGTCAGATGACACTCATAAGAATATTAGAAAACTATGGTAGTATTAGATAAATAAACTGTCATGGGGAAATAATATTTAACTGCAAAGAGCTCTCATGTGCGGAACTCCCAAAGTTACCACGCTGGGTAGAAGGAGAAAACGCCGCATGAGTTGGGCGTTAAAGGGACCACAGCCCTGAAAAAACATGTGATTCAGAGAGACATTTTGAGCGGTACTATAACAACAGCGCCTACTGTGGTAATGGAGGTCGAAATTCAGTGTGCACAAATCTATGAATAAAAGATGAGCTGTGGTTGAACCAAATGAAACTGTCTGCGTGTCACTCAAGCAAGTCTCCAAAGTTCATCGTGTTCTCTTTCAGTGTAGTGAAAGGATGTTTGCATGTTTAGGCGGATGCTTGCTAGAGACGATGGCTTGCTAATGGCCTATTTGCATTTGAATCTCCATTAGAAAGAGATGTGCTGATGTACAAATGTACTGATTTAGACCACTTGAAGAAACTCCTCTACAGAAAAAAGGTGAAGAGGACTTTAGTGTGCATTAAAAGTATATAGGTTATATATATATATATATATATATATATATATATATATATATATATATATATAGGTTACTTTTAAAATGTATTTCACAGATTACGAAATACATGCTTTAAAAAGTAATTTGTAACGTATTTCGTTACATTACCCAAGTTTTGTAACTTAATCTAAGTACTTTAGAATACTTTGGAATACATCATATATACATGCAATTCTGACTTTATAACTTGCATTTGTGAGTTTAAATCTCCCAATTCTGAGGAAAAAAAGTCACAACTGTGGGACGCAAACTTGCAATTACCTTTTTTACAATTACAAAGGGACTCACAAACAACTATCACAAAACATGAAAACAGTCATGGATCATCCAATCATGACAGTATATTTGTGTACATTTTTGAATGGGACAACTTTTAAAAATCCAGTCATTAAGTAAATGTAAAACTCTAACATGTTAAATAGATCCCATTTATTTTGTAAGTATTATTAAATGTGGCATATTCTGCAAACTTCTGGACAGAAATGTAGCTCAGCTTTTTCAAACACTCATCAGAGAATCACCAGTTGCTGTTTATATTAACAGTTCACATTAATGTTTAAATGACATTAAAATTCATATCAATCACTTTGGTAAACACTTTTCGGATGTAACTGTGATATGATTACCTCTCATTTAAAATGTAACTGTAATGAAATACAGTTACTCAAATCTTGTTTTTTAAATACGCATCTAAGTTACATGTATTTCGTTACTCCCCAACCCTGTATTTTTATTTGTGTGTGTGTGCATATATATCCTCTTGCTCTTTAAGTTTGTAGGGCTTAATTTCTTGACCTGTGAAGAGTAAAAATGTCTGTAAGAGAGGGGTATGAAAAGGGAAATAAATAAAATAAATAAATAAATGCCATTAAAGTTGAACTAAAACACCATTAGGATTGCTTAGGATTAAAATTGACCATACTTGTTTACATTTTCTAAATCAACTTATTTTATCTGATTTGCTGAATTGGTAAAAGTTTAAAATTTAAATGCATTGCTGCCACCGGCTCCACACCCTTTCACACATTTCCCCCTATAAACTTATCAGTGGTCTCTCTAATCACCCCATGATTAGCCCATATTTTCACCTCATTCAGACATATTTCCATTCTAATGCACCCAGACACTGGGTCTGCTTCAGCCATTCAGGTGGTAATTTTGAAGACAAACATGCTATAGGTATTCAAACACTCCAGCCAGTGAAATCCCACAGTGATAGCTTACAGTCCACAGGTCACAAACAAGTTCAAACTGAAATAGCTTTAGATTGGAGAACTTTCAGTGAACCTTTTTCCCGTGAGGTTTTTGTATGGTTTTGGAGGCTTAATTATGCTAATCTAAATAAATGATCAATAAGCTTTACCCTGAAAGTAACTGTGGTAAACATGTTAAAATAGACATTAGAGGTATAAAAATTATTTGCACTAGTTAAATATGTGCAAATCTTGCCAATGTTTAGATTTAAAATACTGAAAACCTTTCTATAATCATGTACATGACAAAATCATGGGTTAAATAAAATAGGCTATTTTACTACTTAAATACAATCACAAGTAATCGTTTTAATGATAAAACATTTATCATACACTAGGCTATTTACTGTTAAGTTAAAATACATTTTTAAATACGTTTTTACTTATTTATAATTTTTGAAGATTAACATTTTTCAAACACTCATCAGAGAATCACCAGTTGCTGTTTATATTAACAGTTCACATTAATGTTTAAATGACATTAAAATTCATATCAATCACTTTGGTAAACACTTTTCGGATGTAACTGTGATTTGATTACCTCCCATTTATAATGTAACTGTAATGAAATACAGTTACTCAAATCTTGTTTTTTAAATACGTATCTAAGTTACATGTATTTCGTTACTCCCCAACCCTGTATTTTTATTTGTGTGTGTGTGCATATATATCCTCTTGCTCTTTAAGTTTGCAGGGCTTAATTTCTTGACCTGTGAAGAGTAAAAATGTCTGG
Organism: Zacco platypus; assembly: GCA_038088235.1. Classification (NCBI taxonomy): domain Eukaryota; kingdom Metazoa; phylum Chordata; class Actinopteri; order Cypriniformes; family Xenocyprididae; genus Zacco; species Zacco platypus. The sequence goes on along the minus strand of CM076065.1, from coordinate 14,820,340 downwards.
AAGAGAGGGGTATGAAAAGGGAAATAAATAAAATAAATAAATAAATGCCATTAAAGTTTAACTGTAATGAAATACAGTTACTCAAATCTTGTTTTTTAAATACGTATCTAAGTTACATGTATTTCGTTACTCCCCAACCCTGTATTTTTATTTGTGTGTGTGTGCATATATATCCTCTTGCTCTTTAAGTTTGCAGGGCTTAATTTCTTGACCTGTGAAGAGTAAAAATGTCTGGAAGAGAGGGGTATGAAAAGGGAAATAAATAAAATAAATAAATAAATGCCATTAAAGTTTAACTGTAATGAAATACAGTTACTCAAATCTTGTTTTTTAAATACGTATCTAAGTTACATGTATTTCGTTACTCCCCAACCCTGTATGTTTATTTGTGTGTGTGTGTGCATATATATCCTCTTGCTCTTTAAGTTTGCAGGGCTTAATTTCTTGACCTGTGAAGAGTAAAAATGTCTGGAAGAGAGGGGTATGAAAAGGGAAATAAATAAAATAAATAAATAAATGCCATTAAAGTTTAACTAAAACACCATTAGGATAAACACATCTAGAATATGTAAAAATTGACCATACTTGTTTACATTTTCTATATCAACTCATTTTATCTGATTTGCTGAATTGGTAAAAGTTTAAAATTTAAATGCTTTGCTTTAAAATACTGAGAACCTTTCTATAATCATGTACATGACAAAATCATGGGATAAATAAAATAGGCTATTTTACTACATAAATACAATCACAAGTAATCGTTTTATTGATAAAACATTTATCATACACTAGGCTATTTACTGTTAAGTTAAAATACATTTTTAAATACGTTTTTACTTATTTATAATTTTTGAAGATTAACATTTCTCCTTTTTTATTAAGTTTAATATAAAGTAAAAACAAAGTTAAATTAATTACTAAACTCAAAAGTTTTTTATTTTAATTTCGTTTCTGTGTCATTTACTTCAGTAGATAGTTTAAAAAACTAAAACCTAAAACACCAGGTGGAAATCCGCGATGCTAATGTGGAATGGGGGTGTTGCTGCCAGCTCTCAGAATCTGCACCTGATTGGTCCGCGCATCTTTTCCCAAATCCACCACACCCCTCCCACATCCCCTCACCTGGACTTATAAATTGGCTCCTCCAAGCGTTATCACCAGGTCACGTCAAGGGGTGTGTTTGAGTGGCTATGAGGAGAGCGTTTACCTGCATTTGTTTTTGAGGGTAGTCGTACCCTTTGGGTTTTTGTATTCAGGTGCTGTTAAAAGGTCAATCTCCGCTCTTTTGCTTTTTACTCTGAGTTCATCCGACGAAGAAATGGCAGATTGGAAGATACCAGTGAATTACAACTTCAACCCATCTTATCATGCGTATGCCTACGGCCTCATGTACCCGCAAGTGCCTGAGCACGGCCACCCGAATCTGAGCTGGCCCGAGGCCGCGTACAGTCACCCCGGCGGGGTCACCGCGAGCTATTACACCGCTCAACCGACACAGCAGTCTACATCCTGGAGCTCTGAGAATGGCAATGCGAGCAACCACGGCAACTACCAGAGCAACACGCAGAACGGACAGCCCTTCCTCTCCTATAATAAGACAGAGTCCGAGCCAAAGCCCACCGATGCAGAGCAGACCGGCAGCGAAACACTCAGCGACTCCGGGAGTCAAACGCCAGGTAAACCTCCTCTGATCAAGCCTCACTAAAGGTTGTATAGCCAAATTAATCTAAGTCCCGGTTAATGAAGTAATAACTTACTATTTCTATTTTGATATATTTTCTCGAAAATGTAAGTTTTAAAGCTTATTGGGGTGCACTTTAGAAAATGGAGCTACTATTTCACGTTTAATAAAATGTCCTATAGTTGTGATTTGTTTGTGAGTGTTCCTAGCGATTTTTAAAGTCTATCCAGTGGTTTGTATTCGTATACTATTGTAGTATTTATGTCGAATTTGCTTTGATTATTTAAACTGAAGCATTGACTTGGTTTGGTATTTTTATTTCAATTTAAATTCTATTCTTTTTAACTTGTGTTCTTAAACTTTTTTTGTAAACTCAATTTCCATTAACAAAACCATGTTTAGTAAGTAGAAAATAGCAGTTTTTTTTACTTTTTTAAAAGGAAAAAACACTGCCTTTGTGTTCTGCTTTATAAACATGGTTGCAGGAATTGCAAGACAACTGATAAATGCATTTTAAAGTTTTATCAAATATATAATGTACCAAATGGCATGGTCCACAATGTAATTCTTTTATTTCTCCCCGTTTGTATAGATTCCTGGAGCTCAGGAAGCAGTCATGACGCGGTCGTTCTGACCAACCTTAATCTCCAGCCCTGGAAAGCTCGGGACTACGAAACAGACAGTGGCAGTCCTGACAGCGGAGAACCGATCTCAAACTCCGTCTCCATCGCAGGAGAGGAGCCAGTGATTCAAAATTCGGGGGTGGATGCCTTGCCGCCGCCTCTGCCTAATGTGATTGCATCTCCAGCCCGACCACCAGCCCCGCCTCGCAAGACCCGGGCTGCCTTTTCTGAGGAGCAGATGAGTGCTCTCATTCACCGATTTAATGTCCAGAGATACCTCACGCCAGCAGAGATGAAGATTCTTGCTGCTGCGACTGGACTAACGTACAAACAGGTTAGTGGTCTAAAGAAAATGTTGACCTAAAGCTTTAATGAATTGCATTCAGAGTCATGATGAATAACTCTATTTCTTTCCAAAGGTGAAAACGTGGTTTCAAAACCGTAGGATGAAACTCAAGAGGCATCAAAGGGACAGTAGCTGGATGACCGAGAGATACGTCGTTAATGGCTTATCCAACACAACAGCTGCTCATTCTCAGGTGAGTGTGGTTTCTTGTCATGCTAGGTCATTCCAAACCTATGTATTAATTCCTTCTAAGGAACACAAGATATTTTGAATGTTTTAACAGTTTGTTCATGCAATTAAAGTAAATGGGGTCCAAAACTACACTGTATCCCACTTTTACTTATTTTTCCCCTGAAATCATCTTTTCCTTCTAAAGTAGAAAGTAAGGTTTGGAATGGCACCAAGTGTCTATGCAAATGCTTGTTTTGTCGCTGGTAGAAGAGCTGATCATGTGTTGATGTAGATCAAATTATTGCCAACAAGGGCATTTCAGTTGTTTGGATAGTGTCTTAAAGGCACAATGACACAATTTACCCATCGTAAGCTGTAACTCTTAAAAAAAAAAAAAAAAAAAAGGAACACAAAAGCAGATGTTTGAGGACTGCTCTGTTTATCCTTTTTTTTTTTTGTTTTTTTTAAAAAAAACATACAATGGAAGTCAATGGGGTCCCATGTTGTTTTTTTCCAAAATAGAATGTTACACAACAAAGTCATTTTAACTGCTTATAATTTAAGGCAGATTCTAACCCCAATCTTTTTTTTTTAGTTTCAGACTGAAGCCCCTCGAGCAAACCAAGACCACTACAGTAACCCTCAGGTGAGAGAGACCCCGTTCAAGGGGACTCCTCCACAAATGCCCTTCTACCCCACTTACCCACAGCCACGCTCCCCTACCCAGGCCATGGCGAGACCCCTGGGAAACTGGCCTCTTCCCCCAGCTGTGACGCACTACGAGTTCCCCAACCCTACAAGCTACATGCAAGCCCTAGATGGCTACAAAGGAAGCATCCCTACACAAATGGAATCCATGCCTGATGATGCCGAGTATTCAACAAAAGGAATTAGTTTGCTGTGAGTCTGGCTGCTTGTGTATATATTCATCGCCTGCAGCCTTGCGTGTCCACTGTATTTGTAAATAACATTATTATTTTTTTTTTATTATTTTTATTTTTATTTTTTTTTTTTGACAACAAACTGTTGGATATTTTTATGCAGTGATGTCATTCCGAGTTGGGATCAACTGAGACATGTCTCACGATTTATTGATTCTATAAAGTTCGCCTTTAAAACACAACGTGTTTTTTTTACCAAGATCTATTTTTATAACTTCATTGCACCTTCAGAATATTTAATACCTTAATCCCTCTGCTCTTCCAGGTGGTTTTTTTTTTGTTTGTTTTTTGAGTCAGGATTTTTTTTTTTTTTTTTTTCCTTAATTGATTTCCATGAATTTGTATGCAAGGCACTGCTCCATATCTGATGAAAGAAAAGGTCTGTACTGCACTGTTTTGTTCGGTGTATCGATTTCACTGCTTCTGTATGTGATCGATACATCTTGTGCATTATGAAATTCTTGCTCCCCCTGCATCGGATCTATTGTGATTGACGCTCAAGCTTGTGCATGTGAGGTACTTTCGCCCACACAATTTTTTTTTTTTTGACCTGGTTGAGCAATAAATGTGGTGTTACTGATTTTATAGATGAGTTGTGGAGTTTTTCTTTTTTTTTTTTTTTTTTTTTTGTTTTTTCCCCTTACCTTTTTAACTTTCAAAAGTGCATTTTGAAACCCATTGTTGTGTATCAATTTTTTTTTAAATTTTTTTTTTTTCTTTGTGTGATTCAATATGATGCTGCGGATAAATATGGTTGTCTCCCAGAACGGAGGCGCAACCAAAACGATGTTCTTTGGCAAAATGCAATGTGTTTCTTGTTTTGTTTTTTTTGTTTTTTTAAACTGCTAAAGGGCCAAGTTACTGTGTACTTAAGTTACAATTGTTTTCAACATTTTAAACACTTTTGTACCAAATCAGCATATGGAAATGATTTCCGAAGAATCATGACGCTGAAGTAACAGCTCCCGACATAAAATGTTATTTGAATATTATATTTCCTTTTATTGTATTTGATCAAATAAACGCAGCCTTTGTGACTTCAAAGCACTTTTCTCTTTTCTTTTTTAACGTTTCAACTGTAGTGTATAAGAATTAAAGGTCAAACCATATCTGACGGTGAGCTTTAAATCACTGTCTTTTCAATTTACATGTATAATAGACACCACCATTGTTGCATTTTACCCACATTTATTTCTTACTGTAATAAAAGTGACTTTATTGAAAACAGTATATATTTACATTTCAGCAGATCACAGTTGATGGCGACTTCGGACACGGATACAGTATTGCTTCCATAAATCTATTTTCTTCAGCTTGCTTGTTAAACCTTCCCTCAAACTCAATGTGTCTATTGCACCATTTGTACAAAATATGACATGTCTATTTTCCTCAAAGATGGTAATATCCTTCAATATAATTACACATCCACCTTCAATCAAGTAAACTCACTTACAGTACATATAAGTGCTTTATCTCCTCTTCTTATCCCCTTATGTTTTAAAACTGACATTGTGGTCATGTTCACTACATAAAACCCAAAACAGAACTTTCAAGTCTTGGATACATGGTAAGCAACACTTTGAAATATGAAAATCTGTCCCATTCAACACAAACAATCCAGCTGATTCTCAAATACTTCTGTATTTGATGTGCAGTTAATCTAGCAACTATATATCTATGTGAATTTTAAGTATCGGGGTGTTGAATGAAATAAAATATTAGTCTTTAGTCGGTTGCTTTGTCTGCTCCCTATTCCTCTTTAGATTGGCATCAGAAACATTTGATAGTTTAATATACTTCAGCAACAAAAAACCTGCTCATGCAGGGTTCCATAAGGACATGGTCCATGAGTCTCTTTCCCCATTTGAGGAGGGAGGGGGTCAGTTTGAGGGGAAACAGTCTCCCCTCAGTCCATCTTAAGGCTACGGTAGATGTAACGAATAAAAGCCAGAGAAGCCCAGAAGGAGACCGTTCCCAGCATGAGCGAGAAAACAAACGCAGTGAGCAAAGAATATCCGAAGAATTCGACGCTCTGTACAAGGCCACTCATGTTGGAGCGATTGTGGTAGTAGAAGACAGAGTAAACAAATATAAAGATGCCAGTGGAGCCGGTGCTAAGAACACTTCTCCACCACCAGCGATAGTCCTCGCCTGAGAGCAGGAAGTAGGTGAGGGCCACAGAAATGCAGGCGCCCACCGAGAGCAGGATGGCAAACACGCACAACAGGATGCCGTAGAGTGTGTAGTGTTCACGACCCCACGCAGTGGCAAAGATGTAGTACAGTTCTACTGAGATGGCACTGCAAATTCAAGAGATGAAAAACAGATGTGTAAGGAGATAAAGAGTAAGATATAATTTATTAATATAATAATAAATAAAAAAATAATCAAATATAAAAGTAATTTAATTATATTGTATATTAATAATATTGTATTAAAACATTTTCTTATATTTTTAATTTGTACATGTACAAACATTTTAAGTAATATATTATATTAGTTTTCATACATTTTTTTAAAACATTTACTTATATAATATTTTATTACATAAGGAACATTTTCAAACATTATATTAAACAATTTCTTATTTATATAACAATATAACATATTTAAAAATGTTTTCTTACGATATTCTATTATATATAAAAATGAATTATTATTAATTATATTACATCAATAACGTTTTCTTCCATTATATATTTTTAAATGTTTTATATATAAAATTTCAAATTAAATTTGATATATGTAAACATGTTTTCTTACATAATATTATCATATATACATATACACAATATATATATATATATATATATATATATATATATATATATATATATATATATATATATATATATATATATATATAAAACAACTTCACATATTCAAATATTATTAAAATCTGTTAAAAATTTTGTGAGCATATTGCATAGCTGTTCTTTGAGTTTATTTGTGATAATGCATTGAAACATGCCAAATTTTGTGGATATAATTTTTGGCCAGGCTGTAAAAGAAATAACACATGCAAAAACATCTGGACATTACTTTTGCGCACTACTGTAATATAATTTAATTTAATTTTTTTTTTTTTGTGAAAACAATTTAAGATACAATTATTTGAATGTATTATTTTACAGGAAAGAAAAGATTTTCCATTGTCTGGAAATCATCTGCCAAGAATCATTGCCTTTACCTGAAAGGCAGGAAACCGCCAATGGCCATGTGCACAGCTGTGTGTTTGTACCAGGGCTGCTGGGGGATTTGGCGAGGTATGTTACGAGTGCGACACGGGGCCTGGAAGTTGCCTGCTCTGTTCTTTCCAACGATTCCACCAATGACAGTGAGGGGGAAGCCCACCAGCACCCAGGCACCAAGCAGCAGAAGCACGGTGGTGGCAGGCAGGGCCTGGGTCGATCCGCTCCACCAGTGAACGGAGTTCACCACACTCCAGGTGAAGAAGAGGGGGGCTGAACGAATCAGAGAGAGTGAGAGAAGAGAACAACAAAGAGAGAGTGAGTGGGCGAAATGCCAGCTACATTTGCTTAAGAAAACAGTGTAATTGTGACAGACTATATTTGGAATGGAATACTAGCATACTGCACAGTTTATATGATGAGTCACGTAAGAGATTAACATCAAATAATTAAAATGCACTGGAAATGGAAAATCATGCTGAGCACACTGCATTGTGGAAACAATACCCCACACAGTGTGCTCCTGTTGTATACCATCTATATGTATAAATACAGAAGACTGTTGTGTCTCACCAGAGAAGAGTGCGGAGGTGAGGATAATGTTCCACACCCAGCGCTGACCCTGGATCTGTGTGTAGAAGCTGCAGGAACAGTAACCTGACACACAGCTGGTCAGAGCATACAGTACAATCGCTGCCGAATTTATGGCACCATGACGATGGACATTAAACATCCCCAGCAGTGCCATGACAATAATCCCTAAAGAAACCGAGAAAGAGAGTTATCTCAAGGTCATGTTCTTCCCATCTGCATATCATATTTTTTATATATTTCTATATTGCAGCATGTGATACCTGTGGCCAGAGTCAGAAACTGCGCCCCGACCCCTAATACAGCACATAGGAGGCTCTTATATGGTGGGAAGCGAAAGACATCTGTGTGGATGATTTTCCATCCGTTATCCCCCTGATCCAAATCGTCACAGCCCCCATCTTCCTCTACATTATACCTGTAGACACAGTAACAGCATTTCGATCAGACTATTGTTCATTAATGATCTCCGAGTAGTGGCAGCTGATCCCTCCTCTTGCTCTATATACATAACACAAAAACACTGGCTATTTCATTGCTTTCACCTGACTTACTATGATAATATACATTATACAACACCAACAGAAAATTGAAAAGTTTGGGGTTAGTAAGATTTTTTTTAAAAAAAAGAAATAACTTCTTTTGATAATAAAAAATAATAATAACAAGACGAATACATGTTAAATGCACTAAATCAGCATATTTGATTGATTTCTGAATGATTGTGACTCTGAAGAAATAGATGCTGAAAATTCAGCTTTGCTATCACATGAATAAATTTATATTAAGATAGAAAACAATTATATTCAATTGTAATAATATTTCACAATATTGCAAATAGATGCAACCTCGGTTAACTGGGAAGTCACAATCTCCTGGCAACTTGTTTGTGCATGTGTTGCTCAGGGAACAACAGAAATACATTTAATGGTTGACAAATGGAAAAATGTGCAGCTAACTGAATGTGTAATAAACATGTAACATTTACTCACGAACTGAATTAACTTCAACTACAGATTAATTAAGTACAGTTTGCACGCACAGTGTAAACAAGCAGAATACATGATCAGCCATTAATTCAAAAAAATTTAATCTATTTAATTGAAACTTTTTAAAATGATGACGGCAATATAATAAAAGAAACCAATGTTCAATAAATACTTACAGTGGGGATTGAAAGTTTGGCACCCCAGGTAAAAATTTGTATTAATGTGCATGTGTGATGTGTCTGGGCATTTAAAACCTTTGAGATTGACATCACCTGGTCTTTCCAGACGATGATTGAGAACAATCCATGACACTGTCAAGTCTCAGCTTTCCAAAGGGGGCAGTGCATGCTATAAACTCTGCAGGGTGCCTAAACTTTTGCAGACACCATTTTTTTGTTTTCTGTTATTTTGAAAGTGTAAATGATGGAAATAAAATCTAACTTTTTTTTGACATATTATAAGAATGTCTAATCTGTAATTTGATGCCTGGGGTGCCCAAACTTTCGATCCCCACTGTATATATGTGATTATTTATATAAGTACCAGAAAGAACTTTTAGCATGGAAAACTGTTCATTATTAATTAAATTCAAATACGTAATCAACCAAATTTGGACTTCAAATCCCTCCTCACCTGGCGAAGTCATTCTTCAGCACTCTCATGAGGATGATGATGACGAAGCCTAGCAGTAGCACCACCAGCACTAATGAGTTGATGATGGAGAGCCAGTGGATTTCCAGAGTCTTGGGAAAGAAGGAGTAGTCTCTTAGGCGCTCTGCTCTGCGTGAATGGGGCAACGTACTCTCAAACCAGCGAACGCTGTAGGTGTGGGTGATCGACAGACCACCACTGCCGACACCAGCACCATGGCCTGCCCCTCCTTCCTCTAATGGCTCTGGCTTTACATCCTTCACAGACACATTGGCAAAGATCACAGAGTCGCCATTGTACTCTATATTGAAGTCCAAGTGAGTCCACAACCCCACCTGATGTACAAAAAAAGCGAATGAAGAGAGACATAATGCTTTATTCACTGAATTAGCAGATATCAAAATAGTCAAATAGTACACAGCAGCCTCAAAAAGATTTGGACACTTAACATACATATTTAGTAATTTATAAATATCTAATACAAACAACCATTCCATTCAGTTTAGGGTCGGTACGATTTTTAATGTTTTAACTGTCTTATGCTCACCAGGGCTGCATTTATTTGATCAAAAATACAGTAAAACATTAATATTGTAAAATATTTTTACAATTTAAAATAACTTCTATATCTATTTTAATAACTATTAACCATTAAGCTTTTATTTGGTGGAAAAACACAAGAATACCTTAACGCTTCTCTTTGTTGACAACAGATTTTTAAATGATTCTCATTATAAATTTGGGAAAACGGTTGGCACGTTGCGTTCCCAAACACAAAATAAGCGACTCAAACTCACAGCACTTGCAGAGTTTGTGTTGAGTAGCATTTACTGTAAATCAAAGCTGAAAATGAACACAGTGTTGCACTCTTAAACATGCAGTGCATCAGACTACATATTTAAATAATTAATTACATAAAAACCATTATGATTCGATGATCGAACTAAGCCAGATCCCATTCTCACAACCATGCCTTGTCAAAATTCATAAAAAGTTATCAGGCAACTGGCAAGAAACATGGTTTCAACACCGATTTGTACTCGCATTTGACGCTTTGAACCCTTGTTAACTGTCCCACAGATGGTGCGTGAGCTCATAGGCAGACGTGCATGAAATAAATGTATTAGAAAACGCAACAATTTGCAGTTTATTTAGCAATTAAGGCCATTTCACAATTTTAATCATCATATTTTATTTTTTATTATTTAATTTCAGGGCGGAAAATATGGAAATCCATATAAATTCGTAAAAATCACATCCCTGTTTTTTTGGTTAAAAAAAAACAACGCTTGTTTTGATATTTTCGTATCTAATGTAAAGGAATAACATACATTTCTAATTGCAAAGTGTCCAAACACTTTTTGGGGCCACTAAATGTGTATGAGTGATTGATGGAGACCGAAAAAGACCTTGTGGCTGTGAGGCAAGAATCCACTCTCTTCCATATATCCCACAAAACCCCATATGGGAATGTCATCAAGGACAAACTCAAAGTAATACAGCTCCTCAACCGCTTCTCGCAACTGATCCACCTGTAGTTTCAAAAGTGCATAAAATATAAGACATCTGAAGCAATTCCCATACATCTCTTCCGTTTCCTCTTCTATGACATTTAAATGTGCTAAATCCTCTTCCAGCTAAATCTGGCTTCCTATGGAGTTAAGTTCCAACCCTCTAACACATACATCACTCTCAAATGAACCTGAAAACCCTGACTAGCTGGTTCAACCATGTTTGATCAGAGCCTGAGCAGGACAGAGAACACTAGCCATACAGGGATATGGTTTGTTTTGCTTATAATTTTGCAAAATTATGCATTCAATGTGCCATTAGCAAAATCAGGAACAAGAAATCCCCCAAACCTTCTATGCTCTGAACAAGATTGCATTTTGCAAATTTTCTGAATATGACTGCATTGCTACCTCTTTCTCAGAGAGAGTGAGCTTGCATAGCGTTTGTCGCTCTGTGTTTTCCTTGAAGCGGATGCTATAAAGAGACTCAGCCATACGGTCTCCATCCAACACTTCTCCCAGACTCAAGGCTTTATGATGGACCTGCAAACACATCAATTATCCACAAGGTGATAGACCCGCACCAACAGTAAATCTTAATGACTTGTATTGCACCATAAGGTCATAAAGCAAGCACACTAATAGAGCCAGATAAGACTGAATAGTGCACACTCACCTCTTTAGGTCTGCAGACTGGCAGAGTGTAATAGTGATAAGTTTCCTGGGGGTTGTGATACGGACCAACTTTGTTGACGTACAGGATCACCGGATCGCCTTGCTTATAACTGACCGCCCAGCCGAAGTGAGGCAGCAGGCACAGAACCAGCACACAGAGCCTCATGGATCGACCAGCGTCACGCAGGCCTGAACATTCCAGTCTTGCTGTCATGACAACACCTGTTAGTAAGCAAATCAACACTGTAAAAGGGGTAAGCAACTGTGCAAATAACAAAAAAACATTGACATAATTATTTAGTGGCTCATGCTAGAACCATTTTAAACAGCTAATGCTTTTATAATTATTATACATTTTTAAGACTATTTTGTGACACTATCTAATATTGTACTAAATATTCGGACTGGTTTGAATTTGGAAACACGGGTGCGTAAATCATGATTTCATTTTGGAGTGAACTCTACCTTTAAGAGAAATGGTCACAGGACAAAACAATACACCTTTTCAATTAATCATTCATATAAATGTAATTATTTAGATTTGAATAATTCATAAAAATTTGAATATTTCAAATTTATTTATTTGTATAGCGCTTTTCACGATACATATCGTTTCAAAGCAGAATATTTATGCTTAATATGTCCATTAAATTTTATTATCTTCATGTAAGACTTATTAGATTTAACAGATTATTATTATTATACATTTGTAGGACTGCAGTTGTGTTGCAAAAGGTGAGAGGGAATAAATCATAATTTCATTTTGGGGTGAACTTTGTCACATCAAAATTTGTCAGCACTTAAAATATATATTTTTTCTTATTTATAATAATTTAATTATTAAAATGAATCATTCATATAAGTTTTATTAATGATAAAAAAGCTCAAGGATAAATTACTAAATGCAATACTTCATTTTAACGACATAATTACATTGTTGAATATGGAAGCAAATATAGGTAAATAAATGGACAATAATGTAAAAAAATATGTCGTTTAGTCACTTTACTTTGACGTGTCCTTGTTACAGTGTAATAACACAAATAAATGTGTATTAACTTACTATTAAATGTGTATATGTACTTACTATAAGATTTCGTTCCGTTAGTTATAATAATATAGATTTTGCTGTTATTCATATAGTAAGGACATGTAACATGTGTAACGACACTGTAAAATAACGTGTTACCGAAATCTTTTCTCGTGGAGTCTCCCAATGGAAGAAATTGACGTCCTCCGCGAGATTAATTCAAATCAGTTTTGACAGGTTAAATAAACAGATGTCGCTAGCATCCTTCAGATATAACAAATGATAAACAAATCGAGCAGTCTCTGAAATTTATTTTAAGAGCACCATAAATCCTTTTCGCCAACTAAGATGCTTTTAATACTTCCGCATCCGAGAAATGCACCAAACCTGTTTCAGATGCTTCCTCGGATTCCTTAGAATCGCTTCTTACTTTTCAAAATCAAGTCAACAGCACACGCATATGTGTAATGTCATATCTGAACATTGCTGGTGATGGAAGATATCCAATCTTTGTTTTTACGCGATGAAACAGCCGAAAGGTCGATAGCAGCAGCGGCGCACAGCGAATCCACGTCACCTTAAAAAATAAAAACACCCTTTTTAGGATCTTCCGGGGTGGGCGGGGCTACAGCGCAACACCTGCACCAATTTCAAAAACTCTGGGTTTCTTTAATTCACAACTTTAAGTGTGGATTCAATAAAAAACGTTTATCGTGCACGTTAAGAGGTGACAGCCATTACCAGGAACATGAGTGTCATTTCTTCCTTCTCGTTGATGTATTGCCAGTCCTGACTAATCGATCGCGTTGCATGTTCCGTTGATCTTCCTTGCGAAGGCTGAACTAGACAATTTTGATGAATCGATTACATCGTTCACCATTCGATTATTTATGTCTTTATTTAGAATTCGCGCGAAATTGACGACGCTCTTCCTCGTGTTGGCGTTTGTATGTGTATGACTGAAAAGCGAGAAATTAAATTACACATTTTATTGGTAAGTTTGGTCTGTTATTTCTTTGTTTTGCTGTTTGTAAAGTGCTGTTACATACATGCGGCGCGTGCACAAGCCGCTTAAGGACCTGTTAGCGTGATTTAAGCTTTGTTTTGTATGCCTGAAGTTTTTTTTTTCCTTCATTCTTCAGTATCCATAATGATGTATGAGCTGCTCCGTGTCGGTCGTTGTTTTGCATTTAATATTTTCCCCTTTATGGATTTTAATCCTTTAGACTTCTGATAATAACAGTTGGTCACTATGGGAATTCACGGTCTTGCAAAGCTCATTGCAGATCATGCGCCTTCAGCCATCAAAGAGCAGGACATCAAAAACTACTTTGGTAAGGCCTCCTACTATTTAAATGATTTTATGATTAATATTCAAAGAAATACCTAATAAAACTTGTGTATATTGTATACCCATGTAGGAAGGAAGATTGCTATTGATGCTTCGATGTGCATCTACCAGTTTTTGATCGCTGTGAGACAGGACGGTAATGTTTTGCAAAATGAAGATGGAGAGACCACTAGGTATGTAGTGATGCCTACTATCATTTGTCCATGACTGAAATATAAATCGAGAAACTGTTTTTTAAAATGTAGATCAGGGGTCTTCAATTAAATGAACCCCCCCCCCCCTTTTTTTTTTTTTTTTTTTTTTTTTTTGAACTTGCAGCTGGGCAGCAGTAGTACTTTCCTAAAAAATCCTAACAGTCAAAATAGTTCTCAAAGTTGAGTATATTGGGTTCTAAGAGCCAAATCGGTGATTTCTGAGAATTTGATCATTTTGGCACAAATGGATATGAATATTAAATGGTAAGATCAGGTGTCGAAAATAATAACAGGTAACATTTTACAATAAGGTTTCATTTGTTAACATTAACGGATTAACTAACAGTGAGCAATACATTTGTTACCGTTATTAATCTTTGTTAATGTTAGTTAATAAAAATAGTTGTTCATTTTAGTTCACAGTGCATTAACTAATGTTAACAAATACAACTTTTGATTTTAATAATATATTAGTAAATGTTGGAAATTAACAATATCTACGATTAATAGTTGTTACTTAAACATGAAAAAACAATTAATCTAAGATTAAATTATGTAGAAGTATTGTTCATTGTTAGTTCATGTCAACTAAAGTAGTTAATAATGAACCTTATTGTGAAGTGTTACTGAATAATCAGATAATCACAAAGAATAAGTTACCTTTCTAATGAAATCAGTATCAACAAAATTCATCTTTGCACTGCAGAGGTGGCACAGAAGAACAAAATGGAAGCTTGGAAGTGGAATGAATGCATTAAAATTCATGATAACAATGTTATGATATTAATGTTTCAAATGCAAAGTTTTGAATATAGAAATATTAAGTTATTTAAATAACTGAAACAATACTTTAAATTAAATTAAAACCACAAGGAGGAGGCGGCAAGTCGCTGATTCATTCATTCATCCATTTCTTCAAACAGCTGATTTATTAAGGAACAAAGCAAGCGAGTCATTAAAAAAAGCTGTCACTTGTCTGTTTATCGCAATCTCACAAATTTCTATTATAATTAATGCAGTTGTCTACACTGCACAATAGGTGCGTTTACATGGAGCATTGTAATCTGTTTAAAAGTCCAATCCGAATGAAAATGCTCCATATAAACACCTCAATCGGAATAAAACTGCCCGAACCGAATGAAATTGTAATCGGTTTGAGAGGGGTGGGATAAACCTTTCTATAAACCGAACAAAATAAAAATTGTCATGTAAACACATTAAACCGATTACTTTGCATCTACGTCGTCAGGGGTCGTCAGAATGCAAAATGACAGCAACAAAATGAAACTGGAGTAAATGAAACAACAGTTATTAATACATACTGCGGACCTTCATCCACACACTTCTGCTTTTTGGAAGAGGGAGGAGAAGTATTGAAAAGCACAGCCACTAAAAAGGTCAGCCTCCTGCACCTGTCTTTTCCTCATACTTTCCAGCAGTAAAATGCTACAAATTCACGCTGTTGCTTAAGAGCAACACTTTACATAAAAATAGCGCGCATAAGAAATAACGGAACTCCATGTTGACAGGAATAAAAAGGTTGCGAACAGGACATAAGCTAATGTGCGCATGTCACAAAGTCATTCCGATTGAAAGCGCCGGCGCATGTAAACACCATATCCGATTAGATAACGTCTCATGTAAACAGATCACTTTCAATCGGAATTATTTTAATCGGAATGACAAAAAAGTGTACATGTAAATGTGGCTATTGAATCTTATTTACATAGTGTCTGGACTGCACTGAACAAACTCCAGCATTTTGAGCGGGGGAACTTAAAAGCCTCAGATTTGCCATTGTGCTCAAGAAATCATCAGATATGTCTGTGATTGGCTACATCGTGCAACACTCCAAAAACACGTTCTCTCATCACACTCTTTTTCACAGTCACGCGCAGTAATTTTCAGTGGCAAATGAAATGGTCGGACTGTACAGCACTAGAGAAATATACTGTATGGGGTTCAGTGTTTTTCTCTTGAAGTTTGGACCATTTTATACTTTGCTTAAAATAAGTGCATAAAAACAAACGGCATACATAATAATCAAAAACCCTCAAATTGAGCAGAAAACAAAGTAATTACTACTAAATAAATGGTCATTTCAAAGTTTGTGTCTTTCTTTGCAGTCTACAAATAATTTTCCCTATTGTAAATTTTTTTATTATGAAATGCTCATAACATGGATTAATGATGCTAAATGCAGATGACAAAAAAAATGTCTTGTCAAAAAATTTGTATTTGAATGGTCGGAGTCGATATGACACAAATAATTATATGGATTCTAATTTTTTTCAGGTGTTTTAGTGAAAGTATCAATCTATTTTGCTGCTTACAGTGTTTCTGCTACTGTTGTTAAAATAGCCTCATCATCTTTAGCTCTTCATGTGGCTCTTTAGCGGGAGAGAGGAGCAACACCCCCAGAACAGAAAGGGCTTGAATGAAGCTAGTTTGGTTCTAGATGAAAATATTAGAGACAATATAGCAGACATGTGGGACCCTGAGTGGAAGTGTTTGTGGTATGAACAGCTCCATTGTTTTGACACACTCCAGAACTGGACCGTGGTCCGCTATTTGAGCATTCCTGGTGTAGATTCTGAGATTATTATCATGTCACTTTACGTTTGCCTGATCATAACTTTCATACATGTGTCCTTGTCTCCGCAGCCACCTCATGGGCATGTTCTACAGGACCATCCGAATGCTGGAGAGTGGCATCAAGCCGGTTTATGTGTTTGATGGGAAGCCCCCTCAGCTGAAATCAGGAGAGGTGCATCAGAGACGTGCAATCACTCTAAAGAAAATTGTCAATATTTACTCATACTTATGTCATTCCAATCCTCTTTTTTTTTTTTTTTTTTTTTATCCAAATTAGATTTTGGGATTGATTCATTCTTTTATTCATAAAATACTGATTTATTATTTGCAGAAGTGTTATACATGCACTGTAAATCAATTTACAAGAAAAAACTGGAAGCTGCGGTTACCAGAAACAATTATATCTATATATAGGTGGTTCAGTAGGAAGCCACATGATGAATTGCAAATGCATAAAATATGGCAAGTACTTGTATATCAGGGTAACACACAACACTAAAATAATGCAATAAACATTTACTAAATAACAAAATATAACGCAAAACCTAATGTACATTATAGATAATAAAATAAGAAGAATCTGAATAATTCATATAAAATGTAATCATGTAATGTCATACAGGGAATGTCATTTTACTGTTTTTCTCTATAAATTAAACATTTGACAGTTTTACAGTACAATAAGATTTTTCACCGTTAATGTTAGGGTGACTTAACTGCATAACTAAGATTTTTACTGTAGTCTTTTACAGTATTTCTGTTAAAATTTCAAACATTTTTTTTAAGTGTATGTTTTAAATTCTCCTTGTGGTCAAAATCAAGTTTATATGTCTGAGTGGTGCTTTTAATATGCTTTAAGACAAACCTTGTACAAATTCATTTGTCATCAGCATTGAGAAGTTTCTCCTTATAACTGTTTTCCAAAGACAGTCTCAAAAACATGGTTTGAAGCCACCCATTTCCTATTGTCACAAACATATAACTAGTCCCATCAACATTCTTTAATGTTAGAAGCGTTTCTAAGGATACAGGTTTTTAGAAGGCAGCTGTCCGACTCAGAGGGTGATCAGGAACGTGGTTTATTTAACATTTAGCAACACATTAATTAGCTTTTTGAAAATGTAGTTAAGCAAAAGGCTTATGTCAATTGCATTTATGAGTCTGACACTGTAGAGAATGATGCATAAAACGCATTACCGTTCTGATATATTGACTTGTAGACGAGCCTGTATAATTCGCTCTTTTCCTTCTTTTTATGAATCTGTATCTGGTTCTAACATATATAGCTGAATTAAACCTATATTTCTCTTTGCATTGTGTAGCGATTACTACAGTAGACCAAGTGGATCAGGTAGTCCAAGCTGGTGAGATCGAGTGGAGGCTGGGACTAATTTGTATATTAAAAAAAAAAAAGTGTTGCAGTGCTATTATATTTACATTTTTTGTTAATTTAAATTAAAAGTTATGTTGTGATCTTACTTTAATATTTAATATATATATTCAACAGCATTACAAAGTTAAATTATTGCAGTTTTTTTTTTATTCCAGGCTTTTTGATTTAAAAAAAAAGCAAAAAAAAAACTTTCTTTTTTGATCATTTTTAGTGAAATTATTTGGTAGTCAGAGGTAGAGTGGGTTTTGGATGTGCCAGACAGAATCTTTTTTTAAAGGTTTAAGGTTGGGGCACAAAAGTTTGAGAACTACTGGAGTATTCTAAATGAAGCAAGGGTGTAGTTTAACTTAATTAACATTATTTTCACATGAGGGAAAAAAATACATTTATCATTTTGATTATGAACGATGAGTTTTAAGTGAAAAAATTGACTGCAGGGGGACTTAAGATTTTTTCTTTCTTGTAGCTGGAGAAGAGAGGTGAGAGAAGAGCAGAGGCTGAGAAGCTTCTAGCTCAGGCACAGGAAGCAGGTACAGACACTTTCAAAACAGCGTGTTTTCTTAAATAATACTTTAAAATGGATCCTAATTCCAAATATTCTCACAGGTGAACAGGAGAACATTGACAAGTTCAGCAAGCGGCTAGTGAAGGTCACCAAACAACACAACGAGGAATGCAAGAGGTTGCTTACTTTAATGGGAGTCCCATACATTGAGGTACTACTACCTATAGTAGTCTGTCAACTATATAGAATTATAGAAATAAAATCACCTACCGTTATTATTTTATTATGCAGATAATTATTTTGTGGATATATGCAAAACTGTATATATTTCATGTTAAGGCTCCATGTGAGGCTGAGGCGAGCTGTGCTGCTCTGGTGAAATCTGGGAAGGTTTATGCCACTGCAACCGAAGATATGGACGGTTTGACATTTGGAACGACAGTCTTGCTGAGGCATTTAACAGCCAGTGAAGCAAAGTATGTTTGGATGCGCTTCATATCTGAATTTCTTTTGGATATATTAATGGTGATGGAGATGTTTGGCCATGCACAAGTAATTGTTTCATATTCATTATTTTTTTTCGTCTTAGAAAGCTCCCCATCCAAGAGTTTCATTTCAGTCGTATTCTACAGGACATGGGTCTGACACATCAACAGGTGAGACTTTTGCTTTCAATAAATCCTCTTATCTTTTTTTATGTAAATATCAATTATTTTCAAGAAGTTTCAATTATTTTTCATTGCTATGTTTGTGTATGTTTGAATTTCTTCCTTAGTTCATTGACCTGTGTATCCTACTGGGCTGTGACTACTGTGGCACTTTAAAAGGAATCGGACCCAAGAGGGCCATCGACCTCATTAAACAGCATGGCTCTATTGAAGAGATCCTTGATAATATTGACCCAAATGTAAGTTTATTTACACCGTTCAATTATTGTTGAATGTCACATTGCTGGTCATGACGTCTTCAAGATGGTGATGCACTCTTTCAAATCACACATCCAAGATCCAGGATTTTCTGATTGCAGCAGGATTCCAGCAGGATAACAGCATGTCATAAAGCTCAAATAATCTCAAAGTGGTTTCTTGAACTTGACAATGTCTGTGTCCAAAATACATTTAAATAGGAAACTATTTGAAGGGACAGCTGTTTGTAGGGGTGTCTGAAACCATAGTGAATGTTATCAAGTGTGCTCATTCAATCCCATAATGCATCAAAATAACCAGTGTATAAAAAAGTGAATACATAAAAGTATATAACCAATGTACGTGGCTAGAGAATACCCATAATGCACTGGGAGGGTTGCGCCAAATGAATTCCTGTCTCACCATAAGATGGTGCCCGCAGTAATGAATTTGGAATTTGTGCTTTTCTTCAAAATATTACGGCTTTTTACAAAGATACATTCATATGTGAAAAAAGTATAGTTCAGTAAGTTCATGTGACAAAAACAGAAGTGGCTTCTGCTTCTTAAAGCTGAATAATTCTGAACAAACTTGGTCATATTACAGAAAAAAACAAATAATTTCATTTTCGTGTAGCACATCAATTCTACTTCAGCCAAGAATCAGTGAGTCGGGTACCTACACACGAGTTTACGGTGCATCAAATACACTGCGCATCCCTTTATCATTTGGAATAGTGCGTTCACTGTGCTGTAAAGACACCGAGAGTGGAAAAACTCAAATGCTCAGTGTTCGAGTGTACACGAGTTAAGTATATCTGTGCTAAACTTAGGCTTTAATTCAATCAGTGGCAAATTAAATCTAGCAAATTATTAGCAGTGGCCTACAATAAACATTTAGGGGCTATTTACATGACAGTTTGTATCTAAACTTTTTATGCGTTTGACCATTCATTTACATGAAAACGAACTTTGAAAAACGGGTTTCAAAGTACAGGTTTTTGAAAACGAAACCGCTATCTCCGTGTTAACTACAAAAATAAAAATTTGATAAAACGGTGATGTTGTACACATGCTTATTACGTGTTCAGTCTATAGGGTGCTGTAGTGTTTCCTTAAGTGATATTACCTATTACTGGCCTGCCAAGCATAATACAGCGTTTTAGTCGTTTTTGTGGATCCATGTGAACGGGGATCGTTTTGACAACGTTCTCTTCTATATGCGAAAATGCAAAGGAAAAACTTGTTTTTAATACATTATTGTTGTGTAAACTTTAGTCACCTAATTTGAAATTTAGTTTTATTTACGTTGTAGGTGGTTGTTAAACAAACTCTCTTTAACCACTACATCCAGCCTTCATTGGTTAAGTTTGTTTACAACATATTGTTTGTGTTTGTGTTGCAGAAGCACCCAGCTCCCGAGGACTGGTTGTATAAAGAGGCTCGCGGTCTGTTCTTGGAGCCTGAGGTTGTGAACTGCACATCTGTCGATCTGAAGTGGAACGAACCTGATGAGGAGGGACTAATTCAGTTCATGTGTGCTGAGAAACAATTCAGGTACAAACCAACATAAATCTCTGCAATTACTTCTTTCTGGCAAAAGGGTGCTGGACTCTTTAGTGATTCGGCACTCATAAAAATAATTATATAAATGAATAAATGATTGAAGTTCACCAAAATACAAAATTTTAGATACCAGTGAAATTGAAAAATTCTCAATTCCAATTTTGATGCCACAGTTAAAACTACTAATATATATTTCAATGATTATCAAAGTTTAGTCTTTAATAAAACGACAAATAATTAAACTACAAGCAATAGCACAAATAAATGATTACAATAGAACAAAGATACAAATGAAATAATCAGCACTTAAGGTTTTTCAGGTAGGTCTAATAGTAGTTTTCAGGTAAAGAAATTGAGTCAAGTAATCATGTAAAATAACACTGCACAATCTTCACTGTACAAATGAAATAAAGGTTAATCCTTATAAAAGTTACAAAAAGTTGTTCAGTGAAGAGCAGATAGTGATTTCTTTGTCATTTTGTAATTTGATTAACATTACAAACACAGACAGCAGGAATATTAGGCTGGTATCATTTTAAAAGCTGCACGGATCCAATGTAATTATACACATGCGTTGTCTTTCTCGATTGTTTATGTTCATTTAAACCATAACTGACTGTTTACTAGGATACTCGCCAATACAGGCATCTTGAGATAAATTTGGGTGAACTTATTAGTTTAAGCGCAAGGAGACATGAAAGAGTTAATTTTATTATTTGCACACGGTCTGAAACGTGCAGATTTCTGTGAACACACAAAACTTCTCACACTGTGCGTCAGTTCTCTTAGATTGCTTATGTTGGCAAGGCTTGAAGATGTGTGCAAATGATGAACTTTCGTGATCATGCAGAACTGGCCCAATCGGGACAGTGACAGTTTCTTCAACTGTCTGGAACGTCTTTCAAGCTAAAAGGCACGCCTGCATCTGCCATGTTTTGAACTAAATGAATGACATGGTCCCAGCTGTAACATTGCGCTAGTTAAAGAGGATGACATTTAGTGGAGAAGACTAGTGATAAGATTAATGTCAATCAGATGTTATGTTTAATGTTTGCACACAAAAAATACAGAAAAAAATCGAATCATCAAATCGACCACATAAAAAAATTAAAGAATTAATTGAGAACTTTTTTTTTTTTGGCCAGCCAAAATACATACAATTAACCCTAAACCACACCCTATCCCAAACCCTTTAGTAAGTACATTTAGTTAATTATTATTACTCAGTACTTAAATGTATCGTTATACTGTAACACGGACACCTTAATATAAAGTTACCCTTTATTTTAAGGTGTCATTTGTTGCAGTTTAATTACATTCAGTACTGGATAATATTAAAATGTACTTGGTATAGAATTAGGGTTTGGTTTAGAGTCATAGATAACAAGGTCACTGTAAAGTGTTAACAAATTACATATATGTAATTTAAAAGCTATTGCTTTATTTATAATAGATCTAAATGACTACAAACCATTGCAGAAGCAGTTTGTGATGGATGCCACAATGACTTTTGGATATTAAATGGCTTTTACACAAAGGTTGTGATGTGGCATCTTTATTAGTGTATAAAATTTGATGATATTCAGGTCAAGCATCAGCTCTGGCACAAAAACCAGCACCATTTTGATGGGAAGTGAAGTGAAGCCTGTGCTGAAACCTGTTGTGGTGTGAGATGGAGCAAGTAAATGTATCATTGTTCTTTTGTGTTTGTGGCTTTGCTCTCACAGCAGCAGAATATGTTTGTCAGATGTTGAATTTGTGTGTTGTCAGTGAGGATCGAATCCGCAACGGCTGTAAGAAGATCATGAAGAGTAGACAAGGGAGCACCCAGGGCAGGCTGGACACGTTCTTTACTGTCACCGGATCAATCTCTTCTAAGCGCAAGGTGGGATGTAATGACTGGAACTAACCTGTATATCCATGTTGGGATAATTAAGCAAATAGTAAACATTTTTTATTGCACAGGAGCCTGAAATAAAAGGATCTGCCAAGAAGAAACAGAAGACGAGTGCTACACCAGGCAAATTTAAGAAGGGCAAATGAAAGCGATTTCAGACAGGAGTTCAGGGCTGATCATGCCCTTAACAGTCATTTCACTTCATATTGACAAACAAAACATGAGAACATTACCTGAAAGCGTTTTAATAAAATTGGGGGAATTAAGTTTTAAATGCCCTGTTTTTCTGTTTTCTGTACTATCTTGAATAAAGATAACTATTTAATGATACCATGTTTGTTTGGACTGTTTCGAAGAAAGTCGTCGTAACATAACTTCAGTTCCCTGAGAGGAGGGAACGAGACACGGCGTCACCGCAGGTCATCCCTTCCTTTCTCAAATCTATGAAGCCTTATGAAATCCCGCGGGCGCGAATTCGCCCGCCAATCGCACTCAAGCGCGCGAAATAAAGGCGAGCTCCTCCGCATTATAGGGCGGTGCCGAACGTAATGACGTAATGCCTCAATCTTGGACTGAAGCAGAGCGCTGCCGCAGTCTCGTTCCCTCCTCTCAGGGAACCGAGGTTATGTTAGGTAACCGGAGACGCTCCCTTTCGAGTCGGTCTCGACGGTGCGTCACCGAAGTTGGCGCTATGGGGACCTATACAATCCCGCCGTGTTGATAGCGAAGGTCCAGATCGGCTGCAAGCCAAGCCGTTGACCTAACTCAGAGCACTTATGCTACAGAGACCTACAAGCTCAGCAGCTTAGCGGCTAAGAACAAGTTGCACAAGCATGGCCAACTGCAAACACGTGGGGTAAAGGCCAGTGGTCTCACCTGTATCCTGGATTAACCACACACTCACGGCCAGCATACACGACGTCTGTGCTTTACACCATGAATGTATACAACAGCAATGCGCATAAAATAACCCATAAGGGTGACATTCTGTCCATGTAACGTCAGAGTCAGACTGCGAATGACTAAACGACCTAGTTGAACACCTCTTAGCAAGGGGCTTCGACAACTGTTGTAAAAGTCACATGACCTATTTGGCGTCACTCACAATGTCAATCCACGTTCTAGATATAATCCTCTTGCAAGGCCACATCGAGATTCGAGTGAGGAAACAATTAGTCACAGGACTGATCGTAGTGCCCAGCACGAGACGATCATGTAGAAGGGCGAGGGGTGATAAGCCTTCGTGTGCCACTCAAAATTCTCATCTATAGTGCTCTATGCCTGGTTACTAAGAATATGAAGGCGTTTTTCATGCCGTCACAGCGGTATATATAAAACAGGGAGGGCATACTGTCGCTGTCCCAGCACTCTTGCCACTGAAAGGGACTGCCTGACCAAAAAGAAACGATTGTGACACACAGGCCATTATTACTTCTGACGCCCGCGATGAGCGGGGGACATGAGAACAGACATAAGAGAGCTGACAGTCTCGCTATCTTCATCATGTTAGAGGGAGGGAGCATTGCAAAACACTTTCAAGCCGCAGCCATCAGCCTGAGAGCGTCCTGAGAACACTAAAGGTAGAAACTCCTCGGCTTGAATGAGCGGAGGTGAGTTACAAACTGTAAATGCCCCTGTGAAATGCTTCGAGGTTGCATCATAATAAGGCCCTTTTTAGTTCTCTTTTACTCTGAGGATTTGCGAAGCAGAAGATGAGATGAATTAATAAGCACTGAATGAACTTGGATGAGTCGATCATTCAGAAAGCGTGTTCAACTCAGGTAAAGGGGAGATAGTCACGCGCTGAACATTATCGTTAGTTTGTCATAGGAAGAGCCTGCAGCACCTGGGTACCGGACCTAGTTGAAACACTAGACATAGAGAAGGCAGAGGGCCAAGACTTATGGCAAGCCGTTTTGGCTTTTATTCATTCTCAGGATATGAACTTGTGATATCAACAATTGCATTTTCACTAGTTAAAATGTTTATTCTTGATATCGGGAATTAGATTTCCACTAGTAACAATGACAATTTTATCAAGAATATCAAGAATTACGTTTCCACTAGTAAAAACTATAATTCTTGATATCTGAATAAAAGTCAAAACGGCTTGCCCTGGCAACGGGTTCCATATTTAAAACAGCAAGAAAGTGGATTGCCCAGCAAAACTTCGTCCGATATGTAGTAAAGTAAGGTTCATCTTAACATGTCTATAAGGCCATCAAGAGAGTTTGATTTATTTTTATTAGTTCCTACATTTTTCAGTAAATTTAGTAAACGTTTTATAAAAGTTATTCACCATGATTTGTTCATGAACATGTTCATAGACCGATTTCATGCACAAATTTGTGTGTTGCTTAGTGTATGAGACCCAGTAGTTCCCAAATTTTATTTTGATACGAAAAATGGATCGTATCATTGCATTTGTGTTTGAATAATTAGTTTTTGACTTGAATCAGTTGCATATTAAACTTAAATTTAGTTTATCCTTCCTATTTTGTTGTTTTTGGGGGGGCGTGTTATAGTGGGATTCTGTTAGATGGTCCTCAGAAAAAAAATGGAAGATAAAGTGGTCCTTGGGCTGAAAAAGTTTGAGAAACACGGCTCTACATCGACAATTACAAATGTAATTGTATGAGCCACAATCTGCATTCCTGTTAAAAGCACATAATGATCCCCCGATGAGTTTGATAAGAGATGGTTCTTTGGGTTTGCCGCACAACCCATTTCTAATATTAACCGTTATGTCTATTAAGCTCTCATAATGTATTGAATATTATAACACCCAGAGTAAAAAGCAATACGCACATTAGCGTCAGAGTAAAAGGAATTGGTCAATGTTAATGTTTTTATGATAACGGCCGCACGCTTTTACGGGACGGATACCAAACCTGTCAGGCTGCAGTGCTTTTGTGTGGACTGTAATGTCATTTGGTTCTACTCCAAAATATGCCCCACCACTGGGTGAGTATTTCAGAACAAATAAATAAATACAACAATTTGAGTATAAAACCCATGTTATGTACACGATTGCTTGATCAACCGAACAAAGCACCTTGAGAGGGAAACCCCCTACTTGTTTGAAAACAGGAAACGTGCAGTCATTGGCTAGCACTCACGCGTAGACGTCACACATTAGCCAATCACATGGCCTGCGTCCTCGTGACACTTTCAGCGCGTGGCGGTCCAATGCTTTAAAAGCAGGAGTATTTCGCAGAGCATCTTTTCCAGCTCAAGCACGAAGAAGAAGACAGTAAACTGCAACAATGGCAAGAACGAAGCAGACCGCTCGTAAATCTACCGTTGGTAAAGCCCCGAGGAAACCGCTTGCTACCAAAGCTGCCCATAAGAGCGTTTCGGCCGGCGGCGTCAAGAAGCCCCACCGGTACGGGACCGTGGCCCTCAGAGAGATCCGCCGTTATCGGAAGTCTACTGAGCTGCTGATCCGCAAACTGCCCTTCCAGCGTCTGGTGAAAGGCATCGCTCAAGATCTCAAAACGGATCTCCGCTTCCTGAGCTCCGCCGTCATGGCCTGCAGGAGTCTAGCGAGGCTCATCTGGTCGGTCTGTTTGAAGACACTAACCTGCGCTCCTTCCACGCTAAGAGGGTCACCATCATGCCCAAAGACATCCAGCTGGCCCGCCGCATCCGCGGAGAGCGCGCCTAATACCGCGTCTGCATCGGCCACATCACCCGCGTCTGCATCGGCCACATCAAACCCTAAAGGCTCTTTTAAGAGCCTTTTATAAGAGCAACCCAAATGCTCTTTTAAGAGCAACCCCAAAGGTTCTTTTAAGGACCATTTTTAAGAGCAACCCAAATGCTCTTTTAAGAGCAACCCCAAAGGCTCTTTTAAGAACCATTTTAAGAGCCTCCCCAAATGCTCTTTCAAGAGCAACTCCAAAGGCTCTTTTAAGAACCATTTTAAGAGCAACCCCAAAGGCTCTTTTAAGAGCCCCACAATTTACAATGAAGGAGGGAATTTCCATTGTTATGCTGAAAATAGTGAATGTAAAACGGCTGGTGTGGCAGATCTGAGTTTTTTTCAGATTATAAAACATGTTTTATTTTTATTTTACTATTTAAGCACGTTAAGGCTTCAAGAAACGGAAGAAACATTGGAAATGATCTAAGACAATGCAAATGGGTGAGGACTTTCATGAAGTATTGCCTACTACTAAATTATCTCATAGTTTTTAGTAAACATTTATACTGGAAAGCGTATGCTGCACATTATTGAAAAAAGCGCCCAGTTCTGTTATTAATATATCAAAATTAAGTGTGTTTGATTTTCTGTGCTTCTTTGCCCATGATGCAACTGACAATGTATGTATCTTGTATTTAAAAAGTGCAGAGTGCAAATGTTAATATTCACATATTAAAATTATTTGAATATGTCTTTGTTTTTTCAATTTATATACAATAGTAAACAATACACAATATTTTCTTGCACGGTAGAAAGTGGGAAGCCAACCATCCTGCAGAGTTGAGCTCCAACTCCAATTACACACACAAAACCTGCTACAAATCTTCAGATTTACTTGGAAATTACAGGCCTCAAGCCCAGAGGCTGAAGATGAGACGCGTCAGCAGTGTAAAAACACAAGATATTTAAATTCCTCAATTTTAGGACACTTACACATGTCATACATGCAGTATATGAGTGTTTGTTTGTTTGTTTTACTTCACATAAAACCAATATTTGCGACTTTGGCTTTTTTTCATACATATACCTTAATATCCTGAGAGATACAACTAATGCAATCTATCAAAATATATGAAATATATCTTTGAATATGTTTTACTAATATGTTCAGGCTAGAGTATATAAAAATGGCAGGACATGATGTTTTTGCTGATCGTTCTCCACTCTTGCCTTTTAAGGGTTAAAATATGGAGTCAGTAAAGTTGTGAAAGAGTATCAAACATAATCCTGCATTTTAGCATTGCAGTTTTAATACAACAATTTTGCCGGTTTCCAATGTTTACGTTTTCTAAATCCCCATTACTAACAAGGTAAAAATAAATATACATAAATATACTTAAAATATACATGCACAAACACACTTGGGTAATAAACAGAAGATACAGCAGAAGATGTTCCACTTTATTATTTAATCATTTTACTGGAATATTGTGATATGACGTCTTGTGTCCCTGTTCGTTTGTAAAATATCACTTTTCATTATCAAACAGTACTACAGTAAATTATTATCTTTGTAAAATACATTTTGATGTAACCTGAAATATAAAATGAAACACGTCAGGGCCGGAATTAAATCGCATGTGCTCTTACTACATCTTGGGGGAGGGGTGTGTGTGCGACGTGACTCGGTGCTGGTTTCTGTCAGGTCCTGTAAGCAGATGCAAAACACCTCTTAGTAAGAAACGTTTTCCATTTATCGACAGTGTCTGATTGAGATTTGACAAACATGTCAGGAAGAGGCAAAGGTGGTAAAGGACTGGGAAAAGGAGGCGCCAAGCGTCATCGCAAGGTTTTGCGTGATAACATTCAGGGAATCACCAAACCCGCCATCCGCCGTCTCGCTCGCCGTGGCGGCGTCAAGCGCATCTCCGGTCTGATCTACGAGGAGACCCGCGGAGTGTTGAAAGTGTTTCTGGAGAACGTCATCCGCGATGCCGTCACCTACACCGAGCACGCCAAGAGGAAGACCGTGACCGCCATGGATGTCGTGTACGCGCTTAAGCGACAGGGACGCACTCTGTACGGTTTCGGAGGTTAAACGCTTGAAATAAAAAAAAAAACTTTCCAAACCCAACGGCTCTTTTAAGAGCCACCCACCCTGTCACATAGAGTTCAATGTTTTAGCCATGTCGACCACATTAATAATTTTGTATGTTCCATGAATTTAACAAGATCCACCGAACTGGTGATTAACGTATCACCGTAATATATAGAGATTATCAATCTTTTCTTTCTCTTTCATATGCCGATGATTCCAATATAAGTTTAAGATCTTTATATCAATCTTGTTTTTGTATTACACTGTTCCATAATTTTTCGGATGTTGGTTTACTAAGCGAAGGGGCAAATAAATCAAAATAGAAATGCTGAGAGCAAAAATGTTATTTTACACAAAAGGTCAAATGGGCTTTTATTTACAGCCGCTGCAGTTTAAACAGTTTTATGAATCAAAGGAGTTACGAAATACTAAAGGTGGTCTGACAATTATTTGCCTCTTTCCTCCACAACAGTGGTTCTATAAGGGTGTTAAAATTACACGATGCTTTTGAACATTTGTCTAGAACAGCTTGTTTTCTCATTAATTTTATTTCTATTAATAAGATAAAGTTAATTTAAAAAAGAGCGGGAAAAGAAACAAAGGAAAGGGTGTAGTTCAAACATTGAACGGTTGGCGGCGGCTCACGTGATTGGCCCTTATTCCGCTCGTGATGCTTTGAGTTGTCCAATGAAATACGAGTTTGTGGGGTTTGGCCTTTTAAAAGAGGCAATCAGATCGCTCCAGTATCTCTTTAAAAAATAGAACAGGGCAGTGAATACATTTCTCAGTAAAGCTCTTAATCTTACATTCACTCGTCAATTTGCCATTATGCCCGAACCAGCCAAGTCCGCGCCTAAGAAGGGCTCCAAGAAGGCCGTCACTAAGACTGCCAGCAA
The DNA here is from genome assembly GCA_038088235.1 of Zacco platypus. Lineage (NCBI taxonomy): Eukaryota > Metazoa > Chordata > Actinopteri > Cypriniformes > Xenocyprididae > Zacco > Zacco platypus. The sequence continues at coordinate 14,790,895 of CM076065.1, read as the reverse complement.
GGGAGGAAAGAAGCGCAGAAAGTCCAGGAAGGAGAGTTACGCCATCTATGTCTACAAAGTGCTGAAGCAAGTCCATCCTGACACTGGCATCTCTTCCAAGGCGATGGGCATCATGAACTCTTTCGTCAGCGACATTTTCGAGCGCATCGCCGGTGAGGCGTCTCGTCTCGCTCACTACAACAAGCGCTCCACCGTCACTTCTAGAGAGATCCAAATCGCCGTGCGTCTGCTGCTGCCCGGAGAGCTGGCCAAACACGCCGTGTCCGAGGGCACAAAGGCCGTCACCAAGTACACCAGCTCCAAGTGAGGTGTGATGTGACCGAACTAACCCAAAGGCTCTTTTAAGAGCTACCCATGTGTTCAACTAAAGAGTTGAAGTTATTTAATGTTCTCATCCACACACACACTCACTATGTTATGTAAAACGTGTTAATGATCCTGAAGTATTTACTGCGTAAGTACTGACTTTCATATCGCGTTTGTGTAAAAGTCGTGCGCTTTCAAGAACCGTATGTGATTAAATGACCGAGAAAATATTTGGTTAAGACGTCACCTTTAAAAAGCAGCAAGAGAACTTCATACAACTATCCAAAATTCCTACTGATAAAAGAATAGGCGATTTACACTGATCATACATGGAATATCATCCAACAACATAAAGTGCCATTTGATACAAATGTGATTTTTTTTTTTATGGTCCTAAGTATCAGTATAAAACGGGGAATGTTGATCTATTTTTTTAATTGTATGGATGAGCTAAATTAAATGTGTTTGACAAGGAAGACTGAAATTTTGGGAAACGGTCCCACAAATATTGTTTTGACATACAAAGGTCTGGCGCCATATGAATAAAGCTGCTCAGGGTAAAATTTTACTCTTAAGTGTGTCAAAATTCTTGTCAGAATTAACAGACTTGGGAATCACCTTTATGAATCATACTTATGCTTAAGTGTTAAGAATAGGTGTCGGCGCAAAAATTAAGAGTGCTGAAGTGCCCTAACCTAGTTAGGAGTAACAAGATGACCGCAGAGATGAGGAGGCCGCACACTTTCCAGTGAAAATATAATGTATTAAAGTTAAATGATGACAGGGAGTTGATAAAATGATAGAAGCTTGATAGTCATGGTGTTCTTTTTGTAACTGACCCAAGTAAAAAAAATCATAACTTCTCCCACTCTACAAATCAATGCTCTCACTGTAGAAATGAAAGTAATAATAAAATTTTTGTGTAGTGGAAAAATGCAGCAGTCTACCTATGATGACTTGTCCTTCAATCCACAGTAAGCAGAGGCTTAAGAGCACTATGGCACAGACCAAACCAAAAGTGACGTGCAGAGATTTATATTTATATATGTATTTAAACCTGTTTAAACCATCAAAATATGAGGAAAATATTTTTATATATTTTCCTAAGAAATTATATTATAAAATATGAGGGAAGAACAAAACACTAAAGGTATTGAAGGTATTTATCTGACAAAATTATTTGGCAAAAAAGGAAATCTACAGCTAGGTGTTAGAAAAACAAAAAAGGGGGGAAAAAATCATGCATTGACTTGAAATGTAATCATTAATATTTAATTGGTCCTCTCTTGTTTTTGCATGTGTTCATAATTTTTTTGTATGACAGCCTGGCCAAAAATTATGTTACGTTGTTATAAAACAATTGACTCCAAGCACAACTACGCAAGACTTTAAATGGTCTAGACCAAGATAAGACTATGACCAATGCTGGATGAGACCGTCAAGGCGAAGACCAGACTAACACTCATTCATTTAAAAAATGCACATTTACCTCCTGAGAAATGTCTTGTTTTAATCATTAAATGCAATTACAATAATAAGACACAATATAGAGCTGTTACTAATCGAATTAAATCACTAAGAAGTTGCCTGTGAACTGATGAAATTCAAACGCATAAATGTTGAGAATGTTTTCAAAATCAAATTTTTTTTTATTGAATGTTTGTAGAAAAGCAATGTTTTTTGCAATCGTGCTCAAATTCAAAAAACAGCTCTCTTGCTCTTGTGATTTTGCTTAATTATATCATGTTATAATATAAAAATACAGTACTTTTTTGGCAACAATTTTCAATTTTGTGGCCATTTGTATTATTTTGGTGACATTTTTGACAAAATGCCTCATTAATTTCTGACCCAGCACAACAGTGTAAATAAATCAAATTAGAAAGAAGTTATTGATTGTGTCGGAAGCAGTAAGTCTTACATCCAATTGCACTAATGATGTTAACAAATAAATCAGACAATGCACCGGCAATTTAGTAATATCTCCACAGTTGTGGTCTTGAAACAAAATCCTGAGTCCTCTTAGTTTGAGACCGAGACGAGACAGAGTACAAATGTGGTGGAGACCGAGACAAGATCAAGACTGCTCAAGTACAACACTAGTTGATACAACTACTAAATACACTATCCATTGTGGTATATACGAAAATGTTAATGATTAAAATAAAATCTAATGCACCTTAAATGCAAATGAATCTTGGCTAGACACAGTGGATTGGGTGGAGGGAAAAATTTACACTGTATTCTGAATTGGTTGCATAAATGTTTTAAAGCTTTGTTTTTTTCAGTTGCCTTTGTTTAAATTGTAGAATCTCATTTGTACCCAGTATATTATACTTGTCTATTACTGTTTACCAGCACTTAATACTACAGTGTTACTACAATCCACTCTAGATTTTACTTTATAGCATTATAACGTTTGGACTTTACTTTTAATTTGTTACTGCATTTTAAGTCTTAGTGTTTTCTTCACCTATTTATGTTTGACAACATCTGTCTTGACTATGACTTTCTGGACAAGGGTTAGGGTTAGGGTTAGGGTTGGGTTCAATTAATGGAAAAAAAAAATAATAATAAAAAGATGTGTCAGCTGTGTGAAGGTAATCTTTAATCCACAAACTATTACATTACATTTTCACATTTAATCATTTGGCAGACACTTTTATCCAAAGTGAGGAAAACAAAAAAGCGATTCTTCATGAAGAGGCAAATAGACATAGGAAGTGCTCACAATACAAGTTTCAGACATTGCTCAGAGTAGTATAAGCTAGAATAGGAAGGGAAAAATAGAGGATAGATTTGTTTTATTTTTATTACATTTAACAACTGTGATGCAATCACAAGAGATCACAATAACCAACTAAGCATTATTATCACCAAACAAAGAAATAAGAGCAACTAAGAGAATATATAGAGACTAAACAAGGTAACTCAATAATACACACCTGAACTGAGGCTTCTAATCAATCAGTAACCATAGAAACTAAATGGCAAGGAACAGAGGAGATCAGAGCTAATTAACAAGCTAGAAGCAATGACAAACTAGAGAATGACAAGGAAACCAAATCAAAGGCCCTGTCCACATGAGCACTCTTTTTCTATGCGGTATGGTCGTTCATTCACACACAAACGCAGTTTCCGGTTACTGAAACTGAACTTTTTTGAAAATTCCGGCCAGGGTGAAGATTTTTATTGACCAGAGATTTTGGCCAGTAAAATTAGAGTGCGCGCTGTTATCTCTTTTGTTTAGCATCAGATTGTCTTTGCAATGAAGGATGTACCCAAAATGTTGCTGCTAATAACTGTGCTAACAGGTCTTATAACATGTGTACAGATACATGCAGAGTTCTCCCATTATATTACAGAACAGAGGCGTCAGAATGCAATACTACGCAAGTCACTGTTTATGACTGGTTTTATTTTTATTTATTTATTTATTTTACTTTGAATTAATATGTCTCATTGTATTGTTCTGGTTTATGTAATTATTATTATTATTATTAATAATAATAATAATATAGTAATAAAATCCCCAATAAAATGGCAATGTTGTTAGCCTACCAGAACAGTAAACTTTTTTTCCAGGCTTCTGATTGTCCTATGTGACTTTTGACAGATTTTTTAAAAGCTGTTCTGTTCTGTCCCATTAAAAGCTACTGCTCCAGTGATAAGCCGCTGTACCCCTAAAGTTACAAATTTTGCAAATTTTTTCAAGTTACAAATTTTATTGTATCGAAACAGCACTTTTCAGAACTTCCCATCATGTAACTAATTTTTCTTCTTGGAAAGAGTCAAAAAACAATAACATTGAGAACAATGAGGCCCATGAGACCATTAGTAATTTTTGCCTTTTATTTTAAAATAATAAAATAATAAAAATTTTATTGCACAGGAGCCTGAAATAAAAGGATCTGCCAAGAAGAAACAGAAGACGAGTGCTACACCAGGCAAATTTAAGAAGGGCAAATGAAAGCGATTTTAGACAGGAGTTCAGGGCTGATCATGCCCTTAACAGTCATTTCACTTCATATTGACAAACAAAACATGAGAACATTACCTGAAAGTGTTTTAATAAAATTGGGGGAATTAAGTTTTAAATGCCCTGTTTTTTGTTTTCTGTACTATCTTGAGTAAAGATAACTATTTAATGATACCATGTTTGTTTGGACTGTCGTCTCCGGTTACCTAACATAACCTCGGCTCCCTGAGAGGAGGGAACGAGACACTGCGTCACCGAAGGTGGCGCTATGGGGTTATCCCTTCCTTTCTCAAATCTATGAAGCCTTATGAAATCCCGCGGGCGCGAATTCGCCCGCCAATGGCGTTCAAGCGCGCGAAATGAAATGGCTCATCCGCATTTTAGGGCGGCGCCGGACTTAATGACTCAATCTCGGACTGAAACAGAGTGCTGCCGCAGTGTCGGTCCCTCCTCTCATGGAACCGAGGCTAGAAAACAGACACTATACATAATATTATAATCGGTGGCAAGTTTGACTGTATTGAGCAGTCAGTGGTAATAATGTACGTTGCAGTCAATCATGCCAACAATTGATGCCGACCGCAGCGGCAACACCGGCGCTGACATGAACATAATACAAGCGTGATAAAACACTGCAGACCGGTGCCAATCACCCAGTCAGTCACAATGATGGTGGATCCTTGTCTGCGCTTTACACCATGAATGTATACAACAGCAATGCTCATAAAATAACCCACAAGGGTGACGTTCTGTACATGTAACGTCAGACTGCGAATGGCTAAACGACCTAGTTGAACACCACTTAGCAGGGGCGTCGACAACTGTTGTAAAAGTCACATGACCTATTTGACGTCACTCACAATGTCAATCCACGTTCTAGATATAATCCTCTTGCAAGGCCACATCGAGATTCGAGTGAGGAAACAATTAGTCACAGGACTGATCGTAGTGCCCAGCACGAGACGATCATGTAGAAGGGCGAGGGGTGATAAGCCTTCGTGTGCCACTCAAAAATTTCATCTATAGTGCTCTATGCCTGGTTACTAAGAATATGAAGGCGTTTTTCATGCCGTCACAGCGGTGTATACTAAACAGGGAGGGCATATTGTCGCTGTCCCAGCACTCTTGCCACTGACAGGGACTGCCTGACCAAAAAGAGAAACACTGAAATAATCCAGCTGCACAGCGAAACGATTGTGACACACAGGCCATTATTACTTCTGACGCCCGCGATGAGCGGGGGACATGAGAACAGACATAAGAGAGCTGACAGTCTCACTAACTCCATCATGTTAGAGGGAGGGAGCATTGCAAAACACTTTCAAGCCGCAGCCATCAGCCTGAGAGCGTCCTGAGAACACTAAAGGTAGAAACTCCTCGGCTTGAATGAGCGGAGGTGAGTTACAAACTGTAAACGCCCCTGTGAAATGCTTCGAGGTTGCATCATAATAAGGCCCTTTTTAGTTCTCTTTTACTCTGAGGATTTGCGAAGCAGAAGATGAGATGGATTAATAAGCACTGAATGGAGGATGAGTCGATCATTCAGAAAGCGTGCTCCACTCATGTAAAGGGGAGATAGTCACGCTGAACATTATAGTTAATTTCTCATAGGAAGGGCCTGCAGCACCAGATACCGGACCTAGTTGAAACACTAGAAATAGAGAAGGCAGAGGGCCAAGACTGCGTCATGACGTTTCAACTACACGCAGTCTACGCTTGAAACGCATGAAATGCAGAGCGTGGAATAATAAGCAACAAACATATTGGTGCATATACATTAAACATGCTCTCAGTCATAACACTTTGCAATAATCGAACACAGAAGGCTGTGTCGTGAATACATCAGTTTGCATATGCCGTAGCTAGCTGTGCGAACATCGGAACTGCATACCGGTCTATACGACCTAGTTGAGACACTGCCAGAGAGGGGCGTGGCAACAAAGCCTTTCAGACATCCAATGGCTGCTCAGTCGGGGTGCGGAAAAAGGGAATTTCCAGGTTGTAACCTGTCTACAGCCGTCACGTCTCACAGCGGAACAGTCATCGCTCAAAGGCAACTAGTGCTGATACAAAAGGCGGCGTTTCGGCCACGATTGTTCTCTGGATTCATATCTGACTCGGGTCCTATGCAAGGGGCCGAGGCGTGTTAGATAACAGTCACATAGAGCGAGTGCAGAGACTTGGTGGAAGCAGCTCTATTGCTTCTTTCTAATGCATCATGAGGGCGAGGGCTATGGCTGGCGTTAGCGCCAGAGTGTACAGTGACAAGATTAAGAGTCCATATGAAAAACAACGGCCAGACGGTGTTTAACATAGAAGGCAAGAAAAGCGCAGCACCAGCGTAAGTGGCGGCAGCGTACGCAAAACACACTTCCTCAGCTAGTATCGTTAAAGCAATAAAAAAGGCGGTCACTTCAATACTAGGGATAGCTGACGCGAAACTAACGTTTCGACACAGTGTCGAGATCCCGAAGCGTAGCTATTTCGAAACACTGCTCCGAACTGTGATTCAAAAACACCCATGTCACGTGACTATGGCTAAACGAAGCTTCTGCGCGTTTCGACAGGTGGCATGCTTGCCGAGTCTGCGTTTGATTGACAGGGCGGGAACAAACCACACAATCGCACATCTGTCTCAACTCCCACAAAGCAGTTAATGCACCTTCACCTCGTGGGTTTTTGTGAGAGGAGAAAGATTTTGAGATGGCGTTTACGATACAGTGACATTTATTAAAAAAAATCTGCTAAAAATAAACAAAAATGAGACCATTGTGGATTGATGTTTTATTAATTTTCGTTTTTCATGACCAAAATAACCCACTTATTATTATTATTATTATATATTATAGTTATATACTGAGGATGTTAAAAACTCCCCACATTAACAAAAACACAACATTTTTATTTTTTTAAATGGCTTGTCAAAGTTGTTTCAGATAACATGTGCAATTGACCACTAGGTGTCACCGTGGAGACGGGTGTCGGTATAGTTTCGAAGCCTCGACACAATACGGCACATTTGCTTCAACTGTTTCAGTGTTTCATGAAGCCTCGCTCTGCCCACCACTATTCAATACTGCGACAGCGACGCTACGGGAACAGAATTAAATCCCGCCGAGCAAGAGGTGAAGATCAGATGGGAGATACCGGGCTAATGTTACACCATTCACAGAGTAGAACAACAGCGATGCCGCTAAGAGTGTTCACAGATGATAGGCAGAACCAGGCCAATGAGCTGCCAGCCCAAGTCCACCAAAATTTGCATATCACCAAGAATAGAAGACTGCGCTGAATAATATACAGGGCAGTATACTACGTAAGTCACATATCAGTGTGCGCAAAAGCACAGCGTTAACAGCCAAACCGGTAACAACTATGTACAGACATATGTTGCGTCCGAAATCGCCTACTCAATGAGTAGGTACTTAACGAGCGCTAAAAATATGAATTAAATCTCGTTAAGAATGAATGCGATCCGGAAATCATCCGCCACATGTTGACGTTATCATGTGGCCTAAGAGGTTATCGCAAGCGCAACAACTTAAAACATATTGACAGGTTTAATTCATCTATCTGTAAATATCTTGATATTGATTAAACTTGCTCATTTTGTGGTCTTGTTAAAGAAACAGCTCCCCATTTATTTTGTGATTGTAGTGTAACCAATATATTTGGGGTTAAATTAAGTTCTTATATTTTCAACCCTACTAATGTGACACACAGTTTTTTCCTTAAAGATATTTTTTTAGTATTATGAAAACCCAAAATCGCAATCTCTTGAATATGTTAATTTATTTTATATGCAAAAATTTTCATCCACAAGCAAAAGTGACTTAAATATCCTTTGTTTCCCTCTTTTTCTTGAATTTAACTGTCGTTTCATTCATCAGGCTTATAAAAACAAAATAAATATATATTTTTTGATGCATTATGATGAATTATTCAGATATTTAACCTTGTCATTATGCTTTTTTGTTTATGATTGTTTATTGTTAAAGATACAACCATGGTATTTTCCCTGATCTTGTATGTAATTATAAGTTCTGCAATAATAAAAAAAAGATGAGTGACAGCTGCACTAACACCTCATAGCATCAGTAACTCGACCTTGTACGGTTTTCCATCAGCGTCGGGCAGCTGCTCGAAGATCCCGCTTTTGGAGAAGAATGTTGATTTTGTACTCAGAAAATTTTAGTATTACTACTAAAAATAAGATTACCCCAGAATGAATAGCATTACCAGCCCACACAAACACTTATGCACAACAATAATGATAAATGCTGCCCAATACTTCATTATGTCACTTCTCACTTCTTACTGAAAATGATGTTTTAGTAAAACAAACAAAACATCATTTGTTTTGTCATATGACAGCTATGCATGAACACACACTAGACAAATGCAGTCGAGGTGAATATATCTCAATTTTCAGTCAAGGAATGAATTAATAAAATAATTATATTTTATTTACTGACAACAATAGGAAACATAAATGAGTAAAAGAATAAAGAAAAGTAATCACAATAAATAAATACATATACAAGTCAACAACACATGAAACAAAGCTTTTTCAGACCTTATTGTACTAATAATCACGTATTTGCGCTGAACCCTCCTACTGTCCATCCTTCTGCCATCTCAACATAGCTGTGCCAATTCTGCAGCTTTATTTTGATGAAGCAGCTGACCTTCGTGAACACCTTCACCTGTCTTTGGCGTCCATCATGTCCCTCATTGCTGCTTTTCTCAATGGGGACATCATTGATCCAGAGGATGAGGAAGACCATGATGATGCACCCCTGAACCCCACAACCTTGAAGCAAGAGGAGAAGATGTGCGGGAGAATCTGGCTGGCGCTGCATCGGCTCCAAACATTTGTGTGCCTGATCTCCATGAGCATGACTACCTGTAAAATATTTAAAGATTAAAACATTTTACAATCCATGAGCATCCCGCCATGTATTATGTATTATATATTAATTTTGTGGTGTAGTGGGCTAAACCACTGAACTGGTAAGCAGAAGTTTGCTGGTTCGATCTCCGCCGCTTGTCACTAGTGTGTCCTTGAGCAAGTTACTTTACTCCAGGTTGCTCCAGAGGGACCGTCCCTGTAATAAGTCGCTTTGGATAAAAGCATCTGCCAAATAAATGTAAATGTGATTTTTGTAAATCCTTTTTTGTTAGAGTCTTGGGCACAAACACTCAATAAAGCTGCTTATTTCTTAAAGTTTACTTTTTCAAGGTACTACTATAATATAAACATATACATACATTTATTACAGTTTCTGTTTGGGGGCTTAAAGGGTTAGTTCATCCAAACATAAATTCATTCATTATTTACTCGCCTACTGTGGATTTATTTTCTCTGAGCATAAAGAGTGATTTTGGTCAAGTTTGTCCTGCTGGTTTCTTTTTCCCACAAATGCCGCCGTCACCTCGCCTGAACTAAACAAGGTCCTCGCGCCGTGATAGAGTCCAAGGAGAAGGAAGAGGGCAGAGTTTTCGGTGGAGGGCGTGGAGCTGGTGACAGGCAGCAGCCTGGGGATGTTGGCCACGGGCATCATGGTGGTGTCGACGGAGGGAGGAGCCAGGATGGAGTCCTGACTACGGGGGCAGACAAAAACCTGGGATCGATCGATGGAGGGGGAACCATGGTGCGTGGTGGCGGACCCAGCGGAACATCGAAGCAGATGGACCTGAGCGACATCGCAGGCCTGGAAGTTTGGCGCCGAGCTGCAGGCTCGCGCAACCGAGGCGATGATGAGGCCCTGGCTGAACGGGGCGATGCTGGTGTGACTGAGGTTGACGGGGAGGTCGTAGGAAGGGAGGAGCCTGAAAACACCGTAGGGGTGACGGTGTAGGCGCAGCCGCAATCCCAAAAGTCCGTGGCGGAAGCTGGGCATCGACACACCAACCTGGATGGGACGAAGGAGCCCAGCAAAGCCTCAGGGCATACGGGCCAAAGAGGCGATGAGGGTCCCGGTCCGCTCCTGGCCCTGTGCTGGACCGACCTGCTTGTATCGACTCCGGGACTCCGAGGTCTTCTGGCCCAGCTACGACCACCGTGCGTGCCCCGGGCTCCCAGGCTGAGGCAGAGCGACTGCCATTCCGGAGCATCCCGACCAGATAGCCCAGGTATGGTCTAGCCTCTGGCCGGAGAAGAAAATGCATCGCTGGTGAGTCCATCTTTTTTTTTTTCTCGTTTTGCGAGGTCAGTTATTCTGTCAAGCTCTCTGTGTAGATGGTGGATGAAGAATACGATGATGAACCAAATACCAATACAAAGTCTTTAATCCAGACGTGAAAGCCACACAGGTACAATAGACAACAACTGACATGGGAGGAACAGAACGAATAGATGAATTGATATTGTAACAGGAGAGCAGAAATCCTTTAGGCATCGTCCACAGTTTATTTTCTTCCCTGATGTTCCTCCAAAAGAAACTCACATCACCATCGATCCATCTGCTTCAGTCTCTGTTGGCACTAATGTGACTTTGACCTGCAAAAGCAAAGCCAATCCATCAAATAACGTGGTGTTCTTCTGGCACACGAGTGGACAGGAGTATAAGTTGGATTTTGGAGAACAACTGGCCTTTACTGTAAATAGGAAGAGTAGAAGCTGGTACTTCTGCATAGCAAAGAGGAACATGGTATTCAGATGTCAGAAGAGATCCAGCTGATTGTGGCAGGTGAGTTTAATTTATAATTTGACATGCTAATTATAATCAAAGGTTCAGTTTTCTGACTTGACCTTGTCTCATATTGGGTATAATCTACTGAACACCAACGTCTGTTTATTTCTGTTTTTATTTTCCACCCATTAGAATCATTCGTGCCTTTAATTGTAGGCTGTGTAGGAATTTCAGCTTTACTGTTGTTATTTCTTCTGGCAACACTTTTAAAAATGATGTTCCACAAATGTTCATATTTGTGATTTATGAATTTCCTGTCGATACAGGGTGCAAAAGGCAAAATCATCCAGTGAATCAACTGTTAGGGAAACTGATCAGGAAATTCTACACTTTTTTCAGAGGACTGCATTATTGCCATTATGATGAGACACATAAGTAGATATTCACATAAAATGTAAAAATGTTAGAGAAAATAATGACTTTTTTTTTTTTTGCTTTGTCAGGGTCATATACAGACTGATTCCATTTATGAAAACAATTTAATGAAAAGTAGTAAAGGCAGATGGCGTAATGTAAATCACATCATCCATATGGAGCAATTGACTGTTTTTCCACTTTGCCGAAAGACTGTCTACTATTACTCTGCATCAGAATCATAAACAAATGATTTAACAGAAAATATAATTTGCTTGGATAATATACAAATATGTTGTGAACAAAATAACAACTGTGTCTTTTGTCTCTGGTTAGAAAACAAGTAAAACTTTACAATAAGGTCCCATTAGTTAAGATTAGTTAACTAACAATGATCAAGATAGGCTTTTAGTTACAGTATTTATTAATCTTTATTAACAATAGTTAAGAAAAATTCAGCTTTATTGTTAGATCATGTTAGCTCAGTTCCATTAAATAAAAATAGCAAACACAACTTTTAATTTTAATATTGCATTATTAAAAGGTGAAATTAACATGAACAAAGATTCATTTAGAAGTACTTTCATATTAGTTATGAACTAATGCAGTTAACTGATGTTACCAAAAGGAACCTTATTGCAAGTGTTACTGGATTACCTGATTTATCCATTATTACATCAGATCTTTCACATTTTACATGACATTTTTATTCTTCAGAGTTCATATTTTTAGATTACTCCTTCAGAAAGTTATATGTATGGCTTTGGGACTTGTTATTTTCCATCTCTTCCCATTTTTCTTAATTCATGTCTTCATGAATTCAATTGTCATAATGGCCACAATTTAAACTAGTACCATCTCATGCCACAAGTAGAGTCAGGAAAATTTCTTGCAAAATATAAAAGCATTAATCCAATCAAGACTCAGTGTGGAGTGTTCCAGCAAATTTACCATGTAAGCAAGAAAGACGATAATTTACAGCATCAGTGTTTGTGTGGATCATCTAAATCACATGATCAGCTTGTTCTTCCTTCAGCAATTTGCTAGTCTGTTTTTTACAGATGGATTCATACATTTACTGATAATTAAAACTTGTTAATGCACAGAAACAATGTTTTTATAATATTATTAAAATAAATAGCAGAGATACAGATAAAAAAAAAACTTTTACTGGATGAAAATGTAATTTAGGAGGGTTAAATATAATGGTGGGCCAGAATCTAAAGCTTTTTGACTTTCTCAGATTGTGTAAATCTACTTGGAGTTCTGAGAATTTCTTTTGTTCCTCATTATTTTACACATCTGGTACAAATATGTCTGTTACGTTCTTGTGGGTTAAGGAGGACCACAACGATGGGATACACAGGAAAAATGTTTAATAATAATAAACAGGAAAATCAACCAGGGGGGTATTCCAGAAAGCAGGTTATGTGACATACCCAGGTATGTTTAAGAGTAAGTAAGCTGATAACCTCAACTTTCAGTTCCAAAAATGGAGGTAACTTCCAGGGTATGTAAGTGTAATGAATCGTCTCTCGAAGTAGGATCCATAAGCAGTTTATTTAATACAATAAGCAGAGTCAAACAGGCAATAGTCGAAGACAGGCAAACGGAAACAGAAGAGGGCAGGCAGAATCGTAAACAGTAAGCAGATACAGGTCAGGGCAGGCAGAGTTCGGTCATAAACAGAGTCCAGGCAGATAATAATAAAGGCAGGCAGCAAGGATCAGAAACGGTAGTCCAACGGGTCGTGACAAAAGGGTAAACAGGAGAAAAACAACGCTTAGTAATGTACCAACAGGAGACAAGACTTCGCGAAGCATAGGTGGTTATCAGAGTCTTAAATAGTCCACATAAGTGCCTACAGCTGGTGCTTAGAGCCAAGGTACGGGGATTGTGGGAAATGTAGTGCGTGTATGAGTGAGAGTGTAGAAGTCAGTATTCCGGAGATGGCGCCTTCCGACGGTCGGAGGCGTGAATCACGGAGTTCGCCTCTGTGACGGTAAGTAACCATAGCAACTTACTCTCAGGTTATGTTCCAGGGTTAGATTGCTTAACAGGTATTCAGATGCATGTTATTTAATTAATATAGTTATATTAATGTAACTAAATTTGTTATATAGTCACATTTAATTTATAAATATAGTTATATTTAGTTATATATACAATATTATTGTCATAATCATGTCTGTTTTCATGTCTATCTGTTTATCTGTTTATCCTGTTCCCCGGTTCTGTCATCTGTCACATGTTCTTTTGTTATTGTCCTGTCAGTTCGATCATGTGCTCTTTGTTGTCATTCGTCATTATTAGTTCATCGTCTCCACCTGTGCCCGTTAATTAGTCATGTCATTCACCTGTGTAACCCTCATTATCCTCTTGTGCCAGTCTGTATAAATTCCCTCTGTGTCAGTCCTGTCCTGGTTCTTCGTTAACGTTGCATGTCGTGCTTTATCGGTCGTTGTATCCTGTTCTGTTTAATTAAACCTGTTTCTCTGTACCTGTCCTGAGTCTCCATGCTTCTGTGCACACCCCGCGAGTACGAACGTGACAGAACGAAGAACCTACCAAAACTACATCTATTTCTGCTATGTGGGCCACCGAGGCAGAAAATCATCTGTGGGGCATCCGACAGCGGGGACGGCCGCTGGAGAGGTATGTGGGGGAGTTTGTCGAGCTCTCCCATCTGGTGGGCTGGTCGGATGCGTCATTGAATGCTGTGTTTTGGTTGGGGTTGGACGAGAACACCATTCGTCCCGACGAACCCATGAGTCTGTTCACCATCGCTGAATTAATTAATTTAGTTCTGGACTTAAATGGGTTAGAATTCGAGGTCGGAGAGTGCGTTCCGCGTCCAACCTCGACCAAAACACCCGCACCGCCAGCCCACCGAACGCCGACTGCCCTCACATACCCCTCTAACGGTGCGGTCCCCGGCTGTTCTACCAGCTGGTCCCGCAGTCACCGCGGAGGGGTGAGCAGCGCGATTAGGGGGTCCAGGGTGTTGGAACCCCCGCTGCTGTCTGTCCGGTCGGCGTTGAAGCGCGCCGCCGCTGCTGGTCTCCCGACACAGCCCGCCGCGCTCCGACCACGCCCTCTTCCGGCCGCGATGGCTCCGCCGACCCAGGAAGAGTGGATCCGAGAGCCGTCTCCAGTGCTCGTCATACCAGAGCCGTCTCCAGTGCTCGTCATACCAGAGCCGTCTCCAGTGCTCGTCATACCAGAGCCGTCTCCAGTGCTCGTCATACCAGAGCCGTCTCCAGTGCTCGTCATACCAGAGCCGTCTCCTGTGCTCGCCATCCCAGAGCCGTCTCCTGTGCTCCCTGACCCGCCAGAGCCTCCTGGGGACCCTGACCGTCCAGCGCTCCCAGACCGCCCAGACCTCCCAGACCTCCCAGAGCCTGCGCCACCTGATCGGCCACCGCCAGAGCCTGCGCCATCCGGCCCACCGAAACGGGGGACTCCTCCCCTGAAAATTTCGGGGGGGGGCCCAGTGATCCCGTCCACGGCGGTCAGAGGGAAGGAGGCCAGATCCCGGACTCCTCCATGGCCGCCTGACCTCCTGGCACCCGCTGGGACTCTGTCCCGGACTCCTCCATGGCCGCCTGACCTCCTGGCACCCGCTGGGACTCTGCCCCGGACTCCCCCATGGCCGTCTGACCTCCAGGAGGTCCTGGAGACACCCTGGAGGCCACCTGAACTGCCTGAACCTGACCACGGCCTCCAGGGTGCCCGCCCCCCCGGATCTGTTCTTTCACGGCGCGAGGTCGCGCCTTCCGGGAGGGGGGAGTAATGTCATAATCATATCTGTTTTCATGTCTATCTGTTTATCCTGTTCCCCGGTTCTGTCATCTGTCACATGTTCTTTTGTTATCGAACCTGTCAGTTCGATCATGTGCTCTTTGTTGTCATTCGTCATTATTAGTTCATCGTCTCCACCTGTGCCCGTTAATTAGTCATGTCATTCACCTGTGTAACCCTCATTATCCTCTTGTGCCAGTCTGTATAAATTCCCTCTGTGTCAGTCCTGTCCTGGTTCTTTGTTAACGTTGCATGTCGTGCTTTATCGGTCGTTGTATCCTGTTCTGTTTAATTAAACCTGTTTCTCTGTACCTGTCCTGAGTCTCCGTGCTTCTGTGCACACCCCGCGAGTACGAACGTGACAATTATATAATACAATACATTCATATTTACAATAGTGCTTTATATATACATATACATTATATATATATATATATATATATATATATATATATATATCATCCATTCGTCGCTCAGTTGAGAATGTCTTGTGTGTTAACTGGGAACATACTCTGGGTTGGCTGAACTTACTCCCGGACGCGTTTTTGGAACCAGCATACCTCGAGTAAGCAAGGTTTGGGTTAATTAACTGAGAGTTTGGGGTATATGTGACGGTAAGTTAACCTTGCTTTCTGGAATACCCCCCAGGAGAACTTAAATATAACGAACGACAAAGACTGAACAGAAAGTAAAGGTATAAATACACACAACAGAGGAGATAACGAGACTAATAAATTACACACAGCTGATGGGAATGAACTAATGATGACGGTGGCGGGAACATAAACAAAGAGCACATGACAGTCCAAAACAGAGATACTCGCAACAATGTGGCTTTGTTTCATTAATACAGTGGATACTTTTTATACTTTTTTTACTTTTTGTAACATGATCATATGACAACTTAAAATTGTATCTGATTTAATGAATAATAATAATATATATATATATATATATTGATGTAAATATAAATTGATGAACGAAAGTCTTACACGAAAGTGAGCAATTAATGAAAAACATGAGGGCTTAGTTTACAGTTAATTGCATGTAATTACGCTTATTTCCTAGTTATTACTACAGTAAATACAGGTAAAATGTGTTTTATTTTTTTGTTTATTCCTAGTTAGATGCTATGAGGTTACCACATGTGGCAGGGTGAAGTTTTCTTCGTTTGTTCATTGGCCAGTGTCATGTGAAAACATTGAACCTATCAGTACTGGAGTCTCAGGGTATAAAATGGGATGAGCTGTCATCACACCGCCCCTTTACAGAAGTCTGTCATTTATGAATGGAATAGTGTTTGGGGGAGATGAATATGGAGGGTTGCTGTCATTTAATGGTGTCCACATTGAGTGCCAAGCTTCATATGTTGGAGTGATCTTACCTGTGTGTGTGTGTGTGTGTGTGTGTGTGTGTGTGTTGGGTTTAAGTGTGGTGTGAGAATTGAGGTCCACAGCAGGCCATCTCCCTCCTTTAGCAAGTTAAATCAATAAAATATAAATGAAAAAAAAAAAATCAATACATAACTAGTTAAAACATTTACAGCCAAGTTGTTTAGAATCCTTTTAAAACCGTCCAATGAAACCAGCTCCCTAAATTGCAATTCCAGACAGAGTGAGCAGCAAATTTAAATGCCTTTGTCCTCAATTCAGTATATAGTCAAGTCAAGTCAAGTCATCTTTATTTATATAGCGCTTTTTACAATGCAAATTGTGGCAAAGCAGCTTTACATTAATAAGAAAATGGTGTCATTGTGCAGCGTATTCTATATATTATTGATTCATTCCATTGCAAAGATCAATAGTTATTAGTCTAGGTAATTTAGGTATAGCAGCACTGGAGAAAACAGTGACGTAATCGTCCGGCTCAGATCAGTTCGCATACAACGGCGCCAATGCAGGCATACTCCTAGAACAGACAAAAAAAAAAAACCCTGATGAACCAAATGAGCAAAACATGAGAAAATGGTCAGTAAGTATTTTACTAAGCTTGAGGGAATTATGTTTTAAATGCCCTGATTTTCTGTTTTCTGTGCTATTCTGAATAAAGATAACTATTTAATGATCTCGTTTTGTTTTTGTTTGGATTGTTTCGAAGAATTTCTGCTTGGTTGAGCACTTCTCAACTTCAAGATATCTAAACAACCGGCTGATTAGATTCAAATATTTTTGTTCCAGTCCTGCTGCAGGTTAAACCTATATATTTTACCTACCCAGATCTCTAACCCTACAGAAGCTTATTTCCTCCACTGAGCAAAAAAGTAAAACCGGTAAGTGAGACATTTTATCTCACAATTCTGACTTTTTTTTCTTGCAATTGCGAGTTTACATCTCACAGTTCTGACATTTTTCCTATAATTGTGTGATATAAACTTGCGATTGTGAGTTGAGAGTCACAATTGCTTGTTATAAAGAATTGCGAGATAGAAACTTGTAATACTGATAAAAAAGAATTGTGAGAATTTTTTGTATTCCGTAGCAGAAACAAGCTTTACTAACTATGCTACAATGCACTATTATTTCAGAACTGTAATCATTAACTCTGTAGGGGATTTTACAGTTAAAGACCCAAAAGACCAGATATGATGAATGAAGACCCGGAGTCAGAGTTTAAAAAAAAAAAAATTGAAGAAAATTTTAATAAAGAATAGTTTGCAGTTTCATCAGCAGAAGCAGCTTCAAGTCTCACAAGGAGTTCTTAGGCCACTCTCTCTCTCCTCCTCTCTCCCGTACATTCACATTTCCAGAACAATTATACTCTAACAGAGTCCACTAACTACGTCATTACTAAGATAGTGATTGGTTAAGAACACTAGACAAAACTGGTAATTTTCCACACATGGACAGATAGTAAGAAACATATCTTCTTCCATTATGATGCTGATGATCAGACCCTGAAGTTAGGCACAGAATGTCCCTCTAGGTCAGGCCTAGGCGCCTTCAGGTCTCCAGTCCAGATGACAACAGTCCACCAGTATCCATAACAGACCTGTACAGAACACTGAGCACACATACATAGATACACATGATTCACAGTTTCTTCAAGGCTGAAGTTTATCTGAGCTCTGCTCTGAACAGGAAACTTTTCCAAAACATACTTATAAGTTGTAGTTTTCTCTCAGTCAGAGGTACAGACAATATTCATCATTATTTTCTAGTGTTTGAAAATGAAAAGGATATTAAAGGCTTTAACATAAGTTGAAGTTAGTCATTCCAAATAATTCATTATTTAGAAAGATAATTTCGAGATAAATCACTCAAAATATATATATATTGAAGCGGCAGTGGATTCCAGAATCCACCCCTTCAACTCTGTAATAAAGCCTCTCTGTTCTTTGATGATGGGTTGATAAACAGGTTTGCATGAGGAAATGCAACAGACAGCGTATTAATGTAGACAAAGAACAACCACGACAAAAAAAATGCTGTTACATGATATTCTAGTGCTGAAGTATAAAAAGGATTTAAGTAAATGTAAAAGGTCATGTGATATGCATGTTTGACAGAGTTGGGCATTTGGTTCATATTAATGTTAAATGCTTCTCCTATTGAAAGGACACATGAGGGCTTCTGGAAAGAGTTAACTTCTGCATCATTACTCTGTCTGAAAACCAGTAGTCAGGTTCACAGAAATCCACAGTTCTGTGAGGAAATCGTGCTGGACTTCTGTTTTACTCTGAATGAATGACAGACTGCTGTAGGTGAGGCTTCTGTAGTTTTATTGTCTCTTTGAACACATTTCAGACTATCCAATGCACAAATGTTCGCAGTCTGTGTCTGTCAAGAAAGTGTGGCATGTATATGTGAAGCATCTTTGTAGATTTAAAAAGTGTTTTTATTGTTTGTATTCTTGTACCTACAGCACTTGAGATGTCTGTTTTTCCTTTCATGGTTTTTCTGTTCTTCTCCAATGAACTTGTACTGGAATCTTTGGGTGAGTCACTTCCTATAGTGCTGTATAACTAATTAATATAATCAAAAAGCTTTCCTATTACACCATGTGAAACAAGGTTTTAAAGTGTCTGTTTATATTGCTTTTCTGTTTTCAGAAGCTGCATACGCAGAATTGCCTGAAAGGATAACGGCACTGAGCGGCTCTTGTGTGAAGATACCTTGTAGATTTAATGGCTCAGAGATCAAGTTTAACGGCACAGAAAGTATATCTGGTGTCTGGATCAAGAAGATTCATAATTTTGGCAATCCAGGGAGTTTGGTAGTTTTTAATGGAAGTTCAAACATCATCAAAGGATTCAGTCGTATAGAGATACTTGGAAATCTTAGTCAGCGTGATTGTACCACTGTTTTCTACGATGTCATGAACAATCATTCAGACAATTACTTCTTCAGGGTGGAAACAAAAACACCGGGTCTGCTTTACACATATCAGAATCCCATCTACATTTCTGTCTCAGGTAAGTGGTTCTCCACTGTAAACTATATTGTTCTGATGAGACATTTTTAAAATTACTCCCTGATTGTGATTCATGATTGTGAAGTCCTTGAATATTTTTAAAATTGAAATTAATGTATGGTGTCCTTCATGGACAAACAAAATGTTACAATTGATACTTCACTAAGCTTTGCTCTCAGGTAAGTGGGTCTCCATGGTAAAATATATTATTCTGTTATGCTGTCAAAATTTTTCTGAGATTGATTCATAATCATGGAGTTTTTTGATGGGTTCCCCAATTATTAGTTATTTGATGCATCTTTCAATGAAAAATATTCACATACCTTAAATAAGTAAAATGCCTTAATTTGCAAAGATGATTTACTCAAGTTTTTGTATTTGTTTTTTTTTTTTTGTTTGTTTGTTTTGCATTTTGAATTGTATTTGGGATTGTTCCCTTGTTAGAGATCCTTAAAGTCCCCACAAAAACAACAACAACAAAAACTTAAAAATAGCAAATGAGGAACATTTGGTAATACCTATAGTAAACTATTTGTTTTCCACAATCAAGAGGAAGTCTATTTTTTGTGGAAGATAAGCAAAATGGGCACACAGACTTCTGGAATTGCAAATGAGATTTGTTTTTGAAACATATATTGACATTGTATTGACACCTATATTGACACTGTAGTTCCAAGATCCAGTGTGCATACTTTACTAAATTAAAATAATACAATTAAGTGATTGTATTAAAGAAAGTGCTTTTAAACAAAAGTTAAATAAAAACTGCGTATTTTACGCACAGTTTTCACCTTTTACAATCAGTCCATTTTCACTCCAGCAGTGAAAATAATTCAAAATTGATTCATTGAAGAATCAACCTTTGTGAATCAAGGAACACACACCCCTGGGTTCACAAATAAGGTTTAAGCCTAGTCCCAGACTAAAATGTAAGTTTGAGCTGTTTTAACTGAAAGCAACTTCCACTGACATATCTTAATATATTGCCATTGTTTAGTCTCAAGATGCACACCAGTAATGTTTTTTTTTCTAAGGCACGCTTATAAAAGCTACTTAAATGTCCGAATTGAACTAAGGCTTAGTCCTGGCTTAATCTAAGCCCTGTCTGTGAAACCAGGCCACAGTGTTTTGTTCCTGACTGAATCTCATTGTATTTGAGTGAAATGGTTGAGTAATCAGTTCAGTGACTCCATCATAAAAACAGTTCCTTCTTTCATTCCTGAATGTCAAGATGTCACTGTATTTTTTAATAGTACTTTATACAATAGAGATTGTTTCAAAGAAGCTTCACAGTATTAAACAGGAAATTAATGGAATCAATTATGCAAAATTCAAAAATGAAATTGAAATTCTGCTGTATAGCATCTGTAGCAAAACAGTGTCATTATTCAGCTCCAGTCAGGTCAGTGTTGGTTCAGTTATGTAAAGTTCTTTGTGGGTTCATGCAAATTTCAGTTTTTGTGAAGTTCATTCTATATAAAGATAGAATTCAGATATGAGCAGCTCTACTTATGACAGCAGTGTCATTAACTGAATGACTCACGTATAAAGTCCATAACTTTTTGCCACCTACTGGTGAAATGATGTAACATGCAGAAAGACATTGGGTCTCATTCACTAATAATTGTGTGGATTATTTCGTATTTGTACTAACTTCTCATGAAAAATATCCACCTTTACAACACGTGTGTATGGACATGAATGGGTTCATAATCTCGTTCTAATGTTAGTGAATTTGGAGTATTCTAAATGAGCGCCCGCATGTTCTTTTTATTTTTTTTTTATTCTATTACGAAATTTTTGGTGAATCGTGATATGTGCGAATGCATGTGAATAAGACCCATTGTGTTATTGTTGTCTTCTTTAAATTGTTTTATACCATGTACTTTGTTGTTGTTGTTGTTGTTTTGCCCTGTAGATGTACCTCAGCCTCTCATCCTTAAACCCACTGATCTGAAAGAAGTGATGGAGGAAACAACAGTCAATCTGAGCTGCTCTGCTGAAGCCCCCTGCCCCAAACAACCTCCTACAATATCCTGGTCCAACATCCCTGAATCTGCCCACATTACAACACAGTTACAGGGGAAACCTGATAAAACCCAGTCAGTGTTTTCACACATGACCTTCAGAGCTTCGTACATGGATCACAGAAAGAACATCTCCTGCACTGTTACATATCCAAGAAATACATCTAATGACTCAACTGTGGAGACCACCGTGATGCTACGAGTCCTGTGTGAGAGATTTGGAGTAGCTTTGCTTTTTCATTAGCATTATTATGTTCAGATGTGTAATATTTAAATTTAGTTTTTCTAAAGATATTTCTTTTTTGTCCCCAAGTTCCTCCGAAAGAAACTCACATCACCATCGATCCATCTTCTTCAGTCTCTGTTGGCACTAATGTGACTTTGACCTGCAAAAGCAAAGCCAATCCATCAAATAACATGAACTACACCTGGTACAAACGTGAACAGGAGAATCAGCTGGATTTTGGAGAACAACTGACCTTTACTGTAAATAGGAAGAGTGGAGGCTGGTACTTCTGCATAGCAAAGAATGAACATGGTATTCAGTCAAAAGAGATTCAGCTGATTGTGGCAGGTGAGTTTATTTCTATGCACCGATACTAAACATTATCTGATGATCATCATATGATCCAGTTTTATGATTGAATTGTATTTTTAAATTATCTGCACTGCCCACTATCTAACTAATTTTGCTCTAATTTTTTACTCTGACTATGTTTCATTAGAATCACAGTCTTTGATCATTGGCTGTGTAGTAGGAGTTTCAGCATTTCTGTTGATATTTCTTCTGATAACACTTTTCCTGAGGTAAGCACAGTTAGATGGTGAATTGTATAGAAGAGCAACCTTCAGAACTTCAGAACATATGCATTCAGATCTATGTCATTTCACTTCGAAACATTCAGAAAATCTGGTGTTTACAGTATGGTGGTCCGTTGAGTATTTTATGAATTTCTGGACTTCTTATTAATACAGAGTACAAAGAGTAAAGGCATCCACTATTAGGGAAACTGACGTCTCAGATCAGGTATGTTTTACACTCTTTTAGCGGATCGCGTTACTGACATTTTAAATAAATGATCATAAAAAGCAGATGTCAATACCTTATGTTTACTATAATGGTTTATAATGTACAGAAACCAAAAATCAAGGACAGTGGATCCACAAACTATCATTTATTATGTTTGCTCTTTCAGGGTCAGGAAAAACAAGTGCAGATCAGCTCCATTTATTCTAATGGTGCTTTTGTGTCGGGTGAAGATCTAGAGATGCCAAAAGATGAGAATGACTTAGTCCAATATGGAGAGATTGACTTCTCCAATCCCAAAACCAAAAGCACCGCAGTGAAGAGCTCCGGACAAGAGACGATATATTCTGAGGTCAGAGGCCCAGAGAAAATGAACCAGGATTAGTTTATATTTGAATAAATAGCTTGAGTGAACTGTGTAAATGTAGTTTGCTTTATTGGTTTGGGTTGTCATTCAGTATGGAAATAAAACATTATATACTGTGTGTATGTATGTATGTGTATATACACAAATATCTATGTCAGTGCATGCTTATGTTTTAGTCACAGATGAGCAAATATTATACTTTGTTTTTCTGGTAAAGGGGTGACAGAGAATGCTTTTATAGATCACTACACAGTTAATTATATATATATATATATATATATATATATATTTTTTTTTTTTTTTACCACACTAATATTTTTAAGATTTACAAATTTCAGTTGTATATTAAAATTCTATCAAATTGATTCATATTATTACTTTTATGAATAAAGAATTTTAAATGAGACCTAAAGCTTAATATAACATTTTGCATGAATCTTAATGGAACAATGAAATGAAGTATTTGATTTATATGATTTGTATTCACAAATTTAAAAAAAATAATAAATTGTTTTTCTGTTAAGTTTTAAATGATCAAACAGTTTTTTAAATAAAGACAATTATTTAATAATTATATACAGTGTGTTTTGTTTGGTTTATTTTGCAGAAGTGATCATATTTATTATATATGAATGCTGCTGTATTTTATATGTAACATGCTGCAGTAAAGATCCCGGTAAGAGTTTAGAACAATGGTCCATCATTAGTAGGTTATTTTGCAGGAATTAATGAAGGACACAAGAGTAGTTCTACAGTAAAAAATACTACCATTAGCTAATATGCAAACAAGATGATCTAATCAGTAAGTAATGGCAAATTTACAATTAAGATGGTTCCATATTAGGCAAGTAATAATTACTGAATGAGATTAGCCTAATTAAAAACTACTAACTATGACAAATTATAAATAATTTCTAATAACAACAATAACATGTGTCTGAGACAGAAGCACTCCACAGGAGCTACTAGTGATATGGACCATTTTGACAAACATGTTTCCACTTTAAAATAATGGTCCAGATCACTAGTAGTTCTTAGTAATTATGATGCATTTTATGACCATTTTCATGTTAAAAAAAGAGCGACTATAGGATCTATCTCAGTTCTAAATTTGCTGATTAGTTTCCATATTAGCTGAAGTGTTACTGTAGAACTACTCATTTGTCCTGTATTAATGACGGACCATTATTATAAAGTGTTTCCAAGATCTGTTTCATAATTTCTAATTAGTCATTCAAATGATGTTTTGGAAATGTCGTTATTACAGAGACAGTGTGAAGTTGCTGTTGAGGTAAAGTGTCTAGCTCGAGCATACTGGTGACAGTTCATGACAGTCCTTTTGTGGAGATCAAAACCTATAATCTTATGTTTGAGTCATATTTTAAGTAGAACAAATGATGTTAATGGGTTTTTAAAAAAGGGTCTGCATGTTAGGAAGTGTTGTGGCAAATTTGATGTGTCTTCAGTTCAGGTCTCAAGAAAAAGTCTCAGAGTCAAAGTTCCAGGTCCCAGGAGTTTAACTTAATTGACAAGCAACAAAGTGAGATGCCAGCTTCACATCTGACTCTCTCCAACCAGGGCACAGTTTTTATATATCTGTTAAAACACAACAAAGTAGTATAATTCTCTAGGATGATCCACCCCAACAGTTCTTTCCCATGGTCTCATTTACAGGCCCTTGCCTCCCTTTCTCTTCTTGGAGCCTCCCAAGTACTCCTCAACATTTTCACCAATGTCACTTCAACAATTAATCTGTAGGTGTTGCTTATGCAAGGGATAATTCTCTTTGTAAGGTTGGCCCACTCCCAGCCAGTCTACATCTTCTGACTTCAGTCAGCCCTTTCTCAAAGGCGAACTGAAACATTGTATCAAAAACACTCATCCCTCCACGGAGGCAAGAGGCCTTCATGTGACCCCCTTCAATAATTTTATTCATTATACAGCCACCCGTTGTCTAATGGAAAACTACCAGCAAAATGTGCTTGGCCAGACTAAATTCTCAGGCATCTCTGACCCTTATAATCACAGTAGGCCATGAGGCCTCAAAACATTTCTGGATTTTAGTACCAAACTAATTCTACAATTGTTTTTTATAGGATAGATAAAATACTTCATCAGCATCAAGTTACTTTCAAAAGGTGATTTACTCTATTTGGATCGCTACTGTTACGTCTCTCTATTATCGTTGTCTAGAGTGTATAAGGATATGTAACACAAGTAAAAATAAAGATAATAATGATAAAAAAACGGTTTCAGTCACTGCTATCTTGTGTGTTGAGATGAATCAGGCAAAGACAAATTAGAATAAATGCTTTTTAGTATTTCGTTATGTTGCGCACCATACACCAAATGTAAATTTACAGTAAGATAATAAGGAAATAAGTATTTACAGCAGTATATACAAATCATACACAACATAACACGGAACACAGGAGTGAGGGACAAAGAGCGGCACTAAATCAAAGAAATCCGGGTCTTTATACCAAAGAGGTGAGTTGCAATTGGTTGTTGGAGGAAAGGTGTCAGCAGGTGAAATGATGATTGGCATGACCTCCCACCAACCATGAACCTAAGAATCATGATAGTGGGGGAGAAAGAAAGAAAAAACAACCAACATACACCACGGACGTAACAGCTACCATATACATCAGTGTTTAAATCCGAAATATAAACTTTTATCCCAGTACTTCTGTGATCATTTGAATTATTGTAAGAATAAATAATAATACTGTGGTTGAAAGCACTGTGCGTGAAAGTGCTTGGGTGAGCGGCAGTGCCAACGCAGATCTGAATGTTTGCTGTGATCATACTGGTCAAAGGTTTAATACACATAGCCAAATCGTTGTCATTTAGGAAAACGATCATGTGGGTGTTTGAATCAAGACTGCGATCTTTCAACGATTAACTGTGCAGTTCAACTGCCATAATTAAAGAATGGTATCAAAACATTGTGCAAGGGCAACTTCTCCCAATAACCTAAGAGCAATTTGATGATGATTTGAGCATTTTCCAGCATGATTTCCACCATGTCATGAGACAAGAGTGATAATAAAGTGGCTCAGAGGTCATTACATTGAAATGTTGGATCCGTGGACAGGCAGCTTAGAGAAGAGGACAAGCAGAAGTCCACAAATTGTAATCAACTCCGAGCAGTAATGAGGCAAAATCTACAAAACAAAGCAGTAAACATTACGAAACACAAAATTTATGTCACTGCCAAAACCTTTGGCCACGGCTATTCATAATTTTCCAAAATTGAATATGCATATTTAATTATCATTGTTGCAGTAAGTAACAATCTGCAGTCATAAGTATATAAAAGAAGTGCTGCACAGGGTTTCAACTACTAACTTAGCTCTTGGATGGTTGGAGAGAGTAAATGTTTAAATAGCTTTTTTGGGCTATGTAATGAATCACCAGAAGATGGCAATCTTACCTATTTTTTTGTCCTAATGCAGTTCCACTCTGCTAATAATCAATGCTTTTTGACATAAAAACCTGGTGCTAAACATTTTAATGCAGCGGATTTGAAAGTGCACTGGGGATACAACGAGCCAATAATAAAATATATTAATAAAAACAGTCAATGAATTTGATGACTGATTAGTCAAGTCTGGACTATGCAGCAAAACAAACAAACATTTAGAAAGCACTATTACCTAATTTGGTGTCTCTGAAATCTTATGCTGAAATTGCAGAGGGAAAAGAGAAAAATGGCCCTTTAAATCTTAATGTTCAAATCATTGATGAGTGGTGCCAGGAAGGACCTGCAAGTGCCTGTGCTATAATGTTCAAAAAGATATGAGTAAATAAGACAATGCAATTGTCTGTCTGTGTCTGTCTGTGTCTGTCTGTGCCTGTCTGTGCCTGTCTGTGCCTGTCTGTCAAAACATGTGTTCTTTGTTTGAGTTTCCCGCTTCTCCTTAGTTCCCATGGTCACCTTTATTAGTTCATTTAGTTTAGCTGTGTTTTGTAATTAGTTATGTCATTCACCTGTGCCCCGTTCATTACTCCTCATGTGTTCCTGTGTATATCTACCCTGTGTTCTCCCTCAGTCCTTGTCAGTTATTGTTTACATTAGAACGTTGATGTCTTTAGTCTTTGTGCTCATTTCCCTGGATTCTATGTGTATTATTAAAGTCTGCATTCCCGTTACGCTGCATCATCTGGAGTGTTCCTTCACCACACATTCCATGACAGCAAAGCACAATTCCTAAACAGAGATCTATTGTCATGCATGCATGCTACATAGATTATAATGAGATGTATGATAAATGTATGTGTCACGGACTCAGTCACGTCACCACAACCAGCTCCACCCACTCGTTCATCATCTCCCGAATACTAATCACCTTCACCTGTCACCAATCACATTCAACACTACTTATACTCACCTCACCTTCAGTTCAGTGTCTGGTCTTGTCATTACAAGACCACACAGACTCACCTGGATTCTGTTACCTGTCAGTTCCCCGTTCATAGTCTGGTTACCTGCATGTTCATTGTCTGCTCATCCTTCCCCGCCTTTCCGGATTACCCTTGCTACATTCCATTCACCTACAAGACACGGATAAAGACTGTTACCCATCAGCTAAGTCACCTGTTTGATTCAAAGACTATTATAACTTACCATACCCAGCCTGTGAACTTTTTTGTGTTGTTTGCAAATAAAACGTTAAAACTAATATCCATCCCTGTCTGTGTCTGACAGTATGTTGGTCATTCAGAAATAAAACTTTAAAAGGTGTTTTTAAAACTCTGTTCATGACTCCATAATAATGCATTACATCAGTTTTGAAAAATGTCTTTAAACGCGTTTCAGTTGTTAAATAATATTTAAAAGTGTTTAAATTTTTTTTTGGTTGATTTTATGTCAGGCGGTACAACCAAATAGTTGTTAGATGTACCACCTGACGTGGAAAGTATACCAACTTACCCATACTTAAAATGAGTAGTTTTTACCAGTATTTGAGAGAGATCTACAAACCTTTTCAATCTGCCAGCTCATTTGGGGTCCTCTGGATGATGCATTATCATGTTTTACTGTTATTACTTTGTCAATTCATAATAAAAGAGCCATGTTTGCAGGTGGGCCACCCTGACATTTGAGAATATACAAATTGCTGCACAACAGCAATTAAACATCTTTAAAACTGATATTTATAAAATTTCAAACGTAAAATGATGCCCTATTATTAGTTTTTCATTTTGTATTATGACACTACTTTAAATGGTTTTCATAGCCTGTTCATTTGTTCGGACAGATGCACCATCTGATATTTTGGGGGTTTAAGATAGTAAAACAATATAAATAATACATATGTACTAAAAATTAATTCAAACTAATTTATCGAATATAAATAATATGCATGTCATTGATTGGTCATTGACTGATCATTCATTGATCAAAGACCGCCTTATTTATATTTTTGTAGAGAATGTCCTACACTGTTCCCCTCTAAACATCCACAGCAACAGCATTAACCAAGAGTGCTGCTTTGATTATCATTTGAACTGGTTTCAGGTTCTTGATAAAACTCTTAGAGGACTGGTTGTAAAAGAGGCTTGCGGTCTGTTCTTGGAGCCCGAAGTTGTGAACTGCCCATCTGTCAGTCTGAAGTGGAACGAACCTGATGAGGAGGGACTGATTCAGTTCATGTGTGCTGAGAAACAATTCAGGTACAAACCAACATAAATCTCCACAATTACTTCTTTCTGGCAAAAGGGTGCTGGACTCTGTAGTGACTCATAAAATATGTCGTCTCAAACCTGGAACTTAAAATGAAATTATTCAATTTACAAATACTAGATACACTTTATTGGTTATTCTTCATTTGCATTTTAAGGTGTCAGTATTAGTGTAATTATACATTTAGGTAATAATAATAATACAGTAAATACAGGTGAAATGTTTATTTTATAGTGTCCTTGTTAGATGCTATGAGGTTACCATATGTGGCAGGGTGAAGTTTTCTTGGTTTGTTCATTATCCAGTGTCATGTGAAAACATTGAACCTATCAGTACTGGAGTCTCAGGGTATAAAATGGGAGGGCTTTGGTTACCTGGGATGAGCTGTCATCACACCGCCCCTTAACAGAAGTCTGTCATTTATGAATGGAATAGTGTTTGGTGTCTCTGCTTCGTGCTGCTGTGTGCAGACTGCCTCAGGTCTCAGGCTGGTACTTCTGTTTTAAGGAGGATTCTCGTCAATGGAATGTTTATTTATTGTTTATTTGTAGTTTGTTGATGAACAACTACACTGTAAATGATTTTTGTTGTTTACACAGTATTATACTGTTTTTCTCAACAGTATTTTGTTATATAAGCTGTGTATAGTATGTTACTGTAGATTTTGTTGTTTTCACAGTATTTTATTCTAATCTCAACAGTTCCATACTGTGTACACGGTTGACAGTATGTTACTGTAGATTTTGGGAAATTATCAGTAACTGTTAATCAAATACAGTAGTGCAAATTGGCTGCGAAAAATATCACACAAACTTTTGTGGGTAAAACTGCTATCCTACAATAAAAAAATTTCAGGACTGAGTGCCACGCATTAACACTCTTCATTTCTGTCATGTGAGTGCATCCTGTCTGTTTTCTTTGCCGACCTGGAAATGTGCATCGTCATCTTCGTTACGTTGTGAGTAATAAATCTTAATATTGTCATGCATACAGACATTCTAGGTAATAGTTTGAATTTTAGTTTAGAATAGCTGACTGCGATTTCGAAATTTAAGGTTTATACTCCAACATCTTACTCTATACGTTGTGTGTGACGAGCAGGGCGGGCGAGAGCTGTGAGGGAACGGCGCGAGGCCAGTGGAGCAGGGGATGATGAGCGTCAGCTGCGCGGTGCACCGGGCTCTCTCACGGAGGAGCTCCAGAGGCATAAAAGGGGAGCGACAACAGTGAAGGACGAGAGAGGACCAGGCTTGTTCGTTTATTTTGATATTAAAGTTGTTGAATGTTCGCCGGTTTCCCCCTCCTTCCCATATTTAAGAACTGTTACACTGTAAGTTATACTCTTTCAATGTATTTTGTGGCATGTTCCTGTAAATTTAAATACAGTAATATGAAATGACTGCAAAAAACAACGACAATCTGCCATTTTGTGAAGAACTCTTTTATTTCTCTGAGCAACTTTGAGTACTGTAAACTTTTGAGTTTCCAATGTAATGAGATTTCAATGATCTATCCAAGATCCTGATCTATCTATACAAGATTTCAATAACAGTTAATCTTTCCCTGTTATGAGGTTTCAATGATTATTAGCGTTGCTCCATTATGAGATTTCAACAATGGTCGGTTTTGTTCTTTTGTGAGATTTCATAGATGGACAATTTTGTTCAATTACGAGATTTCAAATATTAGCGGTTTTGCTCCTTTGTGAGATTTTAAGGACTGTCGGTTTGGTTTCATTACAAAATTACAATGATTTGTTTCTTTATTAGATTTCACAGACCATCTGCTTTGGTTTTTTACAAGTTTTTAATGAAGTTCGGTTTTGTTCCATCACGAGATTTTAATGACAGTCGTTTTTATTCAGTAGGAGATTTCAGTGAGGCCAGTTTTGTTCGGTTATGAGATCTCAAGGACAGTTTTGTGCTTTTACGAGATTTTAATGACAGTCTGATTTGTTTCGTTATGGCATTTCAATGACAGACTTTTTTTCGCTTGCGAGATTAATGATGGTCAGTTTTGTTCCTTTACGAGATTTCAATGACATTTGATTTTCATTGTCAGTCAGTTTTGTTCAGTTAAGAGATCTCAATACGGCATGTTTTGTTCTTTTATGAGATCTTAATGACAGTTGGTTTTATTCAATTACAAGATCTTAATGACGGTCAGATTTATTCGGTTATGAGATTTCAAAGACGGACGGTTTTGCTGGGTTATGATTTTAATGGCTTTGTTCGGTTGCAAGATTTATATGATGGTCCGTTTTGTTCAATTGCGAGATCTCAATGATAGTTGTTTTTGTTCCTTTAGAAGATCTCAGCGATTGTCAGTTTTGCTCCTTTACAAGATTTTAATGATGGTTAGTTTTCAGTGTCAGTTTTACAAGATTTCAATGACAGTCCATATTTTTCTGTTACGAGATTTCAATGTCAATCAGCTTTGCTCCATTATATGATTTCAATGACGGTTGGTTTCATTTTGTTACGAGATTTCAATGACGGTCAGTTTTGCTCCATTGCAAAATCTCAATGACAGTCAGTTTTGTTCCTTAAAGGGCACCAATTATGCCTTTTTTCTTTTTACAAGATTTAAAATAAGTCTCTGATGTCTCCAGAGTATATAAAGCTTTATCGCAAAATGCCCCACAGAACATTTTTAATTGCATGTTAAAATTGCCACTTTTGGGGATGAGTAAAAAAAGTGCTGTTTTATTGTGTGTCTCTTTAAATGCAAATGAGCTGCTTATCAGCATATTAGAATAATTTCCGAAGGATCATGTGACACTGAAGACTGGAGTAATGATGCTGAAAATTCAGCTTTGCATCACAGAAAACAGAAACAATTATTTTAAATTGTAAAAATATTTCATAACATTACTGCTTTTCTGTATTTTTGATAAAAAAAAAATGAAGCCTTGTTGAGCATATGAAACTTCTTTCAATAACACTTAAAATAGTAATGAAAAAAATAGAGTGATTCCATGAACTGAATAAAGCACTATATCATCTGTAATGTGAAACTAACTAAATATCGGCATATAATGTAAGGAATATTTTTGCCCCAGGGTTACACCCCCTTATTTTCTGGGGTTTATTGTAACTCTTTATTCAGTACAGTTTATGGTGACTGTACTGGGGCTTTGTGCCGTATATGATGGACTATTTTACACCAGGATTAACCCTTTATACAGTACAGCTTATTTCAACTGTACTGGGGCGTTAGGACCCACTCAGACCACAGGCTGATCAGACCTGCTGGCCTCTCCAACAGCTCTTCCCGCTGCTATTCAGTCTCTCATACTGATAGAGACCAGGCTCAACCCTGTTTAGCTTCAGTGGGTGTATAAGCAAAAGCCTCAGGTTGACCACAGCAGGGCTTCACAAACATCTTTCAACCATAGCCCCACTTATGCAGAAATATATACCTCAACAAAGGTGAGATGCTTCATGTCACATTCTATAAGTTAGCATTAATGCATTGCATCGACATAATAAAAAAAAAAACAAGTGCAAGATTAGACCACTAGATGATGACAACCTCCTCATCAAGTTGCTTCTGGAGCCTGAAGAACTCTGAGCTAGTCAAAATGAAACACAAAAACGTTCTCCAACAAGATGATATTTTCTAAATTTACTAAACTGTTCATGAAGCCATGTAATTTAGTATTTAATGTAATTACATTTTAAATTTTTTGAGGCCGTAAAACAGGTGGGGGTCCAAAAATTTGAAAGAACATCACATAAGCTGACTTCATAAATTGACATTGATTTTCCTAAAATGTTTTATTTTGACCTTACCTGGTGGATGGTGTTTCCTTTGCTTGGGCACTTCATTTATATTATTATTTCTGATTTGATGCAGTGATGCAACAAGAAATCACAGTACATATATTCATATGTGACTAAATTTCACAATTCATATATAAAATAATGTATATGTATAACATGACCATCTTATTTTAATGCTGAAAAATGATTAATTATAAAGTTATATTATTTATAAGTTATATGTATAACACACATAACGAGTTGGTGATACTTTTAAGTGGGTTGATCCACTTCTAATTTTGTGATAATGTTTTGTAATTGATTATATTTGAGTCACACAGACTTCAATATTCAACATGCGAAACACAACAGTGGTAACAATTAAATTTTATTTAAAGTAAATTATCAAGTACACTCTTTTTTAGTCACTAGAACTCATGTGTAAGTCAACTATACTTACTAAGCTTTTGTCAGTACAACATACTATTCCTATTTCACTTTACTTAGTTTTTTTAAGGCAATCGGTTTGCATGCTTTTTTTAAGTAAGTTTAACTAATTAGATTTTACAGTGTAGTGGGGACCAGTAATGAGGGCGATTTAATGGTATAAACACCTAAAGATTTAGCATCCAAAAATATTGTTACCTGCACATAGATTGACTTCCTATTAACATAATCTCCTTCATTGACTGAAGGAGCTTTAATAGGAATGTGAGTTCCATCAATGCACATCTGGGAACCCTGAAATTGAAAGTTATGTAAGAAACATTTTAAAATAACTGTGGCTGTATACAGTATTGATATATGGATAGATTAAGTAGTGTGTAACTAAAATGGTCTCTCATAGAATATCATTCCACTCTGTGGAATTCCTCTTTAATGACTCCCGTGGTTTATGGCCAGGGAACTGCACCAAAGTGTACAGAAACTGTTTGAGTGCAAGGCATACTGTCTGAACAGCCCTACACACAGTTGCCTTTCCAACATGCTCTGCATCGCCAACGTTATACAAAACGTCGCAAAAAAAAAAAAATGAAGTTCAATGCACAAAATGTGCTCTGTGTCAAGTGCTGATCCGCGATGTGTCATGTTTGATATGTAAGGGTTCAAAAGATTCGTTAAATAAATTAACAAATCTTTTGAAAAACAGTAACGCTCCAAATACGAAAACACACCGATACGTGGTCTTATCACCCTCTCACGGCGGAAAAGATTCTGTATAATCTGTGCTTCCACATCCACTGGATCGTCTTCAAAAGGGCATGCCATGCTCCGTCACCTCTCTGAAACAAACTAACCCTGAAAGTAAACCTGCCCCGGAGCAGGTTATGTTCAGAGCTTAAGTTGCTATGGTTACTTACATACCTCGAAACTTGCCTCCGTTTTTGGAAACGAAAGCTGAGGTTATCCGTCTACTTACCCTTAAACTTACCCAGGTATGTCACATAACCTGCTTTTTGGAATACCCCCCAGTTTACCTGAGTGTTGGTTGTGTTATTTGAATCCAAGAGTTTTATACTGTATATGTTTTGTCAGTACAAACATAACAAGATGTTTGTCATGATTGTTGATGTTCAAAGTCCATCTTTGATGACAGTTTGACAAAAACTCGTCTAAAAGTTTTTTTCTGAATGGTTTGTTGGGTCAGGTGCTGTTACGACTTCCAAGTTTTAGTCTAGGGTCAGAAGAAACAACACAAAATTGTGATGATGGCAAGAGACAACACGCTACACAAACGGCCAGTTCATGGTTGTTTATTTTACATTCAAGATTGGGAAAACAAGTGACAATAGCCGACAATAGATGATGGAATAACAATATAGGAAAAAAAAATATTTCTATATTTATGTAAATATTGTATATAAAGACAAAGATGATAAACTGGGGAGGACACGAGTGACACCAAAGAAAAGAAAACAAAACCCATCTAACTCAAGCACTCTCAAGGTCTTGTTCTCTTTATTTTTACAAAGCCTTTTGCACAATTGAACACCATTTTCTCTTAAAATCACTTAAGTTGTTTGGTTTTGGGGACTCCTTTATTTCCACTATTTCTATGTTTTATAAAGGAATAAATAGTTGTTATTATTTTGACACTTCTCACAGATTTGATGTACAGCGTGGTGTTAGGCAGGGTTGCCCTATTACTCCTTTTTTATTTTTATTAGTTACTGAGTTGTTATCTGTGAACATTGTTCAGAATCAAGAATTGAAAGGAATTTCTGTTTTCGGGAGATTTCACATTTAGCAGAAGACACCACGTTATTCTTAAAAGATGAAAAACGTGTGTCAAAGGCTTTAAATTTAATTTACCAGTTTTATTGTGGTTCTGGTTTAAAATAGCTGCACGTTATGGTCAACAACCACGCTGCGAACATCTCTTGGTATGTAAGAGAGTCGTTTGCCAGTTTTTTTTTGTTTTTTTTTTATGATTGTTTTATTAGGAATTCTGCTGTTTTATATTTGGCAGGTTGATTCCATGACCAAGGGTTTCGTCTCAGTATTATGGGACGGAAAGCACTGCTACTTTGCCTGGGTCTCAATCCGGCCAAATTTGTTCTGTTTTTTTGAGTCAACTTTGTGTGTGTGCTTGTTTCTTCGGGATCTGATTATTGATCTCTGGGGAGTGAGCGCACAACCATAAAGTGTGGCCATTCTTTGACTGTGTTGTTTCTCAAACAGTGATCTCACCTGTGTGTTTGTGTGTGTGTGTGTGTGTGTGTGTGTGTGTGTTGGGGTTTAAGTGTGGTGTGAGAATTGAGGTCCACAGCAGGCCATCTCCCTCCTTTAAAATGTCTTTTGTATCTTTTTTTTATTATAATTTGGCATATTGTTGTTGTTTTTGTAAAGCAAGTTAAATCAATAAAATAAAAATGAAAAAAAGAATATCAATACATAACTAGATAAAACATTTACAGCCCAATGTTTCTATCTCCATGTTGTTTAGAATCCTTTTAAAACATCCCATGAAACCAGCTCCCTAAGTTGCAATTCCAGGCAGAGTGAGCAGCAAATTTAAATGCTTTTTCCTCAATTCAGTATGTACTCCTGGAACAGACAATTAAAAAAAATCTGATGCCAAATGAAAGCGATTTCAGACAAGAGGCATTCAAGCTGGTCATGTCCTGATAGTCATTTCATGTCATATTGAAGAGCAAAACATGAGAAAATTGCCAGTAAGTATTTTACTAAGTTTGAGGGAATTATGTTTTAAATGCCCTGATTTTCTATACTATCCTGAATAAAGATAACTATTTAATGATATCATGTTTTCAGTGGTGGACAGTAACAAAGTATTTTTAGTTTGTTACTGTATTTAAGTACATTTTTCAAATCTCTCTACTTTACTTGAGTATTTTTTTTTATTTTGAGCAAATTTTACTTTTATTTCACTACATTTAAGTTAAGATATATTTTTATTCATTATTTTAAAATGAAGAAATAGTCACATATGCTCAGAGACAGGGCCGTGCACAGGGGGGTGGCCAGATGGCTAGAGCCACTGCCCCTTTGCTCTCATTGGCTGAAGTGCCCCTCTCAACACAGTCATCGCATTACCAGGTAGATGCATTACAATACACATGACAGACACTGGTTGATCCACAGAATTAGTCATTTGGTAGTTTGTTTTTGTATTTCTGTCAGTAATGTTTTGCTCCTGGTCTTCTAGTGCTAACAACTTGTATCCACATTCTTAGAATTAAAATGCTCGTCTAATCAAATTATTGTACCAGTCACATCAGATCTAATATAAATAAGACCATATTTTCTGTTGATGGTACAATTTGTAGACAAAAAACAATGCCTTCACAAAGAAGACAGAGACAGGGAGAGAAAGAGCGAAGGGAGGCTGCTAAAGGCAGTTCAACACTGCAAACTTGGATTCAAAGCTCAGCAGGTAAATCATCATATAGAATACTTTATATTCATTATATCCACTTGTCTTAGTTGATATTAGTAATCTATAACCCATCATAGGCTATTAATAAACATTTTATTTAGGAACGTATTAATAGTAAGCCTATAAATAGTTAAAAAAGGTAATATAAATAATCTAAATGAGTTGTATATTAGCATTGTATAGTGATGTGTATAATATATTATAATATATACACACTCACCTAAAGAATTATTAGGAACACCTGTTCAATTTCTCATTAATGCAATTATCTAATCAACCAATCACATGGCAGTTGCTTCAATGCATTTAGGGGTGTGGTCCTGGTCAAGACAATCTCCTGAACGCCAAACTGAATGTCAGAATGGGAAAGAAAGGTGATTTAAGCGTTTTTGAGCGTGGCATGGTTGTTGGTGCCAGACGGGCCGGTCTGAGTATTTCACAATCTGCTCAGTTACTGGGATTTTCACGAACAACCATTTCTAGGGTTTACAAAGAATGGTGTGAAAAGGGAAAAACATCCAGTATGCGGCAGTCCTGTGGGAGAAAATGCCTTGTTGATGCTAGAGGTCAGAGGAGAATGGGCCGACTGATTCAAGCTGATAGAAGAGCAACTTTGACTGAAATAACCACTCGTTACAACTGAGGTCTGCAGCAAAGCATTTGTGAAGCCACAAGACGCACAACCTTGAGGCGGATGGGCTACAACAGCAGAAGACCCCACCGGGTACCACTCATCTGCACTACAAATAGGAAAAAGAGGCTACAATTTGCACAAGCTCACCAAAATTAGACAGTTGAAAATGTTGCCTGGTCTGATGAGTCTCGATTTCTGTTGAGACATTCAGATGGTAGAGTCAGAATTTGGCGTAAACAGAATGAAAACATGGATCCATCATGCCTTGTTACCACTGTGCAGGCTGGTGGTGGTGGTGTAATGGTGTGGGGGTGTTTTCTTGGCACACTTTAGGCCCCTTAGTGCCAATTGGGCATCGTTTAAATGCCACGGCCTACCTGAGCATTGTTTCTGACCATGTCCATCCCTTCATGACCACCATGTCCCCATCCTCTGATGGCTACTTCCAGCAGGATAATGCACCATGTCACAAAGCTCGAATCATTTCAAATTGGTTTCTTGAACATGACAATGAGTTCACTGTACTAAAATGGCCCCACAGTCACCAGATCTCAACCCAATAGAGCATCTTTGGGATGTGGTGGAACGGGAGTTTCGTGCCCTGGATGTGCATCCCACAAATCTCCATCAACTGCAAGATGCTATCCTATCAATATGGGCCAACATTTCTAAAGAATGCTTTCAGCTCCTTGTTGAATCTATGCCACGAATTAAGGCAGTTCTGAAGGTGAAAGGGGGTCAAACAGTATTAGTATGGTGTTCCTAATAATCCTTTAGGTGAATGTATAATTTATGCCGTATAATATTGAATCAAATGTCTAATAATTATACTTCTATTGAAGATGAGGCAGAGGCTCAGAGAGTGAAGGAGAGCCCATTGAGCAGCCAAATCAGACAGGTACAGGTGAGACTATTAAATTGGCTGACAGAAAAGGAATATGCTAGAGTGTGATAAAAAGAAAGATAGATATTCAATTATTTGAATGGAAAAGTAATTACAATACAACAACATAAACTGAATTAGCACTAAGCCTAACAACTGTATTTAGATTGTAAAAAGTTTGTTTTTTATTCTCTATATTAAGATGAAACTAGAGTCAAACTCAGAGTCAGTTCAACAGAGTAAAAGTGAAGGCCTTGGAAATGAACCAGAGACAGAAAATGTTCAGATTGAGAAAGAAAGGCAATACATTGAGACAGAAAGAGAAGAGACAGAGGCAGAACAGGAAGATATGGAGTGAGGCAGCCACAGCCATGTACACAAGGGAGAAAGAGCCAGAACAATGTGTTTTTGCTTCAGTTACAAAATCCATCAGATCCTGCCCATGTAAAGAAATACAATACAGCGTACAATGTGGCCTTCACAAAATTTTCAATTAATTTGTATTAACAAAACCCACCCCCTTAGTACCCCTTTTTTTGGTTTGGGCCACTGCCCCTCAAAATGTCTGTGCACGGCCCTGCTCAGAGACGCAAAAAGTGTGTCCAATTCGTGCACGAACTGATTCTTTTCAATCATCCTGTTAAATTTGTTCACAAATCACATCAAAGAATTCGTTTTGCAGCTGTTCTCGAGCCAACAACTCACTGATTCAATGATCCATTCAGAGCAAGTCTACAGTGAACTGAATTTACAAATCTGACTGAAAATTAGCCAAGAACTGGGGATCATCTGAGTGCGCGCGCGACTGATAGCGAAAAGTAAGTTAGACTGCTAATGTTGAATTTTACGGTTAATTATTGTAACTAAAATCATATCTAGAGCTGTGTCCGAAACCGCCCACTAGTTCACTCATTCACTAACCCCTATATAGTGCATGGCAGTTGAGCGCACTATATCAGCAAAGAGTGAACGAAAATGAGTGAGCGAATTCGGACGCTGACGTTAATAGCATGCGCCAGACAGCGCAGACAATTTCGTCATTAACATTTCCTATACCCATCTGTAATATGTCCTGTTTAGCTTAATGAATTATATAGTACTGTTTATTTGTCATGTTTATTGAGACAACATCCTCATACGTCCCTAAAGCAAATAAAAATTCGTCAATACATCATATTCTAAGTCTAAGACGTAGGTTAAATACACTGTACAATAGTTCACTAACATATGAGAAAAATAGACCAAATTATCATATGATAATAAGTATATATATTATGATATGAACCTGTATCATTTCGCTTCAAAATATCTTTACAAAGATGTTCTAATTAATAAAAAAATACAATTTCGTTGAATACAATTTCGTGTTAATTTCGTTGACGAAGACTATGACGAAAAATATTCGTCAACGAACCTTTTTCACAGACGAAAACTAAATAAAAACTAAATAAAAAGTCAGATATGATGACGAAAAATGTGACGAAATATAACTGACACTTAAGTCAACGAATAAAAACGAGACGAAAATATTAGGGCGGGACGAATGGAGAATAGGGTTGGGTACCTATGTACCGTATCGAATCAGAATGCGAAGGTCGGTACCTCATTTCTGTGCCACTTAAATGCCTGAAGTGATTGAAATATTTGTCCTCTGGTGCTATGACACGGACGTAAGCAGCATCAGATTCATCAACACGCCTGATCGCTAGTTAAATTCAAATACTGCGTTCATGGGGTGTCAGAATGCTCGGAAAAACTATTTCCTGAATGAGAAAACTCACGTGAACGTTGGAAAGCTTTGATGAGACAAACCCAATACATCTTTGTAGTAATGTTACTGTCCATTTTGTTTTCACATTTCGAATTAAAAATCACAAATCGTCGGGAAGTGAGACCATCCGTGAAGCGCGTGAGCGCAGCAACTACACTTGCGCTGACTGCAGTGCAGCAGGTGCTCTACCGTTAGCTTTAGCTAGCTAAATTAAACGCGCTTAAATTAAAATGCCTAAAACTAAACGCTCCAAAGTGTGGCTATATTTCACGAGAAAGGATTCTGACACCGCGACATGTAGCAAATGTTTTACAACAGTTGCGTGTAAAGGCGTTAACACGTCAGACCTAATGAAACATTTGAGGGCACGTGGAATAAACTTGAAAAGAAGAGGGATGCACCGTGTTTGACAGCTTGCGGACATCAGCTGCCACTATCAGTGTGGATGACCTCAGCCCTGTAAGCGGGACAGTCTTCCCATATTGTCTGCACTTTCAAACACATACCTGTGTGTGCAGGCCTCATCGACACCTTCTGAGAGAGTTTTCTCCTGTGCAGGACATGCAATAATTCAGGAGAGGTGTCGTATTATGCCAGAGAAGGCAAATTATATTTCTGCAAAAAAATTGCTGAAATTTAAAGCTGTTAAATTATTGTAGTTGAGCTAGTTGGCTTAGGTTTTACTGTTGTTGTGTTTTGTATTTACTTGTATGTATGTATGTGTATATATATATATATATATATATATATATATATATATATATATATATATATATATATTCATGTATACTTTAAACTTTTAATATATTGTTTAATTTAAAGAACTTTTTTTGTCCAATAAAAAGGTATTCTTGACTGAGTCATCCACCATCATTTTGTGGATTTTTTTAAAGTATCGGTTCAGGCACCGTTTTGGCACCAGTACCGTTTTAAAAGTATCGATTTGGCACCGGTATCGAAAAAAAACCAAACGATACCCAACCCTAATGGAGAAGAGATCCAATCAGAGCGAATCTTTGAGGGTAGGTTGATCTCTGCAGAAGCAAGCAGAAGAGCCATTTTAAAAAGGCGCGGGCACGGCAAATGCAGGCGCAAAAGCTCAACAAACGCAGCAGCAGCAGTTACACAGGAGGAGAAGATGAGTTTGCAGAACTTCGCACAGTTCCGAGGACGGTTGCACAACAGTTAGGTTATTTAACGTTACATTATATTCAGCTCTGGGCTGCGTTTCCCAAAAGCATCGTAAGCCTAAGTTGATCGTAAAAACGATCGTACGACTGATCTTAATATTATGGTCTGTTTCCCAAAAGCATCGTAGCTTAAGTAGCACTTGAAAATCTTCGTGGAACTATGAGTGCTCTGGAGTAATCGTACATCCCCAAGTGCATCGTAAGAAGACAGATTTATGAGGACACCTGCAGGACAACCGGCAGATTACACTTTTATCTAGATTTAATACACTGCAGCGTGAGTAATATAATAATGTTTTGATTGTACTTTATTGTACACTTTATTGTACTCGTTTTTTGTTTGCATGAATTTATAAATGAAATAATTAAAAAGGGAATAAAAGATAGAAATACACATCTAAATTAAATGAATGAACAAAAAAAATCATAAAAGAAATAATGTGGGACTGGGCAAAAATAGGGATGAATTAAAAAAAAATCTGTCAATGAACTCCTGACGTGCACGAAAACCAGCTATGTACTGAGCATTTCTTGGTTGGTTTCTGTCTTTGTCTTTCGCTGACCCTCAATTAAAGAATGCGCTGTAGTGCAGCCATGATTTCCTCTGTATAGTGAGGTGTAAACTCTATACTAATCCTAGCTTAATTGAAGGAACATGTGAAGGTTATCAGGCTGTGAAAATGTTCACATATCCCAATGCCTATCATCAATTTCAGTAATGACATTAGGCCCTACTTTGAAGAAAGTGAAGGTGTGGCATGCTTAGAAATTGTATAGATTACATATTCCTTTAATCTATCTTCTGTTCATAATGATGAAAAGTTGTGCTTATTATAAAAATGTGTACTGGTAATTTTTTTTTTGTCTTTACCTGTAGAAATGTATTGGATAGATGAAGTACATACTGTACGTATACTTGTGTTATCTGTCACGCTAAATGTATAGACTTGATTGTCTTGATTGCTAATCCAAAACAGATGACAATTATTAGGTTAAATGTTCACAATACGATTCCATATAAGATTATATTTCAGCACTTCGTGAATGGATAGCGACTCTTAAGTAGCACTTAGAGCGCATTCTCGCGCGTTCATGTTAAGTGCGTTTTTGGGAAACGCTCGTGGAATTTCTGCGAGCGTTCGTAACCTTGCACGTAGAAAGCGCTCTTAAGAGCTAAGATACATCGTTATCGGGAAACCCGGCCCTGGCTGATTTCAGTTGACTTTGCTTATTAGCAACATACTAACGTTTTGCAGTGCACCCGGTCCGAGGGCAATGTCTCATGAACAACAGAAATGTCAGAGCTAGGACGAAAACGAAGAATTGACATCTGGTCACACTTCACATATGACAACAAGGACAACAAGACCGCCTGTAAACCGTGTGGAGCAAAAATCGCTGGGAAAAACACCACCAACTTGAAGCGATATTTAGTCGACTAAAACTAGACTAAGACTAAAAGACTTAAGACTAGACTAAGACTAAAACTCTTATGATATTTAGTCGACTAAAACTAGACTAAGACTAAAAGATTTCAGATGACTAAAATATGACTAAAACTAAATGGTGTGTTATTCAAAAGACTAAGACTAAATCAGAATTTGCTGTCAAAATTAACACTGCCTTCCGCCATATTTATTTTTCTTTCGCGCTCGATCGTCTTATCGCGTTGGATTTTGGGTAACGGCGCTTCAACGAGTGTACATCGAATGTACACTCAAAATCAGAGAGGATTGTGGGTAAAAGTAGTGAACGAATGTAGGGAATGCAGTCGTTCACTCAGAATTCGGACAGGACTACAAAATGGCCGACACCCGATATAGTGCACTATATAGGGAATAGGGAGTGGTTTCGAGTGGACACAGCTTAGGTCACAATTGTCAGTTGTTTGTGAATTTAGGCAAATCTTACGGTGGCCGAGAGAGCTCAACGCGCTGCAAATAAGGGCAAACTAACCCTGAAAGTAAACCTGCCCCGGAGCAGGTTATGTTCAGAGCTTAAGTTGCTATGGTTACTTACATACCTCGAAACTTGCCTCCGTTTTTGGAAACGAAAGCTGAGGTTATCCGTCTACTTACCCTTAAACTTACCCAGGTATGTCACATAACCTGCTTTTTGGAATACCCCCCAGTTTACCTGAGTGTTGGTTGTGTTATTTGAATCCAAGAGTTTTATACTGTATATGTTTTGTCAGTACAAACATAACAAGATGTTTGTCATGATTGTTGATGTTCAAAGTCCATCTTTGATGACAGTTTGACAAAAACTCGTCTAAAAGTTTTTTTCTGAATGGTTTGTTGGGTCAGGTGCTGTTACGACTTCCAAGTTTTAGTCTAGGGTCAGAAGAAACAACACAAAATTGTGATGATGGCAAGAGACAACACGCTACACAAACGGCCAGTTCATGGTTGTTTATTTTACATTCAAGATTGGGAAAACAAGTGACAATAGCCGACAATAGATGATGGAATAACAATATAGGAAAAAAAAATATTTCTATATTTATGTAAATATTGTATATAAAGACAAAGATGATAAACTGGGGAGGACACGAGTGAC
The DNA here is from genome assembly GCA_038088235.1 of Zacco platypus. Classification (NCBI taxonomy): domain Eukaryota; kingdom Metazoa; phylum Chordata; class Actinopteri; order Cypriniformes; family Xenocyprididae; genus Zacco; species Zacco platypus. The sequence continues at coordinate 14,747,538 of CM076065.1, read as the reverse complement.
ACCAAAGAAAAGAAAACAAAACCCATCTAACTCAAGCACTCTCAAGGTCTTGTTCTCTTTATTTTTACAAAGCCTTTTGCACAATTGAACACCATTTTCTCTTAAAATCACTTAAGTTGTTTGGTTTTGGGGACTCCTTTATTTCCACTATTTCTATGTTTTATAAAGGAATAAATAGTTGTTATTATTTTGACACTTCTCACAGATTTGATGTACAGCGTGGTGTTAGGCAGGGTTGCCCTATTACTCCTTTTTTATTTTTATTAGTTACTGAGTTGTTATCTGTGAACATTGTTCAGAATCAAGAATTGAAAGGAATTTCTGTTTTCGGGAGATTTCACATTTAGCAGAAGACACCACGTTATTCTTAAAAGATGAAAAACGTGTGTCAAAGGCTTTAAATTTAATTTACCAGTTTTATTGTGGTTCTGGTTTAAAATAGCTGCACGTTATGGTCAACAACCACGCTGCGAACATCTCTTGGTATGTAAGAGAGTCGTTTGCCAGTTTTTTTTTGTTTTTTTTTTATGATTGTTTTATTAGGAATTCTGCTGTTTTATATTTGGCAGGTTGATTCCATGACCAAGGGTTTCGTCTCAGTATTATGGGACGGAAAGCACTGCTACTTTGCCTGGGTCTCAATCCGGCCAAATTTGTTCTGTTTTTTTGAGTCAACTTTGTGTGTGTGCTTGTTTCTTCGGGATCTGATTATTGATCTCTGGGGAGTGAGCGCACAACCATAAAGTGTGGCCATTCTTTGACTGTGTTGTTTCTCAAACAGTGATCTCACCTGTGTGTTTGTGTGTGTGTGTGTGTGTGTGTGTGTGTGTGTTGGGGTTTAAGTGTGGTGTGAGAATTGAGGTCCACAGCAGGCCATCTCCCTCCTTTAAAATGTCTTTTGTATCTTTTTTTTATTATAATTTGGCATATTGTTGTTGTTTTTGTAAAGCAAGTTAAATCAATAAAATAAAAATGAAAAAAAGAATATCAATACATAACTAGATAAAACATTTACAGCCCAATGTTTCTATCTCCATGTTGTTTAGAATCCTTTTAAAACATCCCATGAAACCAGCTCCCTAAGTTGCAATTCCAGGCAGAGTGAGCAGCAAATTTAAATGCTTTTTCCTCAATTCAGTATGTACTCCTGGAACAGACAATTAAAAAAAATCTGATGCCAAATGAAAGCGATTTCAGACAAGAGGCATTCAAGCTGGTCATGTCCTGATAGTCATTTCATGTCATATTGAAGAGCAAAACATGAGAAAATTGCCAGTAAGTATTTTACTAAGTTTGAGGGAATTATGTTTTAAATGCCCTGATTTTCTATACTATCCTGAATAAAGATAACTATTTAATGATATCATGTTTTCAGTGGTGGACAGTAACAAAGTATTTTTAGTTTGTTACTGTATTTAAGTACATTTTTCAAATCTCTCTACTTTACTTGAGTATTTTTTTTTATTTTGAGCAAATTTTACTTTTATTTCACTACATTTAAGTTAAGATATATTTTTATTCATTATTTTAAAATGAAGAAATAGTCACATATGCTCAGAGACAGGGCCGTGCACAGGGGGGTGGCCAGATGGCTAGAGCCACTGCCCCTTTGCTCTCATTGGCTGAAGTGCCCCTCTCAACACAGTCATCGCATTACCAGGTAGATGCATTACAATACACATGACAGACACTGGTTGATCCACAGAATTAGTCATTTGGTAGTTTGTTTTTGTATTTCTGTCAGTAATGTTTTGCTCCTGGTCTTCTAGTGCTAACAACTTGTATCCACATTCTTAGAATTAAAATGCTCGTCTAATCAAATTATTGTACCAGTCACATCAGATCTAATATAAATAAGACCATATTTTCTGTTGATGGTACAATTTGTAGACAAAAAACAATGCCTTCACAAAGAAGACAGAGACAGGGAGAGAAAGAGCGAAGGGAGGCTGCTAAAGGCAGTTCAACACTGCAAACTTGGATTCAAAGCTCAGCAGGTAAATCATCATATAGAATACTTTATATTCATTATATCCACTTGTCTTAGTTGATATTAGTAATCTATAACCCATCATAGGCTATTAATAAACATTTTATTTAGGAACGTATTAATAGTAAGCCTATAAATAGTTAAAAAAGGTAATATAAATAATCTAAATGAGTTGTATATTAGCATTGTATAGTGATGTGTATAATATATTATAATATATACACACTCACCTAAAGAATTATTAGGAACACCTGTTCAATTTCTCATTAATGCAATTATCTAATCAACCAATCACATGGCAGTTGCTTCAATGCATTTAGGGGTGTGGTCCTGGTCAAGACAATCTCCTGAACGCCAAACTGAATGTCAGAATGGGAAAGAAAGGTGATTTAAGCGTTTTTGAGCGTGGCATGGTTGTTGGTGCCAGACGGGCCGGTCTGAGTATTTCACAATCTGCTCAGTTACTGGGATTTTCACGAACAACCATTTCTAGGGTTTACAAAGAATGGTGTGAAAAGGGAAAAACATCCAGTATGCGGCAGTCCTGTGGGAGAAAATGCCTTGTTGATGCTAGAGGTCAGAGGAGAATGGGCCGACTGATTCAAGCTGATAGAAGAGCAACTTTGACTGAAATAACCACTCGTTACAACTGAGGTCTGCAGCAAAGCATTTGTGAAGCCACAAGACGCACAACCTTGAGGCGGATGGGCTACAACAGCAGAAGACCCCACCGGGTACCACTCATCTGCACTACAAATAGGAAAAAGAGGCTACAATTTGCACAAGCTCACCAAAATTAGACAGTTGAAAATGTTGCCTGGTCTGATGAGTCTCGATTTCTGTTGAGACATTCAGATGGTAGAGTCAGAATTTGGCGTAAACAGAATGAAAACATGGATCCATCATGCCTTGTTACCACTGTGCAGGCTGGTGGTGGTGGTGTAATGGTGTGGGGGTGTTTTCTTGGCACACTTTAGGCCCCTTAGTGCCAATTGGGCATCGTTTAAATGCCACGGCCTACCTGAGCATTGTTTCTGACCATGTCCATCCCTTCATGACCACCATGTCCCCATCCTCTGATGGCTACTTCCAGCAGGATAATGCACCATGTCACAAAGCTCGAATCATTTCAAATTGGTTTCTTGAACATGACAATGAGTTCACTGTACTAAAATGGCCCCACAGTCACCAGATCTCAACCCAATAGAGCATCTTTGGGATGTGGTGGAACGGGAGTTTCGTGCCCTGGATGTGCATCCCACAAATCTCCATCAACTGCAAGATGCTATCCTATCAATATGGGCCAACATTTCTAAAGAATGCTTTCAGCTCCTTGTTGAATCTATGCCACGAATTAAGGCAGTTCTGAAGGTGAAAGGGGGTCAAACAGTATTAGTATGGTGTTCCTAATAATCCTTTAGGTGAATGTATAATTTATGCCGTATAATATTGAATCAAATGTCTAATAATTATACTTCTATTGAAGATGAGGCAGAGGCTCAGAGAGTGAAGGAGAGCCCATTGAGCAGCCAAATCAGACAGGTACAGGTGAGACTATTAAATTGGCTGACAGAAAAGGAATATGCTAGAGTGTGATAAAAAGAAAGATAGATATTCAATTATTTGAATGGAAAAGTAATTACAATACAACAACATAAACTGAATTAGCACTAAGCCTAACAACTGTATTTAGATTGTAAAAAGTTTGTTTTTTATTCTCTATATTAAGATGAAACTAGAGTCAAACTCAGAGTCAGTTCAACAGAGTAAAAGTGAAGGCCTTGGAAATGAACCAGAGACAGAAAATGTTCAGATTGAGAAAGAAAGGCAATACATTGAGACAGAAAGAGAAGAGACAGAGGCAGAACAGGAAGATATGGAGTGAGGCAGCCACAGCCATGTACACAAGGGAGAAAGAGCCAGAACAATGTGTTTTTGCTTCAGTTACAAAATCCATCAGATCCTGCCCATGTAAAGAAATACAATACAGCGTACAATGTGGCCTTCACAAAATTTTCAATTAATTTGTATTAACAAAACCCACCCCCTTAGTACCCCTTTTTTTGGTTTGGGCCACTGCCCCTCAAAATGTCTGTGCACGGCCCTGCTCAGAGACGCAAAAAGTGTGTCCAATTCGTGCACGAACTGATTCTTTTCAATCATCCTGTTAAATTTGTTCACAAATCACATCAAAGAATTCGTTTTGCAGCTGTTCTCGAGCCAACAACTCACTGATTCAATGATCCATTCAGAGCAAGTCTACAGTGAACTGAATTTACAAATCTGACTGAAAATTAGCCAAGAACTGGGGATCATCTGAGTGCGCGCGCGACTGATAGCGAAAAGTAAGTTAGACTGCTAATGTTGAATTTTACGGTTAATTATTGTAACTAAAATCATATCTAGAGCTGTGTCCGAAACCGCCCACTAGTTCACTCATTCACTAACCCCTATATAGTGCATGGCAGTTGAGCGCACTATATCAGCAAAGAGTGAACGAAAATGAGTGAGCGAATTCGGACGCTGACGTTAATAGCATGCGCCAGACAGCGCAGACAATTTCGTCATTAACATTTCCTATACCCATCTGTAATATGTCCTGTTTAGCTTAATGAATTATATAGTACTGTTTATTTGTCATGTTTATTGAGACAACATCCTCATACGTCCCTAAAGCAAATAAAAATTCGTCAATACATCATATTCTAAGTCTAAGACGTAGGTTAAATACACTGTACAATAGTTCACTAACATATGAGAAAAATAGACCAAATTATCATATGATAATAAGTATATATATTATGATATGAACCTGTATCATTTCGCTTCAAAATATCTTTACAAAGATGTTCTAATTAATAAAAAAATACAATTTCGTTGAATACAATTTCGTGTTAATTTCGTTGACGAAGACTATGACGAAAAATATTCGTCAACGAACCTTTTTCACAGACGAAAACTAAATAAAAACTAAATAAAAAGTCAGATATGATGACGAAAAATGTGACGAAATATAACTGACACTTAAGTCAACGAATAAAAACGAGACGAAAATATTAGGGCGGGACGAATGGAGAATAGGGTTGGGTACCTATGTACCGTATCGAATCAGAATGCGAAGGTCGGTACCTCATTTCTGTGCCACTTAAATGCCTGAAGTGATTGAAATATTTGTCCTCTGGTGCTATGACACGGACGTAAGCAGCATCAGATTCATCAACACGCCTGATCGCTAGTTAAATTCAAATACTGCGTTCATGGGGTGTCAGAATGCTCGGAAAAACTATTTCCTGAATGAGAAAACTCACGTGAACGTTGGAAAGCTTTGATGAGACAAACCCAATACATCTTTGTAGTAATGTTACTGTCCATTTTGTTTTCACATTTCGAATTAAAAATCACAAATCGTCGGGAAGTGAGACCATCCGTGAAGCGCGTGAGCGCAGCAACTACACTTGCGCTGACTGCAGTGCAGCAGGTGCTCTACCGTTAGCTTTAGCTAGCTAAATTAAACGCGCTTAAATTAAAATGCCTAAAACTAAACGCTCCAAAGTGTGGCTATATTTCACGAGAAAGGATTCTGACACCGCGACATGTAGCAAATGTTTTACAACAGTTGCGTGTAAAGGCGTTAACACGTCAGACCTAATGAAACATTTGAGGGCACGTGGAATAAACTTGAAAAGAAGAGGGATGCACCGTGTTTGACAGCTTGCGGACATCAGCTGCCACTATCAGTGTGGATGACCTCAGCCCTGTAAGCGGGACAGTCTTCCCATATTGTCTGCACTTTCAAACACATACCTGTGTGTGCAGGCCTCATCGACACCTTCTGAGAGAGTTTTCTCCTGTGCAGGACATGCAATAATTCAGGAGAGGTGTCGTATTATGCCAGAGAAGGCAAATTATATTTCTGCAAAAAAATTGCTGAAATTTAAAGCTGTTAAATTATTGTAGTTGAGCTAGTTGGCTTAGGTTTTACTGTTGTTGTGTTTTGTATTTACTTGTATGTATGTATGTGTATATATATATATATATATATATATATATATATATATATATATATATATATATATATATATTCATGTATACTTTAAACTTTTAATATATTGTTTAATTTAAAGAACTTTTTTTGTCCAATAAAAAGGTATTCTTGACTGAGTCATCCACCATCATTTTGTGGATTTTTTTAAAGTATCGGTTCAGGCACCGTTTTGGCACCAGTACCGTTTTAAAAGTATCGATTTGGCACCGGTATCGAAAAAAAACCAAACGATACCCAACCCTAATGGAGAAGAGATCCAATCAGAGCGAATCTTTGAGGGTAGGTTGATCTCTGCAGAAGCAAGCAGAAGAGCCATTTTAAAAAGGCGCGGGCACGGCAAATGCAGGCGCAAAAGCTCAACAAACGCAGCAGCAGCAGTTACACAGGAGGAGAAGATGAGTTTGCAGAACTTCGCACAGTTCCGAGGACGGTTGCACAACAGTTAGGTTATTTAACGTTACATTATATTCAGCTCTGGGCTGCGTTTCCCAAAAGCATCGTAAGCCTAAGTTGATCGTAAAAACGATCGTACGACTGATCTTAATATTATGGTCTGTTTCCCAAAAGCATCGTAGCTTAAGTAGCACTTGAAAATCTTCGTGGAACTATGAGTGCTCTGGAGTAATCGTACATCCCCAAGTGCATCGTAAGAAGACAGATTTATGAGGACACCTGCAGGACAACCGGCAGATTACACTTTTATCTAGATTTAATACACTGCAGCGTGAGTAATATAATAATGTTTTGATTGTACTTTATTGTACACTTTATTGTACTCGTTTTTTGTTTGCATGAATTTATAAATGAAATAATTAAAAAGGGAATAAAAGATAGAAATACACATCTAAATTAAATGAATGAACAAAAAAAATCATAAAAGAAATAATGTGGGACTGGGCAAAAATAGGGATGAATTAAAAAAAAATCTGTCAATGAACTCCTGACGTGCACGAAAACCAGCTATGTACTGAGCATTTCTTGGTTGGTTTCTGTCTTTGTCTTTCGCTGACCCTCAATTAAAGAATGCGCTGTAGTGCAGCCATGATTTCCTCTGTATAGTGAGGTGTAAACTCTATACTAATCCTAGCTTAATTGAAGGAACATGTGAAGGTTATCAGGCTGTGAAAATGTTCACATATCCCAATGCCTATCATCAATTTCAGTAATGACATTAGGCCCTACTTTGAAGAAAGTGAAGGTGTGGCATGCTTAGAAATTGTATAGATTACATATTCCTTTAATCTATCTTCTGTTCATAATGATGAAAAGTTGTGCTTATTATAAAAATGTGTACTGGTAATTTTTTTTTTGTCTTTACCTGTAGAAATGTATTGGATAGATGAAGTACATACTGTACGTATACTTGTGTTATCTGTCACGCTAAATGTATAGACTTGATTGTCTTGATTGCTAATCCAAAACAGATGACAATTATTAGGTTAAATGTTCACAATACGATTCCATATAAGATTATATTTCAGCACTTCGTGAATGGATAGCGACTCTTAAGTAGCACTTAGAGCGCATTCTCGCGCGTTCATGTTAAGTGCGTTTTTGGGAAACGCTCGTGGAATTTCTGCGAGCGTTCGTAACCTTGCACGTAGAAAGCGCTCTTAAGAGCTAAGATACATCGTTATCGGGAAACCCGGCCCTGGCTGATTTCAGTTGACTTTGCTTATTAGCAACATACTAACGTTTTGCAGTGCACCCGGTCCGAGGGCAATGTCTCATGAACAACAGAAATGTCAGAGCTAGGACGAAAACGAAGAATTGACATCTGGTCACACTTCACATATGACAACAAGGACAACAAGACCGCCTGTAAACCGTGTGGAGCAAAAATCGCTGGGAAAAACACCACCAACTTGAAGCGATATTTAGTCGACTAAAACTAGACTAAGACTAAAAGACTTAAGACTAGACTAAGACTAAAACTCTTATGATATTTAGTCGACTAAAACTAGACTAAGACTAAAAGATTTCAGATGACTAAAATATGACTAAAACTAAATGGTGTGTTATTCAAAAGACTAAGACTAAATCAGAATTTGCTGTCAAAATTAACACTGCCTTCCGCCATATTTATTTTTCTTTCGCGCTCGATCGTCTTATCGCGTTGGATTTTGGGTAACGGCGCTTCAACGAGTGTACATCGAATGTACACTCAAAATCAGAGAGGATTGTGGGTAAAAGTAGTGAACGAATGTAGGGAATGCAGTCGTTCACTCAGAATTCGGACAGGACTACAAAATGGCCGACACCCGATATAGTGCACTATATAGGGAATAGGGAGTGGTTTCGAGTGGACACAGCTTAGGTCACAATTGTCAGTTGTTTGTGAATTTAGGCAAATCTTACGGTGGCCGAGAGAGCTCAACGCGCTGCAAATAAGGAAATACATGCAAATAGAAAAAAACACCAACAAATTAAGAAAACGTGATCTTCAGTTTGATAACACGTGCTGCAAATCCTCACAACACAAGCAAATACAGCAACGCGGAAACACAACGGAAATGTTTCAAGGGGACCCCAAAAATTGACGAACCCTACTAGGAGTTGCTTATTAGCTTTGTCCGAAACCACTCACCCGTTCACTCACTCACTAATCCCTATAATACGGCATTTGAGTGCACTGTGTTCACAATCATTAAATACTATAAAAAACTGCAAACAAAAAAAAAAAACGCATATTAACAAGTGTACATTATTTCATGTATTTATTATTTTTAATATAGTGTTTTTCAGTTTGCCAGAAACTCAGACTCACAGATGACGTGGTCGTCGAGCGCCCTCAGGCGGCCGTTACGATGACATTGGATTAAAGAATATTTTTAAATCATCCACAAAATTATCATCTCTTAAGTTTAATGAGTTAAAAACAATGTCACATATTAAAACACTTTGCTGTTAGTGAAACACATTACATTGTGTTAATGCCTACATAATATATTTTAATAATATTTTTTTTAGCTTGTGCTGTTGTCAAGTAGGGTTCGTCACTTTTTGGGGTCCCCTTGAAACATTTCCGTTGTGGTTTGTGCTATTTGCAGCGCGATTCTGTGTTTGCGTGTGTTGTTAGGATTTGCAGCACATGTGTTGTCAAACTGATGATCACGTTTTCTTAATTTGATGGTGTTTTTTTGCTATTTGCATATGTTGTTTTTTTATTTGCAGTGCGTTGAGCTCTCTCGGCCACCGTATAATCTGTTGTAAAGGGCAATCTGTTTAAACCCACTGAAATGCTTTAATGTGGACACGTCCACAGCATTGTCTGATCTCGATTCAAACAGATTAAATCAATTTTAAAACCAACTTGGCGCTTCAAGTAAAGGTTGTGTCGATTACATCGTTACGGCCATAGACATAATAAAATACATAGACGCCCCATTCGCCGCTTTGGAATGTTGCTGCGGTACGTTAACGCGTCCGCCATATTGCTGAGGGCAAAACTGCACTGTAAACTAATGCAAGTAAACTGGCGAGCTGCAGTTTTTTGGATAAAAACGAAAATAACGTTTACATTTATCAACCAATTTCAGTGTGTTATGAAGTACGTGGTGTACGACAAGTTCCATCTCTAGTTACTTAAAACCTCGATGGTAGACTTTAAAAAATATTTATTTTAATAGTAAAAGCTCAGACTTGTCCTGTATTTGGCTGTTTATTCTTGGATAAGAATTGTGTAGATGCCCATAATGAGAATTTATATTTTCACATGAAATGAAAAAAATATTTCTTATTGTGGGAAAGGCATTTTCTATAATTTAACTCATTTTAGCTTTTCTTGTGTTTAGAATTGACCACCATTGTGAAAATGAAGCAAATCGTCAAAAACAAATCAAACACACTGGAAAAACATATTCCCTTCTTATAGCTACTTCCCATTGTCTCCTCAACTCTTTGTCTCTGGGAAACCTTCAATGTTTGAGAAAAGTAAGCTAGCCAACTAACTAACGTTACAATAATTCACAAAATGTCAGTCACCTAACCGAAACGAGTGCTTGTCTTAAAAGTCGGTTTTAAGAAAATAAAGATGCATATTTAAATTTCAGGAAAATTAGTTCATAAAATAAAATAATATACACAAAAAAATATAATGTATATCATGTAAACTCAACTTTCACAGCTAATTAGCGACATTGCTAGCTATTTTCTGACTGCCGGTGGCCAACTACTATCAACATAATTATATAATGACCAAATACAACAGAAACAAATGTTCAGCCTTACATGTGAAAAGTTATTCCCCGAGACCAGTATTCAATTGTGCGGCGATTTGTACAGCCCCAAGCAGCACACGAACCAGGCATTTTTCTCAATTCCAGTTATGAGAGTTATGGGAACGTTGACCTGCACAATATGGCGGCGCCGTTGACGTACCATCCAGAGGCCAATGAGGAATCTATGTATTTTATTATGTCTATGGTTACGGCACTAGGTGGCGACAAGTGACTGTTAAACTATTTGACTTTGAACGATTCATTGAAAAGATTTTTTCAACATTGATTCATCCAGTAATGAAACAAGTGAAGTAGTTATGAGTGAGTCATTGAATCATTTGTTCAAAAACATTTTTTTAAATAATTAATTTAAATTAAATTTAAATTGACTAAAGCAATTAATATTTTGTCCCCTAGTGAATAATTATATGTTATTTTTTTTAGTTGTCTGTTCGGAATCGTGGGAGAATTATGATCTTTATTTGAAAGAAAATAAATCTTGATTCTCATTTTAACCAGAATCGTGCAACTCTAACACAAATTAAAATAACACATGTACATGTTATGTGTTCTCTGTCTGGACTGTTTAGTTTAATTTTCACATGTGCTCTTTGTTTATGTTCGCGTCACCATCATCATTAGTTCATTCCTGTCAGCTGTTCGTCATTATTAGTTATGTTATGCTCCTGCGTCTCAGTCTTTAGTTCCTGTATTCAATCCCTGTGTTTCTCTCACTCCTGGTCGGTCATTGTATATTGTTTGGATGTCTTGTGTGCATGTTGTTGTTCTCATCATTTCGCCTGTGGATTATTACATAATGTCTTTTCCTGTGAAACCCGTCGTGGTACTCCTTATTACCCACAAGAACGTAACAGTACGTTCATCTTCCACGCTGCTGTAGCAATTTCTTAATTTTTTGTGTTAATCCCTATGTATGTTGTATGTTTTTATTGTTTGTCAACACATTACATATTATGTATCTGCATCCACTAATCTTCCATCCATACTGACTGGTGCTAGCTATTTGACAATTCATAGTCACTCATAATTATTTTGAGCAATAGGATTATATAAAATATATAATATAAAATTTAATTATATAAGTGCCCTATATAAAATTACAAAATAAACATTCATGTATCAGTACTTTTTTACTTAAGTACATTAAAAACCAAGTATTTTTGTACATTCACTCAAGTAAAATTGAAAAGGCACTAAATACTTTCACTTGAGTAAAATTTTATTATACGTTTCTTATATTATACGTTTACTCAAGTACTTGATTTGTGTACTTCGTCCACCACTGCATGTTTTGTTTTTGTTTGGACTGTTTCGAAGAATTTCTGTACTTCTCAGCTTCAAGATATCTAAACAACAGGCTGATTAAATTAATATATTTTTGTTCTAGCTCTACTGCAAGTAAACCTATGAATTTTACCTACCCAGATCTCTAACCCTACAGAAGCTTGTTTCCTCCACTGAGCAAAAAAGTAAAAGAGGTAAGTTAGACATTTTATCTCACAATTCTGACTTTTTTTTCTTGCAATTGCGAGATTACATCTCACAGTTCTGACATTTTTCCTCAAACTTGCAATTGTGAGTTGAGAGTCAGAATTGTGTGTTATAAAGAATTGCGAGATATAAACCTGCAATACTGATAAAAAGTCAGAATTGTGATATATTTTTTAATTATTCCGTAGCAGAAACAAGCTTTACTAACTATGCTACAATGCACTATTATTTCAGAACTGTAATCATTAACCCTGTAATAAAGCCTCTCTGTTCTTTGATGATGGGTTGATAAACAGGTTTGCACGAGGAAGTGCATCAGACAGTGTATTAATGCGGACAAAGAAAATAAACCCTGTTGCATGATGTTCTAGTGCTGAAGTACAAAAACAATTTAAATAAATGTAAAAGGTCATTTGATAGTGTATATACATGTTTGACAGAGTTGGGTATTTGGTTCATTTTCATTTTAATATAGTAATGATAATGCTTCTATTGAAAGGACACATCAGGACCCCTGAACGAGTTAACTTCTGCATCATTACTCTGAAAACCAGTAGTCAGGTTCACAGAAATCCACAGTTCTGTGAGGAAATTGTGCTGGACTTCTGTTTTACTCTGAATGAATGACAGACTGCTGTAGGTGAGGCTTCTGTAGTTTTATTGTCTCTTTGAACACATTTCAGACTATCCAATGCACAAATGTTCGCAGTCTGTGTCTGTCAAGAAGTGTGGCATGTATATGTGAAGCATCTTTGTAGATTTAAAAAGTATTGTTTTTATTGTTTGTGTTCTTGTACCTAGAGCACTTGAGATGTCTGTTTTTCCTTTCATGGTTTTTCTGTTCTTCTCCAATGAATTTGTACTGGAATCTTCAGGTGAGTCACTTCCTATAGTGCTGTATAACAAATGAATATAATCAAAAAGCTTTCCTATTACACCATGTGAAACAAGGTTTTAAAGTGTTTGTTTATATTGCTTTTCTGTTTTCAGAACTTGCAAAATCAGAATTGCCTGAAAGGATAACGGCACTGAGCGGCTCTTGTGTGCAGATACCTTGTAGATTTAATGGGTCAGAGATCAAGTTTAAGAACACAGTAAATATATCTGGTGTCTGGATAAAGAAGATTCATACTTTTCTTGATCCAGGGAGTTTGGTAGTTTTTAATGGAAGTTCAAACATCATCAAAGGATTCAGTCGTATAGAGATACTTGGAAATCTTAGTCAGCGTGATTGTACCACTGTTTTCTATGATGTTATGAACAATCATTCAGACAAATACTTCTTCAGGGTGGAAACAAAAACACCAAGTCAGAAATACACATATCAGAATCCCATCTACATTTCTGTCTCAGGTAAGTGGCTCTCCACTGTAAACTATATTGTTCTGATGTGAAATTTTTATAAATACTCAATGATTGTGATTCATGATTGTGAAGTCCTTGAATATTTTTAAAATTAATGTATGGTGTCCTCCATGGATAAACTAAATGTTAGAATTGATACTTCACTAAGCTTTGCTCTCAGGTAAGTGGGTCTCCATGGTAAAATATATTATTCTGTTATGCTGCCAAAATTATTCTGAGATTGATTCATAATCATGGAGTTATTTGATGGGTTTCCCAATTATTAGTAATTTTATGCATCTTTCAATGAAAAATATACGCATACCTTAAGTAAAATGCCTTAATTTGCAAGATAATTTAGTCTTAAATCAGATTTAATCTTAGTTTGTTTTTTTGTTTTTTTAAATTGTTGAATAGATAAAAGAATTGTATTTGGGATTGTTCCCTTGTTAGAGATCCTTAAAGTCCCCACAACAACAACAACAACAATAAAAACTTAAAATAGCAAATTAGGAACATTTGGTAATACCTATAGTAAACTAATTGTTTTCCACAATCAAGAGGAAGTCTATTTTTTGTGGAAGTTAAGCAAAATGGGCACACAGACTTCTGGAATTGCAAATGAGATTTGTTTTTGAAACGTACCTATATTGACACTGTAGTTCCAAGATCCAGTGTGCATACTTTATTAAATTAAAATAATACAATTAAGTGAGTGTATTAAAGAAAGTGCTTTAAAACAAAAGTTAAATAAAATAGAAGTTAAAATTGCTTATTTTAGACACAGTTTTCACCTTTTACTAACAGTCCAGCTGTGAAAATAATTCAAAATTGATTCATTGAAGAATCAACCTTTGGGAATCAAGGAACACACACCCCCGGGTTCACAATAAGGTTTAAGCCTAGTCCCAGACTAAAATGTAAGTTTGAGCTGTTTAACAGAAAGCAACTTTTATATTACTAACATATATTAAAATATGTACTGACATATATTAGAATATGTCAGTGCCATTGTTTAGTCTCATGATGCACACCAGTAATGTTTTTTTTCTAAGGCACGCTTATATAAAAGCTATTTAAATGTCCTAATTGAACTAAGGCCTAGTCCTGGCTTAATCTAAGCCCTGTCTGTGCCATGGTTATATTTTATAGCACTTTATACAATAGAGATTGTTTCAAAGAAGCTTCACAGTAATAAACAGGAAAATAATGGAATCAATTATGCAAAATTCAAAAATGAAATTCAAATTCTGCTGTATAGCATCTGTAGCAAAACAGTGTCATTATTCAGCTCCAGTCAGGTCAGTGTTGGTTCAGTTATGTAAAGTTCATTCTAAGTTCATGTAAATTTCAGTTTGTGTGAAATTCATTCTATATAAAGTTAAATTCAGATATCAGCAGCTCTACTTATGACAGTAGTGTCATACGTAGAGCTGCTGATTTTTCATCCCCTGAAAAATGTCCACCTTTACAACACGTGTGTATGGACATGAATGGGTTCATAATCTCGTTCTAACGTTAGTGAACCTTGTAAGTAACCTTGTAAGTCGCTTTGGATAAAAGCGTCTGCTAAATGATGAAAAATGTAAATGTAAATTTACATAAAACATGACCAAACCATCTCCATATAAGGGCTTTCTGCACAATCTTTCCTCACAGCCTTTCATCACTCTCGTCAAACATATGCTGCTCTCTGCAGAAGCGCTCTCGCCAGATCCTCGAGTAATGGCAAGTGTGCCATTCTGAGCAGTTCTCACAAACAGCACCTTTTATACAGACCTCTCATTGGCCAGCTGTACATCTGTAAATCTGTGTTATTCAGAGAAACCTCCCAGATGAACATATAATGCAGCTTTTCTTACTCTTGAACTGTGATGGAATGTATTCAAGATGAAAATATATAATATCAATATAATTATAGTCATGTTAGGATTACTTTACTGCACAGAGTAAGTGATTTTTGCATCTGGTTTCAGTTGTTCCTCTGTTCTTTTTTAAATTGTTTTACAAAATTTTTGGTGAATCGTGATTTGTGCGAATGCATGTGAATGAGACCCATTGTGTTTTTGTGGTTTTCTTCTAATTTAATAGTGTTTTATACAGTGTACTCTTTTTTTGTTCTTTTGCCCTGTAGATAGACCTCAACCTCTCATCCTTAAACCCACTGATCTGAAAGAAGTGAAGGAGGAAACGACAGTCAATCTGAGCTGCTCTGCTGAAGCCCCCTGCCCCAAACAACCTCCTACAATATCCTGGTCCAACATCCCTGAATCTGCCCACATTACAACACAGTTACAGGGGAAACCTGATAAAACCCAGTCAGTGTTTTCAAACATGACCTTCAGAGCTTCATACATGGATCACAGGAAGAACATCTCCTGCACTGTTACATATCCAAGAAAAACATCTAATGACTCAACTGTGAAGACCACCGTGATGCTACGAGTCCTGTGTGAGAGATTTGGAGTAGTTTTGCTTTTTCATTAGCATTATTATGTTCAGATGTGTAATATTATAACATCTAGTTTATCTAAAAATGTTTATTTTTTGCTCTAAAGTTCCTCCAAAAGAAACTCACATCACCATCGATCCAGCTTCTTCAGTCTCTGTTGGCACTAATGTGACTTTGACCTGCAAAAGCAAAGCCAATCCATCAAATAACATCAACTACACCTGGTACAAACGTGGACAGGAGAATCAACTGGATTTTGGAGAACAACTGACCTTTACTGTAAATAGGAAGAGTGGAGGCCGGTACTTCTGCATAGCAAAGAATGAACATGGTATTCAGTCAAAAGAGATTCAGCTGATTGTGGCAGGTGAATTTAATTTTATGCACCGATACTAAACATTATCTGATGATCATTATGTTCCAGTTTTATGACTGAATTGTATTTTTAAATTATCTGCACAGCCTACTATCTAACTAATTTTGCTTTATTATTTTTTTTACACAGAATATGCTTCGTTAGAATCACAGTCTTTGATCATTGGCTGTGTACTAGGAGTTTCAGCATTTCTGTTGATATTTCTTCTGATAACACTTTTCCTGAGGTAATCACAGTTAGATGGTGAATTGTATAGAAGAGCAACCTTCAGAACTTCAGAATAAATGAATTCAGATCTATGTCATTTCACTTTGAAACATTCAGAAAATCTGGTGTTTACAGTATGGTGGTCCGTTGAGTATTTTATGAATTTCTGGACTTCTTATTAATACAGAGTACAAAGAGTAAAGGCATCCACTATTAGGGAAACTGACGTCTCAGATCAGGTATGTTTGACACTCTTTTAGCAGATCGCGTTACTGACATTTTAAATAAATTATCATAAAAAGCAGCTACAATACCTTATGTTTACTATAATGGTTTATTATGTACAGAAACCAAAAATCAAGGACAGTATATCCACAAAAATCATTATTTATTATGTTTGCTCTTTCAGGGTCAGGAAAAACAAGTGCAGATCAGCTCCATTTTTGCTAATGGTGCTTTTGTGTCGGGTGAAGATCTAGAGATACCAAAGGATGAGAATGATTTAGTCCAATATGGAGAGATTGACTTCTCCAATCCCAAAACCAAAAGCACCGCAGTGAAGAGCTCCGGACAAGAGACAATATATGCTGAGGTCAGAGGCCCAGAGAAGATGAACCAGGATTAGTTTACATTTGAATAAATAGCTTGAGTGAACTGTGTAAATGTAGTTTGCTTTATTGGTTTGGGTTGTCATTCAGTATGGAAATAAAACATTATATACTGTGTGTATGTATGTATATATATATGTATATATATGTGTGTGTGTATATGTTTTTTTTTTTTTTTTTGTTTGTTTGGTGGATGATTGGTATATTTTTCCTGATACTTTTCTGTTCCGTTTTTTCTTCATTCATTCCTCCCTAAATGGTAGTTCAAATATCTATGTTAGTGCATGCTTATGTTTTAGTCACAGATGAGCAAATATTTTACTCTTTGGTTTTTTTTTTGGTAAAGGGGTGTTACATGTTTATCTGTCTAGACTCTGTGTGTTGTCATTTCCCTGTTGTCTTCATTGATTTCATTGGTGATTTGAGTTCATTATTAGTTCAGTCGTATCAGCAGTCTCTTGTTAATTAGTCTTGTTTGCTCACTGTGTTTCGGTTACATAAGCCCTGTGTTTCATTCAGTCCTTGTCTTGCGTTAACATTGTTTCCTGGTGTCTGTACCGTTTCCCTTGTTGATCCTCCTGAAGTCATTAAAAGTTATATGTTCAAGACATCCTTCTTTGTGCGCGTCTTCCTGGACACCGGTTCCATAACAAGGGGGACAGACCATGCTTTTATAGATCACTACACAGTTAATTATAAAAACTTTTTTTTCACCACACTAATATTTGAGCCCATTTTTAAGATTTACAAATTTCAGTAAAATTCCATCAAAATTGATTACATATAATGAAGATTTTTAAATGAGTTTTTTAAAAAAAAAAGAACTAAAGCTTAATATAACATTTTGCATAAATCTTAATGGAACAATGAAATGAAGCATTCGATTTTGTGATTCGTATTCATAAATTTAAAATAAGTTGTTTTCCTGTTAAGTTTTAAATGATCAAACAGATTTTTTTAAATAAAGACAATTATTTAATAATTATATGCAGTGTTTTTTGTTTGGTTTATTTTGCAGAAGTGATCATATTTATTATATATGAATGCTGCTGTATTTTATATGTGATATGCTGCAGTAAAGATCTGAGTATCAGAACTGAGCTGAGCCGGACGATTACGTCACTGTTTTCTCCAGTGCTGCTATACCTAAATTACCTAGACTAATAACTATTGATCTTTGCAACGGAATGAATCAATAATATATAGAATAAGCTGCACAATGACACCATTTTCTTATTAATGTAAAGCTGCTTTGCCACAATTTGCATTGTAAAAAGCGCTATATAAATAAAGATGACTTGACTTGACTTGAGTAACAGTTTAGAACAATGGTCCATCATTAGTAGGTTATTTTGCAGGAATTAATGAAGGACACAAGAGTAGTTCTACAGTAAAAGTTATTACCATTAACTAATATGCAAACAAGTTTATCTAATCAGTAATGGCAAATTTACAATTAAGATGGTTCCATATTAGGTAAGTAATAATTACTGAATGAGATTAGCCTAATTAAAAACTATGACAAATTATAAATAATTTCTAATAACAACAATAACATGTGTCTGAGACAGAAGCACTCCACAGGAACTACTAGTGATCTGGACCATTTTGACAAACATGTTTCCACTTTAAAATCATGGTCCAGATCACTAGTAGTTCTTAGTAATTATGATGCATTTTATGACCATTTTCATGTTAAAAAAGAGCGACTATAGGATCTATCTCAGTTCTAAATTTGCTGGTTAGTTAATCTTGTTTCCATATTAGTTAATGTTAGTAGATGAAGTGTTACTGTAGAACTACTCATTTGTCCTGTATCAATGACGGACCATTATTATAAAATGTTTCCAAGATCTGTTTCATTATTTCTAATTAGTCATTCAAATGATGTTTTGGAAATGTCGTTATAACAGTGTGAAGCTGCTGTTGAGGTAAAGTGTCTTGCTCCAGCATTCTGGTGACAGTTCACGAAAGTGATTTTGTTGAGATCAAAACCTATAATCTTATGTTTATTGAGTCAGATTTTAATTAGAACAAATGATGATAATGGAAAAAAAGGTCTGCACGTTAGCAAGTAAAACATTTTGTTGTAGCCGTTTGTCTATAATTAGTTTGAATTGGAGTTTATTTGTTATGAGTTATGTATTTATTATTATTATTGTGTGTATATTTGTATTTTGTGAGTTAATTTAATTAATTATCATGCACCTGTCGGGGGGAGGATATGAATGTCACCGCATAAGGGCTGAGGGGGAAGTGACAAAGAGGAACAAATGTTTGGATTTGGGAATGGTGGTTACTGAAAGTTTTTTGACCACTTCGTTAATTTTGCTTGGTTTTTCGTTTGTTTGAATTATGAACTTAATTTAGAAATACTTTGGAAACAAAACATTTTGTTTTAATAAACGAAATTAATGTTTGAAATGAAAGATGGCGTTTGGAGTGGAGTGCGTGCAAAAATAAAATAATCGCTAAACCCGGATCCACGGCCCACTAAGAAAGGCCGATACACATTTAACACACTAAAAGGGTCAGCTGTTATATTAAAATGCTGAAGTACAAAAATGAGAGATTTGTTCAGTATTAAATTTGAAGTATGTATGTATTACAGTATGTTGGGAACTTTTTGGACTTGAGCGTGGTGCTTGTATTTAAATTTGGTCACAGTAAACCCTTTAACTGTAAAAACCACAGCGGAACTATGTTTGAAAACATTTGCATAGTAATTGTATGTGAAGACAACAAAATTATTCACTTCTGTTTTTCCTTGAATTACAGACTGCTCCAGGTAAGGATGTTCTATCAATTTTTAATACTATCACATTTTAAAAAAAAAATATATAAAAAAGGTAGCACTTTATTTTACTGTGTCCTTGTTAAACATGCATGTAGTTATAAACTGCATAATTACATGCAACTAATCCTAAACCACATCTTAACCCGTAAGTACCTGTAAGTACATGTAGTGAATTACTATTACTCTGTACTTAAATGTGTAATTACACTGTGACATGGACACCTTAAAATAAAGTGTAACGAAAACAATTAATTATTATAAATTCATGGGTAACACTTTACAGTGAGGTTCATTAGTTAACTTTAGTTAACAACATTAGTTAACATGAACTAATAAAGAACTGCACTTATACAGCATTTATTAAGCTTTATTAATGTTAATTTCAACAATAACTAATACATTTATTAAAATCTTGTTAACATTAGTTAATACACTGTGAACTAACATGAACAAACAATGAACAACTATATTTTCATTAACTAACCTTAACGAAGATGAGTAAATACAGTAACAAATGTATTGCACATGGTTTGTTCATGTTAGTGAATACATTAACTAATATTTAACTAATAATGAACCTTATTTTAAAGTCTTGCCAAATTATGTTTTATGTTGCATGTTTATATTGCTTTTCTGTTTTCAGAACCTGCATACGCAGAATTGCCTGAAAGGATAACAGCACTGAGCGGCTCTTGTGTGAAGATACCTTGTAGATTTAATGGGTCAGAGATCAAGTTTATCGGCACAGAAAGTATATCTGGTGTCTGGATCAAGAAGATTCATAATTTTGGCAATCCAGGGAGTTTGGTAGTTTTTAATGGAAGTTCAAACATCATCAAAGGATTCAGTCGTATAGAGATACTTGGAAATCTTAGTCAGCGTGAATGCACCACTGTTTTCTACGATGTCATGAACAATCATTCAGACAAATACTTCTTCAGGGTGGAAACAAAAACACCGGGTATGGTTTACACATATCAGAATCCTATCAACATTTCTGTCTCAGGTAAGTGGCTCTCCACTGTAAACTATATTATTCTGATGTGACTATTGTAAAATTACACACTGATTATGGTTCATGATTAAGTCCTTGAATATTTTTATAATTAAAATTAAAGTATTGTGTCCTGCATGGATAAAAAAAAATGTTACAATTGATGTTTCACAAAGCTTTGCCTATATGGAGTCAGATTGGTCTCTTTAAAGTCTGTATTAAACAGTAGTGTTGATAGTCTTATGTGACTTATATCACTGTCAGGCAGAAACCTTTGTTGTCTTTTTTTTTTTTTAATCATTATTATTGGTCACCCTTTACGTCTGTCTGTGGGTTTTGTAAATTTGTGACCACTGAAAAGTATTAAAAAGAGCTTGTGACTAAACCTCTTAACTTCACTGGATCTTCAAACTGTTGATAAAACCTTATAACTTCACCCGGCCCGTGAATGAAGTTCCACACGCAGTTTGCGCCGACTCTTGCAATACATCAGTAAATAAACTGTTCATTTGAAAATGCACAGTGTTTTCTTTAATCAAGAAACACTATATAAAGGCTAATGTTTTATGTATTTGATCAGAGAAGAGTGTCTCAGTCTAGCATTTGTCGTTGAGTCATAGCCAATTCTCTTAAATAGCCAGTGTCAAGCACTTCATCTTTAATGAGATCATATTTTGGCCAAATGAAAAAAAACTGAGCTGACGTAGAAAACATGTATGTGTAAAACTTGTAACCATTTCAACTTGAAACTGGGCTTTTGAGATAAAGAATCTACTGTCAATCATAGGAATCATTTGCATGGTTTCTGGCCCAAACAAAGAATTTTGTCAATGAAGAATTGATCGGATGGTTGTGGTTTGCTATTGCTTTGATGTCATGTGAGTGACAGATTGTCCCGCCCTCGGGCCAGTAAACAGAGATGATGCTGTTTGAGAGGAAGTTAGTTTGATAAAAGATTGTGAGGGCACATGATTTTTTTTTTTTTAAATAATAATGAGATGCACAGATAAAACAATTATAATAAACACTCCAATATACAAAATAATAATTGTCCATTTTTATTTCATGGTGATGAATAATTCATGCAAAAGTTATGAAGGCAAATTCACATGAAACTTAATTCAAATGTGCAACAAAAAAAAATCATGTGCTGGAAAAAAAAAATAAAGAAAAAGTAAAATACATAAAATACATTTCACAAAACACAGTCTGGATTTACATTCTGGACAAGTCAATAGTTGTCGAAAGTCAGAGCCTGTCTTCAGATTTGAGCTAACAGATTTCACAGAAATATTTTGCGCCAGTTTTAGAATAAAAATAGTTTTCATTTGTTAATCGTCTCCTAGCAACAAGGTGCATGTATCTGCAGGAGTTTGTTGTCCTTTGAATGATTTGAAGGAAATCACCATGAAATTGTTTTTTATTTTTGCCATATTGATTTATGAGTGATTTAACTCAGACAGAATTTACAGAAAATGTTCTCAAAATAATAAATGGTATCACTTTACAATAAGGTTCATTAGTTAAATATTAGTTAATGTATTAACTAACCTTGAGCAATACATTTGTTACAAATCTTTGTTAATGTTAGTTAATGAAAATATAGTTGTTCATTGTTTATTCATGTTAGTTCACTGTGCATTAACTAATGTTAACAAGATTTTAATAATGTGATTTTATTAAGATTTTAATAAAGTGACACAAGCCCCGAACCCATGCAGGACATCAGAACATCGTCGGGTAAAATGGCCCCAAGCTAACAAGGAGAAGGAGTGGCTCCAATTTGATGAAGACGCTGACACCATCTTGGAAGCAATAGTTAAGGGTGACGCTGATCGACGCCTCCAGACAATGACCACCATCATCATCAGCCTAGCAGCTGAGAGATTTGGGCTGGAAGAGAAGAAAGCAGTGAACCTCCCCTACATTATGAACAACAGGGCGAACAAGATCCACCAGCTTAGGCAAGAGCTGAAGAGCCTGAGGAGGAGGTTCAAGGAGGCAAGGGAGGAGGAAAGGGGACCTCTAGTAGAGTTGCGCGTCATTCTCCGCAAGAAGCTTTTGACTCTGAGGAGAGCAGAGTGGCATAGGAGAAGGAGGAAAGAGAGGGCCAGGAAGCGGGCTGCCTTTATATCGAACCCCTTTAGGGTCACAAAGCAGCTACTTGGGGAGAAGCGGAGTGGCCGGCTCACCTGCTCCAAAGACGAGATAGACCGCCACCTCAGAGACACCTTCTGTGACAGATCCAGAGAGCAAGATCTGGGCCACTGCCAGGATCTGATTGATCCACCTGTTCCAACTCTGGGCTTCGATGTGAAGGAGCCCAGCTGGAAGGAGATCCAGGAGGTGATCAAAAAGGCCAGAGCAAGCTCTGCACCAGGACCTAGTGGGGTACCTTATAGGGTTTATAAGAACTGCCCAAAGCTACTCCACAGGCTCTGGAGGATCCTAAAGGTTATATGGAGGAGGGGAAAGGTTGCTCAGCAGTGGCGGTTTGCAAAAGGGGTGTGGATTCCAAAGGAGGAAGAGTCGAAGACAATCGACCAGTTCAGAAGCATCTCCCTGCTCAGTGTCGAGGGGAAGATATTCTTCAGCATCGTTTCTAGGCGGATGACCGACTACCTCCTAGGGAACTCTTACATTGACGCCTCGGTCCAGAAAGGAGGGATCCCGAAGGTGCCGGGGTGTCTGGAGCACACAGGCGTGGTCACACAGCTGATCAGGGAAGCCCGGGAGAACAAGGGGGACCTGGTGGTGCTGTGGTTGGACCTCACAAACGCCTATGGGTCCATACCCCACAAACTGGTTGAGGAGGCCCTGCGCCGGCATTACATCCCAAACAAGTTTAGAGACCTCATTCTGGACTATTATGACAGTTTCAGTCTGAGAGTCTCAGCGGGGTCGACAACATCAGACTGGCACAGGCTCGAGAAGGGTATCATCACTGGGTGTACAATTTCAGTGATATTATTCGCACTCGCCATGAATATGCTGGTGAAGTCGACAGAGGCCCAGTGTAGAGGTCCCCTCAGCAGGTCCGGTGTCCGCCAGCCACCCATTAGGGCTTTCATGGACGATCTGACGGTGACAACACCACATGTCCCAGGGGGAAGGTGGATCCTGAAGGGCCTCGAAGAGATGACCACTTGGGCTCGCATGTGCTTCAAGCCAGCAAAGTCCAGATCTCTGGTGTTGAAGAAAGGGAAGGTTACCAACAAATTCCGCTTCACACTTGGCGCGACCCAGATACCATCAATCACTGAGAAACCAGTAAAGAGCTTGGGAAAGGTGTTCGACTGCAGCCTAAAAGATACGGCAGCCATCCGTGCAACCAACCTTGAACTGGAAGGCTGGCTAGCCGTAGTGGACAAGTCAGGCCTACCGGGCAAGTTCAAGGCTTGGATTTACCAGCATGGCATCCTCCCACGGATTCTCTGGCCCCTCATGATTTATGAGGTTCCCATCTCAACCATCGAAGGCTTTGAGAGGAGAGTCAGCAGGTTTCTACGGAAGTGGCTGGGTCTACCTCGAAGCCTGAGCAACATCGCCTTGTATGGCAAGAACAACAAACTGAAGCTCCCTATCAGCAGCCTGAATGAGGAGTTCAAGGTGGGCCGTGCCAGGGAGGTGATGCAATACAGAGAGTCACAGGACCCGAAGGTCTCCCAGGCTGGGATCGAGGTGAGAACAGGCCGGAGGTGGAGGGCAGCAGAGGCGGTGGATGTGGCTGAATCGCGGCTACGGCACAGGGCACTGGTGGGAGCAGTGGCTCATGGAAGAGCTGGCCTGGGTAGCAGCACGACATCTCGCTACAACAAGGCGCAGGGGAAGGAAAGGAGATTACTGGTGCAGCAAGAGGTGCGGGCAGCAGTAGAGGAGGAGCGGGCCAGCAGGATGGTGGGAATGCGACAGCAGGGAGCCTGGACAAGATGGGAGTATGCAGCGGACCGCACAGTCTCATGGGCAGAGCTGTGGAAAGCAGACTGCCATCGCATACGGTTCCTGATCCAGGCTGTCTATGATGTACTACCGAGCCCATCCAACCTGTTCAGCTGGGGATTGGTGGAGTCACCAGCCTGCAACCTCTGCTCGAAGAGGGGGACCCTGGAGCACATACTTAGCTGCTGTTCGAAGGCCCTGGGCGAGGGGCGCTACCGTTGGCGACATGACAAAGTCCTGAAGGCAATAGCGAATGCCATCAGCTGTGGAATTGGCCACTGCAAGCGCCTACACCCAGTGAAGAACATTGCTTTTGTCCGGGCTGGGGAGAAGCCACCATCAACTGCCAGGGCCACCTCATCTGGCCTGCTAGCGACAGCACGAGACTGGGAGTTGAAGGTTGACCTGGAGAAGCAACTGAAATTCCCAGGAACTGTTGCCACCACAAAGTTGCGGCCGGACATATTACTAATCTCAGAAACCTCCAAGCAGATTGTTCTCCTGGAACTCACCGTACCCTGGGAGGACCGTATCGAGGAGGCCAATGAGAGGAAGAGGGCTAAGTATGCTGAGCTAGTGGAGGAGTGCCGGAGCAATGGGTGGCGAGCGCGGTGTGAGCCCATTGAGGTGGGATGCAGAGGGTTTGCTGGCCATTCTCTCTGCAGGGTTTACAGCATCCTGGGCATCATGGGAGCCAGTAAGCGAAGGGCCATCAAGGAGGTCACAGAGGCAGCAGAACTTGCCTCAAGGTGGCTGTGGATAAGGAGAGGAGAACCATGGGTGGGGTAGAGCTACCTGGACACAAGCTGGGGCCTGATCAACCCCAGCTGGGTCGCCTGGGTGAGAGTGTATGATGCTTGAAAGACCCGAAACACTCCGTGACCCCAGGTAACATCACTGATGATGTGTCCAGGTTGCATCAAGTTGATGTATGATATAAGTTAATGTTGAAATTAATGTTAACAAAGATGAATAAATGCTGTAGAAGTGCAGTTCATTATTAGTTCATGTTAACTAATGAACCTTATTGTAAAGTGTTACTGAATAAACTTCTGTGAACAGTGTGGCTTTCAGTATACACTATTAAAAATATATAAGCTCTTTTAAAATATACTTTTCTCAAGGTTTTTAAGGATTTGGAAAAGGAAAAACATACCGATTGTATGCTGTCTGGGTATGTTTATTGTCTTTGTGTAATATGTATAGTCATATATTTTCCTGTATTTTATACCTTGTGCCCTGTAGATAGACCTCAGCCTCTCATCCTTAAACCCCCTGATCTGAAAAAAGTAATGGAGAACACAACAGTCAATCTGAGCTGCTCTGCTGAAGCCCCCTGCCCCAAACAACCTCCTACAATATCCTGGTCCAACATCCCTGAATCTGCCCACATTACAACACAGTTACAGGAGAAACCTGACAAAACCCAGTCAGTGTTTTCACACATGACCTTCAGAGCTTCATACATGGATCACAGAAAGAACTTCTCCTGCACTGTTACATATCCAAGAAAAACATCTAATGACTCAACTGTGGAGACCACCGTGATGCTACGAGTCCTGTGTGAGAGATTTGGAGTAGTTTCATTTTTTTCATTAGCATTATTATGTTCAGATGTGTAATATTATAACATCTAGTTTATCTAAAGATGTTTATTTTTTCCCCTAAAGTTCCTCCAAAAGAAACTCACATCACCATCGATCCATCTTCTTCAGTCTCTGTTGGCACTAATGTGACTTTGACCTGCAAAAGCAAAGCCAATCCATCAAATAACATGAACTACACCTGGTACAAACGTGGACAGGAGAATCAGCTGGATTTTGGAGAACAACTGACCTTTACTGTAAATAGGAAGAGTGGAGGCTGGTACTTCTGCATAGCAAAGAATGAACATGGTAATCAGTCAAAGGAGATCCAGCTGATTGTGGCAGGTGAGTTTAATTTATAATTTGACATGCTAATTATAATCAAAGGTTCAGTTTTCTGACTTGACCTTGTCTCATATTGTGTATAATCTACTGAACACCAACGTCAGTTTATTTCTGCTTTTATCTTCCACCCATTAGAATCATCCGTGCCTTTGATCGCAGGCTGTGTAGGAGGAATTTCAGCTTTACTGTTGTTATTTCTTCTGGCAACACTTTTAAAAAGGTTTGCAAAGACTAAATATGATGTTCCACAAATGTTCATGTTTGTTATTTATGAATTTCCTGTCGATACAGGGTGCAAAAGGCAAAATCATCCAGTGAATCAACTGTCAGGGAAACTGATCAGGTAATTCTACACTTTTTTTTTTTTCGAGGACTGCATTATTGCCATTATGTTGAGACACATAAGTAGATATTCACATAAAATGTAAGAATGTTAATAACAAAATAATGACCTTTTTTTTGTTTTGTCTGGGTTGTGTACAGATCGATGTCATTTATGAAAATGATTTCATGAAAAGAAAGTGATGATGGATGCCGTAACGAGAATCACATGATCCATATGGAGCGACTGACTTTTCCACTAAAGGCAACATTTGAAATGCCAAAAGACTGTCCACTATTAGTCTACATCAGAATCATAAACATATGATTTAACAGAAAATGTCATCTGCTTGGATAATATACAAATGTGTTTTTTTTCTCTGGTTAGAAAATAAGTAACACTTTACAATAAGTTCCAGTTAACTAACTATGATCAAGATAGGCTATTTGTTACGGTATTTATTAATCTCTATAGTTACAATGGTTAATACAAATACAACTGTTTATTGTTAGATCATGTTAGTTCAGGCCCATTAAGTAAAATTAACAGCTACAACTTTTGATTTTAAAATTGTATTAATAAAGGTGAAATTAACATGAATCTAAGATTCATTTAGAAGTATTTTCATATTTTCATATTGCTGGACTATGGGGTGAATTGTAACATTTCACTCCCTGTGTTTGAAACTAAACTACACATTTTCTGTTTGTGCTGCAAAGATAGTAGCTATGTTTTAATCACATTTTGAATGCACTGGCTTAAAAGAAATCCAAGATACAGACAGTAATGCCAAAAATGTTACAACCATCCCCAACCTCCCCCTATTTAAAGTTGTTTCTGCTGGTATAAGAAACCAGTTGAAGTGATCGCGCCAGCGCCTCACTTGCCCACACAACATTCTAGCATTGCAAACTTGACATCGCAGCCTGTTCATTACGAAAATAAAATACAGCCAACCAAACATATAAAAAGTTACACTTCTCATTTGAAATACTCTATAGTGTCCTATCTTTGCCATTCAGTGTGGTCACCACTCCAATGTGGTGTTGCCAAGCACATTTTTGCTCATGTGAAGAGGATTTTTTTTTTGTCTATATTTGAATGGGAGTGACGTAGGCTACAAATTATATTTTAGTAACACCGCTGTTACTGTTGCTTCTGTGTCAGAAAACACAAAACACAGCATTTTGGTGTTATATGAGATGGAGGATCCCCCATATGAGGTGCCGCATCAGATTTCAGAGGTGTCAGATCTGGATCCGGCTTGTCCTGGCACACATTAAGCCCTGGGTGCAGAACTCTCGCTGAACAAAAGCTCCACTATTTTGAGCGGTGTTGAGCAGATTCTGATCTGAATGACTCAAATACACCTCATTGGCCACTGCATTCACACGCTCAACAGATATGTCTGTGGTTGGCTACAAAGCTCAAAGCTGCAAAACATGTTGTGAATAGAAACTTTTGATGCTCTTCACAGAGCGCTTACAAACGCTCACTTAAGCATTTTAAAGCAGCCGGTTATTCGTGAGTACCATTAATGAAAAACATCAAGTATCGTCATATTAAATGATCAAATAAATCTTTGGCAGGGCAAATATTCAGCAACTGCAAAGTATTTTCATTGCAGGAGAAACCCTAATATTGATGCAGTTGCAGCAGATTTGTCAGTCTTCCTTCCACCACATCCTAAAGGTGCTCTATTGGATTGAGATCTAGTGGATGTGGAGGCCATTTGAGTATAGTGAACCCATTGTCATGCTCAAGAAGCCAGTTTGAGATGATTTGTGTTTTGTGACATGGTGTGTTATCCTGCTGAAAGTAACCATCAGAAGGTACACTGGTCATAAAGGGATGGACATGGTCAACAACAATACTCTGGTCGGCTGTGGTATTTAAACAATGCTAAATTAGTACTAAAGGGCCCAAAGTTCTCAAACGCTTGGAGTGTTTGAGTGTTGGCCAGTGAAATATAATGACTTATGAAACTATGGAATGATATCTTGTTTTGTTTTTGTTTGGTTTGTTTTTAAGAAATTCTGTCTTGATTGAACGGAGCACTTCTCTGGTTTTAACATCTGAACAAAAGGTTTATTACATGAATATTTTTTTGTTCTTAGCCTTAGGCAAAACCTATAACCTTTTTGTTATTTACCCATATCTCTAATCACAATATGCTATTATTTCAGAACAATATTCTTTAACTAAAGACTTTCTGTTTCTAACAGAAATAAACAAGTTTGCATGAGGAAGTACAAAAGACTGTTGTGTTTAAGGTATCTCGTTATTGTTAGTTGTTATTTCAACAAAATATCTTGTTTTTACATCATAGTATCTTGTTATTTAAAGATATTAAGTCATTATTTCAACATAATATCTCGTTATTACAACATAATATCTTGTTATTTCATCATAGTATCTCGTTATTTCAAGATATTAAGTCATTATTTCAACATAATATCTCGTTATTACAACATAATATCTTGTCATTACAACATAATATCTCGTTATTTCATCATAATATCTTGTTATTTCAACATAATATCTCATTATTGCAACATAATATCTCGTTATTACATCATAATATCTCGTTATTTCAACATAATATCTCGTTATTTCATCATAATATCTTGTTATTTCAACATAATATCTCATTATTGCAACATAATATCTCGTTATTACATCATAATATCTCGTTATTTCAACGTAAGCCTCATTATGTTAAGGACTGTGTTCATTTCGATATTCTCCACTAGAGGGCAGAAAAAGACAGAGAATCAAGTAAAGAACGCGTTGTTGTTACGGCCAGTGTTGTTACAGTGTATTATTAGGCCTATTACATAGGCGGAGTTTGGGGGGGGGGGGGCTGGGGGGCAATGCCCCCCCAGACCAGAGCCAATTAATGCCTGCCTTGTGCTTTGAATATTTTTTTTTTTATTACAGAATTCATATTTTCTCGTTTTATTTGTCTTATCTTATTAGTTCTGTGTGTAGAATGAGTAAGATATGGCTAATTAATTATTAATTACTGTATTTAATTTTTTATTACTGTAGCTTTATTACATTCTCCCGCGATTTGCAAATCTCAAAGTATCGCGGTACGTGAGTGGACGCTCTTCTCGTTCTGTTTTACGCGCTGAATAAACAAAATTCGTCGTTTTTTTAATAAATCCACTACTAAAAGTGTGGAGTTTTCTAATTCTACTTCAACTATCGATTTGACTGCAAATCGAACGATTTGACTGCAAATCTATCAGAAGAGAAGATAGTGGACATCTACGCATCTCGGAAAAAGAGGCGGCTTCTTTCTGCATTAGGTAAGATATTGTAATGTCTGAAGTAGTTCTATGACTGGTCAAGGGAGGCTCTGTTTATGAACTTTAATCGGAACGAAGAAGAACACACTGTAACAAGCGCACCCGTCTAACACACTCGCTTTTTCTCGCCGTGCTTCTGAACTCCCCGTGTTAACCCTATCACTGCCGATGCAAAACAAAACAGCAACTATAAAGAGTCTGTTCTATTCGCTATTCTTTGTATAAAGTCATTGTTCATTGTAAATGTATTTTATATGTAGAATGTATGATATATAAATATGATATAAAAAAAAAATCTGAGCTCGTGGTCTGCTGGCCTGGTAGGTGCCCCCCCCACCCCAGCACAAAAGTGAAACTCCGCCTATGGCCTATTATTATTATTTTATACATTTTTTATGAGATCCTCTGCCAGAGTTTGTGTCAAGTGCCACGATCGTCGCCGTTTCTGCTGTAAACTACACTGTTGTTTTTTAAATAAAATATTTGATGACGCATATACCAGCAAGCAGATGCGACCAGAATATGAACCAATAAGCTAAATTGCATAAGCATTTTCCCATATATACATTTTCCCAAGTACATATACACACGAGTGCCCAGCTGCCGACAGGAAACTAAACACAGCTTATATAGCCTCTCTTTCTCTTTCTATCTAGTCTAGATAGGGGGGAGGGGTATTCACGTTGAAAACAATTAAATAAAGGCATCAGTTTTTGAATGTTTATTGATATAAATTATGTAGACTAATAATGTAGACCCAATTTTCAGAAACGGTGCAATGAATAAAACGGGAAATACACAAAGAGGAAACTTGTTTTGTAGAATGTTAATTTTATAAATACAATTTAATAAGCCTAGTTTTATATATGAATGGGGTGTTCGTCAACTGATTGCCCCCTGTAGAGCTATGAAGGTAAATCAGTAGCAAAACTTGAGAGCTTGTAAATTTGTATTTGAGAATCAATCATCAAATCTTTTATTTAAAAAACAACAGTGTAGCTTACAGCAGAAACGGCGACGATCGTGGCACTTGACATAAACACAAAATGTATAAAATAATAATAATAGGCCTAATAATAATAGTTTACTGTAGAATTAGGGTTTAGTTTAGTTGCTTGCAATTATGCATAATTTACTGTCTTGTAACTTCTAACAAGGTCGCTGTAAAGTGTTAACGAATTCCATGTGTATAAATTAAAAACTATTTCTTTATGAATCTAAATGACTACAAACCATTGCAGAAGCAGCTTGTGATGGGTGCTACAATGACTTTGGATATTAAGTGGCTTATACACAAAGGTTGTGATGTGGCTGTATAGTTGTGTATAAGATTTGATGATACTCGAGTCAAGCATCAGCTCTGGGACAAAAACCAGCGTCATTTTGGAGGAAAGATAAGTGAAGTGAAGTGAAGTGAAGCCTGTTGTGCTGTAAGGTGTGAGATGGAGCAAGTAAATGTTCTTTTGTGTTTGTGGCTTTGCTCTCACAGCAGCAGAATATGTTTGTCAGATGTTGAATTTGTGTGTTGTCAGTGAGGATCGAATCCGCAACGGCTGTAAGAAGATCATGAAGAGTAGACAAGGGGTGCTGGACACGTTCTTTACTGTCACCGGATCAATCTCTTCAAAGCGCAAGGTGGGATGTAATGATGGGAACTAACCTATATGACTATGTTGAGATAATAACATACTCTGAATAATAACAATCTTGAGTAAAGTTAACTATATATTTACATGACCACTTCTCTGGTTTTAACATCTAAACAAAAAGCTGATTACATGAATATATTTTTTTTCCTATAGTCCTACTGCAGGCTAAACCTATAAGCTTTTTGTTACCCAGATCTCTAATCACAAAACGTTATCATTAATATTAATTAATTCAGCACTAAAGACTCTCTGTTTCTAACAGAAATAAACAGGTTTGCATGAGGAAGTACAACAGACTGTTGTGTTTAAGGTAGACAAAAAAAAAAACTGTATCATGATATTCTAGTGCTGAAGTACAAAAAGGATTTAAGTAAATGTAAAAGGTCATGTAATATGCATGTTTTACAGAGTTGGGCATAATGGTTCATTTTAATGTTAAATGCTTCTCCTGTTCAAAGGACACATGAGGACTTCTGGAAAGAGTTAACTTCTGCATCATTACTCTGTCTGAAAACCAGTAGTCAGGTTCACAGAAATCCACAGTTCTGTGAGGAAATCGTGCTGGACTTCTGTTTTACTCTGAATGAATGACGGACTGCTGTAGGTGAGGCTTCTGTAGTTTTATGCAAATATATTCACATAAAAATATAATTCAGAAAATTTCACTTTTGTTTGAACTGTTTTCAACCTACAGCACTTGAGATGTCTATCTTTCGTTTCATGGTTTTTCTGTTCTTCTCCACTGAACTGGAATCTTCAAGTGAGACAATTCCTATGATGCTGTAAAACTAAAATGAAAATTATCAAAACGTTTTTGTACAACATTAATTTTAAAGTTTCTGAAGAATTTAAAGTGCCTGTTTAATATATTACATTTAAAATGTATGTTTGTGCTACTTTGTTTTCAGAACCTACATATTATTCAGAATTGCCTAAAAGGATAACAGCACTGAGCGGCTCTTGTGTGCAGATACCTTGTAGATTTAAAGTGGCAGAGAGCATATCAACGAACACAGAAAGTATATTTGGCTTCTGGATGAAGACGAAAATTTCAAAGAATTTTGTTTTTAATGGCAGAACAAAAATCATCAGTGGATTTAATAACATAGACATACTTGGAAATCTTAGTCAGCGTGAATGCACCACTGTTTTCTATGATGTCATGAACAATCATTCAGACAATTACTACTTCAGGGTGGAAATAAAGCCATCGGATTGGAAATACACATATCAGAATCCTATCTACATTTCTGTCTCAGGTAAGAGGGTCTGATATAGGTAACTATATTGTTCTGTTGTGACATTTTTAAAAAAAAATACTCACTGATAGTGATTTATCCATGGATAGGGAAGTCGTGGCCTAATGGTGAGAGAGTTGGGCTTGTAATCTGAAGGTTGCTGGTTCGATTCCCACACCGGTGGGGATTGTGAATGAACAGCACTCTCTCCACCTTCATTACCATGACTTAAGGTGACCACGAAACCCCTAATTGCTCCCCTTGTAAGTTGCTTTGGATAAAAGTGTCTGCCAAATGAATAAATGTAAAATAAACAAAATGTTACAATGAATGCTTCACTAAGACTTGCTTGTGTGGAGCCAGATTAAAGTTAACATGAAACAAAAGTTGCGATAGTCTTTTCTCCCTATTGTGATGTACTGTATATCTGAGTCGAATGGCTTCTTGAGCAAGAAAAAAAGTAGGGTGGGACCTGATGGTTTCCTACTGTTGTGATCTCATGTGAGTGACAGGTTAACATCAGTTAACACGTCATCAGAGAAGAGAAGAGATGTCACGAACAGAAGAGAAGTCCATTTCAAGGAAAGTCTGTTCACTCACAAATAGTGTTTAAATAGCTTATTTTCGGGCTATATCAGCCAATGGCTGATCATAAATGCAAGTCTATGGGAATCGGAGCTTCTAAAGGCATTTTATTTAAAAAAAAATAAATAAATTATACATTCATAAAACACGTTTAACATACGCAAAACACAATTCACAGATGAGCAACTGTGCATAAAAAGCTTTGAATGTTTAAAATGTATGACTTTATTACTGAATATGAAATTGAAAATTGTCATCAGTGTGTGAATCACCTTGAATTTGTGTGTGCGTATGTTGAGACTTTCCTCACAGATCTCTACTCCTACATGAGTCCATCATACTTTTTAGCCAGGACTCAAGGAGCATGACTTTGCACATCTTTTACGCAATATAGCTTTTTATTTATCAAGCATGGCAAACACAGTATAGTAGGATAGGATAGTAGTTTATTGTAACTAAAACCACATTATGAGGACAGTGATGATATTGAGGCATGCAATTTGCTGAGGTTAGCACATTTTTTAGCCTAACTAGTTGAAAATTCATTTCCATGAGTGACATATATGATATATCGATATATCTTGATGTCACTTTAAATGTTTGCTTGTGCATTTGTTTTTATATGTTATGTTTTTGTGCACATGATTTAGGTTTCATGTTTGAGAATTAGCTTTTGCATCATATCTTTAAAAAATGCTCTTCTCA
This sequence comes from Zacco platypus, assembly GCA_038088235.1. Taxonomy (NCBI): domain Eukaryota; kingdom Metazoa; phylum Chordata; class Actinopteri; order Cypriniformes; family Xenocyprididae; genus Zacco; species Zacco platypus. Next base: position 14,713,310 of record CM076065.1, on the reverse strand, counting down.
GGGTTTATTCAAAGATTTTTATTTAAGGAAAAAAAAATTGTTGTATCCTCTCTAGGTATGTTTATTATGTTTTTGTAGTATGTATGTAGTCATTGTATGTTTTCCTTAAATTTAATAGTATTTTATACCTTGTACACTTTGCCCTGTAGATTCACCACAACCTCTCATCCTTAAACCCACTGATCTGAAAGAAGTGAAGGAGGAAACGACAGTCAATCTGAGCTGCTCTGCTGAAGCCCCCTGCCCCAAACAACCTCCTACAATATCCTGGTCCAACATCCCTGAATCTGCCCACATTACAACACAGTTACAGGAGAAACCTGATAAAACCCAGTCAGTGTTTTCACACATGACCTTCAGAGCTTCATACATGGATCACAGAAAGAACATCTCCTGCACTGTTACATATCCAAGAAATACATCTAATGACTCAACTGTGAAGACCACCGTGATGCTACGAGTCCTGTGTGAGAGATTTGGAGTAGTTTTGCTTTCATGGTCAGATGTGTAATATTATAACATCTAGTTTATCTAAAGATGTTTATTTTTTTCCCTAAAGTTCCTCCAAAAGAAACTCACATCACCATCGATCCATCTTCTTCAGTCTCTGTTGGCACTAATGTGACTTTGACCTGCAAAAGCAAAGCCAATCCATCAAATAACATGAACTACACCTGGTACAAACATGGACAGCAGAATCAGCTGGATTTTGGAGAACAACTGACCTTTTCTGTAAATAGGAAGAGTGGAGGCCGGTACTTCTGCATAGCAAAGAATGAACATGGTATTCAGTCAAAAGAGATCCAGCTGATTGTGGCAGGTGAATTTAATTTCTATGCACCGATACTAAACATTATCTGATGATCATCATATGTTCCAGTTTTATGATTGAATTATATTTTAAAATTATCTGCACAGCCTACTATCTAACTAATTTTGCTTTATTATTTTTTTACACAGAATATGCTTCATTAGAATCACAGTCTTTGATCATTGGCTGTGTAGTAGGAGTTTCAGCATTTCTTTTGATATTTCTTCTGATAACACTTTTCCTGAGGTAAGCACAGTTAGATGGTGAATTGTATAGAAGAGCAACTTTCAGAACTTCAGAATAAATGAATTCAGACCTATGTCATTTCACTTTGAAAAATATGCTGTTGTGTATTATAAGGATTTCTACATTTCTTATTAATACAGAGTGCAAAGAGTAAATGCATGGGAAACTGACGTCTCAGATCAGGTATGTTTTACACTCATTTAGCAGATCACGTTACTGCCATTTCAAATAGGAAGTGCCATAATAAACAGATATAAATACAATCTGTTTACTATAATGGTTTATTATGTACAGAAACCAAACACTGAGACAGTGGATCTACATAAATTGTCATTTATTATGTTTGCTCGTTCAGGATCAGGAAAAACAAATGCAGATCAGCTCCATTTTTGCTAATGGTGCTTTTGTGTCGGGTGAAGATCTAGAGATACCAAAGGATGAGAATGATTTAGTCCACTATGGAGAGATTGACTTCTCCAATCCCAAAACCAAAAGCACCGCAGTGAAGAGCTCCGGACAAGAGACAATATATTCTGAGGTCAGAGGCCCAGAGAAGGAGATGAACCAGGATTAGTTTACATTTGAATAAATGGCTGGAGTGAACTGTGTGATATATATATCACACAAGTAGCCGTGCGATATGGATGTATATCAGCATGGCTGTGATTCGGCCAGTGTTATTGAAAGGCTGTGAATACTTATATACATGTGATTTTTTTCATTTTTTATTTTTAATAAATTTGCAAATATTTCAAACAAACGTCTTTCACGTTGTCATTATGGGGTATTGTTTGTAGAATTTAAAATAATTAATTTAATTCCTTTTGGAATAAGGCTGTAACATAACAAAATGTGGAAAAAGTGAAGTGCTGTGAATACTTTCCAGATGCACTATATACAAACTGTTTGACGGCACAAGTGTGTAAATAAATAAGAAAAACAAGGAGGAACAAGTAAGGAAATACTTCCTTCCGCCACGTATTCAAATCTCAAGTTGACAGTTTAACAGTTGAGCCCAAGCCTCTGTTACTAATTCTAAACGAATAAAGATGAAAGAACGTCGCTTCATTGAAAGCCACTGTAAAGGCCAATTCACACCGCACCAACCAACGGCAACAAACATGTCTGTTGGAGTGGTGTGATACCCCTGTTGGCGTCTGTTGGAGTTGGTCGGAGTCTGTTTTCACCCGACTGAACATGTTTAATCGGCGTTTGTTGGGTCGTGGAATGTCTGATCAGTGTGGTATGGTTTTCCAACAAACGCCAACAAACTCTGACGTAATCTGACATGGCCGCGAACCGTTGCCATGACGATGAGGCAAGTCCGTAGAGAAGATTGCAGTTTGATCGCGCCGCGCTTCACGCACACACAGCAAAGCATTGCAAATGTGAAGTCCCAGTTTGTTCATTGTAAAAATTAAATACAGTCAATACATATAAAAGTTACAATACTCAATTTAAATAGTCTGTAGTGTAATCTGTACCGTTCAGCAGAAAGCTGCTCCTCTGTGGTGATGCCATTTTCACTCATGTGAACAGGATTATTTTTTTCTATCAATACTGGAATGTGCGCGTGAAGGACTTTACATAATAAATAGTAAGTAGCCTATAGCATCCAAATAATTTGAGAAATGGAAATATTTGGATTTGTGCCGAAAGAGAGAGGTATAAGCGTGAGAGCAACGGAGGTTTAACCTAAGTTTAGTTTTAAATGAATTCATTTTGGCTTGTTTAGCTACAAATGGTTGTATAGGCCTTTGATAAGAAGCTTAAAAACCGGTGAATGATATACAACCCTAACGCAAGTCATCAGATAGACGACTAGCGCTTCAGATTTCAGGTTAGTGTTTTTATGTTTGCCTCAATACTTTGAAACAATGAAAATATATATGATACTATATTATTAATCTAATAAACTTGCCTGAAAATATTGTTAACATGGTTACACGTATGTAGTTGTTGATCTCAATTTTTCCCAGTCAGACTTGACTCTCTGTAATTTGTTTGTCGGTGTTTGTTGGTTCAGTGTGAACACGACAGTTATTTTTCATAACATTCTAAATCCAACGGCCAACGTGTTCATTGTCGTTGGTTGGTGTTGGTTGGTGCGGTGTGAATTGGCCTTAAGACAGTTGTCAGTTGTGTCTCGTAAGATGGTTAAAGTAAAAAGAACGTCCTTGATTCCTTGTTTTCATTCCATTTAAATCTAAAAGTCTTTACGACTGACTGACTCACTCATAAAGACAGTCTTTGCATCTCATGGTGTATTAATGTAACTTTCACTGAAGTCGAAATCACTAACGGACTCCTTCTCAGTACCAAAAATATGGCATGTTATTTATATAAAATATTATTTATTGAAGAACAATATTTAAATTAACAACAATAGCCATTAAACAAAACTACATTCCGTTACAAAATAACAGTATGGTGGGTTTACCATGGTGGTTTTTTTTTGTCCTGTTACTTCTCAGTTACAGTTTTTCTTCCGTCATTCCTCCCTAAATGGTAATTTAAATATCTAATTGTCATCCTAACCCTATGTCAGTGCATGCTTATGTTTTATAGATAGATGAGCAAAGTTAGTCATAAATTAGCAAATATTAAACAGTTTTTTGGTAAAGGGGTGACAGAGCAAATGTATTGTTTATGCTTTTATAGTTAATTATGAAAAAAAACATTTTATCTCAAAAGGTTTTTTGAATAAAGACAATTGTTTATTAGTGACAGTAGAGTGTTTGTTTGTTTGTTTTGTTTTGTGGAAGTGAACACTTATTATGAATGCTGCTGTATTTTATATGTAACACTGAACAATGAACTGCATGAACACAGGAATTAAAGGTGGGATAAGTAGTTTTTCAAATATGCTGTTGGACATTGGCTGTTGATATTTGAAATCAACCCAAACAAATCCCCCCTCTCTTCATTGCTCCACCTCCAAAACTCACCCTCCAATCCTAGCCACCCTGCTCCGAGTCGGTCTCGAACCACAGTCCATTCATTACAGGCAGGCGAGGCCAGTGCCTGAACAATGATCCTAAACACCGCATTCTCTAGCGGTCATTAGTGTCCAGTGGTTTACCTTCACAACTCTCGCTAGCTGGCCACTGTTACACACACAATGCGAGAGTAGATGTCTGTTTATCAAAGGTGCTCCAGACAATCAATGACACTCAAACCCAGTGTTACTCACACGTGGAGCGGAATCAAAACAGCCTCAGCATCTGTTTTCAGGCCTTCCCACATAGCTCTCTCCAGCGCTAGAAAGCTTTTCTAATATTAACATGGATATTAAAGCGTTTGCCCATTCATAACCCTTAACCATTAATCTCTTTTTCTACAGTTTTTATTCAAATCTCCTTTTGCTCGTTCTGTCTCCTCGACCGTCATGTGCGGTTTTTGAAAAACTAATTACTGCACCTTTAAATACACAGAGATGCTAATTAGTTAATTAATAGGGCGACAGGTGAACAGAATCATGAAGGGAACAAACTGGTACATACATAACTAGGTAAACTTAATATGACAGGGAACAGAACCAAACCAGAACAAAACATAATCTTGTCACCTTATTAGATAAAATTAGTGAATAATTTTAGCCTTATTAACTACTATAACAAATTATAAAGTATTGGTAACACTTTACAATAAGGTTCATTAGTTAAACATTAGTTAATGTGTTAAGTAACATGAACTAACCATGAGGAATACATTTGTTACTGTATTTATTTATCTTCGTTAAAATTAGTTAATGAAAATACAGTTGTTCATTGTTTGTTCATGTTAGTGCACAGTGCATTAATGTTAACAAGATTTTAATCATGTATAAGTTAATGTTGAAATTAACGTTAACAAAGATTATTAAATGCTGTATATGTTTAGTTCATTATTAGTTCATGTTAACTAATGTTAGCTAATGAACCTTGTTGTAAAGTGTAACCAAAGTATTACTAATCTATTACTAATCACAACATTAACATGTGTCTGAAACATAATCATTTGTCTGAACATGGTCATAAAATCCAGGAACTACTAGTGATCTGCACCATTATTTTAAAGTGAAAAACATTTTTTTTTCCACTTTAACTAATATGGAAGTAATAGATTAAAGATTCAGTCCGCAAATTTAGGACTGAGATAGTTCCTGAAAAAAAAAAAAAAAAAAAACCCTTTCCTTCCCCTTTTTCCCTTCCTACTCTAGCTTATGGTACTGAGCAATGTATGTAACTTGTATTGTGAGCACTTCCTGTGTTTTTTGCCAATTCATGAAGAATCGCTTGTTTGTTTTCCTCACTTGTAAGTCGCTTTGGATAAAAGCGTCTGCTAAATGACTAAATGTAAATGTAAATGTGGACGTCTTCTTTTTTAACCTGAACATGGTCATAAAAGGCACCATTATTCCTCAAGTGTTAACACTCTTTAAGAACTACTAGTGATCTGGACCATTATTTTAATGGTATTAGCTGAAGTGTTAATGTATGTGTCCTACATAATTACCTCTTAATGACGGACCATTATTATAAAGTGTTACCAAGATATTTTTTGTAATGCCTAATTATATTTTGGAAGTAATGTCCCTTCATTACAGAGACAGTGTGAAGCTGCTGTTGATGTAAAGTATCTTGCTAAAGGGCATAATGGTGACAGTTCATAAATAGACCCTTTGTGGAGATCAAAACCTATAATCTTATGTTTAGTGAGTCAGATGTTAACAAGAACAAATGATGTGCATAGTGGGTTTAAAAAACAGGTTTGCACATGAGGAAGTACAACAGTCAACACACTATATAAAAAAGTGTTACCTGTTATTTTAAAATGCGGAAGTACAGAGCATGTTATGTTTGTGGGTTTTTTTTGTTTTTGTTTTTTAAATTTGGTCAAGTTAAACCCTTTAACTGTTAAAACCACAGCAGAACTGTCTGAAAATATTTGCATAATAATTATATGTGAAGACAACTAAATTATTCACTTCTGTTTTTCCTTGCAGATGGTACTGCTAGGTAAGGATGTTCTATCAAATTTTAAGACTATCACATTTTTAAAAAGTATTTTATTTCTCAGTGTCTTTATTACCATGAACTGTGCAAAATTACATGCAACTAACCCTATATTAATTACATGTAGTGAATTACTTTCACTCAGTAGGCCTACTTAAATAACACGGACACCTTAAAATAAAGTGTAAACAAAACAATTAATTATTAATATCTCTTTTCATGAAAGATAAAACATTAAAGTGAAAATACTAATCATAATGAAATCATAATAAGGAGAAATACAGAAAATATAACTCGGGACAGTCTTTTTCTTTTCTTTTTATAGATTTGAGAGTGTCTTTCAAAAAAAGTGTGAGAATTGTGTTCATAGTGTCTTTGTGTGTGTTTGTACCAGCGGCTCTCAAGATGTATGTCGTTCTGTCATGACTTTTCTGTTCATAATATATGAACTTGTACTGGTATCTTCAGGTGAGTTCCTTGTAGTCTAACTGAAAATACTATCATCAGAAAGATTTAATTTTGTTTTAATTGTGTATTCTGTATTACACTCATTTTGCAAAACAAGAGATTGTAAGGTGTTTTTGTATGTTTATATTGCTTTTCTGTTTTCAAAACCAGCATTTTGTATTTTTACAATTACAATTAATGTAAGGTGTCCTCCATGGATAAACAAAATGTGTTTGTGTTTGAAAAATTTATGCTTCACTAAGATTTGCCTATATGGAGCCACATTGGTCTCATTAAAGTCTGCATGAAACAGAAGTTGGTAGTCTTTTCTTCCCTATGTGAAGTATATCATCACTGTCGGCAGAAACCTTGTGTCTCCATATTTAGTTATTTTTGTTTAATCGTTATGTTGGCTATGACTATTGGTCACCGTTTACATCTGTCTGTGGGTTTTGCAAATAAATGACCACTGAAAAGATTTAAAAAGAGCTTGTGACTAAACCTCTTAACTTCACTGGATCTTCAAACTGTTGGTAAAACCTCACAACTCAATCCGGATGCTATCATGAATGAAGTGCTGCATGTAGTTTGGACTCTAATCCTAATCCTCTGTTTTTTGTTGTTTTTTTATGCAGTGCAAGGGTAAATAAAGAATGGTTCATTTGAATACGCAAAGCATTTTCTTTAATCAAGAAACACTATAATAAATTAAGGCTAATGTTTTATGTATTTGAGGAAGAGAAGTCTATAATTTGTTGTCGAGTCATGGCCAATACTTTTAAATAGCCTATTTTGAAAAGTTATTTTTGTTAAAGCATACAATTAAAAAAAAATCAGCAACAATAACAATAATGCAGGGATAAATCAACTATAATAAACACCACAATATTCCATAAAAAAATAATTGTCCATTTTGATTTCATGGTGACTAAAAATTCACACAAACGATATGATGAGCAGATGCATAGGTAAATTCACATAAAACTTAATTCACCAGCTCATAAAAAAGCACACACGGACCTCCTGTACTTGGTTTGAGAGCATGCCTGGACATGAGGCTGATAAAGCTCGTATTTTCAATTGATGCAGACAAAGACAAACCCTGTGGTATCATACAAGAGTTACAGGATGTCTTTCACGGGATTGATCAATTTCCAGGAGAATGTACTATACACCTGGATCCTACAGCTGTCCCTGTCATGTATCCGCCCAGGAGGATTCCGTTCATGCTGTGCAGTCGGCTCAAAGAGGAACTAGACAGCATGGAAAAAGCAGACATCATTGTTAAAGTTACGGAACCCACAGACTGGGTCAATGCCCTGGTGGTTGTCGAAAAACCTCGCACTGGAAAGCTCAGGGTATGTCTAAACCCCAGAGACTTGAATAAAGCAATTAAAAGGCCCCATTACCCTCTGCCGACTCAGGAAGACATCACCCCAAAACTCGCCGGAGCACAATTCTTCAGTGTGCTTGACGCAAAATCTGGATATTGGGCTATTAAGCTGTCAGAAGAGTCGTCAAAACTAATGACATTCAATACTTTAGTGGGAAGGTACAGATTTCTACATCTACCTTTTGGACTGATCTCTGCTCAAGACGAGTTTCAGAGAAAGATAGATGAGACTTATGAAGGGCTTGACGGCGTTGCAGCCATTGTTGATGACACACTTGTTTTTGGAAAAACAAAAGAGGAGCATGATACAAACTTACGCGCTGTGCAAATGAGTACCCGTGAAAAAGGGGTACGCCTCAATCCAGACAAAAGTGTGTTATGTGTCCCTGAGGTCAGTTACTTCAGTCACAAGCTAACAAGCATGCATAATCATGCAATGCTTTTTGACATAAAAACCTGGTGCTAAATATTTTAATGCAGCGGATTTGAAAGTGCACTAGGGATACAATGAGCCAATAACAAAATATATTAATAAAAACATCCAATGAATTTGATGACTGATTAGTCAGGTCTGCACTATACCGCAAAACAAACAAAAATTTATAAAGCACTATTACCTATTTGGTGTCTCTGAAATCTTATGGTGAATCTGCAGAGGGAAAAGAGAGGAATGGCCCTTTAAATCCTAATGTTCATATCACTGATAAGTGGTGCCAGGGAGGACCTGCAACTGTCTGTGCTGTAATGTTCAAAAAGATATGAGTAAATAAGACAATGCAAAGCACAATTCCTAAACAGAGATCTATTGTCATGCATGCAGGCTACATAGATTCTAATGAGATGTATTATTAAGTCATGAACAATGTCTTTAAACAAGTCTCAGTTGTTAAATAATATTTCAAAGTGTTTAAATAGATTTTTTGACTGTTTTTATGTCAGGCGGTACAACCAAGATGTTGATGTTAGTTGTACCACCTGACATGGAAAGTATACCAACTTACCCATACTTAAAATTAACAGTTTTTACCAGTATTTGAGAGAGATCTACAAACCTTTTCACTCTGCCAGAAAGATCATTTGGGGTCCTCTGGATTATGCATTATCATGTTTTACTGTTATTAAGTTGGCTTGAAAGAGCCAACTTACTGATATTGTACTTAAGCTTATTATGTTGGCTTGGGAAAGCCAACATACTGTTCTACTAGTTATTATTATTATTATTATTATGTTGGCTTGGGAAAGCCAACATACTGTTCTACTAGTTATGTTGGCTGGTTATTATTATTTATGACATTATTTCTGTTCACTCATTGAGACACACGAGCCCCGTTTCATGATATAGACGGAGAGAGCGCTCACTTTCATTTTTCATATGTGTTAATTAATTAAAATATTCCAGCGATTACACAAGATTTAATCACAAGAAAGTATTAAAAAGCTTCATTTACACATATTCAGGAGTGTTTTTGATATGCCTGCATTGGCGCCGTTGTATGTGAACTGAGCTGAGCCGGACGATTAAGTCACTGTTTTCTGCAGTGCTGATATACATAAATTAACTAGATTAATAACTATTGATCTTTGCAACGGAATGAATCAATAATATATAGAATAAGCTGGCCAATGACACCATTTTCTTTGGGAGCTGCTGTTCAGCCAAAATTATTTGCCAATTATTAATGTAAAAATGCTTTGCCACAATTTGCATTGTAAAAAGCGCTATATAAATAAAGGTGACTTGACTTGACATTTCACAAGCCCGAAGCTCTCAATTAAAAGGGCAATGCCTCTTAAAGCGGCAATAACTTAGACGCTTTAATCTTCTGAATGCATAATGAGTGTGTATGCACTTTCCCCCTGGTTGCACTTCAGGGCTTTCCCAAACCAACATCAAAGTTTGTTCTACGAACTTTAGCTTCTAGTTTCTTTCTATCATCTGACTATTTCTGTCTGTCTGTCTGTCTGTCTGTCTGTCTGTCTGTCTGTCTGTCTGTCTATCTATCTATCTATCTATCCATCTATCATAACTTCTAAAGTAAAACTTGAACTATTTCAAACTTCAAGCTTTTCAAACTGTTTCAATTTTTTCTAGCTAGGCTTTTTCAAGCGAACTTAAAGTTTGTCTCGACGAACTTTTCTATCTACTTTCTTTTTTTTAATTTTACTTTTGAGATTATACAAATTGCTGGACAAACGTTTTTCAACTGTCTCCACAGCTTTAAAACTTCAAACGTCATTTATAACATTTCAAACTTAAAATGATGCCATAGTATTTAGTTTTTAATTTTGTATTATTATGATACTATTTTAAATAGTTTTCATAGTCTGTTCATTTGTTCGGACAGATGCACCATCTGACATTTTGGGGGTTTAAGACAGCAAAACAATATAATATGTATTATTTAAATGTACTAAAAATGAATCCAAACTCATTTTTTATAGAATATAAATAATATGCATATGTCATGCATTTATCAAATTATTTTAAAAGCAAATAATGCACTTGGACACAAATATATGCATGTCATGTCATTGACCCATGTACAAGGAGTAAAAATCTATAAAAGTTATTCCAACCAGCACAGGTGATGATTTCACAGCAGGAAAGCACTGGAAATCTTTCTAAATAGTTGGGAGGGCACATGGATCAAAGACCACCTTACTTATATTTTTGTAGAAAACGTCCTGTTCCCCTCTAAACATCCACAGCAACAGCATTAGCCAAGAGTGCTGCTTTGATTATCATTTGTACTGGTTTCAGGTTCTTGATAAAACTCTTAGGGGTGGTTTCCCAGACAGAGTTTAAAATAAATGAGGACTAGGCTAATTCTACTTGAATTAATACAGACTTATAAAATGGCTTTCCGAGACATTGCTTTATTTGAGATTAAGTAGTACCCGACTAGGGAGTTGCAGACTAAGGTTAATAACAGCTACTCTCTGTGAAGCCCGATTAGAGTAATGATGTGCACTTGGTGAAGACCTGAGGTTGCTTCAAAAACCAGGGATGGACCCTTAGGAAACATTAACATTGTGTGGAACTAGAGTAAATCACCCAACCAAACAATGGACAAAGGTAAAAGACAACGTTCAAAGAATTTCAGTGACTTTGAAAGGACCCTTTTGAAGCAAATTGTGTCAAACCACCCAATTATTGAGAACAAACGGCATGATTCGGCAACAGAAAACAAGAAAAAGAATGCTTGGACTTCAATTTGCAATGAATTTAACTCAAATGAAAAAGTAAGCAACAGGACACATCAACAACTTCAGGTAAGCTACTGTATTATTGTTGGTCTACTTTTACATGTCAGACACTTGTCAGAAATGTTGCTTCATTTTGATACAAGTGTTTTACAAACAGCATCATACAGAATTTTCGTATTTTATATTGTCTCATCTTTCTAAGATCCTGTGGAAAAACATAAAAATAAATGTAAAGAAGAAAAATGCTGTTGCATGTAGGGAGTGTTTCAAGACTGGTGGTGGACCCCCAGAAAGACCGGAGACTTGTTGACTTCGATCATTGATAGCCAGCAGCCCCTGGAAGGTATCCCTGATGATGATCATTTGGACAGTTCAGATGGGGCCCTGTTCCAATCCTCATTTGGTAGGCCACATTAATTCAATATGTGCCATCCATAACTGCAGGGAATATGTATTGTTGTCAGTCATTATGGGTGTTGAAGATTTCCTACCTATTCAGCAAAAGTGAAGACAACAGGCTTTTTTTCTACGTTATTTTTAGTCATGTACTGCCGATTTCTTTTTTTTTTTCTTCTAGACAGTCAATGTTTTATTGAAGGCTCATTTTGCAAATATGCATTAAATAGATAAAAAATGACAGTAAACAAATTTATAACGTTAGAAAAGATTTCTATTTCAAACAAGAAATATTAATGAAAAATATTATTTTTTTTATTTTATTATGAGTAACAAATCCATGGCACAGCCGGTCATGTGACCAATATTAAGGTACAAACCTTGATGAACCAACTGCGACGTCTGACCCAAAGACCCATGCAGACTGGGAGGAGTGTGTCCCTCAATAATAGTGGATATTGCTCAGCTGTCTTTGCTACACAATCACCCCAGAGCTATCAGTCGACTACATAATTTGTTCAAAATTAATTGTGTTAATATGTTCATTTTATTAGAGTGTCTTGATTTCCTAAAGATTACCACAAAGAGCAAGACGTTTTGATTCTGTAAATGACAATGTAAAATAACTTTGTTAAAGTCTGGGCCAAGACAAACATTTCACATTTGAGTCTTAGACCCTAATTTCCTTTGACTATACCAGCAAAATATAAAAATACCAAAATAATCCATCATGGTTCTACTGAAACTGCAAAGTATTTTAGTTCAACAATAATTGAAATGAATTTATTTCAACAGTTTTAATGTCAAAGTGTTTCTGGCTGCATCGTATGTTAAAACGGTGATTAGTGACTTACCATATGTATAATGTTTGTGGCTGACATCCCAGCATATCACATGAAATCAAAGCCATTTCTTACATAGAATTTCTGCCTGCAGAATATAAAGAATAGCCAATAATAAATTCTAAACAACAAAAGATACATGTCATTTCAACTCATAAGTCAAAAGCCCTAAAGTCAATAGAGTCTCATACAGTCATATACTGTTTAAGAACCTTTGTTCGTCTGTGGGAATTGTTTTGTGTAAAACTGTCAGACAAAATTGTGTCTGAGCAAACCTTGAGTGCTCACCCAGACAAATCTGGTGTCGAATACTGGATTCAGCCTTCAAAAGACAAGATCATCGATCTTCATATGTCATGGGTCATCTATCAGACAGAGAGAAAGACAACACACAGCAGACAATAATGAATAATCCAGAGGACAATTAACAGTGACCAACAATAATAATGTCTCTTCATTTTTGAGCAACTCATGGATTTCTTCAGAACTCAAACAGAAAACAATTCCATTTTTTAGACTGACCACAAAAATATGTCAACAGAGAGTGAAGCTGCCATGGAGACTGGTGAGCAGGGGTCAACTTTTGCCTTAATTGTGGGGGAAACACTGTTTAAAATACATTTGAATAATGTTATATAATAGTTTTACAAAGGAAATTTAAAGTTTACTTAAGTAGGTAAACACAGGTCGGTTTTAGGTTGTTGCTTAATATGTCTACTAATACATTATTATTATTATTGTAATGTATGAAGCTGGAAGATTCTTTTCTCCGCCAAAAACAAACTATTTGTTTTTGTTATTGCTGTCGCGGCCATGCTCACGTGACTTTGCTGTGGTGAATTGTCCACTCATGAAAGTTTGTATTATTTGCATGCGGTTTTAAGCCATATCAGTATAAACATATACATTTGTATATATGTAGATTGTGGGGACATGACCAGAATAAAGGTAAAACTACACAGAATAAACATATTTGACTCAAAAAAAAACAAAAAAACTTTTCTTCGTGACACCAGTGTTGACCCTCCTCACGGAGGCCCCAACCAGAACTGACTCCTCATTAGCACAGTGAGCCTTTAAACTCAAGGAGCAAACCAAAACAAAAATCACAGAAAGAAAAATGAAGCATAGACATACATAAACACACAAACACACTTAACCATAAAATATCAAATTCAAAAAGGAATTAAATCAATACTTCCCAAATAAATACAAAGAAACAAAATACATTTTTACATACATTCAAATAAACACAATAAAACAACAAACCCCCCTGCTCCTACTGGTAAGTATAGTCTAGTCTATAGACTAGGCCTACATTACCCAGGATTCCCTCTGCTGGGATAAAAAGGGAAACAAATTGGCCGCACTTCCTTTTATACCCCCACCTCTGGAACCATGCTGCAGCCATGAACCAGAGACAAAAAAAGGTAAGAAATAAAGCTGTAAACTACAAATAAAACAAACAAGGAAAACTCTTAGTGTTGTCTCTTTCATCCAATGTGCACCTTAGACTAGGAGAAAACAAAGAATTTTTAAACAATAAACATTTCTACACAAACCAAAACAGGGGGTACACCAAATAAACTTATGAGGTCTTCACATATATATATATATATATATTAGTTTTCTGCGAGCACACAGAAAAAATGCAAATATAGTGTCGGTAGCACATCATGGGCTGCGTTTCTCAAAAGCATTGAGCTAAATTCGTCCTAGAGACGACGTATTTTTTTTTCTTTTTTTTAGTACGTTAGTACGGTATGCTGTTGTCGGTCTATTCTGTTAATGAGAATCAAAAAAGGAAAATCACTCGCTGCTCTTGCCTGAATAACTTTAGTACCAATTTCTTACCCAAATATGTTCTAGCGCAAGGAGATGATCATAGCACCTTGTATACAGCTAGAGCAATCACGCGATTGCTGGATGGATTAATGGGTTCTGTCACGAGTTTCCTTGTGACGTAACAGCAGAAAACCTATATAAAAAAGGCGCGTGAGCTTAGAATGTGTCTCGGTTCCATTTGAAGACGGTAATTCTCTTTGCAATATCTCGACGTTGCGTACATAAATGGATCACACTGATTGGCTTAATCACTCAGTCTACTCTCCACCAATAAGCTGGTGTGTACTGAGTGTTCTGGCGCAATATCCCTGCCGTCGCATCATCCAGGTGGATGCAGCACATTGGTGGTGGTTGAGGAGATTTCCCCACTTCCATGTAAAGCTCTTTGAGTACCCAGAAATGCGCTATATAAATGTAACAAATTATTATACTTATTAATATTGGTCCCTAACTCTGGTGGAGCATTCTGGGCGGGACTGTCCAGCTATGTGCCTGTAGCGCAGTCGGTTGTATTCTGCTAATCCAAAAATCCCTTAACCGCCTGTACATTTAGGGAGAAGCTGCCCTTTCAAGTCAGGAATGTAGGGAAGTTTTGGCACTGATCTATGTGCGGGACAACTAGCAATGGACCAACAGCGCACTCTGCGCGTTGAACACCTTGGCCATTTGGATGTTTCGGCAAAGCTGTCAGTTCACCCCAAGTAAACACTTGGAGTTAGGGCTAGGGTGTGTCCTGTAAGGTTGCGGTGGGTGGGACACAGGCAGCACCCTAGGTTGCCAAAAAAAATGACAAAAAAAGACTTAAAAAAAGTTAAATGATATCTGAAATAGTTACATTTATAACTAAATTTAGGAAAACAAATTTTTACGGCACAAAGCAAAATTAATGCTGACATACAATTATTTTAAATACAAATAATGGTGAATTGGCCTTTTTGTCATTTTGCTTCCTAACTCTGGTGGAGCACTCTGGGCGGGACTGTCCAGCTATGTGCCTATAGCGCAGTCGGTTGTAGTCTGCTTATCCAAAAAACCTTAACTGCCTGTACATTTAGGGAGAAGCTGCTGAAGGGGTGGATTCTGGAATCCACTGCCACTTCAATATATATATATTTTGAGCGATTTATCACGAAATTATCTTTCTAAATACTAAATTATTTAGAATGACCAACTTCAACTTATGTTAAAGCCTTTAATTTCCTTTTCATTTTCAAACACTAGAAAATAATGTTGAATATTGTCTGTACCTCTGACTGAGAGAAAAGTACAACTTATCAACTTATTAACTTACTTATAGTATGTTTTGAAAAAGTTTCCTGTTCAGTGCAGAGCTCAGATCAACTTAAGCCTTGAAGAAACTGTGAATCATGTGTATCTATGTATCAGCATCATAATGGAACAACAATGTAGTTTACAGCAGAAACGGCAACGATTGTGCCACTTGACACAAACTATGGCAGACGATCTCATAAAAAATGTATAAAATAATAATAGGCCTAATAATACACTGCTATTGGAACATAACTACTTGGGATCATAACTGTCTTATTCTGCCCTCTAGTGTGGAATATATCGAAATGAACACTGTTGTAACAGTTCGTAAGAACGGGAAAAAGGAGGCGGGAACCGGCGAACATTCAACAACTTTTAATAAACTCAAAAACAAACAATAAAACGAAAGTAAAAGGGCGGCAGTTCCTCACGGCGACTGCCGCCCACACAAACAAAATAAAACACAACATAAAGTCCAGGCCTGGTCCTCTCTCGTCCTTCACTGTCGTCGCTCCTCTTTTATGCTTCCGGAGCTCCTCCGTGAGAGATACGAGACCGGTGCGCCGAGCACCTGAAGCTCGTTAACACTCGCGTCACCGGCCTCGCGCCTTTCCCTCACGGCTCTCGCCCGCCCTGCTCGTCACAACTGTAACATTATGAACTGTCAAAATAACGAGATATATTATGTTGTA
The DNA here is from genome assembly GCA_038088235.1 of Zacco platypus. Lineage (NCBI taxonomy): Eukaryota > Metazoa > Chordata > Actinopteri > Cypriniformes > Xenocyprididae > Zacco > Zacco platypus. Next base: position 14,697,162 of record CM076065.1, on the reverse strand, counting down.
TTAACGAGATATTATGTTGAGAAAACTTAATATCTTAATATAACAAAATATGTTGAAATAACGACTTAATATCTTGAAATAACAAGATATGTTGAAATAACGATTTAATATCTTGAAATAATAAGATATTATGTTGAAATAACGAGATTAGATTTTTTTTTTCCCCATAGCCTACCAAATTTTCTTTCTTTTTTTCTTTTCTTTTTTTCACCATGCAGTTCAGGGCTTCTGTAAAATTACTGTACCATAATAAGAAATATAATACTAAAAATTGCAATTGGCATTGAAAAATCTATTTTCTGATGTTTTAGCTACTTTGAATATTTTACATTAACACAGTATACATGTGTATATTAAACATGATTTTAAAATGTCACTGTAACTTCTTTGCAACTAATTGAAAAAAAAATGTATTTATTTATTTTTTTTGACTGTTTACATGCTCTCGGAATTATTGTAAATACAAGTTTCCTAGGTAAAAATTGCACATAAACACCCTTCCATTTCGAAATTTGAATGCAATGACCTCGTAATCACGACTTCAGAAGTGGGAATTATCAAATTTCCGATAGCACGTGAAGGATCCTGAAGACATTGATGAACTTGCTCAGGTGTGTTTGATAGGGTTAATTGCTCTCCAGAGCCAACTTGACCACCCCGATCTACACACATACAGGATAAGAAGATCCTGAGCAAACCTGCAAGATACAACAAAAAATACAAGTTCAAGATGCATTTGTCAAGTGCACTCTGGACTCTGCCCCTCTTTCTCACTCACTCACTCACTCACTCACTCTGTCTCCTAAGTGTTAACAAGACTCACTTGTGACTCATTATTAGATCATTTGGACCAGTATAAACCCCCTCTTACAGTCATTAGTTGTCTGGCCTTGGTAATATTCTAGTTCCTGTTTTTACCCATCTCTTAACTGCAATCATTCTTTGGATGCTGTTAATAAAATACCTGTTAATATACTTGCCTGTTCAGCCAAGAATCTTAGTCGTAGTTCCTGCTGCTGTGGAACTGGGTCCTAACCTGTTTCTGAGTTGGTGTGTCATTACAGCATTGAATCTAGAAGTTTATTTTAGTATAAAATGGGATTTTTACCTACTAGCCTACCTGTTACTCAATTTGTTATATTTAGTGGACAAAATAGGTCCTGTAGATTAAATTACATTGTATCACTTGAACCTGGGCAAACTGAGTGTCAGTCACAGAGCGGGTCATAATTACTTATTGGCGATTCAAAATGTTATCATCCAACGTGATGTCATAATTAAGTTTATGGTGCTGTTTTGTCCTTTTTGGAGCTCAATTTCTGTATGTCAGAGTACAATGTTGTTGTTTGCAACAGCACCATGAAAAAAAATCAAAATTATAAAATGAGGATTTGTAACAAAGAGGGTGAGATTTTTCATAGTTTTCATTTTTGGGCCGGTGAACTTCGCCTATACCTCTCTAAGGTTTAAGACATAATGTATTACTGATGTATTTAACATCATAGAAGAAAATGGGAAAATATGTTGAGCTCGTGTTAACAACAGAGTTTATTTCAGGCAAGATGGAATAGGAAGTGCTAAAATGTGAATTAATTTCCGGGTTTTGGCTCCGCAAGAGTCTCTGCTCTACTTTTGCCTAAATGCATAATACATTGAACAGTTTTGACAGTATTTTTTTTACAGTATATTGTTGTCAATGCTGCATACTGACTTTTATAAATGAATCCGTCTCACTACTGCACTGCTACATTATATTACTCAGCAAGACGCTATAGGGTTTTTTTTTGGGGGGGGGGGTCTCCTTTCCTCCTTTCTTTCTTCTTTTTCTGTTTCTGATTTAAAACAGGCAGAATGCCAGATCTAACGAGTCGTACTGCTGGCGAAAATAACTGTAATTTTTAACACTTTTGGTCAAATATTGACAGTGTTGGCAACTATCCATGATATGAGAGGGATAATCTAAGTCTAGGTTTGCATTACATGATTTGGTCCCACTATATATTTGGTGGCCTTAACTACCATATATTTTCATATACATTTAAATTATTCATTTGATACAATGCACTTATTGTATATATACATGTTTTTACATTGTACTTATATTTTTAAAAAAATATACTTGCATGTAATTACAGCTATAATTTTACAAGTACATAGTACTTATTTTTTGATTTAAGTACATAGTAGTTAAGGCCACCTAATATAAATGTAATGTTTTGGTTTTGTGTTCATGTTCTTGTTTCAGGGGGGTATTCCAAAAAGCAGGTTATGTGACATACCTGGGTAAGTTTAAGGGTAAGTTAGCGGATAACCTCAGCTTTCGGTTCCAAAAACGGAGGTAAGTTTCAAGGTATGTAAGTAGCCATAGCAACTTAAGCTCTGAACATAACCTGCTCCGGGGCAGGTTTAGTTTCAGGGTTAGTTTGTTTCAGAGAGGTGACAGAGCATGACATGCTCTTTTGAAGATGATCCAGTGGATGTGGAAGCACAGATTATACGGAATCTTTTCCGGCGTGAGAGGGTGATAAGTTTTCGTTTCCAAATGGATATTTGCCGGAGCATTACCATTTTTCGAAAGACTTGTTAATTTATTTAACAAATCTTTTGAAACCTTACATATCAAATGTGACACATCGCGGATCAGCGCTGAACACAGAGCACATTTTGTGCATTGAACTTCGTTTTTTTGCGACGGGGAGTTTTTTGTATAACGTTGGCGATGCAGAGCATGTGGGAAAGGCAACGGACAGTATGCCTCGCACTCAAACAGTTCCTACACACTTTTGTGCAGTTCCCTGGCCATAAACCACCGAGATTCATTAAAGAGGAATTCCACAGAGTGGCGGGTCTGTCCTTTCTATGATATTCTGTGAGACCATTTTAGTTACATAGCACTACTTAATCTATCCATATATCAATACTGTATACAGTCACAGTCATTTTAAAATGTTTCTTACATAACTTTCAATTTCAGGGTTCCCAGATGTGCATTGATGGAACTCACAGTCCTATTAAAGCTCCTTCAGTCAATTAAGGAGATTATGTTAATTGGAAGTCAATCCATGTGCAGGTAACAATATATTTTTGGGTGCTAAATCTTTAGGTGTTTAAACCATTAAATCGCCCTCATTACTGGTCCCCACTACACTGTAAAATCTACTTACTTAAAAAAAAGTATGCAAACAGATTGCCTTAAAAAAAAACTAAGTAAAGTGAAATAGGAATAGTATGTTGTACTGACAAAAGCTTAGGAACTAAAGTTGACTCACACTTGAGTTCTAGTGACTAAAAAAGAGTGCATTTGATAATTTACTTTAAATCAAATTTAACTGTTACCACTGTTGTGTTTAGCATGCTGAATATTGAAGTCTGTGACTCAAATAGATTCAATTTCAAAATATTGTCACAAATTTAGAAGAATTGTATCGACCCACTTAAAAGTTTCACCAACAGTTTGCGTTTATATGTGCCACCATTAACTTTATAAATAATCATTATTCAGCATAAAATAAGATGGTTTTGTTAGTCTTATACATAATTTTATATATGATTTGTGAAATTCAATTACATATGAATATATGACCTGTGATTTCTTGTTGCATCACTGCATCAAATCAGAAATACAAGAATATAAATCTAGTGCCCAAAGGAAACACCATCCACCATAATTGTAAGGTCAATATTTTAGAAAACAACATTTTAGGAAAATCAATGCCAATTTATGAAGTCAGCTTATGTGATGTTCTCTCAAATTTTTGGACCCCCACCTGTTTTACGGGCCTCGGCCTTCTTCCTATTGGCTACATAGAAAACTAAATGACATTAAACACTAAATTTAAACATGTAATACTAAACATTCATTAACAGTTTAGTAAATTTAGAAAATATCATCTTGTTGGAGAACGTTTTTATGTTTCATTTTAACTTGGCTCAGAGTTCTTCTGGTTGCAGAAGGATTACACCTGATAAAACAAGCCAATAAATTACACTTTTTTTTGGTCAACATATTACCAGCCAATTATATACATCACTACAGTGATATTAAGAAATTTATGAAGGCCAAAAAGTAAATGCTTGTCTATTTTTACAACATTCCCAAAAGAATTTTGCATTACAATGAAAGGGGACAAATAACCACGTACCTATAATTTTATAAACTCGTGCATTTACTGTTATTTTTTTTTATTTATTTTTTGCCATGCCAAGCTCTCTCTCTTTTGCTGATGCTGCAGTATTGCTTTTTTAAAGTTATAATGTGCTTATATTCTTCATAAGCAAGCATTAAAACCTTCAACTCCGTCTCGCTGAAGTATGTCGCACGCCTTTTTTCTCCACGCGTTTCCATGGTGACTCCTGAAATCGGCGATCCATTGAAAATGCCTTCATGTGCTCGCCGTTCGCGCGCATTAACTCTCGGTTACCAACAGGAGATTGGTTGAACGAACTCCACACAGGTATTTTGGAACCAACATACCCAGAGTAAGCAAGTTCTGGGTTAATCAACCGAGAGTTCAAGGTATATGTGACGGTAAGTTAACCTTCCTTTCTGGAATACCGCCCAGGTCTTTTGTTTTGTTGTCACTGCCATGTTTCATGTTTGTTTATCCTTATGCTCCTTCTGTCATGTTATGTCATGTGATTCCCCAGTTTGTCATGTGATCCTGCCATGTGCTCCTTGTCATGTGACTCTCCTGTTTCATTCATGTTTTGATTGGTTCACAGTTTAATCATTGTTCACAGGTGTTCCTTGTTATTCCTTGTAATTAGTCAGTCTATTTAAACACTCATGTTTGCCATGTTCTTTGTCAATGATTGTGGATTGTTTTTCTCTTTACTACTGTGTTCATGTTCATGTTTTGTTTCTATCATGCCATGTAAAGACTTCGCTCTGTGTTGTATTTTGGATTTATGTTATGTTGGACTAAAATAAACTGCACTTGGGTTCTTTCAACAACTTGCCTCCATTGGATCACTTACAATAAAGTGGGACCCACGATTTTAATGCACTTCGCCTCGGGGTGGGGTTTGCTTCCAAGCAGGGCCAGTTCTAGACATTTGGAGGCCCTAGGCAAAATTTTTGTTGGAGGACCCCCACTCCACACCCTTCCTAATAAAACACTGAAAACAAATATTATTTCTTACCTTTATAACATCTGTTATTAAAACTTGTTTATTTTATTTTTTATATCTCCATATTAACTAAGGTAATCTCTTATTTGTATGTTGGGAATGCTATCATGTGTGTGTGTTTTTTTTGTTTGTTTGTTTGTTTTGTTTTTTGTAGTAATTTGTTCAGTATTTATTTACACTAGCCAAACACACTCTACAGGGCTACAGTAAAAATCAGTAAATGAACATCATTCCTTAATCATATTTTGGACAGGATTTCCCCCTCCTATTGATTTACTGCTGGGGCATAAATACCTCAAATGCGCTATACACTCTTAAAAATAAAGGTTCCAAAAGGGAGTTTTTACAGTGATGCCATAAAAGAACCATTTTTGGTTCTCTGTAGAACCTTTCATTGAACAGTTCTTAGTTCTTAATGGAACCCATTGTTTCTCTTAGTGTGTTAGAATACATTACAATCAGTCCAAAAGAGATGATGACAACGCGCACACCTACATTCCGAATTGCACTTCTTTGCGTGCCTGTTTTCGCTTTGCACACCGCAAAGGATGTTCGTTTCGGCGCAATCATAATTCAATTCAAAAGTCAGTCAGCTGCAGAAAAGTTGCCTTTTCGTATCTTTTATCTATTCAGAAGATGGGACACACTTTGATATATACATAGTTGATTTGATATAGTTGATTTCATTACAGGTGAGAGTCACTGTCGATTAATCTATATCCAATAAAAAAAGAGCCTAGTATTTTGCTCCTCTATGTTACGGTAATGGAGGTCCCTCCTCCATGACCGAGGCCCTGGGCAATTGCCTGTTCTGCCTATAGGTAGCGCCAGCCCTGCTTCCAAGCCATGCACTAAAATCATGTAAGGCACACCTAGCTGTGGATTATCCCTCTGTGTCTTTTTGTAATTACAATGGGCAGTCAATAATATATGACATTACATCACTAAAGCGGTGTTTAAACAGACTAGCAGAAATGAGGAAACTTCAGAACTTTAAGTTTCAGTTCTCTTTTTTTTTCTTGGTCTTCATTTTTCACACAAGAACAACATCAGTTTCTCACCCAGCATTCAGTCTGAAAACAGTGTCAATTTCTGATTTTAAGTGTTGCAGTCTTTTATGCTTATGCTTGTAGTCTTAGTTAGGTATAGTATAGTTTGTATAGTAATCGTTAGTTTTATTTGTAACCATCGTCAGCTGAAATGCCCGTTAGTTCCACTAGAGGGCACTTCAACAAGGACTATTCACCACACACTCAAACCCGGACTACATTTCCCAGCATCCCCGCACCTGTCACTGATCACTGCTCCAGCTGATTCTCATTATCCCACCATATTTAAGTCCAGCGCACACACACTTAGTTGCTAGGTCTTGTTTACCCATATAGTGACATTTACAAGCGTTCGTACCCGTCTAGTCTGCCTGTTTTTGATTTGGTTTCTTTGTCTGTTGATGTTTACCTGCCTGCTTTTTGACCTATTGCCTCGATTATTACGACGAGCCTGCCTGTTCCCTGCCATTACTGTTTTCTGTTTCTTTGACCATTGCCTATTTGACTTCGTTTTTGAATAAAGCTCGCAATTGGATCTCACCCCGCTGACTCATCATTACATTATTGATGAGCACTTAAAAAAGTTAGAAAAACAGAATACACAATAAGAAATGAATGAGCATTCAAATGCTAACATTTATCAGTAATATCAAAGAAATGTTCATACATTGTCTTTCCTTGTTTGATATGACCTTATAAACATTGTTATTGTATTTGAGTTATCTGCATATTCTTGTGTTACGGCTCCCATCTTCTCTGAATGAATGGCAACATTTAAGCACAGAATGAACAACGGTAGATTCATAATATATCATCCTGAAGTGCTGCTGGAAGATCGTCAAGAGTGCAACACGTCACTCAGTGTTTAATAGAGGAAGACGTCTTCATGTTTCTGCTTTTCTTTGACTGCACTGCTCTTAGGTAAGGCTTGTCTCTTGTGAACTGATCTTTTAAAAGTATAAATTATAATAAACATAGTGTAATCATTAAGTTCATGCAATTATTCATTTAATGAAGATATTATTCAGGGATGGGAGAGTCTATAGTCTCTAGACACTATTAACTCTTTTAAAATCTCTTTAGTTAAGAAGTAATAACACACAAGCTGAAGATACAATTCACAGTTGTAGACAGAGTAAAAACAATTTGTTATGGCTTTTTTGGCACATAAGTATATTTAGTTTCTTTCCTGTGTTTGTGTCAGAGCTCCAGTGATGTCTGTGTTCCAGATTATGATCATCATCAGCTCCGTGTTTCTACACACTCACTCAGGTTGGTCCATATTATATCTAGTTAATTTTTTTTTTTTTAATTATCACATTACCAGCAGAACCACTGCTGATATGATGACACTAGAGGAAAAATAGTGCACAGGCAAGTGATTTGCAAAAGACTAAAAAAGGTATTGAGCAAAATTTCCCTTAAATTTTTATCTGTTCATCAGATAAAGATATCATATGGCTGCAAAAGACTTTATAGGGCACGAGTTATAATTAATTTTATGGTGCTGTTTTGTTCTTTATGGCGCTCAACTTCCCTATGTCAGAGCAGCAAGTACTGCTCGCTGCAGACTTCTCTGGAGCACAAGGGTAGATCTTCACCTGTTTAATGGGTGGAGAGATAGCGTTTTGGGTAGGGTTAGGGTGTGGTTGGGGGATACAGCTACACCCATCATGCCCATAGTAGGTCAAGAGAGGGGGAGCTCCAGAGGGTGAGAGCTTGAGGTTATGGCTCAGGGCAGGGGCGGAGCTAGGGGGTGGCCAGGGTGCCCTTGGCCCAGGAGGAGTAGAATCTTTGCGTGGCAGGGGGATCTGCCGTGCGACCTGCCACTCGACCCGCCACCGCTAGAGGCAGCTGCCACTCGACCTGCCACCGTAATATGCGCCTGACTCCGGACCCGTCACGGATATATGCGCCTGCTTTGCAACCTTACACAATATGTAAGAGGTTTTTAAGAAAAATGTAACTCGTATCCCCTGTAGCCTGAACGGTACGCACAATACGTCAATATTCACCATTAACCAAACGCTTTTCCTAACATTTACTAAGCATCGCGCCTGCCTCAAGATCTCTCACTGTTTACATCTAACAGACATTTTGATTGATACATGAGAGCAAACAGATAGATAAATAAGAGCAGGATTGCATTATTCGTCATCTTATCTTATATTTTATTGCTCTTTTTGTCCATAATGGAGCGAGTCTCGTGGCTCCTACTAAGCGACGCTCTTAGAAGCCCCAATTCTGCTTATAATCCGCAACTTTGGGCTTCTTTTTTGTGGCAAGTCGCGTTAAAAAAATCACAAGTAGCGTTATATTGGGCTTATTTAAAAAATATTGTTCTCATCTCATCTCATCTTCCACCGCTTATCCGGGGCCGGGTCGCGGGGGCAGCAGTCTGAGCAGAGACTCCCAGACTTCCCTCTCCCCAGACACTTCCTCCAGCTCTTCCGGGGGGACACCGAGGCGTTCCCAGGCCAGCCGAGAGACATAGTCTCTCCAGCGTGTCCTAGGTCTTCCCCGGGGCCTTCTCCCGGTGGGACATGCCCGGAACACCTCCCTAGGGAGGCGTCCAGGAGGCATCCGAAACAGATGCCCGAGCCACCTCAGCTGACTCCTCTCGATGTGAAGGAGCAACGGATCTACTTTGAGCTCCTCCCGAGTGACCGAGCTCCTCACCCTATCTCTAAGGGAGCGCCCTGCCACCCTGCGGAAAAAGCTCATTTCGGCCGCCTGTATCCGGGATCTCATTCTTTCGGTCATGACCCAAAGCTCATGACCATAGGTGAGAGTAGGAACGTAGATTGACCGGTAAATCGAGAGCTTCGCCTTGCAGCTCAGCTCCTTCTTCACCACGACAGACCGGTACATCGACCGCATTACTGCAGAAGCTGCACCGATCCGTCTGTCAACCTCACGCTCCTTCCTTCCCTCACTCGTGAACAAAACCCCAAGATACTTGAACTCCTCCACTTGAGGCAGGAGCTCTCCACCAACCTGAAGAGGACAAGCCACCCTTTTCCGACTGAGAACCATGGTCTCAGACTTGGAGGTGCTGATCCTCATCCCAGCCGCCTCACACTCAGCTGCAAACCGTCCCAATGCACACTGGAGGTCCTGGCCCGATGGAGCCAACAGGACCACATCATCCGCAAAAAGCAGGGATGAGATCCTGTGGTCCCCAAACCAGACTCCCTCCGGCCCCTGACTGCGCCTAGAAATCCTGTCCATAAAAATTATGAACAGGACCGGTGATAAAGGGCAGCCCTGCCGGAGTCCAACATGCACTGGGAACAGGTCTGACTTACTGCCGGCAATGCGAACCAAGCTCCTGCTCCGGTCATACAGGGACCGGACAGCCCTTAGCAAAGGGCCCCGGACTCCATACTCCTGGAGCACCCCCCACAGGGTGCCACGAGGGACACGGTCGAATGCCTTCTCCAGATCCACAAAACACATGTGGACTGGTTGGGCAAACTCCCATAAACCCTCCAGCACCCTAGAGAGGGTATAGAGCTGGTCCAGTGTTCCACGACCGGGACGAAAACCGCATTGTTCCTCCTGAATCTGAGGTTCGACTATCAGCCTTATTCTCCTCTCCAGTACCCTGGCATAGACTTTCCCGGGGAGGCTGAGGAGTGTGATCCCTCTGTAGTTGGAACACACCCTCCGGTCCCCCTTCTTAAAAAGAGGGACCACCACCCCGGTCTGCCAGTCCAGAGGCACTGTCCCCAACCGCCACGCGATGCTGCAGAGGCGTGTCAGCCAAGACAGCCCCACAACATCCAGAGACTTGAGGTACTCAGGGCGTATCTCATCCACCCCCGCTGCCTTGCCACCAAGGAGCTTTCCAACTACCTCAGTGACCTCAGCTTGGGTGATGGGTGAGCCCACCTCTGAGTCCTCGGCCTCTGCTTCCTCAGTGGAAGACGTGTCGGTGGGATTGAGGAGATCCCCAAAGTATTCCTTCCACCGCCCAACGATATCCCCAGTTGAAGTCAGCAGATTCCCACCCCCACTGTAAACAGTGTTGGCAGGGCACTGCTTCCCCCTCCTGAGGCGCCGGACGGTTTGCCAGAATTTCTTCGGGGCCGACCGATAATCCTTCTCCATGGTCTCACCGAACTCCTCCCAGACCCGAGTTTTTGCCTCCACAACTACCCGGGCTGCAGTCCGCTTGGCCTGCCGGTACCCGTCAGCTGCCTCAGGAGTCCCCCGAGCCAACCAGGCTCGATAGGCCTCCTTCTTCAGCTTGACGGCATCCCTTACATCCGGTGTCCACCACCGGGTTCGGGGATTGCCGCCACGACAGGCACCGGAGACTTTACGGCCACAGCTTCGAGCGGCCGCGTCGACAATGGAGGTAGAGAACATGGTCCACTCGGACTCAATGTCTCCAGCCTCCCTCGGTATCTGGTTGAAGCTCTGCCGGAGGTGCGAGTTGAAGATCTTTCTGACAGGGGACTCGGCCAAACGTTCCCAGCAGACCCTCACAGTACGTTTGGGTCTGCCGAGTCTGTCCAGCTTCCTCCCCTGCCATCTGATCCAACTCACCACCAGGTGGTGATCAGTTGACAGCTCCGCCCCTCTCTTCACCCGAGTGTCCAAGACATACGGCCGGAGGTCAGATGAAACAACTACAAAGTCGATCATCGACCTCCGCCCTAGGGTGTCCTGGTGCCACGTGTAATGGTGGACACCCTTATGCTTGAACATGGTGTTCGTTATGGACAAACTGTGGCTAGCACAGAAGTCCAATAACAGAACACCACTCTGGTTCAGATCAGGGGGGCCGTTCCTCCCAATCACGCCCCTCCAGGTATCACTGTCGCTGCCCACGTGAGCGTTGAAGTCCCCCAGTAGAACGACAGAGTCCCCGTTCGGAGCACTTTCCAGCACCCCTCCCAGAGACTCCAAGAAGGCCGGGTACTCTGCACTGTCATTCGGCCCGTAAGCACAAACAACAGTGAGAGCCCTACCCCCGACCCGAAGGCGCAGTGACGCGACCCTCTCGTTCACCGGGGTAAACTCCAACACATGGCGGCTGAGCTGGGGGGCTATGAGAAAGCCCACACCAGCCCGCCGTCTTCCACCGCAGGCAACTCCAGAGTAGCGGAGAGTCCAGTCTCTCTCAAGGAGTTGGGTTCCAGAGCCCAAGCTGTGCGTGGAGGTGAGCCCGACTATCTCTAGTCGGTATCTCTCGACCTCCCGCACAAGCTCAGGCTCCTTCCCCGCCAGCGAGATGACGTTCCATGTCCCTAGAGCCAGATTCCGTGTCCGGGGATTGGGTCGCCGAGGCCCCTGCCTTCGGCCGCCGCCCAATCCACAATGCACCGGCCCCATATGGTTCCTCCCGCAGGTGGTGGGCCCACGGGAGGTCGGCCCCACGTCGCTCATTCGGGCTGAGCCCGGCCGGGCCCCGTGGGGAAAGACCCGGCCACCAGGCGCTCGCCTACGAGCCCCAACTCCAGGCCTGGCTCCAGGGTGGGGCCCCGGTTGCGCCATACCGGGCGACGTAACGGCCTTTGTTTTTTTGTGATCCATATGGGGTTTAGAACTGCTCTTTGTCTGGCCCATCACCTAGGACCTGTTTGCCTTGGGAAACCCTACCAGGGGCATATAGCCCCCGACAACATAGCTCCTAGGATCATTCAGGCACTCAAACCCCTCCACCACGATAAGGTGGCAGTTCACTGGAGGAGATTGAAAATATTGTTGCTTGTTAGGAAAATCTGACAAGCAACTTAATTTCTTCACATTAATGGTCGCCGTTATCTCCAATGCATTGATGGCCGAGAGAGCTCAACGCACTGCAAATAAGAAAACGCATGCAAATAAAAAAAACACAAGCAAATAAAAACAAAACGTGATCATCAGTTTGACAACACATGTGCTGCACATCCTCACAACACAAACAAACACAAAAACGCGCTGCAAACACAAAAACGCGCTGCAAATAGCACAAACCACAATGGAAATGTTTCAAGGGGGACCCCAAAAAGTGACGTACCATACTTGACAACAGCACCAACTAAAAAATATTAAATATATTATGTTGGCATTAACTCAATGTAATTTGTTTCACTAACAGAAAAGTGTTTAAATATGTGCCATTGTTGTTAACTCATAAAACTTTAAGAGATGATAATTTAGTGGATGATTTAAAAATATTCGTTAATCATCTGTAGCGTACTAATGTGACGTCATCATAACGGCCGCCTGAGGGCGCTCGACGACGGCGTCATCAGTGAGCGTGAGCTTCTAGCAAACTAAAAAACTCTTTATTAAAAATAGTAAATACATGAAATAATGTACACTTGTTTATTTTTGTTTGCAGTTTTTATAGTATTTAATTATTGTGAACATATTGTGCACTCAAATCCCGTACACTATATAGGGATTAGTGAATAATTGAACGGGTGAGTTGAACTGGTTTCGGACACAGCTAATAAGCAGCTCCTAGTAGGGTTCGTCACTTTTTGGGGTCCCCCTTGAAACATTTCCATTGTGGTTTGTGCTATTTGCAGCGCGTTTGTGTATTTGCAGTGCGTTTTTGTGTTTGCTTGTGTTGTGAGGATTTTTTATTTGCATGCGTTTTTTTAATTTACATGCGTTTTATTATTTGCTGCACGTTGATCTCTCTCAACCACCGTAGCTAATAGCCAATCAGTGCAATAATATAAATTCTGTAGCATAATTCGTCAAAACATTCAGCCCCCTCCTCCCCCTCTCTGGAGAAATATCACATTCAACATACACCCGTGTGACGTTGTAATCTAAGCAATAATAGTTATACCAATATAAATAGACATGTAAATTTTCGCAAACAATGACACCAGCAAAGTGGTACAAGTTTGGAAAAAAAATACAACAAAGACTGGGAAAAGGATCCACAACTTAAAGACTGGATATGTCAAGTGGTCGGTGATCAAAGTAAAGCGATGTGTGACTTTAAGTACAGTGCAGAGGAGGAGAGGGATGACCTTTTTATAAGGAAAATTTGTAATTTTTTACAATGTTTTTGTAATGTATAAATTATCACAGGCTATATTAAAAAAACAAGTAGTCATATAGCCTAATAGATACATTTGGTTCGAAGTTATTTTATAAAGCTATAAATATGTGGCTGTTGCTCTTATTTCTTTCTCCTTTTCCATCCCTCCAACGCGATTCTGCTCACAGGTGATCGGAGATGAGTGGATAGTGCATGCCCTCCCTGATTTTTGCTAAATAACTTCCGTTTTTCATTTTAAAACAAAAAAGTGGTTTCAGTGTAATATGTTGCAGGCTCATTTATTGGTAATAAATAGTTAATGATAATAAATAATCGAATAATATTGGGCTTGTTTTTAAAGCTGTGGTTGCCTGTTTGTACGGTGGCCGAGAGAGCTAAAAACGCTGCTAATAAAAAAGCACATGCAAATAAAAAAAAAACACATGCAAATTAAAAAAAAAAACATGATCATCAGTTTGACAACACATGTGCTGCAAATCCTCACAACACATGCAAACTCAAAAACGCGCTACATTTACAAAAAGTGCTGCAAAGAGCACAAACCACAACGGAAATGTCTCAAGGGGGACCCCAAACAGTGACGGACCATACTTGACAACAGCACAAACTAAAAAATATTAAAATATATTATGTAGGCATTAACTCAATGTAATGTGTTTCACTAACAGAAAAGTGTAATATGTGGCATTTTTGTTAACTAATAAAACTTTAAGAGATGATAATTTAGTGGATGATTTAAAAATATTCGTTAATCATCTGTAGCGTACTAATGTGACGTAATCGTAACGGCCGCCTGAGGGCGCTCGACGACCACGTCATCTGTGAGCGTGAGTTTCTAGCAAACTAAAAAACTCTTTATTAAAAATAGTAAATACATTAAATAATGTACAGTTGTTTATTTTTGTTTGCAGTTTTTATAGTATTTAATGATTGTGAACACTTTGTGCACTCAAATGCCGTACACTATATAGGGATTAGTGAATAAGTGAAGGGTGAGTTGAACTGGTTTTGGACGCACGTCCTAGTAGGGTCCGTCACTTTTTGGGGTCCCCCTTGAAACATTTCCGTTGTGGTTTGTGCTCTTTGCAGCGCTTTTTGTAAATGTTGCACGTTTTTGAGTTTGCATGTGTTGGGAGGATTTGCAGCACATGTATGATCACGTTTTTTTTAATTTGCACGTGCTTTTTTTAATTTGCATGTTTTATTATTCGCAGCGCTTTGAGCTCTCCCGGCCACCGTATTGTTTGTCTTGCGAGAGTTGGTAACTGTGGTCCCGAGGCAGGCATATATATATATATATATATATATATATATATATATTTATATATATGAGATGTGTGAAAGCCGGTGACAGTCCTGTCAGATGCTGAGAGAAACGCGCTGTCTTTATTCAGTAGCCGCGGTCAGATTGTATCTTGTCAGGCTATATGTCAGTAAAACTCAGAAGAAAAAAAAATACTTTCCTGTCGTGTCGTTGTACTGTGCTCGCGGCGCGCACTTTTCAGTAACGCGCAAATACGGCGTGCTGTATATCACTTCACTAAAGCGCAAAATAAACTATACGAGCTTGCAACGTCGCAGTTCTGTCGTCAAGTAAGTCATGAAATAACCAAAAAGGCGATTAAAGCTGCGATAAAACTGTGCATGCATGTATGTATTTGTTATACATATATACATATATATATATGCGTCACATGTCTCTGCACTAAAATATTCTTAGGTCACAATATAAGTCACAAGCTGCAAAAAAAAAAATGTGAGCACTGTTCATTTGTACTAGAAGATGCTGATTTTGTGTTAATTTATAAAGTACAAACAAAAATGTATCACATTTAAAAGTATAAAATAATTAATTTGATATTCTGGCTGTTGACTTCCGCCCTTATTCACATTCTTGCAAATAGGAATTCAAAATACTCATTTTTTTCCTTTGCACACAAAGTATACTGAGTTTAATTTACTGTAGGTTTGATAGAACTGTTTTATTTTGACAATATAGAAAGTTAAACATTTACTTTAGTAGTTACACATTGCAAATACGAATTGTTGAAGAGTTCATTGATTATACATAACATTCAATGATAATCTTTGAACTACAGTATGTAGTTATCTGCGTGTCTCATCCATGAAGATGCAACAATGGAGAACAAGCTATTGGGGGTTTTGAGAACCAGAACAAGCTGACTGAACAGGTTGAAGTTTAGCTAGCCGCTTAATATGCCTACAGGTGAGGAATTTTCTTTTAAAAGAAAATGGTTAAATTCACTCAGCATTCCATGATCTAATTCATTATCTCAATTACAATTAAGTACAAATTAACTGTATTCAGTTGTGTTGTAGGCAAAGTCCAGTACATCACAGACTCATTTTTATGTTGAAATAATGAAGTTTTCTGTGCCACCCCAGACTGGTTGCTGGCCCCTACCTGGTCACCCCTCTGAAACAATCCTGGCTCCACCACTCTGTTAGAGAACACTTTTGTTGTGTGCAAGAGCAGCATGAAAAAAATATATAAAATATTTCTTTTAAGAAAATTTGTCACACAGGTTTGGAAGAACATGGTGATTTGTAACTGATGAGAGTTTTCATAATTTTTATTTTTGGGTGAACTGTGCCTTTAAGAGTTTTACCTCTCTAAGGTCATAATGCACTAATGTGTTTTTATGTTTCAGCTGTTGATTCCTACTTTGCTGTGATGCCTCAGACAGTAACAGCTCTGACAGGCTCTTGTGTGCAGATTCCTTGCACATTCAACATCCCCGATTTTGAGGACAAACGTAACAGGACAAAATCTATTTATGGGATCTGGCTAAAAAAGATACCACAGTTTGCTCAGGACGGTTTCATAGCTTTTAATAGCAGTCAAAACATCATTAGAGGATTCAGTGACATACAAATAACTGGAGATCTCACTGAGGGAAACTGCACCACTGTCTTCTATAACATCATGAAGAATCATTCAGATCTCTATTACTTCAGACTGGAAATGGAGCCAAATGTGTTCAGAGGAACGTTTAACCCCAAAACAGATGGTCCAAGAAAGACTGTGAACATCGCTGTCATAGGTAAATGTCATCTCCACTGTCTTTAACTTACAGGTTCTTATCCTTTCATTTACTTAAGATAAATTTATATAAATAAACACTTGATAAATTTAATAAATAGTTACATTTAAATGTAAATATTATTTACATAATTAACTGATAGCACTAAGAACGGTTTCTTAATGATGAACTACAACCATTTATTTATGTAGATTCACCACAACCTCTCATCCTTAAACCCACTGATCTGAAAGAAGTGATGGAGGAAACGACAGTCAATCTGAGCTGCTCTGCTGAAGCCCCCTGCCCCAAACAACCTCCTACAATATCCTGGTCCAACATCCCTGAATCTGCTCACATTACAACACAGTTACAGGAGAAACCTGATAAAACCCAGTCAGTGTTTTCACACATGACCTTCAGAGCTTCATACATGGATCACAGAAAGAACATCTCCTGCACTGTTACATATCCAAGAAATACACCTACACATCCTGTGGAGACCACCGTGATGCTACAAGTCCTGTGTAAGAGATAAAACTGTTTACTTCCTTTAACATAGCCCTACGCGTGCTTAAATGCACAAAGTGCTGCTTAAACAGAATTTGGTGTTTAGCTATCCAGAAATGTGTAATCCACAGGTATTTTATTGTTTTTCCTTGTGCTTGTGTTCCTGTCAAAGTTCCTCCAAAAGAAACTCACATCACCATCGATCCATCTTCTTCAGTCTCTGTTGGCACTAATGTGACTTTGACCTGCAAAAGCAAAGCCAATCCACCAAATAACATGAACTACACCTGGTACAAACGTGGACAAGGGACGCCTATAGCTTGGGAAAAGAAGATCACACTCAATGCAACTCAAAATAATGCATATTCCTGCATTGCACAGAATAAACAAGGCAGTCAGTCATCAGCAGAGATCCAGATCACAGTTGAAGGTGAGTTTATACAGTCTAAATGTAAAGAACAAGGTCATTTACAGATCTAAACCAGTGAAGATTATTTGAAAGAGAACATTCTGGTCCAATTACAGGTGTTTCACGTGCTCTAGGACAAGATGGACTCTCCATGCCTCTGATTGCCGGTTGTGTGGGAGGAATTGTGGCAGTTCTCACACTCTCTGCTCTTGGTTTTTCTACAAGGTAAAATGAGTTATATTCACTTTTCACTGTGAATTAAACATTAGTTGTATTCCTCTTATAGCAGATGCCATTTTGAAACATGTTTTTAAGATGTACTCAGCATTGTACTTGTGTTAAGCATTATCCACATTTAAAAACTGATTTGCTTGAGTTTCACTTCATACAGTGATAAAACAGAAAATTATTAGAAAGCACTTCAGTCATGTGCATGTAATGTATTAATACTACATTATTCTTTATTTCTTCTCGCCTATCAAGACATAGAGAATGGTTTACATTTGTGAGAAAATACTGGATTCTTGTTGTAACAAAGGAGACAGCGGAGTGAGATCCAATTGCAGCTTTATTAAAAGTTGGCGTAGTCAGACAGGCAGTGGTCAATGAACAGCAAATTGGTATGCAGGGGATAATCAGAATCGAGGTCAAGAAACAGACAAGAAATCCAAAAGACAGGCAGATAACAATCAGGAAACAGGCAAAATCAGAACCGAGAAGACAGACACAGGAATAAATGCTCAGAATTGGTACATGATGTAGCTCAAGACTTCACGGTGAAGTGTTTGTGCAGTGTGCTTAAATAGTGAGATGTGATTTGGATCAGGAGCGAGTGCAATCAGTCCAGGCATGGAGGCTTCTGGGAAATGTAGTGCTATACTGAAGTGGGTGACTGGGTGTGGTGCATTGTGGGGAGTTAAGTCCAAGGTGAATGTGCAAGTGTGGCTGCGTCCGAAATCGCCTTCTCAGTGAGTAGGTACTTAATTTCATTGAGTAGGTACTTAACGAGCGCTAAAAGAGTATGAATGAAATCTCGTTGAGTATGAATGCGATCCGGAAATCATCCGCCATGTTGACGTTATCATGTGACCTACAACGTTATCGAAAGCACAACAATTTAAAAGATATGAGTGACAGGTTTAATTCATCTATCTGTAAATATCTTGATATTGATTAAACTTGTTGAAGAAATGGCTCCCCATTTATTTTGTGATTGTAGCAATAAATTTGCGGTTAATTTCAGTTCTCATATTTTCAACCTTAATGTGACCCAGTTTTATCCTTAAAGATATTTTTTATTATTATAAAAACCCAAAATCGCAATCTCTTGAATATGTTAATTTATTTTATATGCAAACATTTTCATCCACAAGCAAAAGTGAATTAAATCTTCTTTGTTTCCCTCTTTTTCTTGAATTTAAGAATTTGTTTCATTCATCAGGCTTATAAATAATATATATATATATATATATATATATATATATATATATATATATATATATATATATATATATATATATATATATATATTATGCATTATGATGAATTATTCAGATATTTAACCTTATCATTTAACCTTATCATTGTGCTTTTTTGTGCTCTGCATTTAATCTCATATTATGATGTACACAAACCCATTTTTTTTGTCTTTTTTGTTTATGATTGTTTATTGTTAAAGATACAACCATGGTATTTTCCCTGATCTTGTATGTAATTATAAGTTCTGCAATAGATAATAATAAAAAAGACATGAGTCACAGCTGCACTAACACCTCATAGCATCAGTAACTCAACCCTACCTAGTACGGTTTTTCGCTGCTGCTCGAAGATCCTGCCTTTGGAGAAGAATGTTGATTTTGTACTTAGAAAATGTAAGTATTACTACTAAAAATAAGATTACCGGTGTTACAATAGTTACAATAGTTCATCATAATGCATTTTATATATATATATATATATATAGTTATTTATAAGCCTGATGAATGAAATGAATTCTTAAATTCAAGAAAAAGAGGGAAACAAAGAAGATTTAATTCACTTTTGCTTGTGGATGAAAATGTTTGCATATAAAATAAATTAACATATTCAAGAGATTGCGATTTTGGGTTTTTTATAATAATAAAAATATATATTTAAGGATAAAACTGGGTCACGTTAGTAGGGTTGAAAATATAAGAACTTAAATTAACCGCAAATTTATTGCTACAATCACAAAAAGAAACAGCCGTTTCTTCAAAAAGACCAGAAAATGAGCAAGTTTAATCAATATCAAGATATTTACAGATAGATGAATTAAACCTGTCACTCATATATTTTAACTTGTTGCGCTTTCGATAACGTTGCAGGTCACATGATAACGTCAACATGGCGGATGATTTCCGGATCGCATTCATACTCAACGAGATTTCATTCATACTCTTTTAGCGCTCGTTAAGTACCTACTCATTGAAATTAAGTACCTACTCACTGAGAAGGCGATTTCGGACGCAGCCGTGGCCTCCTGGGATAGAAAAGTACTTATAGGTAAGCGCTCAAGAATCTGGGCGGAAGCAGTAGGCCATCCGGGAACTTCTCGACAACTCTTTTATGACTACTAAGGTTTCGGACATACTTATTCGCTCACCTACTGCTTTTCACCTACTCAATAGTAGAGAAGTAGGCGATTTCGGACGCAGCCAGTGTGTGTGAGTGAGAGAAAGTCCAGAGTGGAGTGCCCTCTAGTGGACTTTACAGGCACTTTAGCTGACAATCGTGACACTTTTACAGTGACAAATTAAGTTTAAAGTTTTAAATTATTTTGTTCATTGTCAGGTTTAATATTCAATGTCAGTATGAATGCAAATTTTAAAATCTGATTTATAACCATCAAACTTATTCCCCCAGTTTCACAGACAAGGCTTAAATTAATCCCAGACTAAAATGCATGTTTAAGCTGTTTTAGCTGAAAGTAACTTGCACTGACATTTCTTAAAATATGTCAAGTGCCATTTTTTTTTCTAGTGAACGTTTATAAAAGCTTTTTAAATATTCTAATTGAACTAAGGCCTAATCCTGGCTTAGACTAAACCCTGTCTGTGAAACCAGGCCATGGTATTTTTTTTTCTTCTGCTCATCAGAAATGAGAGGTGATCTTTTTAAATGTATTAAGAATCCCACATAGTTTTGTAACATATTTCTGTTGGCAGTTTACACTTGACCTGTTTCAATACAATTATGTGGCAATTATATAGGCCAGTGCAAAAATAAAAATGTCCCTAAAACTTTTTGACCTTCCTTCTTTATTAGGAGAAAGATTTTCAATAAACCCAGTGCCAATGTGAAGGACCCTTTTGGTCAGGTAAATTGGGTTTTGTTCTGTATAGATTTGTATGCAAATCTGGTTCATAAAGGCTCAGTATTCTAGGCATTTCTTTTATTCATTCATCAGCTTGTTCATAATTATAAGCATTCATTTATTAAAAGTTAATTTATTTCTTTTATCCAGGTGATTATGTGAAAGATGATACATAAGAAAATATTTTGCAAATAAAACATGATTGTAACCTGTTTTCACTGTGCACAGGTTAATAAGATTTCTGATGATGAAACACTGATCGTCTATGAAAAGACTGACATCTCAAAGCAGCAGAACTACTGCATCACAGAGACACACTTCAATCATGATGAATACACAGAAATAGAGTACAGAGTATTATAGAATTACTAGGCTCAACAGCAACAGGCACATTGAGTTTTGTCAAATCAGTGTGTCACCCTTGTCGGCATCTGCTGATGTTGCTCATGCGTTTTCAATCGTTTAATCAACATTTGTCGTGTTGTGGAATGTCTTGAGAAGTGAAGTACTGTAATCTGGTGATTGTCCACATTGGTCGACGTCTATGAATTGGCATATATACAGTGGGTATTGTCTACACACCCAGGTAAATCACCCTGGTGATTTTTGAAAAATTAAAAAAAAATCAGTTTTCTATCTTCTAGTTTAAACTAAACCTGTTCGTGGCACAGTGCAAGTTCGCCTATGAAGCATCAATAAACAGTAGGCCAATAACTTGAGGAACATACAGTACCAAACCTGAAACTGAAAACTTTTTAATAATGTTCCCTCTGAACTTCGGAAACTGTTGATCAACGTATGTCCTGCATTTGAAGACTTTCTTTAAGAGTGAGGCCTCAAAACTAATATTGAATAGAGTGCAGGGAAGGCATATTTTTGTAGGCCAAACTGAAAGTTAGTATCTCCCTGGTTCCCTCAACATAAAACAAATTTGTCAAAACAAACAAAAAAAAAAAACAATAAAAGCTTATGACTCTTTCACATTTTTTTCCATCAAGCTTATCCTCACAAATGAACACAAATTTTATGAATTTTGAAGGGTAAATACAATTGACAGAAGTCAAAAGCTAAATTTAGCTAAATTTAAATGAACTACACCACGGTCACATTACCACAAGCCTTAGAGAATTCTTTCAGTCTTTGTTTAAAAGCATTTTCCCTGAAAGTTTGAGTTATAATAGTTTGCCAGAGTATGACAATAAACACAAAGAGGCTGTGAAAGTGGACTAGTGTGAAGAGATTGTCTGGTCCCCAACAACCTCTGTAGTCCCATTTAGCCACTTGTTAGGATGATCAGTCCCAAAATTTGGAGCTTGTCCACATACCGTGAGATGTAAGCAATGATCCATATTTCAGGGGGGTTTTTTACTAAAAAATTGCAATTGGCATTTAAAAAACTATTTTCTCAGCCGTCATGTTTTAGCTACTTTGAATATTTTATATTAACACAAATACATGTGTAGATTAAACATGATTTTAATGTCACTGTAACTTCTTTGCAAATAATTGAATCAAAGTGTTTATATTGTGTTAGTCTAATCAAATTTATTCTTATTCACTCAATGTCGCACTTTGTTATTCCTTGTAATTAGTCAGTCTATTTAAACCCTCATGTTTGCCATGTTCTTTGTCGATTATTGTGGATTGTTTTTCCCTGTACCACTGTGTTCATGTTCATGTTCATGTTTTGTTTCTATCATGCCATGTAAAGACTCCACCATGTCATGCCAAGCCATGTGAAGACTTCGCTCTGTGTTGTATGTTGGATAAATAATAAACTGCACTTGGGTTCTTTCAACAACTTGCCTCCAGTGGATCACTTACAGTAAAGTGGGACCCACGATTTTAATGCACTTCGCCTCGGGGTGGGGTTTGCTTCCAAGCCATGCACTAAAATCATGTAAGGCACACCTAGCTGTGGATTACCCCTCTGTGTCTTCTTGTAATTACAATGGGCATTCAATAAAATATGACATTACATCACTAAAGCGGTGTTTAAACAGACTAGCAGAAACGAGGTAACTTCAGAACTTTAGGTTTCAGTTCTTTTTTTTTTTTCTTGGTCTTCATTTTTCACACAAAAACAACATCCGATTCTCACCCAGCATTCAGTCTCAAAATAGTGTCAATTTCTGAGTTTAAGTGTTGCAGTCTTGTATGCAGTCATAATGTGCACAGAAGCTCTTCTGCATTCAATATTAGTTAGTTATGTGTAGTTTAGTTTGTATAGTAATGATTAGTTTTATTGATGAGCACTGAAAAAAGTTAGAAAAACACAATACACAATAAGAAATGAATGAGCATTCAAATGCTAACATTTATCAGTAATATCAAAGAAATGTTCATACATTGTCTTTCCTTGTTTGATATGATCTTATAAACATTGTTATTGTATTTGAGTTATCTGCATATTCTTGTGTTACGGCTCCCATCTTCTCTGAATGAATGACAACATTTAAGCACAGAATGAACAACGGTAGATTCATAATATATCATCCTGAAGTGCTGCTGGAAGATCGTCAAGAGTGCAACACGTCACTCAGTGTTTAATAGAGGAAGACGTCTTCATGTTTCTGCTTTTCTTTGACTGCACTGCTCTTAGGTAAGGCTTGTCTCTTGTGAACTGATCTTTTAAAAGTATAAATTATAATAAACATAATGTAATCATTAAGTTCATGCAATTATTCATTTAATGAAGATATTATTCAGGGATGGGAGAGTCTATAGTCTCTAGACACTATTAACTCTTTTAAAATCTCTTTAGTTAAGCAGTAATAACACACAAGCTGAAGATACAATTCACAGTTGTAGACAGAGTAAAAACAATTTGTTATGGCTTTTTTGGCACATAAGTATATTTAGTTTCTTTCCTGTGTTTGTGTCAGAGCTCCAGTGATGTCTGTGTTCCAGATTATGATCATCATCAGCTCCGTGTTTCTACACACTCACTCAGGTTGGTCCATATTATATCTAGTTAATTTTTTTTTTTTAATTATCACATTACCAGCAGAACCACTGCTGATATGATGACACTAGAGGAAAAATAGTGCACAGGCAAGTGATTGACTAAAAAAGGTATTGAGCAAAATTTCCCTTAAATTTTTATCTGTTCATCAGATAAAGATATCATATGGCTGCAAAAGACTTTATAGGGCACGAGTCATAATTAATTTTATGGTGCTGTTTTGTTTCTTTTTGGCGCTCGACTTCCCTATGTCAGAGCAGCAAGTACTGCTCGCTGCAGACTTCTCTGGAGCACAAGGGTAGATCTTCACCTGTTTAATGGGTGGAGAGATAGCGTTTTGGGTAGGGTTAGGGTGTGGTTGGGGGATACAGCTCCACCCATCATGCCCATAGTAGGTCAAGAGAGGGGGAGCTCCAGAGGGTGAGAGCTTGAGGTTATGGCTCAGGGCAGGGGCGGAGCTAGGGGGTGGCCAGGGTGCCCTTGGCCCAGGAGGAGTAGAATCTTTGCATGGCAGGGGGATCTGCCGTGCGACCTGCCACTCGACCCGCCACCGCTAGAGGCAGCTGCCACTCGACCTGCCACCGTAATATGCGCCTGGCTCCGGACCCGTCACGGATATATGCGCCTGCTTTGCAACCTTACACAATATGTAAGAGGTTTTTAAGCTCAATGCAGCTCGTATCCCCTGTAGCCAGAACGGTACGCACAATACGTCAATATTCACCATTAACCAAACGCTTTTCCTAACATTTACTAAGCGTCGCGCCTGCCTCAAGATCTCTCACTGTTTACTTCTACCAGACACTTCAATTGATACATGAGAGCAAACAGATAGATAAATAAGAGCAGGATTGCATTATTCATCATCTTATCTTATATTTTATTGCTCTTTTTGTCCATAATGGAGCGCGTCTCGTGGCTCCTACTAAGCGACGCTCTTAGAAGACCCAATTCTGCTTATAATCCGCAACTTTGGGCTTCTTTTTTGTGGCAAGTCGCGTTAAAAAAATCACAAGTAGCGTTATATTGGGCTTATTTAAAAAATATTGTTGCTTGTTAGGAAAATCTGACAAGCAACTTAAGTTCTTCACATTAATGGTCGCCGTTATCTCCAATGCATTGATGGACACTGTCTGATTACAGCTAATTACGGTGGCCGAGAGAGCTCAACGCACTGCAAATAAGAAAACACAAGCAAATAAAAACAAAACGTGATCATCAGTTTGACAACACATGTGCTACACATCCTCACAACACAAACAAACACAAAAACGCGCTGCAAATAGCACAAACCACAATGGAAATGTTTCAAGGGGGACCCCAAAAAGTGATGTACCATACTTGACAACAGCACCAACTAAAAAATATTAAATATATTATGTAGGCATTAACTCAATGTAATTTGTTTCACTAACAGAAAAGTGCTTTATTATGTGGCATTGTTGTTAACTCATAAAACCTTAAGAGATGATAATTTAGTGGATGATTTAAAAATATTCGTTAATCATCTGTAGCATACTAATGTGACGTCATCATAACGGCCGCCTGAGGGCGCTCGACGACCACATCATCAGTGAGCGTGAGCTTCTAGCAAACTAAAAAACACTTTATTAAAAATAGTAAATACATGAAATAATGTACACTTGTTTATTTTTGTTTGCAGTTTTTATAGTATTTAATTATTGTGAACATATTGTGCACTCAAATCCCGTACACTATATAGGGATTAGTGAATAATTGAACGGGTGAGTTGAACTGGTTTTGGACGCATGTCCTAGTAGGGTCCGTCATTTTTTGGGGTCCCCCTTGAAACATTTCCGTTGTGGTTTGTGCTCTTTGCAGCGCTTTTTGTAAATGTAGTGCGTTTTTGAGTTTGCATGTGTTGTGAGGATTTGCAGCAACATGTGTTGTCAAACTGATGATCACGTTTTTTTTAATTTGCATGAGCTTTTTTTAATTTGCATGTGTTTTATTATTCGCAGCGCTTTGAGCTCTCTCGGCCACCGTATTGTTTGTATTGCGAGTCTCCAATAGTATCTGTCTGCGGACTGCAAGAGAGGGGGCGTAACAGGAAGAAGGCGTAACCTGTTGAGGGGGCGTAACCTGAAGTTGTCCAAGTCACACAGAACCACGCGAGATGTCAAAAAGAGATGATGCAGCCGCTGCACATGCGCACATCAATACTCCGTCATATAATATGTATTTATTTAATTTAATAACTGTATTTGCAGTATTGTAAGGTTAGGTTTAGGGTTGGGGTGGGTGTAGATGTTAATAAAACACAATTTGATAAGTAGCACATTTAATTTACTGTTATTTATCCAAAGATTTTGTCTCACTTCTGGTCAAAGCTACATCCCTTCTAGACACAATCGTCACTAGTACTGCTCTTCTTCTACTTCACTCTTTTTGCTTTTTAAGCTTCACTATCGCCACCTAGTGATAAGGGATCGGATCGTATAACAACTACAAGGCCACAGTCATGTTGTTTGTTTTCGTCATTTTTTTAGTATTTTGACTATGAAACTCTTCAGTACATTTTTATGGAAGGGGTAGGTTTAGGGAAATGTTTGGGTGTGGGGGTAGGTTTTTAGCTATAATTGCATGAGTTCGTATTAATTTGATAGTATTTATTTTGTTTTACTACTAGCTTGTTTCATACTTAAGATTCGATAGCTAATCTTACACATATTTCATTCATAAAACATAAAATAATTTACTTTAAAAGATTGTTTTAGTCAATGATGCCCACGCTTGTTTATTCGCGGAAGGCGTAACTTGAAGAGGCGTAACTTGAAAAGGCGTAACTTGAAATTCGTTATAGTACTGCGGGATGCAGACAGACCCTTCTCGACGGAGAAGGGTCTGTCTGCATCCCGCAGTACTACAACGTACTTCAAGTTACGCCCTTTCCTGTTACGCCCCTTCATATTCAAGAGGCGTAACATGAAGTTGTCGAAATCACGCATAACAACACGAGATGTCAAAACGGCAAGATGGCAGCTCATACAGAGACAACCTTCTGTTGGCTTTAAGTAAGCAATATTTTTACGTTTTGGCAGGGTAACAACTGATGTTGGGCAAAATAAGCAAGCTAGCCTGATGAATATCGTAACCCTAACCCTAACCCTGATTTGGACAACTTCAGGTTACGCCCCCTTCTTGTTACGCCCCTTCTTGTTACGCCCCCCCGGTCTTGCAGTCCGCAGACAGACTCTATTGGCTCCGTCTCGTGGCTCCTACTAAGCGACGCTCTTAGAAGACCCAATTCTGCTTATAATCCGCAACTTTGGGCTTCTTTTTTGTGGCAAGTCGCGTTAAAAAAATCACAAGTAGCGTTATTTTGGGCTTATTTAAAAAATATTGTTGCTTGTTAGGAAAATCTGACAAGCAACTTAATTTCTTCACATTAATGGTCGCAGTTATCTCCAATACATTGATGGACACTGTCTGATTACAGCTAATAGCCGATCAGTGCAATAATATAAATTCTGTAGCGTCAAAACATTCAGCCCCCTCCTCCCCCTCTCTGGAGAAATATCACATTCAACATACACCCGTGTGACGTTGTAATCTAAGCAATAATAGTTATACCAATATAAATAGACATGTAAATTTTCGCAAACAATGGCACCAACAAAGTGGTACAAGTTTGGGAAAAAAATACAACAAAGACTGGGAAAAGGATACACAACTTAAATACTGGATATTTCAAGTGTCGGTGATCAAAGTAAAGCGATGTGTGACTTTAAGGACAGTGCAGGGGAATTAGAGGGATGACCTTTTTATAAGGAAAATTTGTAATTTTTTACAATGTTTTTGTAATGTATAAATTATCACAGGCTATATTTAAAAAAACAAGTAGTCATATAGCCTAATAGATACACTTGGTTCGAAGTTATTTTATAAAGCTATAAATATGTGGCTGTTGCTCTTATTTCTTTCTCCTTTTCCATCCCTCCAACGCGTTTCTGCTCACAAATCTGGTTCATAAAGGCTCAGTATTCTAGGCATTTCTTTTATTCATTCATCAGCTTGTTCATATTTATAAGGATTCATTTATTAAAAGTTAATTTATTTCTTTTATCCAGCTGATTATGTGAAAGATGATACATAAGAAAATATTTTGCAAATAAAATATGATTGTAACCTGTTTTCACTGTGCACAGGTTAATAAGATTTCTGATGATGAAACACTGATCGTCTATGAAAAGACTGACATCTCAAAACAGCAGAACTACTGCATCACAGAGACACACTTCAATCATGATGAATACACAGAAATAGAGTACAGAGTATTTTAGGATTACTAGACTCAACAGCAACAGGCACATTGAGTTTTGTCAAATCAGTGTGTAAGAAAGTATTTCGAACGAAAGAAAATCAGTTTTGCATTTAAAAGAAGTTTATTCGAATGTGCGCGGACGTTCTCTTTCGCACGTGCAAGGTTTCAGTTGATACCCGCCCTGCGTGCTCACTAAGCGCAGACGGCTCGCCTGCTCAACACAAACCAGCGATTATGGCAAGCCAAATTGACTTTTATTCATTCTATGAACTTTTATTATATGAACTTGTGATATCAACAATTACATTTTCACTAGTTAAAATGTTAATTCTTGATATCAGGAATTAGTTTTCCACTAGTAACAATGGCAATTTTTGATATCAAGAATTATAGTTCCACTAGAAACAAAGTTCCTTCTTGATGTCAGGAATTACATTTCCATTAATAAAAACTATAATTCTTGATATCTGTAATTGCATTTTCACTAGTGAAATCTCACCATTGGCCTCCATTCAAACTCTATTGTTGATATCAAGAATTAATGTTGTTACTAGTAGAAATCTAATTCCTGGTATCAGGAATTAACATTTTAACTAGTGAAAATGTAATTGTTGATATCGCAAATTCATATCAGAATGAATAAGGCAAGCCGTTTTGACTTTTATTCATTCACAGGATATGAAGTTAAAATGTTAATTCTTGATATCAGGAATTACATTTCCACTAGTAATAATGGCAATTCTTGATATCAACAATTGAATTGTAAAAATATTCATTTCTGATATCATGAATGTGGTTGTTACTAGTAAGAAAGCCGTTTTAGATATCAGAAATTATATTGATATCAGGAATAATTTTCAGATATCAGAAATGAATATTTTTACTAGTAAAAATTCAATTGTTGATATCAAAAATAGACATTTGCACTAGTAACAATGTAATTGTTGATATGAGAAATTTGCATTTTTACTAGTAAGAATTGTATTCCTGATATGTGAAACTGGAATTTCAACTAGTAAGAAATTAATTCTTTATATCAACAATTGAATTTGAATGGCAGCCTATGGCGAAATTTCACTAGTAAAAATACAATTCTTGATATCAAGAATTATAGTTTATACTCGTGGAAATTGAATTCCTGATATCAAGAATTAACATTTTAACTAGTGAAAATGTAATTGTTGATATCACAAGTTCATATCCTGAGAATGAATAAAAGTCAAACCGGCTTGCCATACAGCGTTACAATATGCCACTTTTGCCACTTTTATATTGAAAGATGTGTGAAAGCTGGTGACACAGCTTATATATATATGTGTCACATGTCTCTGGACTAAAATATTCTTAGGTCACAATATAAGTCACAAGCTGATATGTAATTTTTTAATGCATAAATAAATGTGAGCACTGTTAATTTGTACTAGAAGATGCTGATTTTGTGTTAATTTATAAAGTACAAACAAAAATGTATCACATTTAAATGTATAAAATAATTAATTTGACATTCTGGCTGTTGACTTCCGCCCTTATTCACATTCTTGCAAATGGGAATTCAAAATACTCATTTTTTTCCTTTGCACACAAAGTATACTGAGTTTAATTTAGGTTTGATAGAACTGTTTTATTTTGACAATATAGAAAGTTAAACATTTACTTTAGTAGTTACAAACTCAGAATTGTTGAAGAGTTCATTGATTATACATAACATTCAATGATAATCTTTGAACTACAGTATGTAGTTATCTGCGTGTCTCATCCATGAAGATGCAACAATGGAGAACAAGCTATTGGGGGTTTTGAGAACCAGAACAAGCTGACTGAACAGGTTGAAGTTTAGCTAGCCGCTTATTAATATGCCTACAGGTGAGGAATTTTCTTTTAAAAGAAAATGGTCAAATTCACTCAGCATTCCATGATCTAATTCATAATCTCAATTACAATTAAGTACAAATTAACTGTATTCAGTTGTGTTGTAGGCAAAGTCCAGTACATCACAGACTCATTTTTATGTTGAAATAATGAAGTTTTCTGTGCCACCCCAGACTGGTTCCTGGCCCTTACCTGGCCACCCCTCTGAAACAATCCTGGCTCCACCACTCTGTTAGAGAACACTTTTGTTGTGTGCAAGAGCAGCATGAAAAAAATATATAAAATATTTCTTTTAAGAAAATTTGTCACACAGGTTTGGAAGAACATGGTGATTTGTAACTGATGAAAGTTTTCATAATTTTTATTTTTGGGTGAACTGTGCCTTTAAGAGTTTTACCTCTCTAAGGTCATAATGCACTAATGTGTTTTTATGTTTCAGCTGATAATATCTACTTTGCTGTGATGCCTCAGACAGTAACAGCTCTGACAGGCTCTTGTGTGCAGATTCCTTGCACATTCAACATCTCCGATTTTGAGGACAAACGTAACAGGACAAAATCTATTTATGGGATCTGGCTAAAAAATAAATCACAGTTTGCTCACAGTGACGGTTTCATAGCTTTTAATAGCAGTCAAAACATCATTAGAGGATTCAGTGACATACAAATAACTGGAGATCTCACTGAGGGAAACTGCACCACTGTCTTCTATAACATCATGAAGAATCATTCAGATCTCTATTACTTCAGACTAGAAATGGAGCCAAATGTGTTCAGAGGAACGTTTACACCCCAAACAGGTTCAAGAAAGACTGTGAACATCACTGTCATAGGTAAATGTCATCTCCACTGTCTTTAACTTACAGGTTCTTATCCTTTCATTTACTTAAGATAAATTTATATAAATAAACACTTGATAAATTTAATAAATAGTTACATTTAAATGTAAATATTATTTACATAATTAACTGATAGCACTAAGAACGGTTTCTTAATGATGAACTACAACCATTTATTTATGTAGATTCACCACAACCTCTCATCCTTAAACCCACTGATCTGAAAAAAGTGATGGAGAACACAACAGTCAATCTGAGCTGCTCTGCTGAAGCCCCCTGCCCCAAACAACCTCCTACATTATCCTGGTCCAACATCCCTAAATTTGCCCACATTACAACACAGTTACAGGAGAATTCTGATAAAACCCAGTCAGTGTTTTCACACATGACCTTCAAAGCTTCGTACATGGACCACAGAAAGAACATCTCCTGCACTGTTACATATCCAAGAAAAACATCAAATGACTCAACTGTGGAGACCACCGTGATGCTACAAGTCCTGTGTAAGAGATAAAACTGTTTACTTCCTTTAACATAGCCCTACGCGTGCTTAAATGCACAAAGTGCTGCTTAAACAGAATTTGGTGTTTAGCTATCCAGAAATGTGTAATCCACAGGTGTTTTATTGTTTTTCCTTGTGCTTGTGTTCCTGTCAAAGTTCCTCCAAAAGAAACTCGCATCACCATCGATCCATCTACTTCAGTCTCTGTTGGCACTAATGTGACTTTGACCTGCAAAAGCAAAGCCAGTCCATCAAATAACATGAACTACACCTGGTACAAACGTGGACAAGAGACGCCTATAGCTTGGGAAAAGAAGATCACACTCAATGCAACTCAAAATAATGCATATTCCTGCATTGCACAGAATAAACAAGGCAGTCAGTCATCAGCAGAGATCCAGATCACAGTTGAAGGTGAGTTTACACAGTCTAAATGTAAAGAACAAGGTCATTTACAGATCTAAACCAGTGAAGATTATTTGAAAGAGAACATTCTGGTCCAATTACAGGTGTTTCACATGCTCTAGGACAAGATGGACTCTCCATGCCTCTGATTGCCGGATGTGTGGGAGGAATTGTGGCAGTTCTCACACTCTCTGCTCTTGGTTTTTGTGCAAGGTAAATATAGTTACAATTTCAGTTACTTAATCTTCGCTGACGCCATTTTGAAGCTGACCATTTAAAACTCAGCCACAGTCAGAACATACGGTTTGCTAGTGTTTGACTTCATAAAGTGATCAGATCAGCTATTTCAGTCAAGCACTTCAGTCATGCACAGTCAAGTCACGTTTTCAGTTTAATTATTTATTTTCTCTCACAGGATCAGGACAAAGACACACAATGCTGGAGAAAGAGATACCTTGAATCAGGTTTGTGAAGTTCCTGAAACATCAGTCATTTCACACCACTGCACAAACAACCTCAAAGGTTTTTAAAGATCATTGTCATTGCTATAAACAGAGGCTCTTAATTCCAGTCCAGCACGTTTCGTTTGTTTCTTTTGCACATTTTTGGTCATTTATATTAACAAAGCATTACCTCTTAAAAATGCAGTATGATTTTTTTTTTTTACAATTGATGTCCAATTTGATGTAAAATATCTACAAAATTACTAAT
The DNA here is from genome assembly GCA_038088235.1 of Zacco platypus. Classification (NCBI taxonomy): domain Eukaryota; kingdom Metazoa; phylum Chordata; class Actinopteri; order Cypriniformes; family Xenocyprididae; genus Zacco; species Zacco platypus. The sequence continues at coordinate 14,665,096 of CM076065.1, read as the reverse complement.
ATTGTTAAATTTGTACTAGAACAAATATATATCTAGTTCAGTCATGAAACTCTAGATGGTGCAGGCTGATAGGTTCTTTACATGCAATTTGCTAGTAAACACATCCTTAGACGGCTCAAACTGATTGGCCTCTGCAGATTCTGTAGCCACTAAGCTCCTTTCCGTTCCTGGAAGCGGAAGACATGTTAAGCCAGATGCATTCAATTTACAAATGGCTGTGCCTGCTTTTATGTTCAAAATTATGTGGATAGTGTTTGTTGTAAACTGGTCCGGCAGCATACTATTATAGTTAAACCTTTACCTGCACAGCTCTGCCTGTCTAGATGGCATTATTCATGCAGCAGCAGCATATGTTACATGCGCATAGCAGTCTGTCACTGTATCTGTTGGCAGCAAGTCCATACATATTCTCCAGCAGCTGCAGCATGTTTAGCAGTCAGCTAAGACCAAATACATTAACATTGTCATATAACATTGTCAACACTCTCCTAGAGTTATCATGACTAAAATGCTGGTATATATACACCAATTATTTTTTGTTGTAATTTTTAGGCACAGGATGAAACTATTGACAGGAATTCCATATATACTAATGTCCTCACCGTGACCAACCAGGACAACACGATCTACGATGATTATAGTGCGTGTGAGCGTAAGACTGATTTCATGACTCAGACCGACCACAATACAGGGAAAGACTCAACTGAAGAAGACAACGATGAAAAAGGTTCAGATGTAGTATATGCTCAGGTTCATGTGATACAGAACAAACCAAAAGCCATCAGTGTTATGCCTGATAACATTTATGCTCAGGTGAAAAAATAATTTTTTACATCTCACAGGAAAAAGAAAAAAGTTTGTTTTTAAAAATCTCTTTTTGAAAATGAATCCTAAATAGCTACTTGAGGAAAATTACAAAAATGAGACTAAACAAAACAATTATACTTGCTTTTAAATGTAAATGTGTGTTTTTTAATAACATTCTTGTATGTTTTATTTGTGTATGCTTATATATTTCTACCTGTTTTCTTATGTAAAAAAAAATGTATTCTTTTTTAGGCTTTATATTTTCTGGTGAATAATGAATCTTTTATTTAAAAAATGAGTGACTGCATTTGTTTCTGTTTTCTTTGTTTTGTTTTTAAAATATTGATGCCTATTTTTCTGTTACTTTATTGCAAAAATGTACATGCAACATTTTAACTATTAAAATGAATCTCTACAATATTCCAAAATAAATTAATAATTAAACGGTGGTACTGCTTTGAGGTTGATTTATACATTTTTATTACTGAACGAGGTTTGAGGAATAGGGAACATTTGCGCAACACACTTGAGAGGCACTAACACAGAAAACACACTATCACAGTTGTCTTTTGTGAAATGCATTAAAGTGACTGGTTCAAGAGGGACAAAGAGTATCCACAAGGTCAAGTTTGGAATAAATAATGACAGAAATTTGATTTTACAGTCACAAATGTTCTGTTGTTGCATTTCTTTAAGGTAATCACGCTACTTTAGGTTCCAAGCAGAGTCGCTAAAGGCCTATTTTAGGAGAGCTTTGTTTTTTTTAACTTAACTTCTAGCAGTTAAATCAGTCAATTAATCATATAATTCATAATCAAAGAAGAAACAATAATACATAAAGGCCTACTTGTACAATTGGTTAATGTTAGCTTGGCTACTTTTGTGGCTTTAGACTGCTAGCTAAAAGTAAACGGACAGGAAAATGATCAGATATAAGCTTTGTGAATTTGTGGTAAGTTAAAACAGAGAGAGTAAGTTTTCAATACTTTAGACTTTAGTTATGATAAAAAAAAAATTGTTATTCAGTACATTTTTATGTGCGGTTGCCTATACAGTGTAACAGATGTTGCAAACTAGCCAACAGTATTGTTAGCATGTAGCCCATTGTTACTCTACAACTACATGAAAAGATGGTTTGGGGGCTTTTAAAAATGCTTATCCCCCTTAGCATATATCCTAAAAATGACTTCCTCTGTGATGACATTACATTGGAGTGTTTTGCAAATTCGCAACATGAAGCATGTTAAAAGGCTATTGCAACAAAGAGGACAGTTTTAGGCACTTCTGCTTCTTGTAAGTTAAGCTACTTTTCTGAGGTAAGAATTTTTACAGATTCCATTCTTTTACTTCTCTTTCTCACACAATACATTTTTATGTCTAAAAGCTATAACTTGAACACCAACATGTTTATGTCGCATTTCAAACATTATCTGTGAATAACAGAAAGAGTGAGAGCTTTGTGAGTTGCTCAAGGGTGAGAGTTTCCAGTAGCTGCTCAGCTGACTGTGAGTTCCTGTGAGTTTCACTGAATCAGGTTTCTCAGTTCATGTAATTAATCTCACACAAGTTTGTTTTTGACTACAAGGAAATAATTCGGTATAATCTATAGTTACGTATATTAATATAAATATACATTTATTAAGTGAATTAAAATCATTTAAATATGTTTGTAACTCAAATGTATATTTTTTGCCAACCAAATGCAGTCAGGCTGATGGAGTCAGATCAAACATTTCTGAATTTAATAAAAAATGGTAATTTTGATGTTACAATGTAGCTTTGTCAACATGATTATTTACAGTGGATGAATAAAATAAATAATCAATGAATACAACAGAAGACTGTGTATCTGTGTATCAGTGAAAGTTTGGCAACTCATCCTTGTTCTATATCATCGATCTAACGAAAATAGCAGTGCAGTGAGGTTAATTTGTTAAATGTGCATGATGTCTTTTGTGTTGTGTAGTGATGAAGTATAATGTGATGGTGTTGTGAACTCATTTGTTACCATTGTAAAGTCCAGTGTCATCCTCACTACAAACCCTGATGGCAGGAATCCAGATCACTTTCTTCATTTTCATCAGCTCTGTGTTGTTACATACTGATTCAGGTTGGTTAAACTTTTGTCATCATTATCAGTGAGGGCAAGTGTGATTACAATGTGCATTAAACACGACTGCTCATTCCTTCACATCTCTAGCATGATTAATGTGTTTTTCTGTGTTCCAGCTGATGATATCTACTTTGCTGTGATGCCTCAGACAGTAACAGCTCTGACAGGCTCTTGTGTGCAGATTCCTTGCACGTTCAACATCTCCGATTTTGAGGACAAACGTAACAGGGCAAAATCTATTAATGGGATCTGGCTAAAAAATAAATCACAGTTTGCTGACAGTGGCAGTTTTATAGCTTTTAATAGCAGTCAAAACATCATTAGAGGATTCAGTGACATACAAATAACTGGAGATCTCACTGAGGGAAACTGCACCACTGTCTTCTATAACATCATGAAGAATCATTCAGATCTCTATTACTTCAGACTGGAAATGGAGCCAAATGTGTTCAGAGGAACGTTTAACCCCCAAACAGATGTTTCAAGAAAGACTGTGAACATCGCTGTCATAGGTAAATGTCACTCCTCTGAACAGACCATCTACATACCTAAGTACAAAGTGGAATTCATCATTCTTTGAGAAGAGTCATTATTTCTGACATTAGGAAACTATATCTTCAGTGTTTCAGTCTTATGGATGTAGTATTAATGACCTAGCCCACACTTAGAAATAATGTAGATAGAAAATACTCGCTGCATCCGAAATCACACACTGTGTGCGCAGGTGCTACATTTGAATTTACTTTTTGACGATTAAAGAAGTATCTTCTATATAGTATGAATATGGAAAGTATGAATGAAATCCAGACTTACTACTGTAGGCCTATGCCTGCCATGTTGTTACTTTCATGTGACCTACAGGTGTCAGTTGCGTCACTAAAGTGTCCATGCGCACTTCAGTAGTAGTAGGTCCTCGGGACTTTTTGCCTACTGTTTTTTGAATATTGTGTATTTGGACATACTATTCTTTTGGCGTACTGTTTTTTCATACTATATAGAAGGGAAGTATTCGATTTCGGATGCATCCACTGTTTCAAATATTGGTAGCAGAACAAATTTCAAATTTACAAATTTTACAATAAGATTTCATTAGTAAACAATTAATTTAGCTATTATGAATTAAAAATAAGCAATACTTCTACAGCATTATTAATCAACATTTGCTATTACATTATTAAAATTAAAAGTTGTATTTGTTAACATTAGTTAATGCACTGTGAGCTAACATGAACTAACAATAAATATTTTATTTTATCATATTTTATTAACTAACATTAACAAAGTTTAATAAATACTGTAACAAATGTATTGCTCATTGTTAGTTCATGTTAGTCAGTTCATGTTAGTAATACATTAAATATGTTAACAGATAAGACCTTATTGTAGCTTTACCTAAATTTCTGTATATATATTTCATAAATATATTCTGCAATTGTTGCATTTATTAAATGCAAATGTAAATTTATTTGTATAATTCTGCTCATATTTCATGAATAGGGCCAAATGACCCTGTGTATTGCCTTTAGCAACAACTCAACATGTGTGAAATCCGCTAAACACAAATATGCTAAACCTCATCACAAGGATGAAAACCTCACTCTCTAACATGAGTATGCATTGCATGTATTTCTTAATGATATATGCAATCATTTACCCTGTAGATTCACCACAACCTCTCATCCTTAAACCCACTGATCTGAAAAAAGTGATGGAGAACACAACAGTCAATCTGAGCTGCTCTGCTGAAGCCCCCTGCCCCAAACAACCTCCTACAATATCCTGGTCCAACATCCCTAAATTTGCCCACATTACAACACAGTTACAGGAGAAACCTGATAAAACCCAGTCAGTGTTTTCACACATGACCTTCAAAGCTTCATACATGGATCACAGAAAGAACATCTCCTGCACTGTTACATATCCAAGAAATACACCTACACATCCTGTGGAGACCACCGTGACGCTACAAGTCCTATGTAAGAGATTAGGAGAGCTTTTGTGTTCGTAATACTTGATTTGATGAAATGAATAGTTCTCTGTTATTATTTAAGATCAAGTCTAAATGTTAAATTTACTCTGTGCTTTTGTTTCTGTCAAAGTTCCTCCAAAAGAAACTCGCATCACCACCGATCCATCTGCTCCAGTCTCTGTTGGCACTAATGTGACTTTGACCTGCAAAAGCAAAGGCAATCCATCAAATAACATGAACTACACCTGGTACAAATGTGGACAAGAGATGCCAATAGCTCGGGGAAAGGAGATTCGTTTCATTGTAACTCATAATAATACAGGCTCATACTTCTGCATTGCTCAAAATAAACATGGAAACCAGTCATCAGCAAAGATCCAGCTCACATCTGAAGGTAAATGAAGCATTGGCTACGGATGTATTATGGATTTATAATACTGTATAAAACACTCTCCTGAGTAACTCTGTTGTATTTTAGGAAAGAGAGGATTCACTCATCTTGTAATATATGGTTGTACAGGAGGACTGTTTGCCTTTATTCTGTTGTCTGCAGTATTCTTTTACTGTATGAGGTAAATTTATAATAATACAAATATACTGTATATGTATATAAATTAATTATATAATTATAATTGTATATAATTCTATACATAATTAATTTAATCAATTAATTAATTATTTTATGTATTTTTTTTTACAACAGAACAAAGACATCAAGTCAGGCCCATGGCATAAGAAGAGATCAGGTGGGGTTTTTTTTTATAAGAGCACTACTAAAAGACATTAAACTTAAATAAGCAAGAGTTAAATAAGCAAGACATAAACTTGCATTTTAAACAACATATTGTCAGTTCTAAAAACAAAAATATTCTAAACGAATCACCACACAGTGTTTAATTACTGAATGAATCAGTTTTTTAACAAATCAGTTAAGTGAATGATTCAGTGACATTTGAATAAGTAATTACTTGAGTACCGCTAAAAAGTATGTTCAATATAGCATGAATGTTTGAAGTATGAATGTAATCCGGATGTACTATATTCACCATGTTGTCGTTCTCAAGTGACCTTCCAGTTTCAGTTTTGTCACTTCACTGCCATTCATAAATCCTCTCCCGTGGCCTAATGGTATAGTAAAGTGTCCATCGTATGCTAATATTCTAAAGACTCATTATAGGATCACCTCAAACAACACTTAATTTATAACAGAACGAAAGTGATTTCAAAAATAATTAAAAAAAAAATCCCCCTTCTTTTCCTCAGGCTACAGATAAAAACAGTGACATAGTGACTATCTATGCTAACAGTTCCATTGCGATCAGCAAGAAAAGTGAGAAGAAGGAAACTGATGATCTCCACTATGCAGAGATTGACTTCTCCAAACTCATGACAAGGGAACACTCAAACAATGGCCCACAGACAGAGTATGCTGAGATTCAAGTGAGAGGAAACAACAAGAAAACTTGAGCAAATGGACAAACAAATGTAACATTGTCTAAATAGTGGAAAAAATACACTAGACCCCATCCCTGTAAAACTGAACAGTGAAATTAATTAAATGAAATGAGTTTGTTACACTCAAATAATAATGAAAAATCATTGTACTCAAAAGAAAAAAGTTGAACTTTTTGTTGAAAAATTTGATTGTTGTAAGCTGTACTTAAAATGATTGATTTGCATAAGATTTCTAAATACCAGCATACTTTGCGTTAGTCTGTATAAGGAAAACAAATGTTGAAATTAAGTATTATTTTGTTTGTTTTTGCACGAGATTAACATAAGGAGACTTAAGTTAGTGTTTAATGTTGTGTTATGTTGGGATTTGCAGGGGATTCTGTTATGTTAGTTTTGTACGATTACCATTGTAGTGAAGAGTAGAGCCTGTGCTTAGGTTGTATGTTGTTTGATTGTACATGCAAGCCTATAATAGCTGTCTCTTTTGTTCAATTGCTGAATGAATCAGTGTTTTTTTAACAAATCAGTTAAGCAAATGAATCAGTGACATTTCAATGAGTAATTACTTGAGCAGGAGATTCTGTTATGTAAGTTTTTAAGGTTACCATTGTGGTGAAGAGTAGAGCCTGTGGTTTGGTAATATGTTGTTTGCTTTTATATGCAAGTATATAATGACAGTCTCTTAAATAGTTATATTAGCATGTATTATTTGTTATCTAACTTTTAACTATGATCTAAATGTGATGTTTATGTAAATGAGTTGCATGTAATTAACGAGAGACACCTGTGCACCACACTGGCCGCTTCCATGGCTCTCGGCCTTGCCCCACTTGACAAAAAAAATTTCCAGTAACTTCAAAAAAATTTGTTAGTTTACTTAAATGTTTTCAGTATTCTGAACTTATTGCCCCGGTTTCATAGACAAGGTTAAGTTAGCTTTTTTTTTTTTTTTTTTTTTTAAATCATATAAAATTAAAATCATAGGTCACAGGGATTTTGTAAAGTTAGACATGTTCCTGGATCAACATATTTTGTTTATCCTGAAAATGTAGTCCTATCACTACTCCTACCCATTAAAGGCACATTAAAAGATGGACGTTTGCTGCATGGCTGCTTGTAGTTACAGATATGACGCTTATGAACCGGTTCTGTTGAGTCAAAAACAATTTACAAACAAATGGGCTGTTTTTTCATTATTTACGTATAGTATTATTTTCCACAATGCTTCTCATTGTTTATTTTGTCTTGTACCTTTAAATATTTGTGGTGCACAAATTCTCCGACTGCTTGCTCCACTTTCATCATGGATATATTTAACATTCGACAAAATAAAATGAAATTATAGAATATCCTGACCACAGATACTAGTAGCAGAGTTAGGTAAGAATGTAATCTTACAGTTTTTCTCAATCGCTTTGGCTTAATTCTCGAATGAGACTCTTATTTCTCAAAACAATAAGTTCAGATCTCTGAACAGTTAGCTTCTTGTTCACATCAGATTGGAATTTCTTATTGATTTGAGCAAATTGCAAATGCTTTGGCACATGTGTGCAAACAGTAAGTACAATTGTCTGCAGTTTGCACAACAACTAACTGCATATGGCTTGTTAATTAAAACTGATGAGTCAATTCTCACTTAAACTGTCAAACTCTTCACAAGTTCTCAATCATTTTTCATCGTGTAAGCCATCACATTCAAAACGATCCATTCAATTATCAAAACTTAGTATACATGCATATATATTCCATAAATATCTTACATTGACATTGTTTGTAATTGGCAAATGACCTCTGAGTACAATACAATTTGAATCAACCATTCAACCATTTAAAGTAAAAGTATACTTTAAAAGTTAAAAGTAAAAGTTTGGTGTTCTGGGTTGTTGCTCAATTTTTGCTATGTGGTTGCTATCTGGTTAGTATGGAAGCCCGTTTCCGCCACTGAAAAAAAAAGAATTCTGACTTTTTTCTCAGTAAAAAAAAAAATCTAGTTTCCTGTTACTGAGATTGACCTTCACTTGAATATGGAAGCCTTGCCACTGAAAAACTTTTCTGAGAAAAGACTTTTTATCTCAGAATTCTGACTTTATAACTCAGAATTCTGACTTTTTATCTCAGAATTCTGACTTTTTATCCCAGAATTCTGACTTTTTATCCCAGAATTCTGACTTTTTATCACAGAATTCTGACTTTATAACTCAGAATTCTGAGATAAAAAGTCGCAAAAATCTTCTTTTTTTTTTTTTCAGTGGCGGAAACGGGCTTCCATAGGTTAGGGTTAGTGGCTAAGGCAGTGTGTTCATAATGCTCACTGTTAAAGAAGTCTCAGTGCTTTGATATTTTGACTGCTCTTTCTAGCAATTTAAAAAGTTTTTGTTGCTCTTAAACTTGATTCACTAAAACTTGTGATTTATATATAATCCAAGTCACATTTAGAATGTGTTGATGAATGTGTTGATGGTGCCCTGGGTATTGATATTTTGTTATTTTATTTTTAAATAAAAAGACACTTATTTACCATTTGTGGTATGAATAATAAAACAACACTTAAACTGTTCAATATCAAAAATTTTCAAAAATAAATAAAAAAGAAAATTTTGAGCTGCAAATGATCTTTACATTCATTGGGAATTGACATGTGATTCATCTAAATTTAAATTTTGAATATAAGCCCACATATATTACACCACATATTGATATATATTATATTCTCATGCCTTATGACAGTAAACATGTTAGAGGGGTATTTTTGACCAAGTGTTTTGTTTAGTAAGAGGAAGTGGTTTCTTTTAAAAGTCATTTGCACTTTTTGACTTCTGTGTTGCTGTAACCCATTTCATCAAACCCTAATTTTCAGTGAAGATTCGAGATGGACTTTGCTGTAAAACAACATCATAAGATTCATTTAGACTGGATCGCTAATCATCCACATAGTTACAGTTTTTCTCAAATGCTAAAACACATTTCACAAACGTTTCCTCCATGTTCCCCAATGTCTAAACACAACACCCTTTTCTAAAGCTACATAAACACAACCACACCTTCTCACTTCAAAACTCAAACTTTCAAAAATCTAAACACTATACACATCATTACACACTACAGCAAAACAATTGAAAACACAATGCTCAATTTGTGAGAAGGTTCTTTGTTTCATAACTGCCAATGCATATTTTTAGAAACTTTACAGTAATGGATCTTCTTAGATCTCTGCAGAGGATTAGACATTTAGATTTGTGAGTTTCATATGAAGAGTATAAATCTATAGTAAATTCTGCATGTACACGACTGTAACACAACTCAATGCAAAAACAGAATCTATTGCACACAACAGTACTCTTGAAAACATGATCAGGGTGTGAAGTTTTTTTATTTACTTTATTCACACCACAATGGCGAATCCATCCTTGGAAGGCCTCCACTGGCATGTCAACACTGGCCAGCTCCATTGCCCTTAGGAGGTTCTCTCTAGTGTATGGTTGTCTGTCATAAACCTTCCATCTCCACGATGAGAAGAACTCCTCTATAGGGTTCAGGAAAGGGGAGTAGGGTGGCAGACAGACGTTTAAAAAGTGGTTACTGTTGGTGGTGAACCACTCTCTGATTTGGTTTGTTCTGTGGAAGCGTACATTGTCCCAAATGATCACATAAATGTGATGTGTGGGCCCAGGATGGTGTTGTTGGCGGTCCAGGAGGATGTCTTTTAGCTCCTCTAGGAAGGTGAGGAGATGTTGGGTGTTGTAAGACCCAAGGACAGCATGCCGGTAGACAAGCCCCTCCAAACCCATGGCCGCACAAAGAGTAATATTACCCGCCCGTTGGCCAGGAACCTCAGTGATGGCTCTTTGGCCAATGATGTTACGGCCTCTTTGCCTTCGTTTCTGCAGGTTGAAGCCAGCCTCATCCAGGAAGAAGTACTCATGAGGTCTGGCCATCGCGTCCAACTGTAATATCTTCTGTGAAAATGTGAAAGTGCACAGGTGTTCAGAACAACAGTCAATCAGGTAGCACAGTATTGTCCAGAAGTAATGTAGGCCACTGAGCAACACAGTATGTCCACTAACTGTACTGTGAACATGGATGTATACTTACTTGCACATACTCGTAACGTAGGTCTTTGCGCTCAAAGGGAACCCTATAGACCTGTTTCATCCGCATCTTTTGGCGCCGGAGAACTCGGTCTATTGTGGCCAAGCTGACATCAATGCTCTCAAAGTTGACATTATCGGCAATGACTTTGTCTCTGATCTCCCAGAGTCTGATGAGGTTGTTCTCACGAGCCATATCCACAATGAGGGTTTCTTGTGCCGCTGTAAATATGGCAACCCTCCCACCTCTATGTGGCATTCTTTCAACTCTAAAGAAAGAAACATGTTGTCAATTGACATGTTTTACAATACAGTAACAACTGATTTGAAACCAATAGACTACTTTCACAGGCTTGTAAAATTGTATTGTGACAAAGAAAGCAATAGAGTACAATACCTGTTGTATTGTCTGAATGCCCTGATAATGGTGGCCACGGTGAACCTATTCAGGTTTGGACGGACTCTTAGTCCTGCTTCAGCCATTGTCATGCCATGGACAATGACATGGTCAATGACTGTTGCTCGCATCTCGTCCGTAATGGTGTGAGGTTGTCTTGCTCTCCCTTCTGGACCTTCTCCTCTCCCTTGTTGGCCTGCTCCTCTTCTTCCATGGCCAGCTCTTCTCCCTCCTCTGACTCGAATTCCTCTTCCCCTGACTCTGCCTTCATCCATTCTGTTTGTTTGGAATCTTCAGCAAAATGTGCACTCTGAACTTGCTTTTATACATGTGGTCACAGCATTAGCAACAAGTGTCTTCAATTTTGAGTCGTTGTGTGTAATGAATGACACCAGGTGTGTTCATTGTGTTCAAATATTGCTGACTGTGGCAAGCATTTTGCATCACATGAGCTTTCATTTGAGAATTTGAGCAGAGTTCTTTTGCAACTTTTGTTTTAGCAAGGAAAAATGTGTTAAGATTTATGAGAACGGAGGATTGTGTTTTGTGAATTGTGTCTTCATGTGAAATGTGTTTATGATATTGGAAAATGATGGCTAGATTTAGTAAATGTGTTTAGACAACTGGTCATTTGGTTTAGAGGATTGGCTTTTGTGTTTTAGCATTTGAGAAAAACTGTAATACATACCCACAGCATATAGTTAGTAATAAATAACAAATAAACATGTTACAAGCAATTTGACTATTTTGATTTCCTAGAGCCTGTCACTTTTCCTATAAGGGGAGTAAGAGAGGTTAACTCAACCCTTAGGATACCCAAGGGGGGCCATGGGACTTGGACAGACAAGAAAGCTCTATCGGGGAGAGAACGATCCTAATTAAATGGTTAGTTCAGACAAAAATGAAAATTGTCCCATGATTTACTCACCCTCAAGCCATCCTAGGTGTGTATGACTATCTTCTTTCAGACAAACACAATCAGAAAAATATCCTTAGTCCTCGAAGGTTTATAATGGTTGTGAGTGGGGGGCAACCAATAATCCATCCATAAAAAAAAAGAAAAAAGTAATCCATTCAACCCCAGAGTGTTACTAAAGGCTTTCTAAAGCAAAGCGATGCGTTTTGTAAGAAAAATATCCACATTTAAAACTTTATAAATTCAAATGACTAGCTTCCGGCAGAGGGCCATACGCAGAATGTGCACGTCGATTTGCAGCTGAAGAGTATACTTTGACCTGACGCACAACGTAATGGCGCATCGGTTTGCATCAGAAGGCCTTTATTAACACCCTGGAGTCGTATGGATTACTTTTTTAACTTCAGAAAGTGACCCAACCATTTAAATAGGGTCGTCCTCTCCCCGCTGGAGCTTTCTTGTCTGTCCAAACCCCGTTGCCCCACTTGGGCCAAATCTGATTATTTTTAAGTGTGAACACATGAAAAAGGTAACCGCATCGTCATTACCCAAAGTAAACAAAGATTCGTGTTACTCAAATTCAATCTCAATATCTATTCCAAGGCATTGAAAAAACTAAACGACCAGCGAGAGACATGTTCTGGCCAAGTACATTGCTGACCTATAATCACTGCCCAGTGTGCAATACATTCCGGATAAGAAACTGCAAGGAGCCCATGATAGGGCATGACATTCACAGGCTGTGGCAAAAGGTGGGCTCTGATCTTTTTGAATTTTATTCTTAACAGTTCATTGTACTTGTGGACTACTATTCCAACTTCATAGAAGTGAATAAGGTGAAAAACATTAAAAACACAACCATTCACACCTGTAAGCAGCACATTGCTAGATACTGTGTACCTGAAGTGATAATAACAGATAATGGCCCAGCTGATTTTGCTTCTTTCAGTCGGTCATATTGATTGCATTGCTTACTCCATAATGCATGCATTGTATACTGATGTATACAAAATATCCTGGGGGAGGCAGCTCGAACCCTGCTTCAGGGGAGCGAAGGAACCTACTTCGAAACCCTCGCTCTACTCTGCACTCACTAACCAAGGGGATTCTGCTAAGTGCTGGCTACCACCACTTGATACTGCTGTCCTATAAGAGACATCCAGGAGTTATCACACAAGTCCATGAAGGTAAACCTCAACCTCAGCATTTTTCAGGCACTTTTTCAATACACTTACAAACCACTAAGGAGGGACATATCTCCTGGAAGCTGCTGACTGAGAGTAACAGGTCTGAGATTAATGCATCCAGCATAAAAAAAAAAACTGCATGCAGCCCTCTGGTGACTATAGCAACCATTAACACCCAATTTCATTGGCTGTCTCGGTTTGAAAAAACAGCATATGCTGGTTTGAGCTGGTCAAGTGCTGATCATAAACTAGTCCTATGCAACTAGCTCCAGCTCAAGACCAGCTTAAATCAGCTCATGACCATCTAAGGATCAGCATAAACCAGCTCAAATCAGCTGCCATGCCGTAAACATATCTAACCAGCATACGCTGTTTTTTTCTACAGAGGTGTGCTTTGTGACATGGTTGGCTAGATCTGCCTCAGGAGATAGTATAACCTTCACCTGTGTGTGGACAGCAGAGAAGGCAGAATTATTAATCGCCTCATCTCACTCTGCATCCAGTTCCTCAGAATAACGTTTCTCAGAACTTTCCATCTTAATTACATGAAAATATCAGAGCTGGCAGCATCACAAGCATGCTTTCAACTCCCTAAGCCCAAAGCGCTCAGTTCAAATACTAGATTCTCATCACTCTATTGAGAAACAAGGGAGAACAGAGTGTGCTGCCCCGAATGCATCGCTATGAGCGCCTTCAACTCACTCGATAGTCAAATGCGCTCGTGCAAAAGCTGACTATATATATATATATAGGGCAAACAAAGGGAGAAACAAGATTGACGATGCACACCTGACAAGAATGAGCTAATGAAAAAATCAAATCAGTAACCATAGAAACAAGGGACAAAAACAAGGAACACATTAGAAAAAACAGTCCAAATACAGATACATGTAACAATATCTGTATAATTACCAAAATGATCACTGTTGAAAAGCCTGTAGTACACAATCATTTACATGCCATCTGCATTCTGATTCCTATTTTACCCTTTTTATTAAGTATAAAAGGCCTTTTAGTATTATTAAAAATGTCCCCCTCAGGTTGTGGTGCACGTGTAATTGTGCTGTGAAATCTTTAAGGATTTTTATAAAGTAAACATAACATTGAGCGGACTGAAGCTTAGGCTTACATTATCATCTATACATCATTTTATAGAGAAAAAAAAATTCTGAGGAACACAAACTACAGATCTTTAATCATAAAACTAAGCAGTTAAATATAATTTTTCTCAGACGTTATTGGGACATACAGAGTGTAATGTGTTGGTGGAGATGGAATGAAGGCATACAGCAGGAGTGAGAATCCAAATGCAGTTTAATAATAGATCTAATCCAAGGTCTTAGTCCATACCAGGCCGAGGGTCATGCGCATTTAATCAGTCCGTAGATACAAAAACTCCACGATGGGCAAACAGGAACAAGGAATCCATGACTCAGAAATAACGAAAGAAACAGAACTTCTGGAAATCCCAAAAGAAAATAACTACCAAAACCAACAAGACTTCATAAAGAATTACAAGGCAAAAGGCATTTAAATAGACATGGAAATGAACGCGAAACAAGACACAGCTGAAACAGGTTAACTAATAATGAGCAGAGGATACTGAGTCTATGAGGAATGAGCTGTATATATGAGCTGAGGAATAACAGAGTCAATGGAATCAATGAGGGACGATGCTGCCATCTGCTGGTACTTAAGGGTACCACAGCTGACAGATGTAACAAGAGTGATAACTGATATTTATATGCATACTATGCAGTCTGTTGTAAAAAAAACACACACACACACACACACACACACACATATATATATATATATATATATATATATATTGTATATATTATATATATTGTATATATCACAAATATAAAAAATAACATCTGCACAAAATCGCATGAAATAAGCATTTAAAACAACAACAAAAATGTCTAAAGGTTCAACTGTCCCATTAAAACAAACAAACAAAAAAAACATTTTTACGACTACTATATAAGGCTTTACAGGACTAACTAAGAACTGTAAGAGTTGATTTTCCTGCTAAGTCAAAAGCTGAGATCAAGCACCCTGCAATAAAGCAATAAAACTCATCTGGAGAGATCCCAACGAAACAGTATAAGATAACGCCTTGTCCAAACTCTCCTCACTCATCTATGCAACCCCACCCCCATATAACCTTCTCCTCTCCCCTGGAACCAGGTGTCGGTGTAGTAAATATTTACAATCCTTTTGTCCTGGTCTGGGTATTTAAGGGAGGGTGGCAGAGCAGCCATTTGGGAAATCTGTAACCAGAAACCCTTAAACTCTTAAACTCACTCACCCACCACGGTGTGTTTGCATTTCTTACTCTTAGAGTCAACTTTGAGCAACTGATGTTATTTATGTATTATTTCTGAATTGGCTTCTATTTATTTAATTGTGTAATTGGCATGATACATTTTGACCTGGCAAATAAAATGTTATATTTGATTCATTCTAGACTCTCCTGAAAACATTATGACCAGTAAATCACAAGGAGGCTGATGTTACCGCAAATCTGTGTTCAGGATAGGTCAAACTAAAGGCTCATGAATGAAGGAGCAGCAGGCACGTCATCTGAAGACCTTGTGATTTCTGTCTATCACTGATTTAGCAAGTTGTATGGAAGTGGCTAAATAAACTACACTTTTTGTACAAGTGAGCAGTCGGCAACCGACTAAAAGGTAATAGCTAATCCTACACCCTACAAACACTACTAGTTTGAGTCTGTGAGCCCATCTAAATTAATACATAATCAATAGTTATGATAAATACCTAATTAGAAACACAATCTAAATTTACTAATCATTTGAAAATGGAGTCAGATTAAGCACACAGCTAAAGTAAAATTGAAACTAAATTCTACAAATGTTGTGAACTTCATAGGAGAGCTGAAAACATACCTTCGCCCAGGCTGTCAGAATCATTACAGAACCACATTCATTGTTTTGTCCCTGAAGAAAGTATTTGTGTTCATTTTGTAAAATTCACATTCACAATGTATCTGTGACATTGTTCCGTTCAAAACAGAATCTAAACGTGAGATTTATGGCATATTCTATTAAGTATAAACCACTTGCGGTATCATTGTAATCTTTATAGTTTATGGCAGTTTGTTGCAATTGTTGTGATGCAAGAAACCCCAATGACGCACATAACACAGTTTGTTTTAGAGTTATATTTATTCAGTCAGCTCAGGTAAAAACATACGCACATTCAATGTCTGAGACCTGTTGGTACTCTTTGGTCCTTCAACCCTAGCTCAACCTGAATCATGTCAATAATATTACACCGACAAAAGGCAAATTCTTTGGAAATAAAAATCCGTTTTCATTATGCAACCAGTACAAATGATGATATTGGTGCTTTCCTTGAAAACATCTGATATTTTTGCTTAAAATGACTAGATAATAGGTAGTGTACTCATAAACTATACATGTTTAAATTCATCATGTGGTCTTGTCTGAACTGAAGATAATCTAAAATGGCATTTTGGTAGATAGCTTGTAAACATTACATTTTTTAGCTTCAACTTTAAGATAAAAAAGGCGCTTAGGTATTGATACCTCTGATGGCATCTAGTGAACTTTTTGGTTTTGTGTTTCTCAGATGCAGTGTCCACTGCAGTGCAACAGTCAGTCACATTAAAACAGTTACCTCCACCTCAACCCATCCTATTCCTCACATCTACCCAACATCAATGTAATGAAGTGTCTGTTCAATCCTTCACTCTCTTCTCCAGCGCCTTCAGCTCTTCTTCCACTTGTGCAGGTAGATCAGCTCCAACTTGCTGGGTGAAGTAGGTTCGAAGCTCCTGTGTTTCCTTTTGCCAGAAGGGTTTGGGCAGGTCAAAGAGGGCACCCATATCGATATTCCCACCCAGGCCTTCTGTGTTTATGGCGCCATTTTGTGGAATCCATCCCACAATGCTCTTGGTGGCAGCCTCGTCTTCACTGGTACGGCCACACCGTTTGAAGATCCACTCGAGGACTCGGGCGTTCTCTCCGAACCCTGGCCACAGGAAAGAGCCGGTCTTCTGATCTTTCCGGAACCAGTTGACGTGGAAGATCTTAGGGAGCTGGGTCGGGGCCTTGCGCGTCTCCATACTCAACCAGTGGGCCAGATAGTCGCCGAAGTTGTATCCGAAGAAAGGACGCATTGCGAAGGGGTCATGCATGATTACTTTACCTAAGGAAAATGAGCCATATATTGTCATTTATGAAAAATAACAGTATTGGGTTTTAGTTTAGTTTTTCCCTGAGTACTTAAACTGTATTGTGCATGTTTGTGTTCCCCTCTGTTTAGCATATGGAGAAATGAATGTTTGAACCTTTATGTTCAGCAGCGGCCGTGGATTCAGATCTCATGGCTGCACCCACAAACACACCATGACGCCAGTTAAATGACTCGTACACCAAAGGCACACCTGGGAAAAAAGAAAAAAATTTGAGATAATGTATAACATATATGTATATATTCACATTACCGTTGATAAGTTTGAGATTGGAAGGATTTTTAAAAATGTTTTTTAAAATTTTTGAAAAAAATGTCTATTATGCTCACCAAAGCGGCATTTATTTGATCAAAAATGCAGAAAGAAACAGCAATATTGTGAAATATGAATACAGTTAAAAGTAACAATTTCAATTTAGTTTAAATATTTTAAAATGTAATTTATTTCTATGATGCAAAGTTGAATTTTCAACATCATTACTCCAGTCTTTAGTCACATGAGCCTTCAGAAATCATTCCAATGTGCTGATTTGGTGCTCAAGAAACATTTCATATTATTATCACTGTTGAAAACAGTTGTACTTTTTAAATTTTTGTGGAAACTGATACTGTTTTTAGGATTCTTTGATGAATATGAAGTTAAAAGAACAGCTTTTTTATGAAATATAATTTTTTGTTACATAAATGATCTTGATAAAAATAATGGTCTTATTATTGAAAGATACAAGGGTCCATGGCTCTACCACTGGAGAAAGCGTAATGGCTAACTTGGATCAGCTAACAATCACTCACTGTTTGCGGATATCATAGAAATGAATGAGAAGTTCTTTAAACTGAATCATACCTGTCACCCAATTGTCTGTGACTTCTCTTATAAAACCACATTTTTTTTTTGTGTAAATTGTAAAAATAGATTTATCCAAAACTAATGTGTAAGAGCAAACATGTTGAGGATTAATCGATGGGCTGTCGATTCATTAAATGATAAGCTGTTTTCCTATAAAAGCAGTTTATTCAGCATGGTGAAACCTCTTCTCCATTGACTTCCATTAAAAAAAAAACGGCCTCTGGTCTCCTTCCCTGCGTACCTGCGTTTTTGTAACCTTGCAGGCTTGCCTTCAAGTGGCTTTGGCCATAGTGTACCAGAATGCCCACCAACCACAAGGTTTTTGGTGGAGAGGAGACAGTGTATATGAGGATGATTAGGAGGCCATGACGATGGAAAGAGGTCAATGGGCCAGTGTGGCCTGGATGCCAGGGTTACACCCCTACTCTTTCTGGGATTTTTTATGACCAAGTCAGGACCTTGGTATAAAATCTCATCTGAAGGACTGTGCTTTTGGATGGTATAGTGTCCCCATCACTAAACTGGGTCACTAGGACACCACTGGCCTTACTAACACCTCTTTCAGCAGCAACTTAGTTTTCCCAGGAGTTCTCCCATCCATGTACTGGCCAGGCTCAACCCTACTAGGCTTCAGAGGGTGATTAGGCGAGAGCTGCAAAGTGATATTTTACAAGTTCGCCTTCCATTCAGTCTTAATGGTTAATGGTAAACAAACTTGGCTTACTGTCCTCGAAGGAGGCTCGAACCTGAGGCTTGGCTCGAGGACCGAGCTAAACCCCCCTATAACAGTACTGCACAGAGGGAGAGTAAGAGAAATGGAGGAGGGATGCTGGAAGAATTTCTGCTTGGATGACGCAGTGACTAAACGCTCGTAATGATGATTGACAGGACTGAATGTTTAGGCTCCTCGCAAACCTACGTTTAGAACTACATATATAGTAGCATGTGGTATATATCTCAATATCTTGAGAGTTCTGATTCAGTAACACCCACCTTCTGGTCTTCTGCCACCAAATACAATTGCATCAATAGGGACGCCTTCATCACTCTCCCAGCGCGGGTCTATGATAGGGCACTGGCCAGCAGGGGCACAAAACCTGGAGTTTGGGTGAGCGCACAGTGTAGAATCACCTGAGAAACAGAAGAAGAGTTAAATTAATTAAAGTTATATTTATATAACAATCATATATGTTTTTAAATCAATTGTTATGTTTATCAATTATATTTATATATTAACAAATGTTTCTTAAGAATTTTTAGATATTTTGTAAAAAACTAAAAAATGATCTTACCATACTTCCAAGATTTTCCGTGCCAGTCTGTGAGTTTGATTCCAGGTGCAGGTGGATCCAGACCCTCCCACCAAACCCCCCCATCGCTGGTCTCTCCTACGTTAGTGAACACTGTGTTCCTGGAGATGGTTGCCATGGCATGAGGGTTGGTCTTTAGGGACGTCCCGGGGGCAACTCCAAAGAAACCATTCTCTGGATTAATAGCTCTGAGTTTACCTGGTGAAGAGAGTCAAAATGCACCACCGTTTGTATTGAAAACATGAATTTATAACCATAAACAACAGTACTCCCATCAACAGATTCCTTACGGCATACATTAATACACTTCATTGCAAACCTGTCCCTGAGCAACTGTTTTTTAAAGAGACTTTTGTTTGGTGAACCATGCAATTATTTCTATTTTAATTAATTCTCTCTTGGCTGCCCAATAAAAGTGCTAAAATAAGAGATATGGTGTCATTTTCTGGCTGCCTATAAACCCACACTTGTGTCAATAATTGCATATGCTGTCTAGGACAAGTCATATTTCTCACCCTGACTGTCAAATTTCATCCAAGCGATGTCATCGCCCACACACTCAACCTTCCAGCCTGGCAGTGATGGTTTCATCATGGCCAGGTTAGTTTTCCCACAAGCACTCGGGAACGCTGCTGCAATGTACCGTTTTACACCCTGAGGATTTGTGATTCCCAGAATCTGGGGGGAGGGAAAGAGAGACGGGGATCAACATCGTGTTTAATAAGAGAGTAGTACATCAGTAAGATGCATTGTTGCAAACTCGCAAGTAAGATCCAGGATTTTGTCTGATGTACCATACCAGCATGTGTTCAGCCAACCAGCCTTCGTCTTTGGCGATACGTGAGGCGATACGAAGAGCAAAGCACTTCTTTCCAAGGAGCGAGTTTCCCCCATAACCACTGCCGAAGGATAAGATCTGCCTGGTGTCTGGGAGATGTGAAATCAACACCTTCTCTGGGTTACAAGGCCAGCTGTTTACTAAAGGAGCTGTATGGGAAGAACAGAGAAAGAGATATAGATAAGAAAAATAAATATACACAACGACACATCAAGTTGATAAAAAGTGACATTAAAGACATTTATAATGTTACAAAAGATTTCAAATAAATGAAACTTTGAACTTTCTATTCATAAATGAATCTTGAATTATTACGTTTTTCAACTAATAAATAATAAGAAATGTTACTTGATAACCAAATCAGCATATTAGAATGATTTCTGAAAGATCATATTTTAAAATAGATTAAAAGAGTAAACTAATATTTTAAATTGTAAAAATTTAATTGTTTGTAATTTCAGAATATTACTCTTTTTTTACTGTATTATTGATCAAATAAATACAGCCTTGGTGAGCATAAGAGACTTCTTTCAAAAATATATCAAAAAAAATATTTTCAAAATATATTTTTTGAAATATTTTCAAAAAAAATCTGTTAACAACCCCAGACTTTTGAAGGGTTGTGTAAATAGCCAAATAATATTATAAATAATGTTGTCGTATTAAAAATATATATAATTTGAAGGAATAGGTGAAATTTAGAGTTTCATTTGATGGACTGATTCACGTTTACATTTAATCGGACATTAAAATAAAGCAGTTAAAGTACCTTTGAGTGGTAAAGGTCGACCCAAAGAGTGCTGACAGCGCACAAACTCCGCCCCCTCTGCTAGTTTCTCCAGCACAGGTGTCCCCATGCGTGTCATGATGCCCATGCTAGCCACCACATACGGAGAATCTGTCACCTGAACACCAAACTTAGCAAGAGAAGAGTTCACAGGGCCCATACTGAAGGGGATCACATACATAGTGCGCCCTACAGAGGGACAGAATAAAAGATATTCAGACTTCTTAGGCATTACAAAAGTTTCCTCCCAGCCTATCCTACATGGCAATAAGGACTGATGAAAACATTTAGATTTTAAATTAATATTCCAGGTTAAATATGAATGAAGCTCAACTGATGATTCTGTACATGCATTTTAAAAAATGAAAAGTTATTCTTTTCAGTTCATACATGCCTCCTTTTTATGCTAGTCAGGATTGCTATGTATAATATTTCTATTTTCCTGATGAAATTTACACTGCACTATTGCTGTCCACAAAAGGCAGGCACCGAAGCAAATTTAATTTGATTTAAGAGAGCTCTGGTTTGTGTACATTTACCATTGATCATGACAGCAGTAATTCATCATATGATGATCAAATAATGGAGCATTATAACCGGCCATATATCCAGGTGCAGATAAGTGCACTTGTCTTTCAGTATTTTAAAGAGCTGATTCAGATGTGGTGTCATTATTGCATGTTTTATTATTAATATTCAGTAACTTATCAATACATTTTTATAATATTATTATTTAATATTAATAATTGAATAATCAAATTCAATAAAACAAGTCTGTAATTTTTTTAAGACATATTTTCCACAACTTTTATTTTTTCTGTGGTTGTATTAACTATTTGACAGGTTTCAGTTATTGATCAGTGGTTTGAATAACACACACACACCTGCCATGCAGCCAGGAAAGCGGTCCTCTCTGGCCTTCTGGAAGTCTCCCTCACTCATCCAGCTGCCCAGCTGCGACTTGGCACCACCAGTGGGGATGGGAATAGTGTCTCTTTGGTTCTTTGTGACGATCACTGTCTTACTCTCCACGCGAGCCACATCTTTAGGGTCAGTGCGTGCCAGCCAGCTGCACACAGAAATGATTATGAATAAGTAGAAATTTAAATCAGGATTAAGTTGTCAGACCATTCACATTACCATCAGTATTTCTTAAAGTGCCCCTATTATGCTATTCTACAAGGTTCTTAATTTTGTTTTGGAGGTCTCCAACAATGCATGCATTCAAAAAACAAAAAAAAAAACTTTCATTTTCTCATAATATACATTGCAGCATCACCTCTTTTCTCACAGTGTCTGAAACAGTTTGATAAAGGATCCGGTTTCTCTAAACCCTGCCATTTCCGAGAGCCTACTCTGGTTTGATTGGTCAGATGGCCCGGTCTGTTGTGATTGGTCTACTGCTTACAGCGCATGTCACAACTGAATTACCATTACCATAACTGAACTTCAGCTCTGGAGACGTCCTCACTTGATTCACAATGATGCGAACATGAATAAAGATGCGTCGGTTATACCAAATCAATTCAAGCCAGAGTCCTCATCCTTTGGAAGTGCATGCAAAGTAGATTTGCTTTTTTTCTCAACATGTCACCAACATGAACCAAACTGTTTAAGGCCTCAGATACAACTACAGTGCTTGTGGGAGAGTCAACATTGTTCATGGGCAGCCAATGAAGACCATAGGCAGGCATTACGCAAATTTGTGACAAACCTACGAAGGTTAGTGCAGGAAGTAAGACTATAATTTCTGATAATTCATTTTAGGCAGTTCAGGAACGCTTCTCTATTTATCATGCAGTTTAATGTTAAACTTTGCAAACCTTCTACATTCACAAACATCTATATAACACTACATGCAAGTTAATATCTGAAAAAGCATAATTGGGGTATTTTAAAATACAATATGATAATCGAAAAACAACTTACCAGTTTTCATATTTGCTGAGTTTCTTTACCATGCCCTCTTTCTCCAGGTTGGCCAGGATGTCTGCTGTCTCTTCTGATGTGCCTGTGACCACGTGCACTTTAGCAGGTTTACATTCGGCCACTGCGCCAGACACAAAGTCAGCCACTGACGAGGGCAGAGAGGGGATGGAGGCGAGGGACCGCGCTCCCACTGAAGCTGTACTGAAGGCATTTCGCCTACATGAATACACATATAAACATTAGTACAACAAACTAAAGATTAATGGCATAAGCATGGATCAACCTACAACACAATTTTTTGTTTTACACATTTTAAAAGCACACACACACACACAATACAAAACTGAAAATTATAATTATAATATGAACAGTTAGTGTGTCCAAAAACAATGACTTTCACCATTTGTACCACTCCGCTTGTCTGTTCGCATGTACCAGAAAGACCAAAAAGATCAGTTTGTGCATTTGTGGCGTATTCAGCAATTTCTGTAAGTTACATTAATATGCCAGTAGGTGGCAACAAGTGACAGTCTTTTGTGAGACATTTGAATCATTCACTCAACTGTTTTGTTCGAAACACTGCTTCATTTAAAAACTGTATACTAAATCGTCCAGTCAATATTGCCTACATTACTGCACTAATATTGCAATATAGTCCGCTGAATGAATGAAGTGAATGAAAATGAGTGAGTGAAATAAGGCTATGACACCAAAATCTTAGATACCTGTGAAATTTTACAATTCTCGATTCCAATCTCAATACCATGGCTAAAATTACTAGCCAACTGATATAAATTTCAAACATTATAAAAGACAAGTAAATAAGAAATAAGAATGAATAATCAAAATACAAGCAATAGCACAAATAAATGCAATAGAAAAAAAGATACAAATAAAATAAACAGTGTTTTTCAGGTAGGACTAAAAGGACTTCAGGTACAGAATTCTAATAAAGGAATCAAATGTAAATTATCACTGCATAGTCTGCTGTATAAATTTAATATAGATTAATCCTTATTAAAGTTATAAAAGTTATTCAGTCAAGAGAAGTGAGCGATTTTTTTCTTTTTCTTTTGTTCTTTGATTAACAGTACAAACACAGACAACAGCAGGAATATTAGGCTGCTGTCACTTTAAGACTAACGCACAGATCCAATATACTGATACTGCACACATGAATTGTCTTTCTCAACTGTCTGCATTCACTTAAGACATGATTACTACTCGCCAAGATGGTCATTTTTACATAATGTGGTGTGAATTTGTCCTTTCAAATGCAAGATGAGCCTTTTTAACAACAACAAATGCAATAAATGTTCAAACTATTTGTGTGACAACCAGTTTGTTTACGATTAATCTGCAATGTCAAGCAGCATAATGGACTGTCTTTGTACAGCTAAAATAATTGGAGACTGATGACATCTGAAGACTTGCACATTAAAAAAATAAGGTGGCTTTTCTAAAAAAAAAAAAAAAAGCCTATACTCCAGATTCAGGTGGAATATTTCTAGACTCAATTAAAAGTATGTGATCAATGACATGTTATATTAATGAATGAACCTGAGAGTATGTCAGTAAGAATATTGCAACATAATTGCTAAATGTACTTTAACAGAGATCTTTGATCAAATCTGAAAGATAAGTGATTTAGAAGCTGCAAGAGTAATCAGTGCTGTCCTTTGGAATGAAAAGCACTTCATGTGCACAACTAGTCAAACGTTTACAGGGCTCAACCATTATTTGTTGCTGACCCAGCTCAGTTCAGATTTGTCCTATTTTAATATTATAATCATTTTTTATATTAAGTTCAATAATTTACAATATTAAGTTCATGGCTTTGGTTCCAAAGGAACACAACAAACAAACTGATAAAAATCATACCATGAATGTCAATGCATCTACCAAAAGCATAAAAGATAACTGAATAAAATGAAAGAAAAAAACAACACAGTAGAGGCAGAAAACGGGGGAGGAGAGGATATTCTCTTTCAGTCTTGCAAGTGCATGTTTATATCTCATAATTCAGACTTTATAACTCGCAATTCTGTTTTTCTTTTTATACCCACTTTATATGAAGCGTCTTTAACTACTATGTACTAAGATTTGAATAAATCATTTCATACAACTCAACTGGTGAAAAAAGTACACTTCCATAATGTATTTTATAGTGCTCTATTTTTTCCCACTAATTTTGTACTTAATATACTAAAAATTCTTTGGTAACACTTTATTTTACATTGTCATTGTTTCATATGTTACATGTAGTTACTCCAGCAACTATAAATTATGCATAATTACATGCAACTAACGCTAAACCAAACCAAACCCTAATACTAACCCTATAGTAAGTACATGTAGTTACTTAATATTACTCAGTACTTAAATGTATAATTGCAGTGTAACAAAGACACTTTAAAATAAAGTGTAACCAATTCCTCTTTAGTACTTTTTAAGATAATCTTAATAACATCTAAGTGTACTCAACTGTGCTATTTTGAGACACCATGAATATGAACTAAATGTGCTTTTAACATTCTATCTCTGTATTAAAAAAATGTATTTACTTACCACTTAATATAGAGATAATATGTTAAAAGCACATTTAAGTTCATATTTATGGTGTCTCAAAATGGCAGTTGAGTACACTTAGATGTTATTAAGATTATCTTAAGAAGTACTAAAGAGGTACTAAATCATAGTTAAACGTTACTACATGGACTTACTATAGTAATAATAGTCAATTAAAGCAAACCCTAACCCCAACTCTATCCTCCGGTTTCACAGACAAGGCTTAAGCTAGTTCTAGACTAAAATGCATATTTGAGCTGTTTTAACTGAAAGCAACTTGTACTGACATATCTTAAAAGATGTGCAATTGTTTTGTTTCAAGATGTACACCAATAATGTTTTTTTTTTCTAGTGAACATTTATAAAAGCTACTTAAATGCCTTAATCGAACTAAGGCCTAATCCTGGCTTTAATTCTAAGCCCTGTCTGTGAAACCAGGCCTATAAGTACATGTAGTTAATCAATGTTACTCAGTAATTATCTGAGTAAGTACAATATAACTATGTCACATTAAAATAAAGTATAACCAAAGATTTTTTAGTATATTAAGTACAAAATTAGTGCACAAAATAGAGCACTTTAAGTACATTATGGAAGTGTACTTTTTTCACCTGGACATAGGCCTACTTGTTTTTACGTTGTACTTCTGTTTATGAATTGCCTGCATGTAATTACATGTGTAACTAATTTCTGTAATTACATCTATAATTACAGTCAACCATTCCCTTATCACTTAACCCACCCTTAAACCTACCCATAACACCAAACTTAACCTAACCTCATCTCACCTCAATAGTCTATTGCAGTACAACATTCAATAAGTTCACTGTAACTAACAATTTTTATTGACTTTAGTCATCTAAAAAAAAAGTGTGACCACTTTTTCCTCAGAAGTGTTGAGATACTCAAAATTTAGAGAAAAATGTCTGAATTGTAAGATACAATAGCAATTGCAAAAAAAAAGTCTAAATTGTGAGATAAAAAGTTGCAATTACCTTTAATTTTTATTCCGTTGCGCAAACAAGCTTCCATAATAAAGAGAATTAATGAGAGAGAAAATACACAAGTTCAGTAAACAAAGAAAAGAAAGAAAAAAATAAAGGTTTCATGCCAGAAGAGGGCTGCATTTTGTCTCTTCCATTCAATTTGCTTTCTGAACTTACATAGACCCCTGAAAGCAAGCCTGTCATACTTCAACAGTTAGCAAACTGATCATTCAACTAGAAAGACGGCACGTGACCGCAAGGCCTGGTGTCTATAATTAAGAGGATATCTGAAGGATACCAAGAAGTGGGTTTCTTTTCTTTTACCCTTTCATTTTGTTCAGCCCAACCCCCCACCCTAATTCCAACACTCTCTACCCCATAATTGCATTCTATTGTTTTCCAAAACCATAAAATGTATACAAACTTCACTAGAACAAAGTCTCTAAGTCTATCACAGTTTTGACCCCCATGATTCCTCACTTTCATCAATAACCACTGAGCATTACACCATCAATTATCACAGGCAGTTACACACACCCCCATGTGAGCCGACCAATCAGACGGCCTCTTTGGCATTCACTCCCCTCCCCTCCCCTCAGAGCATAGTCAAACAGGGCATGGCCACTACAAGCACATTATGTTCATGCATGAACACACATAACACACGTAAAAATTTCAGAAATGTGTGCAATAGTAAATTGGGCCAAAATGGTGCTTTTCTTTCTAAACCATATTCATGCATTACAGCTATATCTACCTCAAGGGCGTTTCAAAGCACAGAATAACCAGTTAAACAAGTTAAGAGAATTCTTCACTCAAAACACACACACACATATACGTTGTTATCAATCAATTCCAGGTATCATGCATCTGTAGGGTAAAGTTTAGCTAGCCACAGACTTTAACACTGTGCATATTTACTTGAAGTCCTGTACTGATGTAATCATTCATTCTGTTGAGAGATTGACAGAGTAGATACAGATGCAACACAATGGGATTTAAAAATCTTTTGTTCAACATTATTTGTTATTTTGGATATAAATATAAGAGATATAATTGATCTCTAAATATTCCAAATATTACAGCGGCACAAATGACTCACAAATGCTTGCTGTGACTTTGCTGTGCGTGGTCAAAGGTGATGGTTACTTGTTCATTCAAAACCTGTTTTTTTAGAATTATACACACTGAGTCATAAAAAAGACAGTTCTCTACGTGACTTACGCTTCTGCATTCCTGTACGTGCCACACTCAATATGACACTAGTCTCAGTTTAATAGAGAGATGTAATATGTGGCAAATGTCATTATTTGGCAATACCAGACTGCAGGACTTTGGAGTATTATAATTTACTCTGTATTTCTTTATAACTATATCAAAGATTATTCTGCATTATAACAGGCTATTGTAAAACAAGGGAGCTGACACTGTACAGTTGTGTTAACAAATGTTTTATAGACCAGTTCAGGTTTATTTAAACATACCCTCACAAGAAACTACACAAGGATGTTTGCCCAGGAAAGAGAGGGATGTGATACTGTATAGTGAATATTTTGAGACTGCAAAAAGAATAAAAAAACATTAAAGTATCTCTGTTTTGCAGCTTTTTGAACAACTACTAAAGCATGAATATATATGTGTATATATATAAATGTATATACTTTAGTAGATGCATAGTGGATATTATTACCTTGTTTTAAAGAGATGTGTAAAAGACACTCACCTCCTTAGTACTCCAAGCAACAGGCAAGACATCTTTGGTGCAAGTGAAATTGGTGGAGTAAACAATCAAATAAAAGCAATATGAGAGGGGTGACTTGTTCCTCTTCAGTCCAGTGCACCTCTCATATCAGACAGCAGACTGAAGAGAGTGATAATCCAGCTCTTGAGGTAGAGGAGAGTAAAGTAAGACCCTTGAACTTTAACACGTGTAACTTCTCATCAGCTGATCCCACCCTCAACTCAGATCCTGCACTAATAATGACGCTCCTCTCCCTGCGAACCGGCCTGAGATGCTTTTCAATAATAAATAAAGCTTTGCGCTGACAGGTTTCCTAGTCGATTAACATATTTTATACGTTTAATATGTAATAATAATCATAATAATTTAATAAAGCAATAATGAGCGTCCGCTTCCAATAAAACACGACAAAGTGGAAAAACTAGCTGTTGCATTTCAGTCAAAAAGTTCTAGATTGACGCTTCACTGAAGTCGTGTAAGTCAATCAAATTCAGTGAATCGCGAGGCGATCAGTTCGCCGGCTGACGTAAGCGCGCGCTGGTTCCTGTATCCGATTCCGCAACGGATTCGACGAGCCCCGTCCCGCGTTCCTGCTCAATACCGGCTGCAAAACACGGCTGAGCAAAGATGTGTTGAAATAAATCTTATTTTTAAAGCTTCATTGTCGAGTTCTGAAGTCACGCGAGTGTCGTCGAGAGTTGCTTCGTGCCATGTCAGCCGATAAAAGTTGAGTCTTGTTCAGAGAACATTGTTAGGCGGAAGCTTATTAGCTCCTCGTGACGTCGCTTCATTCATCATCCCAGCTGTGAGAGTAAGGCTCGAGACACATTTAAGTGCCTTAAAATGGTCTCACTGTCATTTTTATGATATTTTGTAATCGAATTCTCAACTGTATTTACCCCTGGCATTGGTTTTGGATAGGTAAAAATAGGATAGGGAGTTTTTAGTTAATAATACATAGACCACTATTACGTTAAAAAACAAGTAAGCTATAAACATTTTAATGATTTTATTTATTTTTTAACTTTCATTTCTATATTATAATTTTACTTCTGTTTATCATAGGCTACCTCCTATATGTTAATCTTTAAAAAACAATAAATAATGCGTCTTAAGTAAAGAAAAGAACACATTTTAATGGTCGTGGAGAATAATTAGCTGGTACTTACCTGAAATAAGTGAATTCAGGGTGATTGGGACACTTTTTGCCATTGAGATGAATTGGAAAAGTGTCCCAATCAACCTGAATTCACCCTATGGATAAAATAATGTGTCTTATAGGCTATCTGTGCGTCTGATTATTTTGCATTCTATGGGTTTATTCAAATTAGAAGATTTAAACCTTTTTAATTTGGCTATACGTTAAACCTTGTTCATAAAGCCAAATGTTCAATATCATTTTATTTCAGTATTTCAATACATAATATTAAATATTTCATTGTTCAGCACTATTGTTGAAATTAACAAAATACATTTTTTTCAAAATATATTTTAATAGATATCATGGAAATCTTTATGATTTCTTGACTTTTTAGTGCACAAATCAGATTTTCAGATGAGAATGTAAAAAAGGGCCAAAAGTTGAAGACAAGTGTCCAAATACGTTTTGAAGCCATGAAGAGTTGCCACTTGCCAGTGCACACACACACACACACACACACACACACAAATCACATCTACTGTATATGCTGCATGGTAAATTATATGCGAAGTGCATAGACCGTATCCATTGAGACAGAATGAGAACGTGAGAGGGGACAGGAACACTATGAACAGGCTAAAGATCACAATGTTTGTGTGTGTGAGAGAGGTAGATAGAGGATAGTGGAAAAAGATAAGCTGAAATCCATTGTGGTTAGACTTTAATCTTTGTGAAGTAACAGTCCACTGAAGCACAACACCCAACTATACTCATCATGACCATTATTAACACGTCCACAGTGAAGATGGATTAATGAAAATCATGCAAAAATCATATGCAACACGTTTCTTGTAAAAGCTAATCACATCCCCAGAGATCTTGTTTAGGGGTTCAAATCCTACGAAGGTGGTAAATCATTGTAACACACTACTATATGTGAACAAGATCGAAATTTGTTGCCCAAGCAACTTTACTCAAAAAGTTGTGTATCATCACCTTTACACTCATTCACAAACACACACACACACACACACACATGCTACATTTTATGAGTAAAGAGAACTTTGCCCTTTGGACTGCAAAAACAAAAACATGCACTGGGTCAATTCAAGCAATAATATGAACTTGAAAAGGGTTTCAACCCAAACAAAAATAACATTCAATACATGTTCAATTCAGTTTGCCAAGATTAGGGAGACATGTTCAGTCCTTTAATATGCAAACAACCCATGTAAACAATGGTATTCTGTTTAATCAGTGGATATCTGTGATGGAAGAGAGTACTTTTCAGTGGATAAGCGGAAAGTCAAGGAATAAACAGTGTTTTGATGATTAGATCTGCACATAATTGCAGTCTACTTTTGTATTTGTATATGAAACAGCATGTACAGGCATACTCCAACTCATTCCTTACAGTAGGTGTCGTCAACATGTTCTTTGTTGATTTCATTAAAAGCAACTTTTAGGAATAAATTAGGGAGTCACTCTTAAAAATAAAAGTTCTTTATTGGCATCGATGGTTCCATAGAAAACCTTTAACATCCAGTGCATGAAACGTTCTTTATAGTGGTAGAGATTATTAAAATGTTCTTCACACTCTTTTAAAAACTGCTCACTGGAAGATTTTTTTTCCAGAAATGGTTCTTTGCGAAAACCCCTTTTTGGAAACTTCGTGCAACAAAGTCTTGCACAGACTACTGGTTTTCTTTGTCAGTTACAAATGCAAATGCTGTCGTTCTATAGATCTTTGAACGACTGTCAGAACTCGATACATGTTGTAATGTAAGCCTTTGCTTTGGCATCATATGACAGTGTCCACAGTCATAACATTTTGTGAGCAAGATCGATTTATTATATTTATTATATTTATATTATTTTTATATTTAGGGGATAATGTGGTGTTGTGGCTTATAATCAGGAGTAATGTTGCTGGGTTTGCCTGAAGCAACACTGAAGTCACGGATTCAATTCCCAAGGAACTCACATTGGATGTACAGTTTGATGTAGGGTCTGCCAAATGAGTAAGTGAAATGTAAATTAGGTTTTATTAACATTTTCATTGAGAAAACCATATCAGTACAAATAAATATGATATATATCCCAAATATTTTTTAATTACATTTTATTTATTTTTTCACATATATTTTACATATATTTTTATACATTTATATATTTTAATATGTAAAAAAAAAAATTACATATTTTTTTTTCACATATATTTTACATGTATTTTAGAATATATATATATATATATATATATATATATATATATATATATATATATATATTCATACATTATGCATATTTTATATTATATTTTTCTTATTTATTTTAATAATATATTAGCATTCTATACTTTATTAACTTTATTATATACTTTTTCTATACTTTAAATAGTAAACTTCTTAAACACAAAAAGGTATACAATGTATTTTTTCAATATATTTTCAAAAAAAAAAAAAAAAAATATATATATATATATATATATATATAGATAGATAGATAGATATAGTGAATATAGTGTGCTAAATACATACTTTTGTCCTTTACATTTATATACTACATATATTTCCTTTATTTTATTTATGTACATATATTTAGTTATTTTTTTTCATTTAAATATCTTAGCAATATTTTGAAAATGTTCTATACTTTAAAACACATGAAAATTGTATACAATGTATTTTTATATATTTTGAATAATACGCCTATTTATATATTTTTACTTTAAAAAAAATACATCAGTTTTTTCTCATTTATTTTTAAAAAATATATTAGCAATATTCTGGAAGTTTTCTATATTTTTTAAAATGCACAGTATACATGAAAAATGTCACACAGGCGTCATAAAAAATAAATGACATTCTCTTCCCAGGGACTTTTATTCTATTTGGCAAAGCAAAGCCTGTTTCCGTAACTCCCTGAAAGGTTTTTTGATTGTTGTCGCCCCCTTTTGGTGACACGAGGACTTATTTATTTAACGCTTAATTCACTTTCATTTTCATTTTTTGTGCTGACTAACTGCGACTTCTCGTTTCGTCGACAACAACTGGATTTCATCCTCTCTTTTCAAACTAAATCCCACGTTACCCATTGGGATAAGACATTAAACGCGTTTTTCTGCAAACAGGTTCAGTAAAGTTTTGCAATAAGATAAATCGAAACGACTATTCTGCAAAAATGACTTCCTTAGACATGAGCCCCGCGTCTAAGAAACAGGTAAGCCGCCTGTTATAGGCCCGAAACCTAGTTTAAAGTCATTTATTACTGTTTATTGAGCGAAAATTAGGTGTTTTGAGTTCAGCCTGCCTATAAACCTCAGCATATGTAATGAACAAACAATGTTTGTGTTTTAGAGGTTTGACAAACACTTCCTATGTACTTTGCAGGTGGATGGATTCTCCCAAAAAATCACCAAGGAGGTAATTATAGATACATTCAGTCACTGTCTTAATTTATGCCAAAATGCCAGTTATTACAGTATCATACACTCTTATAATTGTGAAAAGAAATGAAACATTCATGAAGCAGTTTGAAGGAGAACCAATATTAATATACTATGATTTTACACTAGTAACAATAACTGTATAGTGAAAGTTTGTTACATGCCGATGCTTGATTCTTTTTAACAGGCTGAACAGTTGATCTCAAAAGTCTTCCCTGAGAAAATTGCAGTGATGGACAAAATATTACAGGTATGAATCATCCAGCAGGTGCATCATAAACATTCAGACTCGTACAGATTATGCTGTGGCTAAGCAATGCTGTTTGTGTAACTATTATTATTATTATTATTTAGGGTTCCTGTAGTCTGAAGGATCTGTCTGTCATCAGGGCTCCTCTGGATATCCCAATCCCTGACCCTGTCAAAGAGGAGCTTAAGAGGAAGAAGAAAGAGGAGGTAATTATTACACAATATTTTTTTATTAACAAGCCTAATTATTCACATTATTTCAATATAGAAAAAAAATGTATAAGGACAAATAACTTAATTGTATCCCAGATACATTTGATTTTTACATGTATTTCCCTCTCAATTATTTAAAATATATATTATCAATATATATAAATTATCAATCACTGCACCTTCAAGCCAGTTTGTGGTTGACTTTAAGTAACCTATTTGACATTTTATTCACACAGAAAGAGGCCAAAGATGGAAAGAAGAGTGGAGAGAAAGGAGAAGAAGAGGATGAAGGTAAATGAACGGATTTTGGAAAATGAAACTGAAAATGTTAATTGTTCGGCTCTCTTTTCCCTAGACCTGAAATCCCCCAAATGCTATATGACAATGTGTAATTCACATCACGAACACAGGTTGGCACTGTTGGACTGGTAATGTCATGAGCAGACCCAAATGAAGATTTTTAAGATGGGCTGTGTCCGAAATCACATACTCTCTTGAGTAATTACTTCACGGCCGCTGAAAAAATATACATTCTATATGTGTGTAGTATGAATGTAATCCGGACGTACTGCATTTGTCTTGTCATTATCATGTGGCCTACAGTGTCAGTTGCATTGCTTCACTGCCATTCCCAAATCCTCTCCAGTGGCCTCATGGGATTGTAAAGTGCCCATCGAATGCCTACCCTTTTATGAGTACTGTGAATTCGGACATATTTCTTTTGTCACATATTGTTTTTCTCCTGCTATATAGTAGGAAAGTATGTGATTTCAGATGCAGCCAAATTCTTCCACCCATCTCTTACAAACTAACGTGGCGATTTGGAAAGTACAAAGTTAGCTAACGATGTTAATTGTGATCTGAAAGGTCCTCCCTGTGGTCCCATCGCCTGCAATGAGACAGTAGAGAAACTCCTCAAGCTCATCAAGCCTGAGATTCAGACTCTAAAGGAGTGTCTTAACACGGTGAGGACGTGATATCATGTGCTAACTATGCATATCTGAACAGTTAAAGACATTACGTTTGTCAAAAAGTTGAACCCATCAAAAAAATAAAAATGATGTTCGATTGTCACCTTTTTTTGATGGATTTGATTTTTTTGACAAATGTAATTGCTCAACTGGTTCTTTTATACTTTAATTTATTGTTCATTTTGTACTGCATGTAGACTCTACTGCCATCGAAACATTTAATAAAGCATTTTGGTACATTTTTGTTCATTGTGTAACATTGTGACACCTTTGTGTAGGTGTCAATGTGGATACAGCTTCAGGTCCCCAAAATTGAAGATGGGAACAACTTTGGAGTTGCTGTACAGGTCAGTCAGCCCTATATTGTGTCAAAATGAAATAACTTGGTTTAGATTTGAATGCATATGTATTAAGGCTGCATGATATTGAAGAAAAATGTGATAAAGTTAACCCAAAAATGAAAATTCTGTCATTAATTACTCAACCTCATGACGTTCTACACCCGTAAGACCTTCGATCATCTTCAGAACACAAATTAAGATATTTTTGATGAAATTCGATGGCTCAGTGAGGCCTCCATTGACAATTTACACTTTCAAACGGCCAGAAAGGTACTAAAGATATATTTAAAACAGATCATGTGACTACAGTGGTTCAACCTTAATGTTATGAAGCGACAAGAATACTCGGGGCTCCAAAAAAAGAAAAAAGATATTATTCAAGAATATCTAGTGATGGGTGATTTCAAAACACTGCTTCGAAGCTTTACGAATCAATGGTTCGGAGGATGTATCAAACTGACAAAGTCACGTGAAGCATTGAAATTTCGAGACGTTTCGCAACACTTATGAAGCCTCGTTTACTGAAATCATGTGACTTTGGCAGTTTGATACACGCTCTGAACCAATGATTCGGACAAACTACATTGATCCAATAAGGCAGTCCTAAATACACTACAAAAGTTCACTACAAAAAATCTAATAAATACTGTTTTGAATGTTCCAATAATTAAAGAATCAAGAAAAAATGTATTAAGGTTTCTACAAAAATATTAAGCAGCACAATTGTTTTCAGCATTCATAATAATAAGAAATGTTTCTTTGCGCTGAAAATTAGATTTCTGAAGGATCATGTGACACTGAAGACTAGAGTAATGATGCTGAAAATTCAGCTTTGCTTCACAGGAACTTAAACATTGTACTTGAATATATTGATGAGGCTGTGGTACATAAGATAGAAAAGATAGAAATGTTGTGTCTTTACTCATTTAATAGTCGAATGGTGTGTTAAATTTATGTGAACAAATGCAAAAATGTTCCCACAGGAAAAGGTTTTTGAACTGCTTACCAACACTCGCACCAAGATCGAGGGATTCCAGACACAGATTTCCAAGTAAGAGACCACTAACCTCATGATGGCTCTATTATAAATACATTTATAGTTACATTATTTACATTATAGTTTTTTTAATGTCATATTTACTCAGGTACTACAGCGAGAGGGGAGACGCTGTAGCCAAGGCTTCCAAACAGCCACATGTGGTCAGTTTATTTTTTGTGTGTTAGATTTAGACATTTATAACTAGCTGAATTAAACCATTGTTTACATGTTTTCAAAAATCTTTGATCATTTGATTTTTTTGTTGCTTGGCAACAGGGAGATTTCAGGCAGCTTGTCCATGAACTGGATCAGCACCAGTACTGTGAGTTACGCATCGTAGCCCTGGAGATTCGCAACACTTATGTAAGTTCAGTCTCAGTTTACCCTGCATTTCTCAGTTTTAAAACCAGTTGGTGCTTACGTGTGTGGTAAGATGGCCATGACTGATCACATCCATTCTGTTCAACTCTAGGCCATGCTGTATGATGTCATCATCAAGAATTTTGACAAGATTAAGAAGCCCAGAGGAGACTTATCTTCAAAAGCGCTTATCTACTGAGAACCGCAGCCAATCTGCACTGCAAAGACAGACAAACACACACATTTGCTGAAAAGTAAAACATGTCATATTGAGTTTCACATCCACAGTCACAGTGCGTTGACTTGAGCTTCAATTACATCAACAATGAACTGTAGTAGTTTTTATTCAATAAAGAGTTCAGCTAAATGTGGTATCACTCATGTTTCCATGCATAATGTCACATACAACATTATTTTGATGTAATGTCTTGCATATAAATGCATTGCAGTTTGACAAAACAGGGAAATAGCTATATATATTTAATTGATTTTATAAGGTAAAGAAATTAATACTTTTATTCAGCAAGGTTGCAACAAATTGATCAAAAGTGACAGTAGAGTCATTTATAGTTTTAAAAGATTTCTATTTCCAATAAATGCTGTACTTTTGAAGCTTTTATTAATCTAAGAATCCTGAAAAAATGTATCATGGTCTCCACAAAAATATAAGCAGAATACATTAATTATGATAAGAGTAAAAGTTTTTTTCTGAATGATCACGTGACGCTAAAGACTGGAGTAATGAAGTTGAAAATTCCACTTTACATCACAGAAATAAATTACATTTTAAAATATATACATATAGAAAGCGGTTATTTTAAATTGTAATAATGTTTATTTCACAGTATTACTGTTTTTATTGTATTTTAGATTAAATAAATGCAGACTTTGTGAGCATAAGATACTTAAAAAAAACATTAAAAAATTAGGTAACAATTTACAATGAGGTCTTATTAATGCATTAACCAACATTAACTCACATTGAGCAATCCATTTGTTACGGTATTTATTAGTCTTTGTTAACATATTAGTTAACGGAAATGCAACTGTTCATTGTTCGTTCATGTTTGCTTAGTTCCATTAAATAATACTAACAGAGACATTTGCTTTTAAAAATTTATTAGTAAATGTTGAAATACACCCACAGATTAATATATATATATATATATATATATATATATATATATATATATATATATATAATTTCTTATTTCCTCAACATGCATGCCACCTTTACTGCTGTTTTACTCGTGATATCAAAATGCATAGTTTTTGGCCTTCCAAGACAGCACCGGCCGGGCTTTAAAACATACCAGTCCTTATAAAGTCCCTTCCATCCCAGATACCCAAGAGCTCCTCCAACCAGCTGGGAAGGGAACAGTGGGAAGTGTGCTAACAAGCAGAGAATCAGGAAGATCCAGAGAGTCATCAACAACACGCACAGCATGAAGAGAATCCTCAGCGGCGCCCACAGAGGCTTTCCTAGAGCCATGCAGGGCCCAAAAACAGCAATTTCCTCAGCGAGAATTAAACAACATAAACTTAGAATCAAGATGTCATCAGATACCTCACATCCCTGCCATTGTAGCCCGGCCTTAAGGCAGGCTGCTTTACCCTTTTCCTCTCTCAGTAGTAATAAGGGGACTGTATCAGAGTCCAGGAGCTCCCCAGGGTTCCTGCTGACTTCTTTGGTGCTTTGTAGTGGCTCAAAACAGCTTCCTGAGGCGTCCACTAGGAATGAGAGAACATGACGGCACAGTGTCCACAGCGTCCCGGCCACAGCGAGCCGAGAGAGGTGACGGACTGAGTGAATGAGAGAGTGGCTGATGCTGTATGACAGAAGAAAGACGAAAGAGCCACATAATATACAGGTCCAGCCCCAGCATGAATGCAGGAACACCCTAAGATCACAACAACCAGAAACATAGACATTACAAAGACAGTACAAAATGGTTAATAAACTATAAATAAATTAACAGTAATAAATAATTCAAATAAATCAATAATAGCAAATAAATAAATCATAAACTTGTGATAAACAGTAAAATATGAATACAGTATAATGTGTGCATGTGTATACAGCTCTGGAAAAAATTAAGAGGCAACAGCAAAATTAACAGTTTCTCTGCATTTAT
The DNA here is from genome assembly GCA_038088235.1 of Zacco platypus. Lineage (NCBI taxonomy): Eukaryota > Metazoa > Chordata > Actinopteri > Cypriniformes > Xenocyprididae > Zacco > Zacco platypus. The sequence goes on along the minus strand of CM076065.1, from coordinate 14,627,016 downwards.
TATTAATATGAATGTGTTTTCGTAAAATAAACATTATAAATTTTAAACTAATGACAATATTTGTGCCACGAGTTACATAAAGTCACCCAACAGCAAAGTGAAAGACTGGTGGAGAGTCCTATGCCGAGAGATAGGATTGGAAATCAGGGTTATTCCACCAAATATTTATTTATGAACTATTCCTAAATTAAAAGAGCATTGTGTTGTTTAAGAGTGGCTATAAATGTGTTTATTTAGCATGATTTAAAGTTTGGAAATGTGTGTGTGTAAGATATTAAGAAAAATTACGCATTAATCTAACAAAATTTATAGAGATTTATGCTTAAAACTAGGAAAGTCTGGAAAAATACTGATTAAGAAAATAAAAGTTTGCATTGCAGCTTAAATATTTTACTGATAACACTTAACAATAAGGTTTCTTTTGTTAATGTATTAACTAAGAATAAGAAATACATTTCACAGTGCACTAATGTTAATAAACTAATGTTAATACAACTTTTCTAACATTTTTGTGTTAGTAAATGTTGAAATTAACATTAAGATGAATAAATTCTGTAGAAGTATTGTTCATTCTTAGTTCACGTTAACTAAAGTAGTCAACTAATGTTAACTAATGAAACCTTATATTGTAAAGTGTTTCCATTTTACTTTTTAAAATAATATCTTCATAATATTAAATATTATACATATTAAAAAAACTTGTAAACAATTATAGGTTCAATTTATTAATATTCAAAAATATTATTACAGCAAGTTTTTTTTACATACATTGATACATTTTCACATTTCAAGTTGTATAAATGAATATTTGATGTATTGTGAATGAACAATATAATATTTATAAAATTAACATTAAGTACATGCCAAAAATGTATTCTTTATTGATGCATATTTTAATAAACAGCAATTCCAATAGGGTCCTCACCTCATCTATAATTTAATCTTACTATATTTATAATAACATGTATTTCTTTTATAGAAGAACTATATATTTTTTATAAGGTAAAGAGTAGATGGAATTTAAAAGATCAACTTCACACATAAAATCTGCAATAAATTCTCATAATTAGCTAATTCCTCTGGTACAGTTAATTAAGTAAGATCTTGCCTGTACAGGTAGTGGTTCTTGTTGCCAAAAATGCTGTACTTGGATACCCAGAGACTCAGAACAGGTCCAAACAGCACCAGCACAGAGAGGAGGAAGTGAAAATGCCGTCTGAATAACAGATGACCAAGTATTCCAGCTGTGAAATCCGTAAACAGCACCAGAGCCGAGTACAGAAGCTTGTTGGCAGAGTCATGCATTATATAGAGTATCTTCTTTAGTTCAGAATGATCCATCTTGGTTTTCTCAGGGCATTACTTCAGTGCATGTCCAGCAAATCCACTAACAGCACAAATGGAGAGAAAGACAGAAACGAGATTGTTCTGCCATCTGTCAGCGGTGTTATTAGCTTCCCTTTTGTTTTCACAGCTGAGTTCAACCTGCTGCTTTATGTCACACTTCTCATCATTTACACTTTCCCTCAATGAGTCCCTGAGAACATTTTGGTCCCTAATAGCTCTGAACATTCCCATCTTATCAGCTTGTTGTACCCCTCATGCACGTGTGTGTGATATAAAGCAGTACAGCAGCATTCCCTTTGTGTTTTCAACTGTATTAAGCCTCTGGAAGAGGCTCTTTCAAAAAAGTATAATACAATTATGCATCTGTGATTAAACTAACAGGGTTTCTTTAAAAATGAAAACCTTGTTATCTTTAATCTATAGTAAAGAGTAGATTAAACACTTAGTATGCAATTTACATGGTGAAAATGGTGATAGATTCTATTTACACCATGTAAAAGCAGTTCTTTGCAATAAGAGGAGGCTAAAAATGCTATCTAAAATGCTTTATATTGGCAGATACTATTTGCACCTTGTATTTTTGTAAATTAACATGATGCAATAATATTAGAGTGTAAATGATTTATTAAAATTATTAAATGGATTGTGCCTTACTGAGAGAAGAAAAACCCTCCCACACCTTCCCCTAACCCTACTAAACACTTTAAATATTGTTAAACACTTGTTCGCAGTTTATTTCCACTTTTAGAACATTATATTCATTTAGCTCGGCAAACGACAGATTCGAACCCACTTCGATCGCTTTAGAAGCCAGGTTTACTAATCTTACCTGCTAATTCTGTGCCACTGAAGACATTTAATTTGGCAGATCTTTTTTAAAACTTGAGTAGCCCAACCAGACATCGGTGGGCAGAGCACGAGTAAAAAGAGTTTTATTTTTTTATTATTATTATTTTAATATTCCTTGAAGTTCACTTATAAAGTTAATAAATGTTAATGGGTTCTATTTGCTTTTGAAGTGACGCTCACATCCAGTGTTTACAAAAAACAGGAGGATGTTTTAAACTATGAACCTTGCATGATGTTTTAATGGACTTTCAATTATGTGCAACCTGTGTTAACAACATGTGTTTTAGGGTTTTGTGTCCCTTTAATGTTTTTTTTATTTATTTTAATATATTTTAAAATATAAATGTCTTTTACTGACCTCAAATGTTTGAATGGTAATGTATTGACCATATGTTGAAGTTTAGAAAAGATCATGTCTTCAACTTTACCTACTATCATTACAATATAGCAAATATAAGTGTAGACAGGGTGAGACACTGTGTCATAACACAGTAATACATAAAATTCTCATAAATCGTTTGAAAAAGAATTCTGAATCCATATAGGACATGAGAAATTGGCTTGAAATGCAAACTAACTGTATTGCTTGCAGCTGGCTGAAAATATTTGAGATATGATTTATAGTCCAAACAAACAAAGTTGTGCACATAAGTTTAATTATTCTTGTAAAACAATTCCGTGAGTGTTTCAATCGATTCTAAATGCACTTAAATCATACACAAATCAAACCTTTGAGTCAACAGAAACATATTTGCACACATGCTCCCACAAAAAGAAACTCACTCTCACACCCATAAACCCAAGACTACATCTCCACACACACACTTTTAACACACATTCAGAGTTTTGACAAAGAAAAGATTTTTTTTTTTTTTTTTTTTACATTGAACTACAAAATCAAATTCTGGACATTAATAGCAATAAAATATCTTACAATATTTAGAATTATTCCCGGAATTCTTTGCACTTTTAGAAACATGTCCATAATGTCTACATTATGTAATTTAAAAGTAAAGTAATTTTTCAAGCAAAGCAGTTGTTTTGTGCCTGTCTGAAATCATGCGTACTTTATATCGGTGAAATTCACTCAAAAGTCTTTCATTAAAGCTTAAAGCTTAAACAGTCACCTCCGAGCTGAAAGAGAGGTGTAACAATAGGCGTAAAAGAGAAATTACAAAACGCCCTGTCCATGAATTAAATGTCACTGATCCTTTTTAACTTAAACACATTTGTATCATCTTTTTGTGCCAGTAGGCGGAGCAATGTGGAATCAAACAAACAACACTTTGAAGACCCTGCCTGAGACTACATCAGTGTAATTTCACTAAATTATCTGGACAAATTTTGTTGTCTTTCGTGATTTTTTCCCCCTTTCTCTTTATTCCTCCATCATCCCATTCCTGCTGTGACGGCACCATCTACCTCTGACGTCATCAATAGCCTTTTGTTTTCATCTCCACCACATCCACATTCATCCTCTCTCGGTCTTTGTCCAGAAGGTGGTTCTGCGCGTGTTCCCACAAACGTATGGCGCCGTCCCACTGAGCGAACATGAAAGAGAAAAGAATGCCAATGATTTGAGTGTTGATGCACAACCTTTTTTAATTTTTTTTATATGTATAGCATTTAGGGCTGCAACTAATGATTATTTTGATTTATAAATCTATTGAAGATTTACTGATAGTCAATTAATCCTGAATTAGTACAGTATAAAGCATCAAAGATGGTGATGTCCATAACACCAGGAAGTTTTATCACAATTGACAGCACGTTTTTAAATAAATAAGCCACAGGCCAAGTGTTTTTGTGGAGTATGGAAGCTAAATTAGTGCCAAGCTCCACACCCGTAAGACCTTCATTCATCTTCAGAACACAAATAAAGAGATTTTTGATGAAAAAGAGCTCTCTGACACCTTAATAGACAGCAATTTATCCACCACTTTTAAATTCCAGAAAGGTCCACAGTAACCACTTGAACCACTGTAGTCACGTCAACTATTTTATCGACGTCTTTATTACCTTTTTTGGACCTTGAAAGTGGTGGTTAATTTGCTGTCTACTGAGGACTCAGATTCCTCTCAGATTTCATCAAAAAAATCTTAATTTGTTTTCCGAAGATGAATGAAGGTCTTACGGGTGTGGAACGACATGATGGTGAGTAATAAATGACAGAAATTTCATTTTTGGGTGAACTAACCATTTAACTTAGCATGCAACAAGGCGCATCCACTATACTATAATAAAATATTATATATAACATAATAATCAGGGATGCAAACTAATAAACTTCAAAGATAAGAAGACTGAGGGGAAAAAATAACGAGATGATGGACATGTCAAGGAGAGATTTTAAAGCTATTACTGTTCAATTTTTTAGCCTTCAAATGTCTTAAAATCCATATATGTAGATCAGAGAAATCAAGTTAATATTGTTGTTTAAGACAATACACTCCTGCATGAATCAGCTATTTTCTCCCAAAAAATATGAAAATTCAGTCATAATTTACTCAACCTCATGGTCCAAAAGTTTATGTAATAAATTCTATGTTTAATCAAATAAATATTGCTTTCTGAATCTACTTTTTGTATTATTTATTTGATGCTTTACACAATAATGACTTCAAATACTCTTTTGGGGATAATTTCTCAGCCAAATTTGATGTGCGATTAATTAGATTAATTAATCGCCACATCATGTAATTAATTAGGTTACAAAATTTAATCGCTTGACAGCCCTAATTGTAATATATATGTAATTAAATTAATATCATAAACTTTTGACTAGTCGACTAATGGCTTAAATGAGGAATTACTGGTCAACCACAAAAATCTGAGGGGCATCGCTAGTAAAAAACAAAACGTTGTATGAATGCAACTGTTTTAAATGGGTTGCCATACTAGCCATTAGCGTCAGCTCTTGGGAGTTATGGTTTGTATGAAACATGACAGGGGATTAGGAATGAACGTAAACACTGAGATGTGGCAATGCATTCGATAAAAATCAATGTATTTTCGAAATCAACATCATCAATTACATCCACATGTCATACCAATCCTAATAGTATTAAACAGTGGTTTTACTTACAGAGCTGCTGACCATGTTGTTGTGATACGGGTGCCAGCTGACGTCCCTCACACATGCGTCATGATTGGACAATTTGCACACAACGCGTCCTGTCAAAACATCATAGACTACAAAAAAAGATAAGAGGAGGTGAAATTATGCAGATCTGAATAATAAGACTATTTCACACTTTGTTATCCATCAACTTACTGACGATTTTGCCTGTTGAACAGCCTGTGTAAATAAACTTCTGTCCAGTGCTGAATTCAGGGGAAAAGCGGCACCGAATGAGCGTGTGCAAAACCCCGTGACCCCTGTAGGTCATCACAGATGTGTCACCGGTCAGCTTATGCCTCTTTAGTGCTGTAGGGCAACAACATAAGTGAAAACAGGTGCTTTGTGTTTATGTGTATAATTAAGGTTGAAAATAGTTTCAAGCATGTTAACACACCTCTCTGGGGAACCTGCTGCCAGCGGTAGTCCCAGTTCTGTTGTGTGACAGCGAGTCGTGAGGCCGCAAGACCCTCTTTGGGTGAAAACTTCCTCACGTCCCACAGCTTAATGGTCTGATCTTTGGAGTTGCTGATCAAGTATCGAGCGTCGCCCTGCAGGACAACATACAAATGCTGCTTAAAAAGTGTCTGAAGGGAACCAACCTTCCATATTTTAAAATGGATTCCACTTATATTTAGAGGGATGTTCTGCAACTGTACAATCACCTTTACTGAGAATTGAACCTTTTTGATAACTCTTTAACCGTTTCTTTCTTCTGTTGAACAGAAAATAAGATATTTTAAAGAATGTTTGCCTTTGACTTCCATAGCAGGGAAAAAATAAATGCTATGGAAGTCAATGGCAACAGTCAACTGTCTGGTTACCAATATTCTTTAAAATATCTTCTTTTTTGATTTCAACAGAAAAAAAGAAATTAACACAGGTTTCACACAACTTGAAGGTGAGTAAATGATGACAAAATGTGCATTTTTGGTAAACTATCCCCTTGAAATGTAGTTAAAATGTAACAATAACTTAAAAGTTGTTTAAATTAATGTATTTTTGAACACTTAACTAACATTTTAAACATGAATTAAATATACATTTGTCAATTTGAAAAGTGGTTTGTTAATTTATTATATTATTTTTACATTAAACCAGAACTGTAGTGTATATTGTACTGTGGTGATTTATAACAATCTTTTAGCTTACATTCACAAATGTTAAAAGTGTGTAGTATGTTGATGTTATATTATATATGTATTGTAAATCATAGCATCTTAAGAATGATACCATCAAGTGAGACAATATGGATTGCTATTATACCTTGCTGTGTATGAAGGTGATTCCATCTCTGTGTCCAGCCAGTTGACCCACAGGCTGTGGTCTGTCTTCTCTGAGTGTACGTCTGTCCCATACCTTACACAGAGCATCATCACTGCCTGAGAACAGCAGCTGCGATGAACTATCTGCAAATGCTACAGCATTCACATCATCCTCATGAGCGTCAATCTGAAAGACGTAGAGAGAGAGAGAGAGAAAAAAAGAAATACACATGAATCATTCTACAGAGGGCAATGTCTGGATAATGTTCTCACTATCATGCTTATCAATGATCACATTCAGTTCAGAGCGATAGACCTTTGCTTTGATGCACTGAGACCAGGAAGCTGTAAAGATTATGCAAGGAATAAAGTCACAGGATAGTTGAGTTAACTTATTTTGATGAAGAAATATAGATCAATTAGAAAGTAAAAATCTTGAACATTAATCAAAGAGGAAAAAAAGTCCACAAAGATATTTATTTTGATGCCAATGGAAGAGAAAAGGTGAAAAGTGCAGCAGGTGAAAGGTGACAAAACCTTTTTTGATTTTGCATTTACTGATGATGGGGTTCTTGTCTAAATAAATATTTACTAGAATTTTATTTTTAGTGCAGGTTTTGTATTCTTCTACGACTTCACAACATGTAAACCATACCTTTAGTGTTCTCTTGTTTTGTTCGCGATCAAACACATACAGGCAGCCATCGTTTGCACTGTTTGATAGAGATAAAGGTATCTCAGGAAAAGTATACGAAATTTTAAATATACACTTTATTTTTTTTCACGTAAGGTAGGTATGATAGATAGATCTATAGATACATACATACATAGACACACAATAGTGGAAATGCAAAACAGTTTGAAAAAGTATCCAGATATAAGAGTAATGTTAAGTTAAGTTAGTAATGGACTTTAAGTATGAAGGCCATAGTATAAGATACTGACCCGCCTAAAATCTCTTTTCCATCTGTGGACGCTGTCAGTGAGAAAACACAGAACCTCCGTTCATCAGGACTGAAAGAAGAAAAGACACCCGTCAACATCAGCAACACTGAGCATGAACAACTATAGTATTTTTTATACTGAAATATAAACAAATATAAATCTTTGAACATAAGAACTCATTTCCATTCACACAGCTCTACCTTACTTAGGGATGAACAGAGCAAGACCAAACCTCTAAAAGCATAATATTAGTTATCACAGCATTATCACAGCATAGTCACTAAATGTCATGCAATGCAGAGATGTCAAAATGATAATGTGAATTTAATGGGAAAGGCAGAAAGACACGCTGGAAAAGTCATCCATTATTAGCAAATCTGAGTGGCGTTATGACACTTTAATTACAATTTAAATAAAGGAGGGTTGCTGTTCTTACATAATAAGATTCAACAAATATCATTTTTATTAACCTGAACTGTGTTATTTCTGCAACACTTCTTTCAGATTTCACTTTGCCAGCGTGTTCAGTTTTGGTGAGCTCACAATCATGTGATGGTTGTTGTTATAAATGGTTGTGGAAATCTGTTCTACTGTCTGTCATCCATATGAAGAGGAAGCGTACAGGTGATTACCTGAAATTTAATGCTATAATGTACTATGAGGAAACACTAACTTGAGGTCCAGAGCGGTGTGCGTTTCATTGTCACCATCTACACTGCACACATGTACTAAAGAGAGAGAGAGAGAGAGAGAGAGCACAGATGCAGTGCATTAGAACAGTCAATGACAGTAGTGCCAACAAAACAGTTTAAGTGACCTGTCCCTGTCTTACTGTAGTCAGACCAACTGGAGTAGAGCACACAACGTGCATCAGGTGTAAAACACACATCCAGAATGCTCCAGCCCACGTCTCTGGCCTTCACAGTCTTCTTTAGAGCAAAACGTCCCCTACTAGTATCATATAACCTGATATTCTGGTCTATAAAAACAGACAAAAAGAGAGTATAAGACAAGACATGCAGTACAGCTCAAAAGTTTGGGGTCAAGATTTTTTTTTAAATGTTTTTGAAAGAGGTCTCTTAAAATCCCACCGTAGTCAATCATTTTATCTCTTAAAACTCATCTTTGATCACCAAAATGACAAAAGTTGAAAGTTCTTTTTTTTTATGTGAAAAAATTTGTTCATGCCTGAAATTGCTTGAATGCAACTCCAAACCCTTGCTTCATTTAATATACCCGGATCTATGAATATGCTAGTTAGCCCCGATTTTTCATATATATATTTTTCAAATATACTGGGATACCCTGGCTTCTCCCCTGCTTCAGAGCTGTCATGGTTAATGATTCGCTTAAGCCCTTCCACTCATTGACGTGATTGGTTACAAGGTAGTTTGTGACATAAGAAACACCAGCGAAACACAAAATCTGTCTTTAGATCACTGCAGTTTTAAAGAGAAAATAGTCAACAATGATGTTAACTTATGTATCTGCATATAGTTTGTCTTAAAGCATATTAAAAACATAACATAGACATATAAACAAAACTTGATTTTCACTACAGGGGGACTTTAAGACCAAAGTATACTTTGGTTTTTACATATAAGCGAGGGTCCAGGTTCAGTGTGCGTGATGCAAATTTCGTCACTAGAGTAGTACGGGCGGTGTATGTTTTTGTAATCATCATGTGCAGATCACACATGAGCACTGAATTTGTTTTGCAGTAATCAGTTGTTCCAAAACACTGGCCTGGGCCGTTGTTTCACAGTACAAAATTAAACTGAAAAGACAGAACAACAACAACAACAAAATACCGGAATCTACAACAACAACAAACACTGATACGAGCTTGTTATGAGGTAGTCGCAACTTTAGTTTAAAAAAAAAAAATACAAAGACATTTTATCGGTCATAGGTTCTGGAGAAAAATAGCGCAGACTGGACAAAGATGAAACTTTCTAGAGCGCATGCATTGATCGCCTGTGTTCACGCAAGCTATCAAATGGAGTATACTTTGAAAGGCTACGGATTTCAACTGCACGCATAAAAGCGTAAAAAAAAGAAGTATACTTTGGGCTTTATGCGGACCAAATCTGCATTTATTTGATCAAAAATACAGTAAAAACAGTAATATTGTGAATATTTCTTATTATTATCAATGTTGAAAACAGTTGTGCTGCTTAATATTTTTGTAGATTGTTCAGGATTATGACAGGAGTATAAAATTTATATGAAATAGAAATCTTTTGTAACATTATAAATGTCTTTACTGTCACTTTTGGTCAATTTAATGCATTTCAGTATTAAATTCTTTTATTAAAAATTCCAAACTTTTAATTGGTTATGTAAATGAACTCAAATTAAAGCCAAAAAGAGACAGAAACATTTACACTACAGGACTTTAGTAGAGCTTTGTTATGAATCTGAACATGTCTGAGATGTGCATTTGGAAAATACTAAGCATAGAAAATAAACACTAATAACAAAGTTCCAGTTTCACCTTGGCATGCAGACAGGAACATGTTTCCCTCATCACTATAGAGTCCACAAAAGACTTTCTGCTGATAAGTGTCCTTGTATACCACATGATTGGGCAAGAAACTATGAAGAAATAAATTTGCATTACTACATGTATGTACAGACTTATCAGTTTTAGAAGCAGAAATAAAAATATCTCCCTATTTGAAATGCAAAAACATCTGTGCCAGTGTATCGCTGAGTAGCATTTAAATGTTTAAAATATGCATTGAGGTGTAGCATAGCATTTATATTACACTTACTGTGAACGGATACGGCTGCACTCTCCATGAGAAAAACTTGACCCACGACAACGTCCCTGTTCCCGCTTCAAAAAGAAATACACAGTTAGATTATAGGAAATTGCACACTTCTGAACTCAACTATGCATATTTTTTCATAATTGGCTGCAGCCACAAGTCAAAATATAAATTTCCAGAACTCGTAATCACCAAAATCACAAATCTGTAATAAAAAGTAAAATAGCCGATAGCTAAAATAACTCAAACTCATGGTATAGTTAGTAGAAATATCCTGTAATTGAAAGATACACAGGTATAGACACATCTTACCTCTGCCAGCATGTGTGTGAAACTGTATCTGCCCTTTAAGCCTGAGGAAGCAGTGGCAAGCAGGATCTGAGTGCGGATCTCACTGCGGTCCACTTCCTGTGTGTCTGGTGTGGCATCCACTGAGTGAGAATAAACAAGGTATAGTAAATTACCACAGAAGTAGGTATTTAATGGCATTTATGTCACCATTTCTCACTTTTATAGACTAAAAATTAGGCTAAAGAGGCTGATGATTCTTTTACGATTCCTTATATTAAGGGTTGAATATCTCCCTGCAAACGATCCATACTCTTCTAAATAACAATGAAGGCTGGAGTGGACTGATTGCCTACATATTTCTACTAAAAATTTAGAGCTACACAAGCTTCCAGTATAGTATTTGCAGCAGCAATAATCAACAGCAGATCTAGTCCATCAAGACCAGATACATTAACATTGCCATAATCAATAACATGCTAAAACTATTCTGAGAGTTGTCATGATTGAATACATATATATATATGATCATTTCAATATTGCTTTGTCCTGCTGTGGGATACTTCACCAAGATTTAATTTTGTGCTTAATTTTCTCACAGTTTCCATACACTGAGCTGCACCAGTAGTTGCAGTAGCCACTATGTGCTGAGGCAATTTTGTGCATTATACTCACCTGGAGGGTCATATCGGTGTCCTAACCGCCCATCCCAGGCTCCATCACTGTCCTCATCAGAGTCTGAATATGACTGCACAAGCTGTAGGCCTGTTGCTCCACTTCCATGGACCAGGCGCACCTGGCCCCTTTAGTAGAGAAAAAGGAACACTTTGAGAGATCAATTTAAAAAAAAAAAAAAAGAGAGGAAAAGGCAGAGTTGCAAAACAAGCAAAATGCAGCCCAGGCAAAGGTATCTCCAAATAAATGTCATGTGGGTTATGTATATATTTACCTCCGCAGTAGGTACGCCAGAACTTGAGCTAAGTCAACGTCCTCTTCAGATTCTGACTGTCTTTCTGGCTGTGTGTGACCCGTCTGATTGGAATTCTGGTTAGGTTCTGGTTCTGACTGGTCTGGGTTGTTACCAGAGCCCCGACCGGACATCCCAGAACTGGACTGAGAGCCCATAGACTGATTGTCTGGAAATAGGATTTATTCAACCATAAGCAATACAGGAAGTCACTTTCATGACATTATAAAAAAAGCAAGATATAATGCTAGAATTTACTTTAAGATATTGAACACCTGCAATAAAGTGAATAAAATGACAAATGCTCAATCTACAAAAAAAAAATAATAATAAAAAAATAGCATCATTATTCCAGTCTTCAGTGTCACATGATCACATGCTGATTGGCTGGTCAAGAAACATTTCTTATTATCAATGTTGAATACAAAATAAAAATGACTCATTAAAAATTTAAATTATTATTATCAATGTTAAAAGTGGTTGTGTTGCTTAAAATTTGAGGAAACCGTGACCTTTTTTCAGGATTTTTTTTTTTTTAAGATTAGAAGGTTCAATAGAACAGCACTTAATTTGAAACAGAAATTTTGGGAACATTTTACAATAAGGTTCATTAGTTAAACATTAATTAATGTATTAACTAATATGAAATAATAGCAATACATGAGCAATACATTTGTTACTGTATTTACTAAAATCTTCCTTAAAGTTATGAAAATAGTTGTTCATTGTTTGTTCATGTTAGTTCAGAGTGCATTAACTAATGTTAACAAGATTTTAATAATGTAATGAAGATTAACAAAGATTAATAAATGCTGTATAAGAGCAGTTCATTATTAGTTCATGTTAACTAACCTTATTTTAAAGTGTTACCGAAATCTTTTGTAACATTATAAAATGATTTACTGTCGCGTTTGATCGATTTAATCCTTGTTAAATAAAAAAAAACATGAATTTCTTCCTAACAAAACATATACATATTTTAATGATACTGTAAATAATTTGACATATATATATATATATACCCAAGATATACCCGTCAGTGCAAAAAGTTGTGGACATGTCGCGATGCATTTATTGTGGCGTGGGTCAGTATTTTTGCCTTGAGAAATTATAACATTAAACAAGCGATTTAAATTGATGACATACATGTTGACATGCACCTGACAAAAGACTGTGATGTAACTGACAGCCGACACTGCTAAATTGACAGGCTAGTATTGAAAACAGCAAATGACATGGGGTGAGCACTTCATATAATGGTTTCATAACTATAAACTAACAGTTTAAGAAAGCAAAATACATAAAAGCCTCCGAATTACACTAAATACACACTCAAAACAACCCTTTGTTTATAAGTTAGCGCTCACGCTAGCACACAGTAAGCGACCTACAAAAGAGAGACACCTACCAGATAATTGATAACAGCGCTTTGACAGCTCTTTTACTCCGTTGACTTCTTCCTGCAGACCTCGGTAAATAACCACAAAATAGTGCTGTCAAAAATTAAGCTTGTAAACGTGGAGGTTCAGTATGCTGAGCACTTCTATTTCCCTGAGTTGTTTTCAAGAATCTCCTGGTTCGTAACGCGCCATGTTGTTTACGGTCTCGAGACTCGCCTTCCTCTGGTCACGTGACACACAGACGCTCTCATACAGAGCAAACACATTATAACAGGTTATAACACAAACGGCTGCCCAGACGTCCCGTTTTCAGCGGGTTATTTCAGCTCTATTTTTAGTGGCCTGACTTATAATGAAAAAAAATGTTTTGTCCCGTATTTCTTCTTTCCTAAAATGTCTTTGCTAGGTGATCATTTCAGTCTTCTGTCACGCGAGAACTGCCTAATCCTAGGTAGCCAATCTCGTCATAGTAGCCTGTATTATGGAGAAAAAAATTACCATCCAATCACAATTTGCTATCGGTTAATTTGCAGTCCGAGAATGTGAGGTATTAGAGAGTGAGGAGGAGATCACGCAAAGATGTCAAAAAAGCGTACGTGTACATTAAAAGAAAAACTTAAAATCAAGTTATTATGCGCAGTAAATTGTGGAAAAAAAGAACTCAATGTGATGTCATTCTCTTTAGGTAACAGCTGATTGGTCCCTGCTGCACTCAACCTCCAAATTTTGGTTAACTTTTGCTGTTGTTGCAGCACGCTTTCAGAAAGCCTTCACCTTCCCCAGCTCCACCTGTATTAACTGAAATGAATACAGTCATGCATATATGAAAACATGTGGTGAATATAACTATAGGCTAAAGTAGATCATATCCCTGTAAGAGCCAGGAATGGACTTTTGTCCACTATAATGGACATTATTAGAATTCATAACACATTAGTCAAAATTCATAACACACGTCACTATAGCAACTAAAACTCGAATCACTCGTATATGCACGTGCACATCTGAAGTCGTGTGCGTGAGTAGAGCGCGCAAGTCACAACGAATCTGAAAACATTTATGTATAGTTACAAACTTCATTTTTATGTTTTCTTTAATAAATATGAGACATATTTCTCAACAGTTATTATTTTTATAATCCGTGGAATTATTAGTGTCCAAAATTTTCATTATTTATAATTGAGCAAAAAAATAATATAATAGAAACAGTAAATTGACATGAATGTAGGTCATTGACAGTGAAGCAGTGTATATTGAAAATATTTATTTTCACACACCTATAGTTATATACTACAAAATAGGCAGAAATAGTAAATTTTTGCTTTGTCATAATGAGCTCCCAAAACATCCAAATGTATATGTTTTCGTGTTGGAAGGTACTCAAAAATGTAAACTGCTAAACTATGTTTAGAGAAACTAGCTACAGCGCTAAGCTATAAAAAATGACAAAAATGCAATATTTAAACCACCATATTTGTAACTTAAATAAAAAGGAAACATTAAATATAGTACGTTGCAACTGATCTAATATTTTTTAATTGGAAATGAAGTAAATTTGTCAGTTATTCAGGAAAAACAATAGTAGAACAGCAATAAGTTTTAGCTGTCATGACAGCCTTTCAATAATTACCAAATAAGATTGAGTCATAGCCTATATTTTTCTATTTTTCTATGTTGCGAGTCTACATTCCTGCTAATACTGAAAAACATAACCTTAACCTATTCACGCAGTACAATTTTCTGTAATAAATAAATAAATGAATAAAAATTAAAAAAAATAAAAGAGAGAAATAGACAAGTTCAAAGCAACAGTGCAAAACAGAGACTCTTCAAGCAAAAGTTTTCTTTTTAAAAAGTATCCAAAAACACTATCTCTTGAGCAATATATATATATATATATATATATATATATATATATATATATATATATATATATATATATATATATATATTGTGCAACTCTTCACATTTATACCTTTTCACTTATTATCCAAAATATTCACTGAAATTCATGCAAAACATTAGAGTTATCACAGTCAGTTACGTCATAATCTGCTGCAAACATGGCATTTCATTATAACCAATAATAGTATGTATGGTAGGAGAAACCGTATATAAATTTATTATTGATATATATTGTATATTAGACCTATTTCTAGAAGTGTATGTTCTAATTCTCTTTCTAGTACAGTACACGTACAATTTGCACCATCTGCTGGCCATTTTTGCTATATTAGATGTAGGCCTGGGCTACGTATCATTGACCTATAATCTATTTTCATTTGGATTGTATAGTTTTTATGTAAAAGTTTTGATAAATTCAATACCGGTTTGTGTTTTTGTCCTTTGCTCCTCAAGGTACTAACAAATTAACTTACGCAGTCGGCCGTGTGTGTTTGGACTTTTCTGAGGATACCTTTTTTAGAATGACTTTTATCAACATATTAACATTACATAATCATTACAAATTATTTTAATACATTTGTAACGTTTCTGAAGATTATTCTCCTGTATGTGTAATTAAACCTTGGTATGTTTAATTCACCAAGGTTGGGGGACTTTTAATTGTGAGCCACATTTTTGAACCGGAAGTATTCGTTTGTATCCAGGCGCCTGTGTTTCTCAACTTGTCTTACATTCGTGGTAAGTGTGACAGTTGTACATTTATTATCCACAATATAGATTTGTATATAATATTATTAATCGATCTACTCAGAAAAGAAGCGATATTGCGACCGTGACAATTTTTTTTATTAGACTGCTTTAGAAAGAAAAAGAACAAATATGAAATTACCAAGTTCAGCAAAAAGACAATAATTACTTGAACTAATCAATATTTTGGGGAGACTTAGAAGGGTTTTGTTTACTGTTCACGCGTCAATAAGTAACGTTAAAAAAACAACAACTATGAAGTAGCTTGATGCAGCCTCGTCATTATATCTCACAATTTTGTGTTTATTTCTAAGCTTTCTTTCTTTTTCTCTCTCCTTCTCATATGCTGACTCATAATAATTGACCTATGTCTTCCTATGCCGGACACCACAAGCCTAATGATTTGTTCTGTTGTTTGCAGGAATAATACAGTGCCTGTTAAACAATGGGTTTGTATCAGACTTTTATTTATTTGCAAATAAGAAATTGTAATATTTCATTCAGCTTTGCGGATGCTTTTAATAATTGAAATCTCATCAAATTATAATTTTTCTTTATTCATGTCCAAATGATCTGTTCTGGTAAATTTGCTCACATGCATGTGTCTTTTTCCCCCTAAAAAATTTCAAATAACATTTTCCAGCAGATGTTGAAGAGAGGACTTACGGCGGTTGTGAGGGCCCAGATGCCATGTATGTAAAGCTGATTTCTTCAGATGGGCACGAGTTTATTGTGAAGCGAGAGCATGCGTTAACCTCTGGCACAATCAAGGCTATGCTAAGTGGACCTGGTGAGTATGAAACAGTCTTGGTGTAATGAAACTGCATTTGTTTATTGTGGATTTTTTTTCCATCACTCAATTTGTGATATTTAAATAGGAAGAGGAAGCTCTAACATTTTTGCATGTTTACTTCAAGGTCAGTTCGCTGAAAATGAAACCAATGAGGTGAACTTCCGGGAGATCCCGTCTCACGTTCTCTCCAAAGTTTGCATGTATTTCACCTATAAAGTGCGCTACACTAACAGCTCAACAGAAATCCCAGAATTCCCCATTGCTCCGGAGATTGCCTTGGAACTGCTCATGGCTGCAAACTTCCTAGACTGTTAGATCGGAATGGAGTATGTGTTAAACTGTGACTGACTTACATGTCATTTGTTTGCCATATATGTTTCTATGATTTGAGTGTGTATTTATAAATGTTTTGCTCAATTGAGTTTTTTTGTCATGTTGTAATTTGTTTTGTATGCAGTTTTAAATGTCTTATCATTTTGTATTTGTAAGTCTTTTGCAGTTGTCCTAGTCTCGCAATAGGAATAAATATGGATGAACCAAATATATCACTGTCACTATGTCTTTGTGTTTTGGGTGGTTTAATATTTACAGCACAAAAAACCCCCCACAAAATTGCTTGCATTTCTTGTAAGACATAAGCAAATACAGGGTGAAGGAGAGATCTTTTTATATTCTATATATACTGTAAATTATGGAAGGATTGTACCATTAAAAAGATATGTCACCCCAAAAGTAAGATAAATTTTAAAGTTGTTCCAACCCCAGTTTACTGGCTTTCTTCAGTAATACAATAATTAATTAGTAGACATTCTATTTATTAATAGATTTTAAAATTATTTATTTTAAACTATTAATAATAATAATAATAATTTATATTTAATAATTAAAAAGATACTTCACCAGAAAATAAAATCTATATCTTGAAAGCTTTTTTTCTGTGACTTATGAAATAGAATAAATAAATAGATATTTATTTATAACTATTCAAAATAAATAAATATTATTGATTAAAAAGAAATAAAAAAAATGTGTCTCTCTTCGTTCTGTGACAAAATAATGAAATACAAGACATTTATATTGATCAAAAATAATTATATAAATATATTATAAATGATGAAATAGCTATTCATTTATAATTAAAAAGAATGCTTTTGGAAAATCTTGAAAGTCGTTCGAAACCCATGTGACTTTCTTTCTTCTGTGACAGAATAATGAAATGATGAATATGTATTCCTAATAAATTAACAGTTAATTAAGTCATTTAAGTCTGAGGTTGATTTTTGACCATCAGAGCGTGTCTTTAGAACACAGAAGCGCTCGTGCGTCACGTGGTGGTGACGTCAGTCACCCTGCGATACTGTGCGCCACTGATGCAGGGGGATCCATCATGGCGTCGATGCAGGTAAGATCACAGCTGACATCTAGCCTTGCTTAATCTATCAATCACTTTTTGATCAGGTGTCGAGTGTGTCGTCTTTGATAGTGTAAATGGTGTTTTTTGGATACGCCTAATAAGGGGATCGAATATTGGTGTGTTAGTTGTGAAATCATAACTTCTCTTCCTCGCTGCTGCTCCTGAGCTGTCAGGGTGAGAATTATCGGTGCTTTAAAAGCAACAGCTGGCGAGCAGGACTCACATTAACTACTGATTTACAGCAAAACCAGTGAATGTAATGAGTAGAATCAACGTGTTCTCAATAGAAGTGTCATGAGTTTGTTATTTGAATTGCTTGAAATCTTGATACCAATATGCCTACTTATTTTTACCCAGCCTTGCAAGGTTATTTGTGACTGTGCAGGACATACGAAGTTATATTTTCATTCAACTTGACTTAATATTATTCAGACTCACTGTTTTATGTTGAATTAGGATATTGGCAATGGTAGACTATAAGCAATGTTTGTTGCCACACAGTTCTCAGTGTTTATATATTCAAATTCAGAGGGTGAATACAGATTAAAAATGTAAGCTCTAATAGTTTTTTTGAATATTATAATGAAATGTTTCAATGTTTCCTATGATTTAAATTGATTCAAGAGCTATTTCAGACTGATATATTGCTTAGATTAAGGGTTCTTAAAGCCAAGACTGTATCCCTTTGCATAATATATATCTCTCCATAAACAACCTCTGCTCTAGATTCTTTTCTTTTCCTCTCTTTGTTCAATACTTTCCTTCTATTTCTCAACAGAAAAGGTTACAGAAAGAACTGCTAGCCTTGCAGAATGATCCACCCCCTGGAATGACCCTAAATGAGAAGAGCGTACAGAACACCATCACACAGTAAGACCGACATTTCCCGACTCTGTTTAATCTTATACCCATGTGTGTGGTCACGGTGTACTTATTAACAGGTTACCTTTCTCATGCCTTTCTGTATCAGGGATTGTCACATTTAAAAGTGCAGTATGACCCATTGCATTACCATTGCTTTCCAGGGTATCCGTACTGCTATTGTTATCATGTCAGGCCTGGAAAACTCTCACCCATTGTGGGCTTATTTTCAAAATTTTAAACAAAACATTTCCCATGTGGTATCATTTGTAAGGCTGCTCTGCCCGATGTATAGTATGTCTGCTCCGACTAATCAAAAATTAAAGCTCAAGAGGGTAGTATTGCCGTAACAAACCTTATTGACCTCTTTTTGGCTTGTGCGTGTGGTCGTATCTGTGTCTGGAAATATATAGCAGAGAAAAACTCAACAAAAAAAGGTGCATCACATTGTTCCAGAAAGGATTACTTATCTGAATCTCAATACAACCGGTCTTGTGCTCAGTGGTGCGTCTGTTTACTTCAGAAATTGACGAGATTTCTTCACAAGTGTTTATACCTTTCTGTGCAGCAGTAATGAGAATAAATGATTGACATAATTACTTGGTTTCAGGAAGCTAAACTTTGACAGCCAAGGGCTCTAAATGTAAGGTGTTCTTTTATGTAACTCTGGTTGGTATTGTGGGAACGTGTTGTAATGTGGATTAGCTTAGCATTTTTTTTATTCAGCTTTGTAATGCTTGGTGCGCAATCTTGTCATACAAATGTCAAGTGTGAGCTATCAGTTTAGCAGCTTGCCAAACGTGTTTGTCCTGACTAATTGTGTTGTTGTCCTTCAAGTTTTTTGGAGGAGGTTCTCTGTGATGTAGATTTTTCAGAGGGCGGTTGTGGTGGTTTGAAACGAGCCCAAACAAATCCAGCCTTGTTTTTGCATTTGAACCGTGTTGCCTGTAGTGATTATTGCTAACTCGTCTCATCATTGTTATTTGTTATTATAATGGCAAATATTTTAGATAAATTCTTCCATTTAAATTTCAATCACATTTTGCTCTGATAATCCCATTCTGTGGGTGTATCCCAATCAGTTCCCTAGTTCAGTAGTCAGGGCACTGATCATGGAGTCGGCCATTATAACGTTCTCTCCCTAAAAATCCCACAATGCATCACAAAAACCAGGGCGCATCGATCCTCACTATGCTCCCTTACCGGAAATTGGACATTTCTGGAGCGAGAAACATGAAACGCATGAGCCAACTCAAATATGACACACAATAGAAGATTTATCGAAAGAACGGGAATCATGGAGGACACCAGGTTTATTCTTGCCTATTTCTTGGGGAAATTTTATTAAATGGTTAGTTCGCTTCTGAATGAAAATTTCCTGATAATTTACTCACCCCCATGTCATCCAAGATGTTTGTGCCTTTCTTTCTTCAGTCGAAAAGAAATTAAGGTTTTTGAGGAAAACATTCCAGGATTTTTCTCCATATAGTGGATTTCAGTGGGGTTCACGGGATGGAAGGTCCAAATTGTAGTTTCAATGCAGCTTCAAAGTGTTCTACATGATCCCAGATGGGAAATAAGAGTCTTATCTAGTGAAACAATCATTTTCTTAAAAAAAATTTCAAATTTTTTTTTTTTTAAACTGCAAATGCTCATCTTGCACTGCTCTGCGATGCACCACGCATGACGTAATCACGTTAGAAAGGTCACGTGCGACATAAGTGAAAGCCAAACGCCCTTTACAAAAAAATGTAAAACAACAGTGTCTGATGATTTTGAAGTTGGAGGAGGAAATTAGATGTTTTCGTCCTACCGCGTTTCTTCCGCCTACGTGTGACCTTTCAACGTAATGCGTTGCGGATCGCAGAGCAGTGCAAGATGAGAATTTGTCATTAAAATGTATAATTTTTTTTTAGAAAATGACCGATCGTTTCGCTAGATAAGACCATCATTCCTTGTCTGGGATCGTGTAGAGCCCTTTGAAGCTGCATTGAAACTGCAATTTATACCTTCTACCCAGTGAACCCCACTGAAGTCCACTATATTGAGAAATCCTGCAATGTTTTCCTCAAACCTTAATTTTTGAAGAAAGAAAGACATCTCGGATGACATGGAGGTGAGAAAATTATCAGGAAATTTAAATACTGACGCAAACTAATCCTTTAAAGCCAAAATGTATTGAAGATGTATAATTCTGAATAAAATGTAGCATCCCGTTCTTTGACAACCAAACATTCACCGCACTATCTAGACAGCTTGAATTTTGGTCAAATACATGCTATATCGCTGCGTATGAATATACAATGTGCAGTTCAAATGGTGTGCAGATGTCACTGTTGTGGAGAAAAAAACGAATAGTCTACCAGTAACAGCAGAAATCTTTCTCCCCTCTGCCATTTTTAAAGTTTATGGCACGGCCTGTTTGGAAACTCGGGTATCAACTCTGGGTTTCCCAGTAGTAAATACAACTTGATAGGGGTTTCATGTCCAGCGCTTCAAACTAATGCTGTGAAGGCAGGATTAGTTTGAAGCGCTTGATGTAAAGCATGTTTAAGACTCGGCAGCAGCTCCATTTGTGTCCTTCGTTATTTTTCAGCAACAAAGTATGTTGATATAAAATATATTGTCCAGTCCTAAGGAGGGAAACTGGGAGAAATTGAAATAATGTTCTGCACACTGAGAAGTTCCATGCGTGCAGTGGTTACAACAACACTGTCTTTGTATTTGTAATGGAAAGAAGTGCTCTGAAAAATTTTGGTACAATTACACCCCTATGTATTACCATCTTCTCTGATTCAAACTAAGGCAGAAATGTGAGCTCCTGTGCCGACGCAGCACTGATGGTCCAGGAATATTTCCGCATCGCCTCCGGAATGTTCTCACTCTTCTGAAAACAAACTACTGCTGTAGATATATGATAATACTGTGGCAAGAAAATGACATTGTGGATGTCACTTTATCTGACTCAAGAGTTGCAAGAGTTTTCAGTTGTTCAGATATTGAAATTGCAGATTTAATGTGCTGTTTTTAAATTAATGTGATTCATTAAATATGGTTAAATCTGTTAATATTTTGAAGCTTGACTCACTGTCTTTCTCTCTGCATATATGTACATATATAAATGTGTGTGTACATATATACACATTATATACAGTGGGGAGAACAAGTATTTGATACACTGCCGATTTTGCAGGTTTGCCTACTTACAAAGCATGTAGAAGTCTGTCATTTTTATCATAGATACTCTTCAACTGTGAGTGACGGAATCTAAAACAAATCCAGAAAATCACATTTGTATGATTTTTAAATAATTAATTTGCATTTTATTGCATGACATAAGTATTTGATACATCAGAAAAGCAGAACTTAATATATGGTACAGAAACCTTTGTTTGCAATTACAGAGATCATTCGTTTCCTGTAGTTCTTGACCAGGTTTCCACACACTGCAGCAGGGATTTTGGCCCACTCCTCCATACAGGCCTTCTCCAGATCCTTCAGGTTTCGGGGCTGTCGCTGGGCAATACGGACTTTCAGCTCCCTCCAAAGATTTTCTATTGGGTTCAGGTCTGGAGACTGGCTAGGCCACTCCAGGACCTTGAGATGCTTCTGGACATGCGCTGGCTTGAGCAGGGGGACCTTGCGTGCGCTGCAGGATTTTAATCCATGACGGTGTAGTGTGTTACTAATGGTTTTCTTTGAGACTGTGGTCCCAGCTCTCTTCCGGTCATTGACCAGGTCCTGCCATGTAGTTCTGGGCTGATCCCTCACCTTCCTCATGATCGTTGATGCCCCATGAGGTGAGATCTTGCTTGGTGCCCCAGACCGAGGGAGATTGACTGTCATCTTGAACTTCTTCTATTTTCTAATAATTGCGCCAACAGTAGTTGCCTTCTCACCAAACTGCTTGCCTATTGTCCTGTAGCCCATCCCAGCCTTGTGCAGGTCTACAGTTTTATCGCTGATGTCCTTACACAGCTCTCTGGTCTTGGCCATTGTGGAGAGGTTGGAGTCTGTTTGATTGAGTGTGTGGACAGGTGTCTTTTATACAGGTAACGAGTTCAAATAGGTGCAGTTAATACAGGTAATGAGTGGAGAACAGGAGGGCTTCTTAAAGAAAAACTAACAGGTCTGTGAGAGCCGGAATTCTTACTCGTTGGTAGTTGATCAAATACTTATGTCATGCAATAAAATGCAAATTAATTATTTAAAAATCATACAATGTGATTTTTGTTTTAGATTCCATCACTCACAGTTGAAGAGTATCTATGATAAAAATTACAGACTTCTACATGCTTTGTAAGTGGGCAAACCTGCAAAATCGGCAGTGTGTCAAATACTTGTTCTCCCCACTGTATGTATGTGTGTATAAGTACATTCTTTTACATTTACATTTACATTTATTCATTTGGCAGACGCTTTTATCCAAAGCGACTTACAAGGGGAGCAATTAGGGGTTAGGTGCCTTGCTCAAGGGCACTTTAGTCATGGTATCGAAGGTGGAGAGAGTGCTGTTCATTCACAATCCTCACCTTCAATTCCTGCCGGCATGGGAATCGAACCAGCAACCTTCAGGTTACAAGCCCAACTCCCTCACCATTAGGCCATGACTACCCCTTTTATGTATAAGGTTTTTTTTTAAACAAATTAATACTTTGACTCTGTAAGGATGCATTAAAATTAATCAAAAGTGACAGTAAAGATGTTTATAATGCTACAAAAAATTTCCTTTTCAAATAAATTGTTTTTTTGAAATCCTATTAAAAATATTAAGGGATCATGTGACGGAAGATTAATGGCTTTGAAAATTTGATAGCTTTGCCATCACAGGAATAAATAACTTTTGTTAGTTTTGTTAGTTAAAGTTGTTTTTAATTTGTAGTAATATTTCACTATATTATTGTTTTTAACTTTTACTGTATTTTTGATCAAATAAATGCAGCCTTGGTGAGTATAAGAGAAAACATTAGAAAAATCTTACAAACCCCAAACTTTTATTTTCGGTGCTGTCATTTAAAAATTATTGTCTGATATGGTGTATTTGTTTCATACATTTTTTGTTGTTGTTGTTGTTGTTGTTCCTTTAGTAATTTAGAGAGTTTTTGACCATACATTGCACTGTTTACTTTCACCTCATTGTTTTGCATAAAATGTTGTTTATAGTCAACAGAGAAATTAACGATGTAGGCCATTTTAATTGTTCAGCTCTAATTTAGTTTCATTTTAGGCTACCATGTCGACATGAGAAATCATCTCATTATGTAACGTGGTGCATTTCTGTTCCAGCAAACTGAAGTTCATTAATTTAACCAAATTTATTACGCCCTCTGTGCCAGATGTTTCCTCCAGTGATATAAGGCATTGTATGTTAGTAATCTCAGTGCAAAATCCTTTAGAATTAGTGAAGGACACACATGTGCACAGTGACACATCCCAGTGAGTCTGTGTTGAGTCGGGAAAATCACCCCACTCTTTAGTTCTCTGTCCATTCTCACTTTCACCTGAATACCTTTGTTAATAGAAAAAGAAGGCTTGTCAAATTGCTCTCTGGTCATCATAATGACTGAAAATTGACCGGATTATCTCCCAGAAGGCTTGGGTCAAGGATTTTCTGCCTGAAAGAGCAATCATCTGTTTGACCTCTGACATTGTGCTGCTTCCCTTATTGTTTAGTTCTGGATGTTTAATGGTTTTCTTGTTTGATTGCTCATTATCTTGCTACTTCCTGTCTCTCCATGTTTAATTCTCTTGACTGAAACACTCACGCTGACAGTTAGGGCTGCACAATACACAATATTAAAGAAAAACGCAAAATGCGATAACTTGCTAAATAATGTAGTATTCAATATGTCTTACGATAATGCTTTAAGTGTGAAAAATCAATTTATATTATATTTAAAGGCTGAAAATGATAACATATATCATAAATATTACAATGCAATTTTAACATCTATGTAAACAAACAAACAGCTATGTAAATGCCAACAATTCTTTGCTGAAAAAGTAACATCAAGAACATCCCAGTAACCAAAAACACCTGAAACTAGGGGTGGACGATTAGTTATTTTTTTAATATTAATTTATCTTTGTTATTAAAAATAAGGGTAACGCTTAACAAATGTTAACTAATGAACCTTATTGTAAACTACATTAGTTAACATGAACTAATAATGAACTGCACTTATACAGCATTTAATCTTTGTTAATGTTAATTTCAACATTTACTAATACATTATTAAAATCTTGTTAACATTAGTTAATGCTCTGTGAACTAACATGAACAAATAACTGTATTTTCATTAACGTTAACGAAGATTAGTAAATACAGTAACAAATATATTGCTCATGGTTAGTTCATGTTAGTTAATACATTAACTAATGAACCTTATTGTAGTGTTATCAAAATAAGAAAAAAGAGGCTAATTAGAAACAATAGGACAAAAACAATAAAACAAATATACAAATGAAAAACAGTGCTTTTAGTTTTTCATGTAGACCTACATTAGGTCTATTGAACAGTGGCATTAAAAATATAAATCGCACATAAAAATAAAACACTACATAGACTTCACATGAATTAAATCTACATTGATTCATGTTAAAGCTACAATAGTTGAGTCAAGAGTGATGAGTGATTTTTCTCTTTCTTTTGATGTTTGACAGACGGCAGCAGGTATACTGTATTAGGCTGCTGTCAGATCCAATGCACGCATCCTATTGATAAACATTCTATTTCTTTTCCAACTGTTTACGTTCAGTTAAGGCATAACTGACCGTGTTTACATGAATACTTGCCAAGACAGGCATTTTGACATAACTGTGTGCGTATTGTGAGTGACTGTTCGCAATTTTTTTTGAAGTATCCTATTAAAATAATTCAGATATCGGAATACATTTCAATATATCGTGATATGTAAATTTGCGATATATCGTGCACTCCTACTGGCTGTAGAATAGTCCTTTTTTTTTTCTTTTTTTCCCTCAATAGTTTACTTTGTTGCTAATATGTATGTAACTTCTTCATAGTACAAGAGACCATTTAGGCAACCCAAATGCTTCTTATTAATGTCTTTCTTTTTCTCTTTACAGATGGATTGTGGATATGGAAGGAGCCTCTGGTACTCTTTATGAAGGGGAGAAATTTCAGCTTCTATTTAAATTTAGTAGTCGTTATCCCTTTGACTCGCCTCAGGTAAGCCTAAACATTCTTAACTTTATTTAATACTAAAAAAGTTTTTTTTTTCCATTCCTTTTGTTGTTTATCATAGTTTTATTAACATTTTTTTGGATTTATTTATGTTGTCATTTCAGTTTTAATGGTTATTCAAATAAATTTGTTGAAATATTAAAACATGTTGGCAAGGCAACATTTTAAATTTTCATTTAGTTTGTTTTTAAATCTACTTTCTTTTTTATTTCAGTTAACAAATATTTTTAAATGTAGTTTAGTTTTAGATAACAATATCAGTCTGACATTGTTTCCCATGTATAATTTTATTACATTTCTGTATATAGTCAAAGACAAGTCATATAAACAAGTGTGATCTCTCGTGGTAGCATTACATTTTCCTCCATTTTCTTACACTCAACTACAGTTACTCACAGTAGAATGATCACATGTATGCCAACACTGTCTGTGCTGTTCTTGATAGTTATAAAGTACTTGAAAGCCATACTTGAGTAAAAGTATAGATATCGCACCAGAAAATGACTTTGGTAACTTTTTTGGTGACTTTTGGACTTTAGAATATTACTTGTATGTGTATGTGATATATTAAGTATGAAAAGTATTTTTTTTATATTAAACATACTAAAGTACTTAAAGTAAAAGTAGAAGTAAATGCAAAATACAAAAACTTAAAATATTATTAAAAATTCTATGTACAGTTTGAGCAGCAAGATTGTTCAGTTATTACATTTAGTTTGCTTTGAATAAAGTTTTAAATATAAACAAATACAAATATATTAATTATACCTTGATCGTTAATGTTAATTCATAGTGCATTATAACTAATGTGAGAGGCAATGTTAAAGTGTAAATGTTGAAACAATGAACAACACTTATTAACCTTTAACGTTATAAATTGACTCTTATTGTAAAGTGTTACCATTTCATATAAATCCAAACAATCATGCTTAAAAATGGCCATCTTTACGCTCAAAGGCATATTATATGTATAATTTCACTCGTTATTTGCTTCTATTTTAGAACACTATGATTATCTATTTAAAATATGTTAAAGTGTGGATAAAAAAGAACTGAAATTGAATACATTTCTGATTTATGTTTCTGTCAGCTGCATGATTAG
Organism: Zacco platypus; assembly: GCA_038088235.1. NCBI lineage: Eukaryota > Metazoa > Chordata > Actinopteri > Cypriniformes > Xenocyprididae > Zacco > Zacco platypus. The sequence continues at coordinate 14,600,034 of CM076065.1, read as the reverse complement.
CATACTACTTAAACATACATCTTCGCTGGATAACGAATGTATAAAAGCGAACAAATGGATATAAACTAATGCAAATAGAGGGTAACAATCGTGACATTAAACAGTTGGTGTTTTTGTCACTTTTTTTTTAACCACTTGAAGTAGGGCTGCTACTAATGGTGGCGTCCTCTCAGCCTCGAGGGCAAACTGCTGTTCTCCACTAATGCAGCATCTAGTCAACAAACTAATTACTTTAGTGATATGAAAACATATACTGTAGTGTACTGTATAGCATACTGCTTTGTCTATGTTTTAAATGTTTTTGAAGTGTCCCATAGTTCTGTGCAGAGCGCAGCCTCACAATCACGTCAAAACAAACTGTACGAGGCATCAGTGAGTTTTAATTTTGCCTCTAGAGGTCGCTCTCGTACAGCACTCTTCTCAGGCGCTCAAACGGAACACAACCCGACAAAGGAAATCAACTGCGGTTTTGCGAGCACTTGTTTGCACATGCTTGCTTGCTTGCTTGCAGTCTGTGTTCTTCCGACTTTATTTTGTAGTAAGTAACGAAAATGCTTTGGGGAAATGTATCGGAGTAAAAGTAAAAGTTGACAAATATAAAAACTCATGTAAAGTATAGATTATCCCCAATAATAGTCAAATACTGTAACAAAGTATTATTACTTCATTACATTACACCTCTGGTTGCCACGTCGCATTGCTGCTCAATCAAAATTTGTGCATTGCTAGACTCACTTTAATATTCATTTGTAGTAGCTAAATGAAAGTTAAAGGGTCAGCTAGAGTCTGTTTTGCACCTACAACAGTAAAATAATACGATCAATCTGCACAAGGGCATTTTGAGCTTGTAGAGTGTGGATTTAAAGGCCACATTTGAGGGGATTAGCTCTGATCTTATTTTACATGTCAGTCCCACTATAAATAACAGACTGGTTTAGACCAAAGTAGATAAACAAGCTCATACGCTGCTAAGGCTTTTAGAGTTGTGAACTGTGTATGGAATTGAGACCTACAAGTGACAGAAATGCTGTTAATGGTTTAGAGCTGATACAAAGTGTAAATGGAGCAAAGGTAAGTGTATGCCTGTGTATATATATATTTTAGTCAACTGATTTTTAAATGTGATAAAGGCAGGCAGCACTTAAGGTTAAAAGTGACTGATGAACAACCTTTTTGTTGCTGAAGTGGCCCTAGCAGAGTTTGTGCATTTAAGTGCATTTAATCGGAAGTGAGATACTGGCTGTATTATGATCGCGAGTGCACTATGCTTTTCCTCGTGCAAGTCCGGATCTGGCGCCGGCTCCTCATTCAGCTGGTTGTCTCTGTCTCTACCTCCTAATCTAGCGGCCTCATGCCAATTGTGAGGACTAAGCACTGGCTTATGATTTAAAGAGATAGTTCACCCCAAAATTAACGTTCTGTCATCATTTACTCGGCCTTGTGTTGTTTTAAATCCAAATGACTTTCTTTGTTCTGTGGAACACAAAAGGAGAAGTTTTGAAGAATGTCCATGCTGCTCTTTTCCATACAGTGAAAGTCAATGGGGATTGAAGCTCTCAAGCTGTGAAAATGACAAAGAGCACCATAAAAGGATCATAAAATTAGTCCATACTCGTGCAATGAATTTCAAGTCCTGTGAATTTATATAATAGCTTTGTGTGAGGAACGGGTCAAAATTTAAGTCGTTACTCATGGAAAATATTGTTTGACCAGCATAGTCAAGTCACCTTTATTTATGTAGTGCTTTATACATTACAGATTGTTTCAAAGCAGCTTCACAGTGATTTAAAAGAGAAAAAACTTGATCGATGCAAACTTTTTCAGAAATGAGACATTTCAAATTCTGCTGTAAAGCAGCTCTACGGAAGACGATAGTGTCATTATTCAGGTGAAGTCAGTTCAGTGTTGCTTCGCTTCAGTTCCGTTACTGTGCAAAGTTCATTATGAAACTAGTTTAATTCAGCTGTAAGCCGCTCTACAGAAGACAACAGTGGTGGTGTTCACTTTGAGTCAGTTCAGCATTAATTCAGTTTAGTTCAATAACTTGTCACTGTTGCAAAATTCATAAATTATGAAACAAAGTCGAATCGGGTAGTCAACAAGGCAGCTCTGCAGAAAACAATGGTGTCATCATTGTTCTAGTGTCATTGAAATGGTAACCATTAATTTTCATTGTATTCAAAAGAGCAGCGTGGAACAAGGCAAGCACACATGGTCATAGTGTATCATATTTCAATGTAAACAAATATATTATGTGTTTTGACAGGTAATGTTCACAGGAGACAATATACCTGTCCATCCCCACGTTTATAGCAATGGCCACATCTGCCTGTCCATCTTAACGGAGGACTGGTCACCAGCTCTATCAGTGCAGTCTGTTTGTCTTAGCATTATTAGCATGCTGTCTAGCTGCAAAGAGAAGGTAAGTGTCTCGTGTCGCAATGCAATAATTTTCTTGATGTGTACCAGAGCTGCACGATCCTGGATAAATTGAGAATCACAATTTTTTTATTTATTTATTTTTTTTAAATAGAGATTCTCCCACAGTTCTCCCACAATTTCGCAACATGTTAATTTCTGTAGTCTATTTAAAACTTTTTTTTTGAATGAATGATTCAATGACTCGCTCATAAAAACTTTACTTTTAATTACTGAATCAGCTGCTGCATCTGAAATCGCATACTGTATAGTGGAAACTTGCTTTTTTACTCTCCCCTCCGGATTCATAAACGCTTCATAAACATCAATATGTTATTGAAATCCAATCATTCGTAATTAGGGCCCGCATACACACTCATTCACAATTGGCATAATCCCTACCTATGAATTACAACTACCTAAATTACGTGTCCGGGAATGCTGGAACGCTCTCTTCTCACGTTTGGCTGCAGTATATTGCATAAATGCAAAAGAGACTAAAAGGCCATATGTCTAACAATAAATATTCAATTAATGTGTGTCCACCAAAGAATTTTTAGCTAGCTGAAAAAAATGCCTGGTGCTCTTCTGGAAATGGCCAGCTGGAGGCGCTTGAGAGCGCTTTGGAGTCGCAGCATTTTTTTTTTTCCAGCTGACATGCTTTGGTTGCTGTGATCCGGAATAATAACTCATGTCGTTCTACACCCGTAAAACCTTCATTCATTTTCAGAACACAAATTAAGATATTTTTGGTGAAATTCGAGTGAGGCCTCTATTGCCAGCAAGGTAATTAACACTTTCAGATGCCCAGAAAACTGCTAAAAACATATTTAAAACCATTCATGTGAGAACAGTGGTTCAACCTTAATATTATAAAACGAGAATACTTCTTGTGTGCCAAAAAAAACAAAATAACGACTTTTCAACAATATTTAGGGATGGCTGATTTCAAAACACTGCTTCGACACTTTCCGAATCTTTTGTTTCAAATTAGTGGTTCGGTTTGTGTATCAAACTGCCAAAGTCACGTGAAGTATTGAAATGTGAAACACTTATGATGTAACAAAGCCTCGTTTTACTTTGGCGCTCCGGACCACTGATTCTAAACTTGTCGCCACCTACTGGTATAATGATGTATTTAACACAATCTTTATTTGAAACATCAAGTTACTTTCAAAAGGTGATTTATTCTATTTTGATCACTACTGTAGACATCAGTGTTTTATCTGAAATATACACTTTTATCCTTGTACTTCTGTGATTTAATTTGAATTATTTTAACAAAGAAATGGTGATATGGTTGAAAAGCTGTTTCACACCTGTACATAACAACTGCTCTCTCTGGATCACCGATTTGAATGTTCTGGTCTAATCGTACTACTCAAAGGTTTAATAGCCATAGCAGAATCATTGTCATTTAGGAATAAGATCATGTGGGTGTCGAGATTGCGATATTTTAACAATTAATCGTTCAGCTCAAATGTGTTTTATCTAAATGTATATGGTTATTGTATCTGTTTGGATTCTGAAGTTACAGTGCAGATGAATATGTAAAGATAGCACATTTAGATTGTAATATGGAACATATTTGACAGATATGTTTGTTCTTTAGTTACAATAGTAAGACATTAACTGCATCACACAGCCATATCGGGTGCCTCTCTGAATCAATGGCTTACTAATTATAGTACTTGCTTAAATGTGTCTTTAACATTTGACTTTTTGTTATTGACAGTTTATATGACCTTAGAGACAGGAGAGAAAAACAGTGGAACCCTAAGCATTTATAATGTTCAATTCACACCCACCTATTCAAACATTAATGGCATTTTCTGGACAAAATCTAACCCCCCCCCAAAAAAAAAAAGTTCTTAAAAATGTCATGAGTTTGTATTGATTTTTGCAAGCATTATCTCCAGAAACTAGTTTCATATATGTAGTATACACACTACCGTTCAATTCAGCAAGGATGCATTAAATTTATTAAAAATGACGGTAAATACATTTGCAAAGTTTCATAAAGTAAATGTTAAATAAATGGAAACTATTGTTTTCAGCATTGATTAGTCAGAAATGTTTCTTAAACAACAGATCAGCAAATTAGAATGATTTCTGAAGGATCATGTGACATTAAAGGCTGGAATAATAATGCTGAAAATTCAGCTTTGGGGAATAAAATAAATTTTAAAATTTATTGAAATTGAAATGTCACTACTACTGTTTGCTGTATTTTTTTATTTAATAAATGCTGCTTTGGTGAGCATAAGAGTTCTGTCAAAAATATTTTAAAAAGCATGCTGTTTCCAAAGTATTGAATGGTTGTTTATATAAAAACTGTTTATTATAATTAATATTTTTATGTACTTTTTTTCATTGCAGAGGCGGCCACCTGATAACTCCTTTTATGTACGGACATGTAATAAAAATCCAAAGAAGACAAAATGGTGGTATCATGGTAAGAACTCATGTTTTAGTTGCAATAGATGAAACCATTTAAATCATCTTTTGTAGTGGAAATGCATTTTAAATATACCCTTTTTTCACAGATGACACCTGTTAATATGAACTTTCTAGAACTCCTGGCGGGAAGAAGTCCTACTGACCTATAAAGCACTTTTTTTAAAATCATATGGTCTCTGAACTTTAACCTTGGACTCAAACTCAAGCATGGACTCAGACCACAAACATGGGAGATGATGTCAACTGTGTTCCTGGTAACCAGTTGAATGCATGTTTGGGGGGGGGGAAACTGATGAAGAAAGGAAATAAATTTTAGAGAGGATGGTGTGGAGTCCATTTAGTGTGGAGAAATGTAGATTTATCCAGGAAGAATGAAATCTTCTTGTGGTGAGATTGTTTTTGTCTTGGACCACACATGTTCCTGTTCTTTTTTGTCATTGGTATGTTTTAGGGTCCATGTTTCTCGTGCAATAACAAGGATGGGTGCATAGCAGGGCCAATAATGAGGAATCCAAATCATATTGTAGAAATCCCAAACAAATATGGAAAGGATTTTAGTATCCCTTTGCTTATCTTTCCTTTTATTCCTACTGAAATTATATGCACTGTGAAACGATTTAAGAAAAGAACAGTTCATTGTGATGCAGACAAGCAGTTCTACTGATGGCGCACCACTTCAGGGGGTTGAATTTCGGATGCTCCACTGTAAATAGTTTAATTTAAGAACGTTACTGTTTTCTCATTCATCTCCAGTTCTGATATCACAGCAAATGGTGTTTTCATTGTCTGTTATGCTTGTTCAGACTATATATTGCTCTGTATGAGCATTAAAACCAACCTTGACCATCCATGAACTCATATTTACCTCTACCAAGTCATATGGGATGGAACCAGTGTTCTATGTAGTTTGGCATTAAAGCAAAGCTAGGTAACCCAATATATTGAATGTTGGCAAGAAAGTTCTGTCATGTTCTATCTTATTTGTATAAAATGTTTTGTATTGAGATGTTTGCTCAAACTATTCCGTTTTAAATGTTTTCTTTCACATTTTTTGGTCATGCTTTTACTTTTTTTCTTTTTTTTGGTGTAAGTAATGAAAAGTTGAATGGCAGTATGTTTGGGAATGTACGTCTTATTTAGTTCTGGGTACTTATTTTATTCTCTGTAACCTCAGATGGTTTGGAAGTTATTGTGGTTTGTATATTCTCAAAATGTTGATTATCCTGGTCATACTTGTCTGGCTCAGGTAATTTTTTCAAAGAAGAAAAAAAATCACGCATATTCCTAAATATTTTCCATTCGATTGTATTTTCTCCCAAAGGACTGTTACTTAGTTAAAAAAAAAATTGATACATATAACTCTTAAAAGTGAAATTGCTTAACTAAAATGGCAGCATGGTCTGTATGTAAAGGAACAAATGACGTTAAAGCAGAGCACATATCTGATATTGTTCGGATCCTGCACTTTTTCCACATTTAAATTCTTTTATTTCTCCAAAGATGAGTTAGTAGGGTCAGAGATTACAGGTAGTTTGGCTTTTGTTGTCTGGAATAACAATAATAATGTTTAAAACAAAAAAAACGTGCAGAAATATTTGTCCACAACAGTTACTTGTTTGATGTACGGTATCTGATTGGTAATGTTTGATTTCACACTGTTCAATAACTTAATACACTCCAAAGATGTATTTTTAGCCATTTATTCAGAATTACTTGAATATTCCAAACCTGGTTGGCTTGTCTTCTTTTCCATTGTCTGTGGTACAGTATACTTCCAAGTGAATGTGTTGATGTAGAAATAATGGAGATGGCCATGACTCTTCCCTCTGCACACAATATCAGGATAATTTATTTTGTGTTACACATGTAATTGTCCTTACTACTGAAAAAAAATATGTGACAACAGGGCTAAACTTGAATGTGTGATTGGTGGTTGAGAATTATATTGGTGTTATATTGGACACCTGTCATCATTTGAAAGGAAGTAAATAAGTACACGGTTCAGTAGACTTGGGTATCTAATCTTTTTTTTTTTAATGAAGGGTTGTAATTAAATTCTGGTTTGCAAGTTATAAGAGGTGATAAGAGTTATTTTTCTTATTCTTTCTTTTTTCTTTTTTTGGTATGTACAAATTATGTAAGTTGTGCCTGTTAATTTAAAAATAAAAATACAGGTTTTGAGTGAGTCTTTATCATTTACATGCTATATAACCACAGTTGTTCACTTTTATATTTATATAATTATAATTAATATTTATTATTTTTACATTTGAATGATGGCAATGTTTCCATTCAAGTATTAAGCAGCAAAAATTGTTTTCAGCATGAATAACAATAATGTTTCCAGAGCATAAATCAGCATATTGGAGTGATTTCTGAAGGATCATGTGACACTGAAGACTGGAGTAATGATGCTGAAAATTCACCTTTGTCATCATGGGAATAAATTACATTTTTAAGTTGATTAAAATAGAAAATGATTGCAACAATATTTAACAATTTCTGTCTGTTTACTGTATTTTTGATTAAATAAATGCAGTCTTGGTGGGCAAAAATATTTCAAAAACATATATATATATATATAAAATAGTGATAATACATTTCATAATAATTTTACATATATACATTGCATATTATATTTAACATTCATTGTATGGCACACACACACACACACATATATATATATATATATATATATATATATATATATATATATATATATATATATATATATATATATATATATATAGAGTAGCGTATTAAAGAAGTTTAAAAAAAAGTTATGTAGTGAGTTATTTAAATGTACAGAGCATCAATTCAACCCTGGTCAGTATCAGGAAGCCGGACTGTACCATCTGTGCAAAAAGGGAGGGGTGCACTTTTTTCGCTGTACTCAAAGAACTAATTACAAAATTGACCAAAACTGAGCTAATTATAAACTTAAGCATATCAAATTCACCAAGCAGTGCTGTTCCGTCGTCGTAGTGGACTATTTCTGGAAAAAAAACGTGTTGCTCATTTGTTGGTTCGGCCCTGGTACCATCAGTTCTCTTTAGTGTTTGCCAATGTTGGAGGTGTAACTGGGGTCTGGCCCTGGACGAAGGTAAACCATTATTATTAAATGCGTTGTGCTTCGAAGTAGCGATGAATTCAGAATTGCGCTTGAACCTGCGCTCTGTCGTTTGGTTGTTTAGCGGCAGCTCAGACAGTGTGCATCGATGAGATGTGAGGGGTATTTAGTCGTTCAGCCATGATGTCTGCACATTCCCAGCTGAGTTCAGACCGGTGGCCTGTGTGCTGGAAAGGAAGGTTGTGTTTCAAAACCCAGATTAGGATTTGAGACACAGTCCAAACCTAGTTTATGTTACTGTTTAAGGGAATATAACATGTCGTAGCATCGTGTTGTGTTAATCATAACAGACCTTAGAAAACGACACCCTCAGTGAGTGCATAGTCAACTGGGAAGAGAGTGCCCTCACTTTTGATAGTCAGGTTTACAAAGAAAGCTGTCTTCTGATCCTCTGCACTAATAACGTGAAGGATGGATCCTAGTGGTCGAATGTCAGTCCACTGGCTAGATGCTGACTTGCTTCCAGTCCGTCATTTGTCACACTGGGTTTGTTTGTTTAAGGATGGAGGTCTGGCAGTGATTGCGTTGCATTATGGTGTGTAGTACATTATGGAAATATACGAGGATTTTAAAAGGGTGATTAAAAGTCCTTGGAAGTTACAAAAATAGTAAACATTATTGTTTAAGTCATTTATATTTACTTAGTTTTCCAAGTTCACCTCTAAAATGGCTAGAATTCGGTCTTTTCATTCATTCATTTTTTTTTTAATTTTCGTTAATATCATTTTCATTCATCATTGTTTATGGAGCTGATAGAAAATCCATCACATTTCTCCCAAATACAGCAATGTTGTTTTCGTATTATTTATATTGTATTAGTATTAGTTAATTAGCCTTTGTTTTCATATTTTCAGTTGTAGGGCTGCACAATTCCAGGAGTTTTCAAGGCTGGAAATTTTCCATGGGAATTAATGGGAATAAAGAGGCAATTTGCACTATTGAGGCCACAACCCCCTGCATGCACTGTGCATTCCTCCATAACATGCGCATTTGATCAAAAATACAGAAAGTGTAATATTGTGAAATATTATTGCAATTTAAAATTAAGGTTTTCTATTATAATATAATTTAAAATATAATTTATTTCTGTGATGCAAAGTTCAGTGTCACATGATCCTTTAGGAATCATTCTGATTTGGTAAGTTGTGCTGCTTAGTATTTTATCCTGTGATATATTTTTCAGGATTCTTTGAATAAAAATGTAAAGAACAGCACATTTTAAATAATATACACTACTGTTCAGAATTTGGGGGACAGAAATTTGTTTTCTTTTTTTGAAAGAAAGTAATACTTTTGTGAAGACTAGAATCTATTAAAAGATTTCTATTTTGAAATAAATGCTGTTCTTTTTAACTTTTTATTTATCAAAGAATCCTGAAAAAAAGTATCCAAGGTTCCAAAAAAATATCAACTGTTTCCAACATTGATGCATATTAGAATGATTTCTGAAGGATTATGTGACACTGAAATAAATAACACATGTATAACAATTGCTGCAATAATTTTTTTTAACATATTTAATAAATTAGAATTAATTGGCTGCAAAAAAGAAATAACTATGGTCATAATAACATGAAATGAAAAACAAAAATGTTTGTTTATGATACATTTTATTTAAATTTATATACATTTCCCAAAATTTCCCATTAATTTCCATAAATTCCTGCTAAGTTTCCAAATTGGAATATTTCCAAAATTCCCCAGGATAAGTTCCAGTGGATTCGTTACAGAAATTTACTGGAAACTTTCTTCCCCTTTGCAACCCTATTCACTTGGCATTTTAATGTTAGTTTTAACTGCTAACATTTAAAGGGATAGTTCACTCAAAAATGAAAATTCTGTCATCATTTACTCACCATCCACTCTTTCCAAACCTGTATGAATTTATTTCAAGATATTTTGAAGAATGTCGGCAACCAAGCAGTTGATGGACCCCACTGACTTCCATTAGTATGGAGAACAAAAATACAATGGAAGTCAGTGGGGTCCATCAACGGTATATTCTTCAAAATACCTTATTTTGTGTTCAGCAGAAGAAAGAAATTTATGCAGGTTTTGAACAACTTGAGGGTGCGTAAATGATGACAGAATTATTTTTTTTTTTGGGTGAACTATCCCTTTAAGGCTTAGTAATATTGTAATATTTTTCTATTTAACTTGAATTAATTACGTTTTTATGTTTGTTTTTTTAAATTAATTTTTTCATGTAATATTTATATTTCATTTCAGCTTTGTCAATGACGAAAATACTTTTTAATAGTTGTAATTTTAGTTTAACAACACTGAAAAACAGTCATATTTTACAGTGATCATAAACATTTAAGTGGTTGTTTATTATGATTTCACCCCTATGAATCGAAAGTAATGCTGATCCGAGCCACTTTTCTTCGCCAAAGCGGTCATTTTTTTTTTTGTTTCTTTTTTGTGTTGCACTTTGTTACTGCAGTCTGTTTTGTTTGACATCTGCTCAGACATAATACTGATCTGACAGCCTGCCAATATATGAGTTATAGTCTGACAGAGTTAACTTTGAGTTAAAGAAGATACAGCCTCGTCTGTTTTAAAAATAGCATGCTTGGCTTATCTGGTTTGGAATTATTTCATGTCCTTGACCGTGTCTGTCCTATAATGGAGTGGAAAGGGCATTTCACTTGTAACCTACAATACTACATCTTATTGGTGTTGAGAAAGACTGTTTCAACTGAAATCATGTTGTCTTAACAGTGATAGAGCATGGCTCAAGTGAAAGTGCAGACCTCAGCCCCCTTGTCTGGACCTGGCCTGACCGCCGTGGTGCCCGCTGTGGCCATGCCCAGCCCAGGAGCTCTGGGTCTGCAGCCCACCATCAATGGCACAGTGCCAGCCACAACGCCCACCTGCCCCAGCCCTGCCTCTGGCTTTGTGGACTCCACTGTACCAGCCAGCCCATCAGGTACCAGGATGCTGAGTGCATTCAAATCTTATCCATTTTGCCAGTTGAGTCAAGGGCCATCTTAAAAACGCTATTTCAGTCATGCAAGTACAGCTCCTATCTCTTTGAATGGGGAATCTTAAAATTCTCCAATGCTGTTCACTAAGCTTACGATTAAATTTCACATTTGAAATCATGAAATCCGACATCAACTGTCTCGTAAATTTGGTTTCTAAATGCTCATTATGACGAAACTGCATTTTTCAGCCAATGCGCATGTGCTCTCATAAGCACGCATCTCAGAACACTGACTGTTTCTACAGCAACCAGAGCTTCTAACGGCAGCTGCAGTGACGTGATGACTTTACCAATTGACCCTTCGCAAAGACCCGCTGACACTGACAACGCGTCGACAGACATATGAAACAGTTTCATGTTTAATGTATCGTAATTTTTTAAAGAAGTTTAAACAAATACCGTATAGTGGCTCTTTAATGTCGTGTTGTGACAGATCGCTGTAGCTCCTTCAATCGGCTCGTGAACCAACCATCTCTTCATACTAGTTCATTTATAGGATCAAATAAACATGAATGGACATCAGAAGGAATGTTGTTTTAAGCGCGGAAAGACGTGAATACACACAATTTTTGAAGTTCAAGTTCACCAACGTTAATCTACTAACTCCCCTGACTGCTTTGTCAGACAAAATGGCGGATTCGGGGTTATGATTGGTCAGATTGCTTGTCAATCAAACTGTTTGCGAAGGGTCAATTGACGATTGCTTATTTAGAAGGCGGGACTTATTCTGCCATATTGTGCGTTGCACTTTCTCCCATTCATAATAATACAGTACCTGTCAAAAAATTGGAAACATTTTTTTTATGTTTCCTGAAAGATGCTGACCAAGGCTGCATTTATATTTATTACATCAAAACTACAGTAAAAACAGTAATATTGTGAAATATTACAAATTAAAAGAACTGTTTTCTATTCATTTAATTTGGTCCTGTGATACAAAGATGAATTTTCAGAATCATTACTCCAGTCTTCAGTGTCAAATGATCCTTCAGAAATCATTCTAATATGCTGATTTGATGCTCAAGAAATATATTATTTTTTTTATCAATGTTGAAAACAGTTCAGTGTACAGCATTTACTTGTAAAATGTATTTATTAAATTTATTAAAGTATTTATTAAAGCTGCAATATGTATAATCGCAATTTTAACCAAGGATCCAGGACGTGTGAGGGAGTCGCCTGTAAATGGCGTCATTTATAATTATTGTAATATAGCTCAACACGTTTAGTCTTATTGTTTAAATTTAGTTTCCTTGTTTTTTTTTTGTTTTTTTTTGAGTAACATACCTCTGATAAAAACACTTTTGTCAAGTAGCTAACATAGGATAATCAGATGCAGCTTTATTTTTAGTTATACTAATACGGAATTTTCTCCATTATACAATACGTTTTCAAATTTAATATGATATTCTAATATCAATCTAGCTTACTGCAGTTTGAAACAAGTGTCTCACAGTAGCGCCGAGCGAACGCACAGAGTAATGTTATAACATCCTTTTCAACACATTCAAATGTGTCTAATATGATAAAGAGAGCTGCGTTACCTCATATTCATGACCGGAAAAGCGGAAGCATCGCCGGCGACTGTGGCAAAATAAAAGTTTCGCTTCTCTCAAGGCCTGTGTTGCATTCGTCTCTCATTAACAATCTCGTTCAGCTCCCACAACACTCGGTCCTGCTCGGCTTCATACTACAGTAACGTTAATAATCCCAACGAGTCCCATCCTGATTCTTTTCCACCAGCTGTAAGGTGAAGACCACATGTCCCAAGAGTCCACGCTCAAACTTAACGTCATCAAGCTATGCCCTTGTTTTGAATGGGTGACCTCCAGTGGAAGAAAAACTACATAGTGCAACTTTTAAATAGAAATTGTTTATAACATAAATGTCTTCACTGTCACTTTTGATCAATTTAATGCATCATTGATGAATAAATGTATTAAGTTCTCTCTTTCTTTAATTTTACCACAAATGTTTGAATGGCATCTGTGTTTCCAAAAAATGTTAAGCAACAAAAATGGTTTTCAACATTGATAATAATAATAATAATAATAATAATAAATGTTTCTCAAGCTCCAAATCTGCATATTGGAGTGATTTCTGAAGGATCATGTGATACTGAAGGCTGGAGTAATGATGCTGAAAATTCAGCTTTGACATCACAGGAATAAATAATTGTGTAACTGTCATATCTTGATAAAAACGCAGTAGGATTTTTCTATTGGCTTTTGGATTATTACAGAAAATAAGCTCTATGACCAACAAAAGTTTACGATTCTTAATCTTCGCAAAAGAACGCAACTTTTATAAATTTTGAAGCTCAAATACAATCTGCAAAAGTAAAAATCTATAGGCTGTAAATGAACTACACCACTGTCGCATGACTTTATCACCATCACTACGCTTCTGGCAACTCTCTGTCTTTAACAACATTTTTCCTGAAAATTTGAGTTGGAATAGATTGCAAGAGCACAATAAACACAGCGAAGCTGTGAAAGCAGACTTGTGAGTAGAAGAGTTTACCTGCTCGATGCGAAGGCGTTTAATATACCCAGCAACCTCTGTAGCCACTTTTTCAAGACAAGTAAAGGATTTTAAAAATCACAAGAGGGTATTTCAGATGTATTTTATTTTGAAGAATAAAACGTGAAAAAATCTTGAGCTTGCGTCACCACAGACCTTATTTCAGGCATTTAACCATCCAGAGTCATTCAAAAAATGCTAACTCGCTAAGTGCTAAAATGCTAATAAAAATACATCATTCCTGCTGCACTCTTATGTCAGATGGATTTTGTGTTCTCACTTATTCTAAACTAACAAAAGTTAACATCACTGATTATAATATTCATCAGTCATATTGGTTAACATTTATTAGACAGTTCTATGGAATGACATTGTTTTAGATTGATTTCAATATGACAACTTAAACAAATATAGTGACCCCCAAATATTTGGACCCTTAAAAATGTTTAAATTGCATTTATCAGATAGAAAAGTATGAAACCAGGTGGCATTTGTTTTAATGATAAAAAAAACCCACAGGATCTTTGTTTTAAATAAATAACATTATGTAGGCTATCATCAAAGTTTAGGGTTTGTAAGATTTTTATTGAAGTTTTTGCAAGTTGTCTCTTTTGGTTGCATTTGTTTTTCAAAAAATACAGTAAAAACAGTAATATTATGAAATTTTATTACACTTTAAAATAAATGTTTCCAATTTAAAAAAAGTTTAACATTTAATTTAGTCCTGTGATAGCAAAGCTGAATTTTCAGCATCATAGTCACATGATCCTTCAGAAATCATTCTTCAGAAATCAATATGCTGTTTTGGTGCCCAAGAAACCTATTAATTATGAATGTTGAAAACTGTTGTGCTGCTTTATATATCCCTGGAAACAGTGTTACATTGTTACAGGATTATTTTAGTAATAGAAAGTTGAAAAGAACAGCATTTTTTATTTATAAAATCATCGTTTGTAACATCATAAATGTCTTTACTGTCACTTTACATCAGTTTAATACATCATTGCGGAATAAAAGTATTAATTTCTCCAAACTTTTGAACCGCAGTGTGCCTCTGGTCCGCCCTGTATAATTTTTGTATGTAGAATACTGTGGAAAAACTTGACATGCATTTGTTGATTTTTGCATATTTAAGCTGTGTCTCTTACTTACAGGCCCTCCTCAAGAAAACATGGCAAACCCTAAAGAGAAAACTCCCATGTGTTTGGTGAATGAGTTAGCCCGTTTCAACCGGATTCAACCTCAATACAAGCTGCTGAATGAGAAAGGGCCTGCACATGCTAAGGTACTGTTAAAGGGTCTTGATTTTTTTTTATACAGGTTGCACATCAATGAAAAGAACAAAAGGACTCTTTGTTTATTATTTTTTTTTTTTGGAGCTATTTTGTTCTTTCGGTTAAAAAGCAAAGTTGAGCCAGCATCACGAAAAGTGAGGTATATACGTTAATTCGAAGTGGTGATTGGCGCATCCATGTCATCAGTTTTTCTCTGCATTATTCATAAGAATTAACTCTTTTAATCCAATTTCTGCACTGTATTATGCATGAGATCGCCTTATAGCAGAGAATTCACGTCACAAAACACCGTTTCACCGCTGCTCGTTAACCGGCCTGTTCATATTTGCATTTGGACACGTTTGTTTCCTCTGTACAATAGCACAAAAGTGTAGTTTGCATTTTCCCCACAATGCTGTCAGAGCTACCAACACATGTAAAATATGACTAACAATATTTAATATATTTAATATATGTAATAGTATATATTTAATATTATATGTAATAATATATATAAATATAATATAATAATATTTTTAATATATTAAAAATATTTCTAATAATATAATAATTATATATATATATATATATATATATATATATATATATAATATATTTAATATATATAATATATCACCGTGTGTATCCGGACCGGAGCATTTCAATTTCTTATGGACATATTTCATGTGCTTAAGAGCTCCAAACGTGAACCAGCACCAACATATTTCATGTCTTCTTCAAATGAAATATATATGTGCAAATAAGGACACTGATACAGCGGTACGTCTGATCATGAATGCGAATTATTCTGATACACAGAAGACAATGATGTAGACTGAAAAAGCAAAGAAGAATGGACAAAGATGTAACTATGCCTTTATTCTTTCTCTGTGTGTCATTTGTTCAGAGATTATAGTGCTTGTAAGTGTAATTAAAACATTATTATAGACCTTCTTCCAAATTTTTCATATAAACCAGTCGATCTACACAATTATAATGAAAATTTGTGGATATTTCTTGGAGTAATTGTCATGATGTATTTGATTTCTTAATAATAGTTGTTAGTAGTCTCTAATGATATGATTTTTGTTAGTTTGCTGTCATAGGGTTATATTTCTAAAATACATCAAGATGCCCCAACTCTGTTTTTGTTCTCTGCTCATATTTTAAATTTTTTTTTTTCTTACTGTACTATGAGTGTGTTCTAGATCTGTGTTTGTTGTTGTCTCCCCTCTTCCCACCCTCTACACTCCAGCTTTTCCACAGCTTTACATGCCCATTTCTTGAGTCTTTTTCAAGTCTAAGGTGTGTGGGGTGAGTGGTGGGGGGGGATAAGGAATAAGGAACTATGTTAATGGCTATCCTATTTAATGATTAAAATGTATTGACTTGAACTAATGAAAATATGTCCTATTAATAACTTCATGATATCACAACTAGATTTGCACATCCTAAAGGAGGAAAAAAAGTGCAAAACACTTGCAAAGTGTTAATGGTGTTAAATGTTATGTAATCTTAGGCTTCATAATTTGGTTCTGTGTAAATGACATGCTTAATTACTGAGCACACAATAATCAACATAGGGTAAATATAAAGGGTTATATAAAGACCTAAAGGGTTAAATAAATGCATTTCACTATTCAGTATGCAAATGATGTCATCATCGCTTTCACTACATTTTAATGGTGAACAATTTATAAATGCAAGACAGTGGGAGATTTTAATCTTAAACTTATTTTTTTTAAAAAAACGTTTATATTTATCTGTTTGTTAGTTAATTATATTAAAATCCAAAAGTTTACATTAGTTGGTGTACTGCAGGGGTGTCCAAACTTGGTCCTGGAGGGCCAATGTCCTGCAGAGTTTAGCTCCGACCAGCTCCAAAACACCTGCCTGGAACGTTTCTATGTGCCTAGTGTAACCTTGTCCATCCAGGACCGAGTTTGGACATCCCTGGTGTATTGTGAGCTAGCATGAGCAAAGAATGATTAATATTTTTAATAGTAATTATATTAGTTCATGTCAGTGGTTCTCAAAGTGGGGTCCGTGACCAATAGCTTGGGGGTCTGTGAAATGATTTGCTATATGGTATTTTTCTGGTATATTTTTATCACCTAAATGTGCTGTGACTTAATGCATTTAACATAAAATAAGCAAAAGGTAGACACCTTGTGAGTAGGTTATTATAGACGTATTTCTCATGTCTGTGCTACAAGTATTTACTGTGTTTTGGTTCATTTTTGTGACTTCTTCCAGAAAGATTTTTGAGTGTAATTATAAAATGGGAGTGATTCACCGAGAGAATTTATCTTCTCTCTCATTCTCTCATTCTCTCACTCTCTCACTCTCACTTATCAACTTGTGTTTTACCCAGTGCGACTACTCGGGTGCAACTTATTTTCCGGAAAATTGTATTATTGCAAATTGTGTTCATTGGTCCCACCCTCATTAACTTTGGGTTTAATCACTGTTATAATTATATGGGGTCATTGGAAAATGTTCTACCCTAAAAGGTGTCCCTGGCCCCAAAAATTGAGAACCCCTGAACTAATGCACCAATGGTAATAAATGAAAACTTATTGTAAATTGTTAGCTTAAAATATACTTCATATTGATTTAATTATTACATTAATGTAATTTATTAAACCTAATATTTAACCAGAAATTATTTATTGTTGTCTTGGAAGAAAATTGTGTCACTCAAGACAGTCCCTAAGGTGATCTTGCAAAATTTAGCTGTATTGCTGCCAAGAGCTGAAATCTGTTTAAAAAAAATAAATGCTAGCAAGTATAGGATAATGTTCAGTCTTTAAAGCAAAATAAAACCTGACCTGGCAATCAGGATCTTGTATAATCTTGAAAGCTTTTATTTTGTGAAAATGACTTGCTGACTGTACATTATCCTATGTATTTCATAGCTACTTAGCTAAATAAATAAATAAATACCCAGAGATGAAATGCTGATTTGAGTTGAAGTTATTTTGTGTGACTTGTAGACAACTTCTAGATTAGCTAAAAACTTTCACTAAGAAAATAGTCCACTGTAACATAGAAAACAATCAGCCTAGCTCTCCTGCTGGATTGTGTGTGCAGATCTTCACGGTGCAGCTGTGCTTGGGGAACCAGGTATGGGAGTCAGAAGGCAGCAGCATTAAAAAGGCCCAGCACTCCACAGCTACCATGGCCCTGACAGAGAGCAATCTCCCCCGACCTCCTCCCCGCTCCCCTAAAGCCGACAGCAACAGCAACCCAGGTACCAACATTATAACAGGCTATAATATGCTGTAAAGTAGAGCAGCGTCCTTCATGGGGGTCCAGTGTGGTATTGTTGGTCAAAGTGTTTATCTGCTTTATCAAATGAAATCAAAATAATTTAAAAATAAAATAAATAATGTAAAAAAAGTAAATTTTAAGTAACAGTTTTTTACATTATGAAACAGGGGATCACTGATCCATCATTTTGTTTTTACAGGCAGCATCACTCCTACAGTGGAGTTGAATGGCTTGGCCATGAAGCGAGGGGAGCCAGCTATCTACAGGCCCCTGGACCCCAAACCCATTCCTAACTACAGAGCCAATTACAACTTTAGAGGAATGTTCAACCAGAGGTACTTGCTTCAGCCTGATTATTTTTTTTTAGTTAATCTCTCAGAAGCAGAGCTGTTATTGTCATGTTGACTCTAGCCGTATCATTTTCTGGTAGATGTATTTGTCTTTACTGCCATCGAGTGGTGTCATACTCATGTTAGGTCAAGCATGAAATACACAGTGTATTTAAGTAAACTCAGATTAGCTGTCCAAATAGAGTCAACTAGGGTCTGATTTTAGAGATTGACCAATGTATTCAACATTTTAAAGAATACCATGTCTGGTGTGATTTTGTACTAAGCTTTGACTGTTGGTCAAGAGAAGAACTCTGGGAACGTAAATAGAAATTCTGCTCATTACCATTAGGTGGCAGTATTGGCCTTTTTTTGTTGTGTAAGAGGACTGCAGTGCCCATATTTTACATCAGACGTCAAGAGGAAACCCAGCACACAGAAATATAAAAGTAAACACAACTGTCCTTAATATCAAACAATGAAATGTATTAATATTGCCATATGTTTGGATGATGCTATGTTGGAAAAACTGAGTTGTCTTCATAGTCTTCATGTCTTGTTTCATTGTTTGGTTTCTAAATATCTTTTGAATTGTGATGGTTTCATGCTCTTGACAGACAATAATTTACAGCACACACACATTGTGGTCGGCACGGATTGCAAGTGAACTCATATTTATTGTAGTCTGGGTCATACTTTCTTGTACATTGCCTTTCGTTCATGGTTTTTGAGGATAAGGGCTTGTCATACAACTTGCCCATGTCGGCATCTGTCCTATTTGAATTGTACTCCAAAATATCTAATTAGATATTTAATGCAATTTAATAGTATTTCTAGTGACTAGAAGTCACTATGTTTTAGTATGTTTATTTCTTTAATGAACATTTAGCTCCGCAAATTTGGAAAAACATCTAATTTATGTTTTTGGAAACTTTGAGTCGCAATTTGTTGGCCAGGTTTATTCCAGCTGAACTGGCAAGAATGAAAAGAAACACGCCGACACTGACGTCACCTAATAATTCATCAGCTAAAAGGCATGAACGTCGAGAAGCAACGTTGACGCTAATCGGAAAACTAAACTACATTACAAGGAGTACATTACACCTTAATCCTGTTGTCATTTGAAGCTTTTATTTAGACATTTGCTTTCGATTGAAGCTCAATGGACACTGTGAGAACAAAGGCGAGGTGAGAAACCTGAGTCTTGTAATGCTAAGATCTCAGCCTGATATCAAAAAGCGTTAAAGGGTCTGCGAGTAGTGATTTTATGGAAAAAAATGTATATATGTTTCCTCACTGCACATCTAGAATTTCCATGATGTAGTCTTTGAAATAGTAATACAACAAGGAGCCAAAGTAAATCGGATCCTCCGTGTGATTACGTCATTTTGGTGCGGAGCCTGGCCGGAGACCACCGTGAGGGACTATTGTAGATATTAACGGTGTTGCAAATGTATTCTACCTTTGAGTCTTCTGCCCTCTCCTCGATCAGCACAAATCAAATCAAATCAAATCAAATCAATCAACACAGTTCCTCTCAGAGGTGTTAAAAGGGTCACATAATTTAAACACAGATTCACTTAATCGCAGCTCTCCTAATTGATGGTTTTATTAGAATATTGATGTTGTGTCTGTACTGTTCATTATGGAGAAAAATAATTGCAAGGCTGTATTGAATTGAGGGATTATGAGACTGAGAGTATTGGCAGATATTTATGAATATATATGAATATCAGGGCTGATATTGATTAGCAAAAATTTATTTTGATTTATGATTTGGTATTTAAAAGGGTCATACCATGAGAATTTTTTTGAGATATATAATAACATAGTCTTACTTCTGAAAATCAGACAAATGTTTTGTGCTTCTGTTTTGTGTTATTTGAGTGCGGTGAGTTAATGAGGAAGTGGGATATTATTATCAGAAAATCCACCAAAAATGATTAGTTCAGTGTATCACCTACACTCTGTATATCCCTCTGAAAGATCCCAGTGTTAGAAACGTGAAGTGACTGAAGACTTTTCTGAAAATAAAACTTTTTTTTTTTTTTTTTTTTGTGGCTTAATTAAAACAACAAAACAAAAAAACTTTACTAACAGTATGAATGGACCACAGGGGAAATATTAAGTATCAATGAAATACATTAAAAATACATTAAAAACTTTTCCACTTCAGTAAGTGCATTTACATGCACTCTAAAAGTTTTATTTTGGTAATAATTTGAATTTTTAAAATGTTATGGAAACAACTGAAATTGTATGGTCTGGTTTTTGTGTATAGTCATACTAACAGACCTAGATAATACTATTGTAGTTTTGCTTCGTCCAGCATTTATTCGTTAAACAGGCAACAAGTTTTGGGTCTATAAAATTTTTTAAATGTTTTTGAAAGAAGCCTCTTATGCTTATCAAGGCTGCATTTATTTGATTAAAATACAGTAAAAACTTTAATACTGTGAAATATAATTATGATTCAAAATAACTATTCTATTTTTAATATATTTCATGTAAATGTAATTTATTCCTGTGATGGCAAAGCTGAATTTTCAACACACATTATTTCAGTTTCACATGATATATCAGAAATCATTCTGATTTGCAAACTTTGCTGTTTTGGTTCTTAAGAAATATTTCTTATCAATGTAGCAAATAGTTGCTTAATATTTTTGTGGAAACCTTTGAACCATTTGATTCTTTGATCATCTGAAAGTTAAAAATAAAAACATTTATGTGAAATAGAAATATTTTGTAATATTAATGTCTTTTGAATGGTAGTTTATACTTGGACAGAATGATGAAGACTGTGGCTTAGTTATACCTATGCATGTACATGTTTTTACCGATATCCACTCATTACAGTCCTGGTAACTGAGTCTGAGCTGTATTAACTCCCTGTTCATATCCTCTCTGTCCATTGAGACCGCAGTGGTGCAGATTAACAAAAGCATCTTTTCTGATAAACAAATCATGTACCCAAGAGTTTACAGTGGAGCTGTAAACTACTCATTATCCCAGCTTAGTTAGACACAGACCAAATCTACACTCTCATCCTTGCTCAGCTTATGTGTGGATCTGAGTAGGAATTGCAGTCAGGTAGAATCACACAGTTACCATATTTATGCAGGCCTTTGCTCTTTGTGACTGACATCAGGCTTTGTGTTCCTAACAACATTCTGTATTCATCTGCCTTGGGGAGCACCTACATTCTTTCAGAGTCGAAATTTGGATGGGTCTTTTCCGGGACGACCTCACCTTCTCTCATTTGGGCATGACGGTAAAGTTGTATCGGTGCTTACCTGTTACAGTAATGAGGATAATTGCTGTTGAGTCTCTCCATTGATATTTCCTGGTCTGATATTGAGCTGTGGCTGCAAAGACTGGAAGCTCTGTGGAAGAGAGTTTGTTAGCCGAGATGGCGTAGTGGAGGTGGAAATGCGTCACTGTCTAGGGCAAATCAGCACCTTGGTTTGTTTTGATTGCAATAAAGATAACATGACTGTGAGGTAGGGTTGGCTCAATACCAGATTTTGCCTTTATTCTGGTACCTCAGTATCCGTACTAAACATTCCTCCATGCAAAAAGATGATAGGCCGCTTAATATGCGTGATATATTTGCATGTCTTTTAAGTGGAATGTATACACGTAGGCTTCTTGAAATAAACTGTATTTTGATCTGGCAAGGTCAAAGGATGAACAACTATCAATTAATAGTGTATAATATTTATTTAGAAAAATATTATTACAAGGTGTGTGTCTCAACATATTTTCAATTTGAATTTCCAAAGTGGAATATTCTACAAATATTTCAGAATACAAAAATATTATATCTGAGCAAAAGAATAGTTCCGTTTACTTGCTTGATGAAATTGAAACACTTGAGTGTAAATAATGACACAGATACAGTGTCAGCTCAACAGGGAGTTCTTCAGGGTTCAGTGTTGGGCCCAAGCATATTTACATATATATGCTTCCACTTGGGTAGATTAATTGGATGTATGGCCTTGGGTATCACTGTTAAGCTGATGATACTCAAATTTACATTACCATTAGCCTTGATGTTAGCTGCACGTAGCTGTTTTGAGTCAGTGTCTAGAAGAAATCAGAATTTGGATGCAGCATAATTTCCTGAAACTGTATTGCTCCAAAACAGAGCTTATGCTGATAAGTATGCTACTTGGAAAGTTGGTTTGGTTGTCAATTACAACATGCTTCCCACCTTTGATCAACAACTAACATTTGATGCACATATAAAACATATTTCAAAAATTGGCCTCTATCGTCTTAGGAATTTTGCCCGACTTCAAACTTTCCAATGATGCAGAAAGGCTCATACATTCCTTAATTTCATCCAGGTTGGTCTATTGTAATGCTCTGTTCTCTGGCCTTCCAGCTAAATCTTTGAATAGGCTTTAGTATATTCAAAACTCTGCCGCTCGTGTGCTCACCCATACTGTTCCATGCAAACACATTACAGCACAGCTTTCAATTACACTGGCTTCCCAACAATGCTCATATTTTCAAATTCTTATTTTAATGTGCAAAGCATTACATAGGATGGTACCAGTGTATCTTTGTGATCACATTAATCCTTATGCTGATCCATAAGGCTCCGTAAGAATCCTTAATCTATAAGGCTGATTCCAAATCGTTAGTTCATTCTACTGGATCTATCTGCTGCTTTTGACGCTGTGAATAATCAAATTCTTCTGTCCACCCTCTCATCACTTGGCATTTCAGGTACTCTACTTCACTGGTTTAAATCCTATCTCACAGGTAGGTCTTTTAGAGTTGCCTGGGGTAGGGGAGGAATCCAAAACTCATCATCTGATCACTGCGGTTCCTCAGGGTTCAGTTCTTGGACCCCTCCTGTTCTTCATATACACTACATCAGTGGGTCCCATCATACTGGCACATGGTCTCTTCGAACATTACTATGCTGATGTACATTTCATTCCAACCAGATGTTTCCACAGTACCTGCACGAATCTCAAGCTGTCTGGCGGACAATTCGGCATGTATGAAAGAACATCACCTGCAGCTCAAACTGGCAAAGACTGAGCTTCTTGTCTATCCTGCCAATTCGACTCTACACCACGATTTCACTATCCAGCTAGGTACATCATCAATTAACCCATTAAATTCGGCCAAAAATCTTGGAGTTATCTTTGATGACTAACTGACCTTTAGCATTTCGCTAGTTTGTTAACTTGTCATCCATGCCCACCGTCATTTCTGTCGCGCTCTCCTTTTCTACGAATTCATCAAACAACTGGTAAGTTGGATCAGTCTACGAACACTGTAAGCTATGTCATCTTCTCCTTTCATTGTTACTTGCACTGCCTGTCACATGCATAGTATATCTTTCTCTGTCAGCGACGAGGGATTCACATGTCATAAATGCAGGGAAATAGTCAGGCTGACAGAGAAAATCTCAGAATTAGAGACACGCATCCAAACTTATATTGAGAATAATAAGAATGCAAGGGCTTTAGATACTGTTTTGGATGCGACTAGCTTAGTGAACTCTGTACATTGTGAACTCGCAGGTACAATGTCAGACACTGTAATTTGTTCTGGACCCCTTCCTGCTCGTAGGAGTGATGAGATACTTAGCAGACTATCATCATTCAATGGCTAGCTGTCTAAGTGGTGTCCACAGAATAATATAGGTTTCATAAACAATTTGAAAAGTTTTTGGGGCAGACCTGACCTGTTGAAAAGAGATGGTATTCATCCCTCCTGGAGTGGTGCCGCTCTTCTCTCTTGTAATATGGCACATAGTCTTAGAGCTGAACCTTGAATAACTGAGGGTCAGGTCAGGAAGCAGACAGACTGGCTAAACCGACTGTATGCTAGCTGTCTCACATCACAGAAGTCAGATAAATCCCAACACATAGAGACTCTTTCACCTAGATATCATCACATAGAGACTGTCTCTACCCCGAATTAGTAAATACAAAAAACTTCCAAACCCATTTAAGGGTAAAAATTTAATTGCTGTTCAACAAGTAAAAAACAGAGATAATACTGATAAACAAATGATAAAGCTTGGGTTGCTGAATATTAAATCCCTTTCTTCAAAAGCACTTATTGCAAATGATATTGTCACAGAAAATAATCTAGATGTGCTGTGTTTGACAGAAACCTGGCTAAAGGTTACTATTATTGACATGAACCTCGTCGGAAAGGTTGAGGGGGAGGTGTTGCTGTAATCTATAGTAATATCTTCAGTATTACTCAAGTCTTTCAAATATAATTCTTTCGAAGAGATGGTGCTTTATATAACGTTATATAATGTAAGTGACAAATCCCATTTGACATTTGTCCTGGCTACTGTATACAGGCCACCAGGGCACCATACAGACTTTATCAAAGAATTTGCTGATTTTTCTATCGGAGTTCGTACTGGCTGTGGATAAAGTCCTTATTGTTGGTGATTTTTAATGTCCATGTAGATAACGAAAAAGACGCATTGGGATTGGCATTTACAGATATTCTAAACTCTATTGGCGTTAGACAACACGTGTCAGGATCCACTCATTGTCGTAATCATAGTTAAGATCTAATATTGTCACATGGAATCGATATTGATGCTGTTGAAATTCTGTAGCAGAGCGATGACGTCTCATGCATGCTACATTTAACCAAGGCTGCAATACCGCCTCTCTGCCACAAATATGGTAGAACCATCACCTCTACCAGTAAAGATTACTTTATAAATAATCTTCCTGATCAGTTTCATTGTCTTAGCAAACCAGACAGCTAAGAAGAACTCGATGTTGCAACAGAAACTATTGATGCTCTCTTTTCCAGCACTCTAGACTCTGTTGCTTCTTTGCGGTTAAAAAAGATAAGATATTGGTCCAACACCATGGTATAAAGAGCACACTCGGGCCCTTAAGAGAGCAGCCAGAAAAATGGAGCGCAGCTGGAAGAAATCAAAACTAGAATTTTTTCGTATTTCATGGAGAGAGAGAATGATTAAATACAGGAAGGCCTTAAAAACCGCTAGATCTGCTTATTTTTCAAATCTTTTAGAAGAAAATAAACACAACCCTAAGTATTTATTTGATACAGTGGCTAAATTAACGAGAAATACAGCTTCAACTTCTGATATTTCCAAACAGCACAACAGAAATGACTTTATGAACTTCTTTACTTGCAAGATTGACAATATTAGAGAGAAAATTATAGGCATGCTCTACTACAGTATCACATCAGACAGTGTATTGTTGTATTCCTGAGAAAAAATTCCATTCATCTCCTTTTGACACTTCCAACCACAATATTCTTTTGAATAGACTCTAAAATTGTGTTTGCATTAGTGGAATTGAATTGGCATGGTTCAAATCATACTTATCTGACCGTTATCAGTTTGTAGTAGTAAACGAAGAGATTTCATTTCGATCACAAGTTCAATATGGAGTACTGCAAGGCTCAGTACTAGGACCGTTGCTTTTAACTCTGTACATGCTACCCTTGGGAGATATCATTAGGAAGCATGGCATTTAGTTTTCACTGTTACACTGGTGATACTCAGCTCTATGTTTCTTCACGCCCTGACGAAACCTACCAATTCTCAAAATTAACGGAACGTGTAGCTAATATAAAAAATTGGATGACTGGTAATTTCCTACTACTAAATTCAGAAAAAACAGAGATTCGAATTATTGGACCAAAAACTTCTGTACATAATAGCCTAGAATACTGTCTAACACTTGATGGCTGCTCTGTTAAGTCGTCTTCGTCAGGTAGGAACCTGGGTTTGCTCTGATACCAATCTTTCATTTGAAAGCCACACTTCTAGCATATGTAAAACTGCATTCTTCCATCTTAAAAGTATATCTAAACTACAACATATGCTCTCAATGACAAATGCGGAACAGTTAGTTCATGTGTTCATGACCTCAAAGCTAGATTACTGTAACGCTCTACTGGGTGGTTGCCCTGCTCGCTTGATAAACAAACTACAGCTGGTCCAAAACGCAGCTGCTGGAGTCCTTATCACAACCAGGAAGTATTTGATTCAGAGTATGAGTATGATTCAGAATTCAAAATCAACCGCAGGCGGTAGATCCTTTTCCTATTTGGCACCTAAACTCTGGAACGATCTTCCTAGCATTGTTTTTGGAAGCAGACACACTCTCAGTTTAAATCTAGGCTAAAAACGCATTTCTTTAACCTGGCATACATATGACACATTATCAATTTATGTCTTCATATCCGTTAAAGGATTGTTAGGCTGCATAGATCAGAACAGCTGGAACCGGGAAAACTTCCTATAACACCGGATGTACTCGTTACATCAGAAGAAGAATGGTGTCTACGCTAATTTTAGTCTCTCTGCTTATCCCGAGGTTTACCATTTAACGTGAATAGCTGGATTCGGACCGTGTCCAGGTCGGATGGGGAACTCGCGGCAGCAGCGTGGCCCTGGGGTGTCTGCAGAGACTGTCAACAAGCTCATCCCTTGTGAGGGCCTTTCCGACACATCAGCCAGTGGCACAGATCACCTGGAAACCGTCCCATACCGGCGTGATGAAAAAGATTTTTAAATAGATGAAACTATTAAATATTTTGACTGTTGTATGACCTGTAACTCTGCCTGAATCAATCAAGCAAGTGTTCACTGTTGGCCAGATGAGAACTGGCCGCCTGACTAAGCCTGGTTTCTCCCAAGGTTTTTTTTTTCTAAATTTTGTTGGAGTTTTGGTTCCTTGCCGCTGTTGCCTTTGGCTTGCTTGGTTGGGGACACTTGCTTGATATTCAGCAGTGTTTTTGGTATGCCTGCATTGGAGCCGTTGTATGCGAACTGAGCTGAGCTCTGGACGATTACATCACTGTTTTCTCCAGTGTTGATATACATAAATTAACTAGACTAATAACTATTGATCTTTCAATAGTGTGGAATGAATCATTTCAAATATATAGAAAAAGCTGGACAATGACACCGTTTTCTTTGGGAAAAAATTATTTGCCAATTATTACTGTAATAATAATTGCTACAATTTGCATTGTAAAATGCGCTATATATGTATAGGTGACTTCACTTGACTTGACCACATCTCAAAGACAGCTTGGTCATACAGATTTGCACTACTCAACATCAGGAAAATCAGGCCTTTTCTAACTGAGCATGCAACACAACTTCTTGTCCAGGCCCTGGTCATTTCTAGGCTTGACTACTGCATTGTTCTTCTGGCTCGACTGCCGTCATTCGCAATCAAACCTCTACAAATGATTCAGAATGCTGCAGCACGTCTTGTCTTTAATGAGCCCATGTCACACCTCTCTTCGTCTCTCCACACTCACATCAAGTTCAAGGCGTTGACGCTTGTTTACTGATCTACCACAAGCTCAGCACCCTCCTACTTCCACTCACTTTTACGAGTCTACATCTCTACCAGAAGCTTGTGATCATTAAAGAAGCAAAGGCTCATGGGACCATCACAGAGAGGCACAAAATCCCTTTCCAGAACATTTTCGTTCACTGCTCCATGCTGGTGGAATGATCTCCCTGCCCTCATCAGGAATGCAGAATCCCTGGCAATATTCAAAAGACAGCTGAAAAGACATCTTTCATGAGCACTTAACCTCATCTTAAAAAACAACAACATTTCCTCTGTGAAATGAATCATGTCCTTTCATTCTAGCTTATGCTACTCTAAGCAATGTCTGAAACTTGTATTGCGAGCACTTCTTGAGTCTGTTTGCCTCTTCATGATGAATCGCTTGTTGTATTCCTCACTTTTAAGTCCCTTTGCATTAAAGTGTCTTCCAAATAAATAAATGTAAATGTACGCAGCCAGGTTCTCTCTGTTCTCCTAACACTCTTTGTTCATCAGCCTTCATGTAAACTTAAGACCATGGGAGAAAGAGCCTTTTTGCTCAAAGCCCCCAAGTTATTGAATGCTCTTCCCTTCACTATCAGAAATTCTCTAACTCTGGAGCATTTTAAAAAGTTAAGACTATTATCTACCATCCAATAATTACAATAAGTGCTTGTTCCTTCTGATGTGAAACAAAGTCTCAGCTTTCAAATTCTGTAAATGTTATCATGAAATTCAAACAGTAAATGTGGTTTTGACACTCTAATGTGGCTTATGACATTTTTGACTGGTTTTGAAATGTGCTAAACTTTAAAATTTTCTATCGTGAACCACACAGCCCTACTCTTGATGAGCAGAGATAAGAAATAAATATCATCTAGAAACCTGTTCCTTGCTTTTGAAGATGTGACTTTCAGAATGAGATCTGTCCTTCATTACTGACAGTTTCGTTTTTAGTCAGTTGTTTTACCTCTTTTTTTGGCACCGGTCACTTTAGATCCTCTGAATATTCTCGGAAATCAGATGATTTATGTTTGTGGCATTGCTGTTGGTAAGATAAGATTGTAAAAGGACTGTGCTTTTCACTCAACACCTACTCCCTCAACCATGAGCAGAACACACTGACTGACAAAGAAATACATTTAGTCAATACACTATCTTTCCTGATTGCAATATTTCAGCGTTTACTCTCACTAGACGCTTTGAACCGTGCGCGTTTGACCCCAAAGCCCAGGTTTGTTTTATAGCCCTGGCCCGCTTGGAAAAGGTGAGCTTGGAACAGCTACTACTTTTGTGTGCACTACTGTCACTTTTTTTTTTTTACTACTTTGATAGTACACTTTTCAATTAATGTAAGTAATTCAAAGTGTATTTTGGTTTATAACTGGTCTGGTTCTCACATTATTGACAAACAGGAATTGTAGTTTGTGAGTAAAGCTGCAAATTCCTCCATTAACGTAAGCTGCCTTTGTAATAATCCTCTGATACGTGCAAGTGAAAATCGCTGCGTGGCATGAATGAAATATCTATTAGGCAGTTATCGTAGCAAAAGTATTTATTCCTGTTTTCTTTCATTCAAAAAGTTGCATCATATATGACGTAAGCGTGCTCTGGCCTCGAAGGTTAAGTGCAATGTAAGTGTGGGGGAGTGGGAAGAAGGGGACAATCGCGCTCGGGCTCGGTTCAAGGCAACCGTCATTTTCTCATCAACACCCTCAGTGTTTCTCATCACAATTAACTTTGGTGAAGGGGAAATCTTTGTTCAGTGGAAGTGATTTTTCGTTTCCATTACATCTGAGTCATACTTTAGGAATCATATCTGCCACTGTCAAGCATTCCAAAGATAAAGCCAGTGACCACGACTAGCTTTAAAATAGTCATGCATAAATGGACTCTTTTGCCCAAAATGATATTTACAGGGTTATTACAGTAAACTAAAACTGAAACTAAAAACATTCATTCAAAATTGTACAACTAATGTTAAAATAAAATTGAAATATAAATATATATATATCAGTAGACAAATAAAAAAAAAAAAAAAAAAAAAACTGACAAAAACACAATAGTATTATCTCAATTTTACTAAAATAACACTGGCTGGTTACAGGTAAGGGATGAAATGTTATTTGTATAGTGAAAATTGCAGAAGAAATCTTCAGACCTTACCAGGAATTCATTTAGGTATCATTTTAAACACTTTTTACCAGTGTTGTTTGTGAATTACTGTCTGCAGATTTCCATTCAAAACTTTCAACACTTTAGCTGCCAAGTTAGACACATGGTGTTAACCCTGTAATAATTTTTTTTTTTTTTTTTTTTAATTAATAAAATTCAGTTCTTAAGCCACAATACATTTGTTGTTCTATCAAGAAGGCAGACATGCATTGAAGTGAGCCTCATATTATGCAATTAAGCATATTTCTGAACATTTTGTCTGTATCAGGATTGTTTTATTTTTGGTAGTTTTTTTTTTTAAACCACAGATCAACGTTAACATTTTTCTACTGTAAATTGACAAAATACAATATTTTTATTTTGTTGCCATGAGATTTTTTTTTTAGATTGGATCAAGTGTTATTTATTTATTTGGAAGTGTAATAAAATTTCTGTTTTATGTGATTTAAGGAATCAGGAATTCTGAAAAGAATTCAATTAATCATAATTTTTAATGTTTTTAATTTAGAGTTACAGATGCAGTAATTCATGGAAGGATGATTTTAATTACAGTACAAATTGATAACTTTAAAGAAATCCATAAATGTGCAGTATATACACTACCTTTTAAAAGTTTTGGGCCATTAAGATTTTTAAAAAGAAGTTAAATGTTTATTCAGCAAGGATGGATTAAATTGATCGAAAGTGAAGACATTTATAATGTTACAAAATATTTCTATTTCAAAGTTTTTGAAATATTCAATTTCAAAATGTTCTGCTTTTGTACTTTCTGTTCATCAAAGAATAGAAAAATATATAGTATCACGGTTTCCACAAAACTATGAAAACATTTATTGCTGTAATATATCAATTGTAATCATATTTTACAATTTTCTGCTGCCTTGGTAAGAGACTTCTTTCGAAAACATTAAAAAAAAAAAAAAAAAAAAGAACCCTTTTGAGTAGGGCTTTTTACTCATTTAATGAACTGATTAATGTCCAAAAAATCTAATCAAACATCTACTTGATAATACTCCCTGAGCAGAAACCTTACCTTTGCCTGGAGTGCATCAACCCAGACATAGCCCAGCCATTGAATTTACAAGGGGCACAGAGCTGAAAACTAGGCCAGCAACAGCAGTGAACTTCCAATTAAATTCTGTGATGTCACACTAATCAATTCATTGCACACCTAAGTATTCATTAACCAGTAGCCAGGACTGTAATATAAAGACCTACCAAACAGCACTTTAGAGAATCCATTAAGCATTCCAGCAATATGATGTCTGTGTCCAGACGTGCATCCAGGAGGCTGCCAGAATCCACAGTTCATAAATGATTTAATAAAAGTGCAGTTATTAGGGTTCCATACTTCCTTTCTTAAGCAGCTGCCAGAATAATCACTTATTTACCCAATATCAGTATCAAATGGAGAAATGACCCTAGCCCTGCTTCTGTTTGAGGGCTTCAGGCAGAAAATTGTCTCAGCAGAGCAAATTGCCAGTAACTCGTAAAACAAAGGTTAATGTGCAGCTATTGTGGAACTGTGCACGATTCTGGAACTTTTTTTCTTTTGGAAAATTTAACTGATTTTAGCTTCTTGTGTTTTTAATGACCTTGTGGATCACTTATTTTATGTTTTAATGATTCTTATTTTTTATGAAGAAAAAAAACTGAATTTCGCCACTGAAATGTTTGCGTTGTGGTTGATAAGATCATCTGAGTGTTTGTTTGTTTGTTTTAATTCCATTGCCTGCATTGCCATGTAGTTGCTATGGTGTTTTGGGCGGTTGCTAGGGTATTCGGAGTGCTTACTGGCCTGAGCATAATGAGTCTTTATGATATTTTGGTCTCCATATATGAAATTAAATGTAAATCTGTGATTTTGTCCATTTTATCATCTGCCAGGTGCAAATCATGTCATTATATACTATCATAGTTTTTACTAATGTTTTGAATAAGCTTTTATTTTATTTTTTTATTTTTTATTTCTAATTTTTGTATTTAGATTTTTTTTTTTAATTTATTTTATTTCAGTTTTAGTTTTTATTTATTTCCAGTAATTTTAATGTGTAAAAAAAACTATATCGCTGTTGAGCATCGCTGTTGTGTTTAAAAATCTTTTTTTTCAGCATGTTTGCAGTTAGCTACAACCCAGCTGCAGAGCTGCTCCACGTAATGGATCTTCCAGGTCAAATGAGGTCTTTTTGTGTGAGCTGGAGCAGTGTCAGGCTAGCTCATTGTTCTGGAGGTCTCATGCTCAGCCCAGCTGTTGAGGTTCAGCCTCATACTTGTGGTTTGGTAGCATGAATCACTCCAAAACTCACATTTATATTAAAAGGCTGGACCATCAACTCCTTCGTAGATTCAGTGGTTCCTTTTCCGCTCTTATCTTGTTCCATTCCGAGGGGCGTCAGAGCACATGACTTCCTGTAAATGATGAGGTGAGGGGTGTTTGTTGGAACTGTGTGTTTTGGAGTACTCAGTGGCGGCCCTCCCTGTTGTTGCAAAAGTCATGTGCCTCCCTTCACACAGAGGAGGAGTTGCTATGAAATGCGTTTTTTTTTTTTTCATGGTGGCATTGTTTTGTTTGGGCGAGTCATTAATGCTTTTGTGGCTTGCAGTCAGAGGACAGCTGCTTGTCTTTGAGTCATACATTTTGTTTCTTTTCTGTATTTGGCTCCAGGTGCTCGCTGCTCACAGAGCCACACAGGTGTGTCTCACATGGGGTCTGTTTTGGTGTCTGTCCTCCTTTTTATAGTTTGATCTCTCATGGCAACCATCAAGCATGTACAGTAAAGCAAATATAGGGCCAATTAAGTGTTTTATTAACTGATCGGTATCGGCTATCCTAAGCCAGAGCCTTTATTTTTTACGTCAGCTGTCACGCAGAATGTTTTTTTTTCCGCAAACAAATCACTCTTGATGCTTTATAGAATGGAAAATAAACCACTGTAGTTAACATGGATTACTTCAATAATGTCTTTACTACCTTTCCGGGGCTTAAAAGTGGTAGTTTTGTAGACTGTCAATGGGGGCGGGGGACACAAATCTCTCAGATTTCATTGAAAAGACCTTAATTTGTGTTCTGAAGATGAACGAATGTCTTATGGGTTTGGAACAACATAAGGGTTTGAGTAATTAATGACATAATTTTCATTTTTTGGTAAACTAATCCTTTAAAAAACTTTCATAAAATAAACATAATAGTTAACTAAACTTGGTAGCCACTGATTTTTAAAATGAGACATTGGGAATATTTTTTGCGATTTATTATTATTTGGAATACAGTGTGTTACAATTTGTTACCATAAAACCAATCTAATTTTAGTATTTTTTTTTTTTTTTTTTTTTTTTTTTTATACCAATGACTATAAGAGTCATTTGTTCATGAATCAGGATTTTCATGATGGACTCATTTAACAGAGCTAGTTCATTAGAATCATTTGTTTATTTATTTGCAGTAGAATGATATGATTGTAGATATTATATAAATTATACTGTGTATTAGGGTACTTAACAAATGGCATGTCCAAAAAACGAATTTTGATGAAAAATAAAATCCCTATTGCGTAGAAACTTTCCAGAACACCATACAACCAACAACCACCCACTACACCTGCTTCATGGCGCGACTTTTAAGCGGCATGCGCCTCTCATTTTTTTTTTTTTTTTAATTGTTCAAATCTTACGTAATTTATGTAAGTCTCGTGGTAGAAAAAAAGCTCAGATCATGGCATTACCATTGCAGATAAACCTCTTCCAATAAATTTCCATTTGAAAGTTGTGAATGTCATGATCAAAGCAGTTGCTACCATCCAAATTAAAACAATCAGCTACTAGCATTTAAACTAATGCCGTTAATGAGGACAGAAGCAGCTGTGCCGGGCATCGGTCCAGCTTAAAACCGTAGTGCCAAAGTTGCTTCATTAGCAGTAAATGGACTGACACTAAGTGCTCCCGGTACTGAAGAGTTTAATGTATGAATTACATCAGCCACCGCCTCTCCGCAAACGAGAATAGCCCAAATTCCAATTAAAACTCAAGATGTGCAAATACAGTCTTAATAATCCAGTATGTCATTTTAAATCAGCCACAAAGAATTGGGGAGGGTCGGAATTTGACTCTCTGCTGAAGCGATAAAACAGGGGAAACCCACTGATTAAACAGCAGAAAGCTTTGTAATCTCATGTTTGCAAGAGGAGTCATAACGCACACCGTAGAGGAATTTGGGTTTAGCTGACCTTTAATTAACATTATAAACACTGAAGTTCTGTAGTAGGTCGCCCGAAAGGCAGATCAGGGACTTTTTAAAGGGATATGTGGTTTATTTTGCTGTTCTGGCTGTACTCTTTATTCTTAAGGACCATCAACCTCTGCTATAGCCCAATTAATGGCGGACCATGAATACTTAGCCGTGATTTTATACAGTTTTCGGATCCAATGTGG
This sequence comes from Zacco platypus, assembly GCA_038088235.1. Lineage (NCBI taxonomy): Eukaryota > Metazoa > Chordata > Actinopteri > Cypriniformes > Xenocyprididae > Zacco > Zacco platypus. The sequence continues at coordinate 14,565,706 of CM076065.1, read as the reverse complement.
ATAAGAGTCAACACCACCTGCTGATTTATTGCAACGCTTTTGAAAGTGGCATGTTCCCAAAAGTCTTTTTGTATTACTTTTAATACCAGCCAAGAACTTGTTTCTAGCATTATGTTGGTTCAGACAATAATTCTGGTGAAAAAGCCCCATGGTGGCCCTGCCTGTGCTGTTGTATGTCAGTGGATGGTGTTTTTGAAGGCGTCACACATCTTCCTTTCTTCATGGGGGGTTTGGTTTGCTCCATACCTGTTGCCTTTCCATATCCCCTCCTGTGACAAATCTCATGTAGGAGGTCTTCACCCCCTGATGACAAACCTTTTGTGCTAAAGTGGGATGCTTGGAGTATCATTTTGTCATTTTCCTTTACTCACATTTGTGGAAAAAACTCCTGCTATGTGAAATGAATCGACACATGGAGGGGTAAACAAGAGGAAGTATCCATGTTTTCCTTTGTTTTATCAGGAGGCCATTCCTTGTCTTCTGCCGAAGTGTTGTAGTTAATCTGTGCCACCGGGACATGACCATGTTCCAAGGACTGGTCAATAAAGTGCCATTGTCCTGTTGACACATTTGATTGTGTTTTTCACTTTCTGAAGGCCTGAGCTACATGTTGACGGTTGTTTGGCTAATTTATTCATTCTTTTCTGCAGTATTGATACGCCGATACCAGCTACGTGTTCTTGCTCTCTTCTTTCCGACGGCAAATTGACAAACACCCGCCTCCTCTCACTCACTTGTCTCGTTCTCTCTGGTAGTCTGGTTGAATAGTGCTTGTATTGTGCATAATTTTATTCATTCCCGCAGGTTTCGCGCTCCCAGCAAAAGCGAGTGCACCACTGATCTGATGAATGAACAAGAGACAATGTGAAAAATCACTCGCTGCTCTTGACTGAATAACTTTTGTTGAATAACTTTAATTGTAAGCATTAATAAATATTTTACAGTAAAGACTATCCAGTGATATTTTACATCACCTTGTCTCTTTATTCTATTGTTTATTTGTGCTATCATTTGCAATTTATTCATTTGTTCTTATTTTAATACTGACTGTTTACTTGTCTTTTTTTGTTTGTTTGTTTGCTTGTTTTTTTTTTTGTAAATTTAGGTCAACGATACAATTAAAGCCTCCCTGTGCTGTGTGTAAGCTATTGCAACAAAATTACCTAAATTATCAAAAGAAATATGAACTAACAAGTTCTGTATGGCAGTTTTACCCGTGGTATCGAAAATTGTAATGATTACCGATATTTTTCAAGTTATTCCAGTACATCTATGCTCACTTAAAGTTGAGTTTTAAAAACACCAATAAATTAGAATCACTGTTGAATGTGATCTTTAGCAAATCTCGTAATGAATATCCATTTTTCATACTGTGCATTGCAAAACTGTGCAGTATTGTTAATACTAAAACTATTAAAAATCGTTTTCTGTAATTGACATAAAGCTGAAATAAATATTAGATGTAAAACTTAAACTGTAAATGTTGCCAACTAACTGAAATAAAGAAGTTTAAGTACTAAATAAAATAAAAATAAATCTAAAATAAAAATATTTTTATTTTGAATATTTTTTCAATTGAATACCAACAGAAATTCTTAGAGCTAAGGTGTTCGTTTACACCACAAAGAACTGCATTCACGGATGGATCAAAGACCAATAACAGAGTATCAGCAGCAGCAGTGATAGATCAACAATATGGCATTCGAGTTCCGGACCAAAGCTCTATCTTCACAGCTGAGGCTCTGGCATTACTTCTGGTTCTGGAAAATATTGAAAAGGTTCAAGAATGGAACATTTTGATTGCCTCTGACTCAAGATCTTGTCATCAAGCACTCCCTAAAGACTGATCGCCCCATAATTGTTGAAATTTGAACTAAATTAGATCATCGAAAGAATGAAAACTTGAATGTTATCTTTTGCTGGGTTCCAAGTCACTTTGGACGGACTGGTAATGAGACCGCGTACACGGCTGCCAGGGATGCGCATGGCCTGGAGATATCTGACTGCCAAATACCACTTTCTGATTTTAGACCAGTAATTAACTTATACATCACTAACAAGAAAGAATGGGATGAAAATAAAAATAATAAACTCTATGAAATAAACTCTAGTATAAAAAGAAGTACCTTCCATAACTTCAAATCAAGACATGACCAGTCGTCTTTACTAGGTGCAGACTGGGTCACACAAGACTGGGTCTCCCAAGGTTTTTTTCTCCATTTGTTGGAGTTTTGGTTCCTTGCTGCTGTTGCCTTTGGCTTGCTTAAGTTGGGGACACTTGCTTGATATTCAGCAGTGTTTTTGATATGCCTGCATTGGCGCCGTTGTATGTGAACTGAGCTGAGCCGGACGATTATGTCACTGTTTTCTCCAGTGCTGATATACATAAATTAACTAGACTAATAACTATTGATCTTTGCAACGGAATGAATCAATAATATATAGAATAAGCTGGACAATGACACCATTTTCTTTGGGAGCTGCTGTGCAGCCAAAATGATTTGCCATTTATTACTGTAAAGCTGATTTGCCACAATTTGCATTGTAAAAAGCACTATATAAATTAAGGTGACTTGACTTGACAAGACATACTCATGGGTTTTTATTTATAGGCGAAGCTCCTCCTTTATGTCTCTCGTGTCAAATTCTTTTGACTATTAAGCATATTCTGTTGAATTGTTATTTTTATGATGCTGCTAGAAAATGCTTTTATTCAGAAACATGCTTGCATGGGATATTGCAAAATGGATCACCCGGATGCATTTTAGATTTTCTATCTTCTGTTAATTTGAAATGTTTTATATATTAACGTAAATTTTATGCATTATGATATCGACCTTTGTGTTTTCCATGTAAATTGCCATGATGCTTACATGGCATAACTTAATAAATTAACAAATTCAGGCAAGCACTTCCTTTTTCTACGGAAAATGTCCAAATCAAATCGTATATTCTTCAGTTTCAGCACTTACATATTCCGTGGCACTTTTAAGGTGCAGTCACCTTAGTGAAATTTGGTGTAATGTCACAGGCAAAAAAAGGTCCATTGTATATTGTCAATAATGTAGTGATGTATGAAGCACAGTTCACAAAGAAGTCATGTTCAAACCAAAAAGCTTTCTGTTGGTAAATTCCGGAATTCCATTTTTAGCAAAAGCAAACTCTACACTGTAAAAATATTTCTGTAGTTTTTTTTAAAAAAAAATTGGCAACTGTGGTTGAAAAACTGTAAAAACATTTACAGAACAAATTGTACATTTTACACTATATTTTTACTGTAAAATGAAATACTATCTGGTTAGAGCTTTTACAGTTTACAGTACGAGAACTTGATGTTAATTTTTTTCCATAGCACTGTTTTACAGTTAATATCACATTATTATTTTTTTTTACAGTATACATGGGGAAATCTTTCACCCTGACACAAAATTCATGCATTCATGCACTGGACTTTGCATATGAAATTCCTCAGAGCAAAGTTAAATGTGACTGCACCTTTAGACGGAGTGTTAAAATGTACTTTCTAGTAGTTTTATTTAGGCATCTGGCTGGAGAGATTAATTGTGGTTTATCTTGCAGATGGAGAATTTATAACACCTGTTAGCATGTTTATATTCTCTTTCTTTAATCCTCACAGGATTTTCAGACCTCTACACTGAAAATTCACAAGTGATGTTTTTCTGTCTGTGTAAAGGAGAACAAAACTGCGGTCGGGGCCTCCTGTTAGCAGTTAAAATGGCAAGAGATAGATTGAAGTCATCAGAGGCCCAGCATGTGCTGCTAGCTCTTACTTTATGTTAGCAACACACTGATGATCAATCAATGATGAGAAAGAGAGATAGTCTGGCGTATTGCCTGACTGTTAAAAAGCCTGTCCCGGTGACTGATCAGTAGTCAAGACTCAGTCTATCCATTTCTTCTGTGTTTATCCAAAGTCCCTGTACTGCAAGCCAGTTCACTTGGCGGCCATCTTGGAAAAACCTGCATTCAAGTCCTCCTGGGAAGTTCGTATTTACCATGTGGGAAGTTGTGTTTCCGACTTCAGGTGCATTCAAGTCACTTTTATCGGAGCAAGATGGCGGTGTACCTTCTCTTAATTTACTACAGAAAAATACAGCAAGGTTTTTGAAATCTACTTCTGGAAAATGAAGAACAAAGAATGTGCATCAGATGTGTTTTGCTTTTTGATGTTTTTAATTAATTTATCAAGCCATTGTAAACTTTATCATCACATATTTTGTTATTACAATGCTATTATATTTTGTACAAGGAATCAGCTTATTTTGTTGTAAATAAAAAAGCCTGACATTGGCACGGTTAAATATTCTATTATTCTGCCATGTTTCTCATTGACACTCCCCCAACTCGTAAGATCAGGGCTTAAAAAAAGTCCTGAGCTTCCCACTAGTATTTATGCCTTTGTGGTGACATTCATGTGCGTTTAACTCGTAAATACGATCTTTTCAACGTGAGTTGAATGCACCATTATTCCACTTAAGCCCCAAGTATACTTAGTATAAGTTTTGACGTGAATGTTGTGTATGCGTACCGCCAAACTTGTAGCCTTTCAAAGTAGACTCCACGTGATAGTGTGCGAAACACAGGTGTTTGACACATGCGCATTTGAAAGTTTCATTTTTTGTGCTATTTGTCTCCAGAAGTTATGAGTGATAAAAATTTATTTGAACTCTTTTAAACTATTATCTCTTCACAAAGTCACCCAAGTACTCGTACACACAGGTATCTAAGGCCCTGTTTATTTATTACCTTTTATTAATATGCATTTTGGTCGAATGGATCACAAATGGACGACCCTAAATACAGGTGTAAACAAGGTCTAAAATGTTTTGAGGTAGTGGTCAAAAACGGTAAACAGACAAATCTACCAAATGTGCTTGAATGCATTCAAACAGCCTAAACATTATGAGTTGTGCATTAGCCAGATGGGATTTAAACTTTGTCGGCTGAAGACCAAAAGTTTGGTTTGAAGGCAGAAATCATACAATGCTCAGTGTTCTCTCAACATTCCTGATTCCTAACACGTACTCACAGCGTTCGGCATGGTCTTGCGGCTATCAGATCAGAAAAGAAAGCTGATGCTCTCTGTATGTTTTTATGTCATCTCTTGGTACGTTCATTGTATACTATTCATATTGTAAATTGCGTGAGCTTATTTCGTCCATTAGATCTAAAGGTCTGAAAAAAGTTTTTACATTTGCCCACTTATAGATTTCTCCCCTTGAAGAAATCAGGACAGAAGTGGCTGAAAGTGGACAAAAGAGATATAAAATACCAGGTGTAAACCGGAATGTTTCTCCCTTGTCTACTTGTGATCCAATTGACCAAAACGTATCTTAATACCAGGTGTAAACGCAGCCTAATATTGCGTCTGTCTTCAGTAGTTTGTTTCCTTTTCAACTGTGAAACAATTGCCTAGGCCAGTCTTGTGGACAAACTAATTAATGGGGAGAAAATTGAAGCACATGTGCGAGCTGAACATACAGAGTGTGCACGGTTGGAAAAACCAGGGTACTTGCACACAGTACATGAGTACCACACTGATGATGGCCTAGTATCGGGTCGCTAAATCCTAATAAATCTGTCATGTTCTTTGGAAAGTAATTCTTTGACTCATTAAAGTGCCCCTATTATACTATTCAATAGGTTCTTAATTTTGTTTTTAGAGTCTCCAATAATAGGTTTACATGCATCCACTTAAAACACTTAAAACGGTTAGTTTACACAAAAAATAATATTATCCCATAATTTACTCACCCTCAAGCCATCCTAGGTATATATATGACTTTCTTCTTTCAGCCAGACACAATTGGAGTTATATTTGAAAAATATTTTGGCTCTTCCAAGCTTTACAATGGCAGTGAATAGTAACCAAATATTTTGAAGCCTAAAAAAGCACATCCATCCATAAAATTAATCCATAAGCCTTCAGGGGGTTAATAAGGGCCTTCTGAAGTGAAGTGATGCATTTTATAAAAAAAAAAAAAAATCAATATTCATAACTTTATAAACCAGAATTACTGGCTTCCGGCACCACCTCTTTTCTCATAGTGTCTAAAATGGTTGGATAATTTTGTTGGATAACAGTTTATCTAAACCCCTCTTTTTCAAGAGTCTACTCTGCTCTGATTGGTCAGATGGCCCAGTCTATTCTTATTGATCTACCACTTGCAATGCGTGTCGGAAAAGAAACACCCATTACCACATCTGAATTTCAGCTCCGGAGGCTTCCTCAGCGCTTGTCAAGTCAAGTCACCTTTACTTATATAGCACTTTTTACAATGCAAATTGTCAAAGCCACTTTACAGTAATAATTGGCAAATAGTTTTTGTCTGCACAGCAGCTCCCAAAGAAAATGGTGTCATTGTCCATCTTATTCTATATATTTGTATTGATACATTCCGTTGCAAAGATCAATAGTTATTAGTCTAGTTAATTTATGTATATCAGCACTGGAGAAAACAGTGACATAATCGTCCGGCTCAGCTCAGTTCGCATACAACGGCGCCAATGCAGGCATATCAAAAACACTGCTGAATATCAAGCAAGTGTTCCCAATCAAGCAAGCCAAAGGCAACAGCGGCAAGGAACCAAAACTCCAACAAAATGGAGAAAAAAAAAACCTTGGGAGAAACCAGGCTTAGTCGGGGGGCCAGTTCTTACATGTATACACAGTAACGATGGCGTTGGTTTCACCATATCAATTCAAGCACGAGTCCTCATTCTTTGAAAGTACAGGAAAAGATTTGCTTTTGCATCACGGAAAATGGCATCTTCTTGAGATGTCAACAACACGAACCAAACTCTTCAGGCCTCAGCTTACAGTGTTTGTGGGTGGTTCAAAGTAGAAATTTTTCGCGGGCAACCAATGAAGACCAAATTCGTTACAAACCTACATTGGTTTGAGCAGGAAGACTGGAATAACTGACAACTTGTTTCTTATCTCTTCTCTAAAGTGCACACATTGTCTGAAGTAAGTTCAGATACTTTAGCAAATTGTGTTACTTGCTATTGTGTAGTTGTTATCATGCCATGTCCACATAGTTTTTGGATGCTATACATGGATGATGACATGCAATCCCTAAATGCTTCATTCATCAAAACCATACCCGATGACATTTTTCACAGCTTCTAAAACTGTAGAGGAGATCGCCAGTACATCCTGGCCAATGCTGAAACGTAATCCTACATCTGGGTTAAGGAACTCCGCTCGAGATTTGGGCGTGAGCCTCCTCCCGGGGGAGTTGAGGTGGATTTTTGCTTGAATAACTACAGGAAGGGAGTCTTGCCTTGTTTTTGAAAGGATACATGAGCTTTTGTTACAAAATAGTGTGTTTGTGATGATCCATGACTCGTAGTTGTGCGAATGAAGCTTGAGGGAGTAATATTGCACGTCGATCTGGATCGCTAGTCACAAATCAAGTCATTTGTTGACAAGGTTCCAAATTAGAAAGAGTTTTTACATACTAACATCTATCATTTCGTGATGTGTAAATGTTTTCTACCCTAAAAATGTGGCAGATGTGACATTGATTGGTTTGGATGTCCTCATATGGATATGTAGCTCTTTCCTTTGAATTGACAAACTACAATGAAGTTCTTTGGAATGGAAATCTAAATTATGGCACTTCCATCTAATGTTTTCCTTGAAATCTAGGTTCAATTAAGATGTCTTGCTGAGAAGTGTATTCTAGAATCACAAATCCAGTCTATTACTACTTGGAAATGTCATTTAAATGCATATGGTTGCTGTATCTTGTTATACATGTCGTGTTCTTTGGAAAGTAATACTTTATACTTTGACTTATTAAGTCTTAAAGGGATAGTTGACCAAAAAATAAAAATAAAATAAAAATAAATAAAGAAATAACTACTCAACCTCATGCCGTTCCAAACCTGAAGAGATTGTGTTTTGTTTTGATTCAAATATTTTTTTGGACAAAAATGTTGTGATTCTTCTTGTTGTTTTTATTGTGTTGTTGTTGTTATTATTATTATTAGTAGTAGTATTACTGTAAAATTACAATACTTGGAAGAAAGTCTTATAGATTTGGAATAGCATGAGGGTGAGTAAATAATGACAATTCTTTCTTTTTGGGGGTGATGAGCTATCCCTTTTAAATGTCACATGTGTCTTTCTGATCTGTGGCTCAATAAGTCATCGCTCGCCCACTCATTTTGACGATTGAAACCACATCTTAAGTCTTTTTCCTAGTTATTCGTTGTGACTTATCATTTTATTGAGTCATTCCCCATCTCTCTTTTCATCATTCCTTCTTGCTCTGTTCTCTCATCCTGTCTTTAGGCGGCCACATTCACACGCATAAATAAAAGACAACACTAATGTTTGCCTTCCAGTGGGTTTCTCTCCCTGTCCTCTCACTAGGTGTTCCCGCTTTGGCTTGTGTTCCTTTCTAATGCAGACCAGACAGGCCTGGCTGGTGTGTGTGCTGATAGATTATTGGGTCTAATGTGGCTCAGAGTGTGTCAGCAACGACTTTCCCACGTTGCACAAAAGGGGCCTCCTACGAGCCGGGGCCGCAGCCACTCTCCCTGCACCTGTAACCAGAAAATCGACCGCCCCAACATCCTGGCTGGGTCCCATGTTGCACTTGGCATTTCCTCCAAGCGTCTGGGACCACGCTTGACATGCAAGGGCAGGCTCCGCCTCCCTCAGAGGGGCTGTGGTCAGCCGAGCGCAGAACCCCTTGGAATTCTGGGAGAGAAATGCTGAATCACTGTTGGAGCAGACAGGAGACATGCAGGATGCTGGCTCAGAGATGTGGCTCCAAACACACATGTGCTGGAATGATTTTACACCCATTAAAAAACCATAGACAAAACCTCCCACTCAGTTAGAGGAATCAAGGAAGGAATTACCATAAAAAGCCGGTAGACACATTTATGATGCAGAACTGAAACGACAACAACACAACACATGCTAAATTATCAAAATTTAACACATTTAAATATTTATTTTATTTTATTATTTTGTTTTATTTTTAAATCCTAAGTATTAGATGCAATGCTTAAATGAAAATGTTGCCTTTAAAAATAAATTTAATATCTATCTATCTATATATATATATATATATATATCAATCAAAGTAATACTAATACTAAAATAATACTCGTAGAATCACCCTCATGGTTATCTCATGCTTTTTACTACCATAATAAAATATTATAAAAAGCTTTAAAACCTTTTAGCTGGCTCCATTTTTTTGATATAAACATATGGCTTTGATTTTCAATTTTAGAGTCTGAATTATTTTTTAAAATACATACTTTGTATAAAATAAAAATGTTTAGTTCCATACATTTACGTGACAGTAAACTTAAACTTACATAATTTTTTACACTTTTTACACTTACACATTTTTGGAAGTGCTTTCACTTCTGCTCAGCACAGTGAGTAACCACTCACGTTTAATGCACTAGAGACCTGGGTTCAATCCCCACCAAGGGCAACTTCTCACTTGTAAGGCGCTTTGGATTTAAGCGTCTGCCAATGAATAAAATGTAAATATCTAAAACACTATCTAAATGTCTAAAACAATATTCTGCTGACCTTGGGTCTTTATTTCAAAGCATTCATGAATTGCACCATTTAAGTTCAGATCTATGCTCAAAAAAGGGGGTGACATTTAACAGGTTAAGTTTAAGTAGAATTTAAGTTTAAATCTCTTTAACATAATTTTATCTTGTTTTTTTTTATTTTATTTTTTCCCCCTGTTGTGTAACTTACGTTTATATTTACTGGATTTTTAATTTTTTTGTTTACATATTTAAAATATAAGGTTTGTGGTGAGCTTATTATTCCAAGAATTAAATACACAGACCCGTATTTATGATTTATGGGGTTGTACTAGTTACTCAGTCATTGTGGAATTATTATGATATAATTTTATTGGGCAGGAATATAGTTCTGTGTTTCATTATCATGCATGTAATGCTATCTTTTCTTCTTTCCTGGTGGCTTTGGCATGTGCTTTGATTTCAACATCTCCCAGATGGCTTCAATTGTTATCAAATCTAATATCACATGCCCTACAATGAAATGGAAGTTCTCTATTAGCTGAAACTATATAACTGGAACATTTACGGAAAAGTATATGTAGATCTAATGACCCTTAGTTTAGTATGATTCAGTACACTGCACATGTCTGTTTCAGTTTTAGATTTTTTCCTCAGTTCAAGTTTAAACAATCAAGAAACTTTAAGCATGGGACTGTAACAGTGGCCAGTGATGCCTTTTTGTTCCTGCAAGGTTTCATTTATTTTTTAGACTTTTAGATTTATCAGAAATACAGTACTGTTCAAAAGATTGGTCAGCAAGATTTTATTCTGCAAAAATGCATTAAATTGACCAAATGTGACAGTAAGGTATTTAAATTGTTACAAAAGATTTCAAAAGATAAATGCTGTTCTTTAACTTTCTATTCATCAAAGTATCCTAAAAAAGTGTATCACGGTTTCCATAAAAATATTAAGCAGCACAACTGTTTTCAACATTTATAATACAGAATGTTTATTTAGCACTAAATCAGCATATTAGAATAATTTCCCAAGAATCATGTGTGACTGACAACTGGAGTAATTCCTGGTAGAATATTTAGCTTTACCATCACAAGAATAAGTTACATTGTAAAATTTACTACATTTAAAATAGGTAACTGTGGTTTAAGTTGTAATAATACACTCACTAGTCTTTATTAAGTACAGCTTGCTAGTACTGGGTTGGATACCCTTTTGCCCTTAGAACTGCCTTAATTATTTGTAGATTCAACAAGGTGCTGGAAACATTCCTCAGAGATTTTCGTCGATATTGACATGATAGCATCATGCAGTTGCTGCAGATTTGTCGGCTGCACATCCATGATGCAAATCTCAGCCTTCCACCACATCCCAAAGGTGCTCTACTGGATTGAGATCTGGTGACTGGAGGCCATTTGAGTATAGTGAACTCATTGTCATGTTCAAGAAACCAGTTTGAGATGATTTGAGCTTTGTGGCATGATTTGAGCTTTGTGGTGCATTATCCTGCTGGAAGTAGCCATCAGAAGATGGGTAGACTGTGGTCATAAAGGGATAGACATGGTTACCAAGAATACTCAGCTAGGCTGTGGTGTTTAAGTGATGTTCAGTTGGTACTAAGTTGCCCAAAGTTTGCCAAGAAAATATCCCCCACAACATTACACCACCAGCAGCAGCCTGAACCATTGATACAAGACAGGATGGATCCATGCTTTCAAGTTGTTTATGCCAAATTTTGACCCTACCATCTGAATGTCACAGCAGAAATTGAGACTTATCAGACCAGGCAACATTTTTCCAGTCTTCTGTGGTCCAATTTTGGCCAGTCTGTGTGAATTATAGCCTCAGTGTCCTGTTTTTAGCTGACAGGAGTGACACCTGGTGTGATCTGCTGCTGCTGTAACCCATCTGCCTCAAGGTTTGACATATTGTGCGTTCAGAGATGCTTAGTTGTGACAAGTGGTTATTTGAGTTACTGTTGCCTTTCTATCAGCTCAAACCAGTCTGGTCTTTCTCCTCTGACCTCTGGCATCAATAAGGCATTTTCACCAACAGAACCGCCGCTCACTGGATATTTTCTCTTTTTCGGATCATTCTCTGTGAAACCTAGAGATGGTTGTGTGAAATCCCAGTAGATCAGCAGTTTCTGAAATACTCAGACCACCCCGTCTGGCACCATATTACTGATCCCAAATATCTGGATGATTCCTGATGGATCAAATCAAGTCACTCTCTATATTTTTCAAATTGAATAATTTTGTTTCACTCAGAAATGCATCAGATTATGGTAAAAGTAAAAGGAGTTGAGAACAGTTGACTTTAGCAAAATGTACCGTTTACTTCCATGTTCTGATGCATTTCTAATTGTCCAACACATTTTGACCTTGTTCATGACTGTTGTTGATGTATTTTTAATTCCCCAAATGCTGATAAGAGCTAAAACCGTGAGAGCGTGATGATTTTGGAAAGCAGCAGCTACTTTTTAGCACAATTCGGTCCCCAGACGCTGCAGAGGAGTGTGAATGGGTTCTCCCCAGCGAGGGAAGGGGGAGAGCTGACGCTAGGTCAGCCGGTACCGTTCCTCATAAAGGCCTTAAAGTGCAAACAGACCCTTAAATCTGCCCACTGAACAGCGGCCTGACAGCCCTGCATGGGTGAGCCAAAGTTAAGATAAAGAAAGCTGGATATATGTGAAGCCGCTTTTGTTCCACGGTCCTTCGCTTGGAGCCAATGGGAGTCATTATTTCACCAACTCATTGTTATGTCATTGACCCCACGGAAGAAGGGCCCTTTAATTTCACCATTTATTACTCTACCAATATTGTTCGGGTTCCACCTCAGAAATAAATCTGTCTTTTCTCTAGTTGTTTTAAAGCTTTGTACACCACTCCCATCAGCCTTTGTGTCTTTAGACACTTACTTCATTGGAGCTCTGTGACAGCGGGGGTACATAATAATGTACGATATAGCTTCATGCATAGCAAGATTGGGTCACGATACTCAACTAGACCTCCAACAACTGACTAGTCAATGATTGAGGTTGACTCTTTTATCTATAGTATTGATCCGTTAGGTAGCGGTTCTGTAATTGGCATGCCAATAGCTTAGCTTTACTCCCTTTAAAGCATCATTGCTACAGTTGTACACATCCAGGAAGAAGTTTCGACTGTTGCTTCACGTGTCATACTGTTTTTACTGGAAACGTATCAGCCAATTTTGGTTATTTATTTGTGAATGCTTGCTTTCCCCAATTTTTAAATTTATATAAAATTATTAGTTTACTTTAGGTGAGCATTGATGACGGCAAAATTGATGACATGGCATGGCATCTTTAGCAAATCTCAATGTCCATTTTTCATAATGAATGTCGATTTTTGGTCTGTAAACTAGACCTTCATGAATAATCGTTAAAAGGGCACGTGTCGTGCTGCTCACATGTACAGTGTTGGCCAATACGGAGTCGGCATTCTGTATAATCTGTAATGTATTTTTATTTTATTGTTTTTAAATATGTATATTAAATTAACCATTCAAAGTAGGATCATTTTTACTAGTGGTATAATGTTTTGGTGCCTTTATATCATTTCAAATAATATATTTTTGTTTTAGTGTTTTCTAATTTATTTAGACAAATCGTATGGAATTTTAATATTAATTGAATTTTATTTGGATTTTATGTATGCCATTTATTGATTATTGGCCATGACAGGAATTTAATTTAATTTAATCAGCTGATCGCACTGGGTGGAATTTTAGTGCTGCATCCTTGATATTTAACTTGATAGCCAGGAAAAGAAATCCTTATATTTATTTAGGTTCTTCCTATCCGTCACAATTCATGTTTTTCCCGTCATTCCTCTAATTTAGCAACCGGCATGTTTAATTCAATTCCTGTTAATTCCTGGTTGCATTCTATCGTTTCCATTCTAGAGCTTGCACTGAAATAAAACTGCCAAGTTTCGATAAGATAATCCTCTTATAAATCAAAGGACTTTTTTCCCCTTTTACCTGCCTTTTTCTCTTTCACTCAACCTTTCCTTCTCTGTCTCTTGGCCTTCTCCCAAACCTAGGTACCATTACCCAGTGCCTAAGGTATTTTATGTGCAGCTGACAGTGGGGAACAACGAGTTTATCGGAGAGGGGCGGACTCGCCAAGCTGCCCGACACAATGCGGCCATGAAAGCCCTTCAGGCCCTGAAGAACGAACCCATTCCAGAAAGACCACCTCAGGTAACCTTCACAAATGTCCCACCAAACAGAACGCACACGACACTACCATGCAATCAAACCTCTTTTTAATTTCATTTAGCATCTTAAGGAAATCTTACGTACACTACAGTTCAAAAGTTTGTAAAGAAATTAATGCTTTTATTTAGAAAGAAGGCATTCTGTTGATCAAAAGTCACAGTAAAGACATTAATATTAAAAAAGTCAAATAAATGCAATTCTTTTGAACTTTGAACTCTTTTGAAGTCCTGAAATAAAATGCACATGTATACATATATATTCAACTGTTTTCAACATTGATAATAATAATAAATGTTTCATGAGCACCATATTAGTATTTCTGAAGGATCGTGTGACACTGAAGAAAATTTGCCATCACAGGAATAAATTACATTTTAAAATATATTAAAATAAAAATCATTTATTTTCAATTGTAGTAATATTTCACAGTATTTTTTTACTATGTTTTTTTATCAAATAAATGTGGCCTTGGTGAGTAAAACAGACTGTCAAAAAAATTTTATTAAAAAAATTGTATTTGAAAATTAATTTGAAAAAGTGTACCATTTGATGCATTTTAACCAATGGTTTCAGACATTTTATGTGGTTTCCAGTTTCCTGTTTTTCATTCTGTGCAGTTGAAAGCCTATCATGCCCTGCATATTCATAACCTCTTGTCAGGTAAAAGTGATCTTCAGGCTGATGATATTTAAGACGACACGACTGTCCTCCTGTTTCCTCATCATCTGTCAATGTTCACAAAATCTCCACTGAGCTTTAGTTTAGCTTCAGGCTATCCTTCAAAACACTAATTTCTCCCACCGGAAATCATATTACATTGTGCCCCAAATGCCTGGCATCGACCAAGGTTATTTAAACCGTAGTGGCGCCTCTCCTGTTTGGTCTTGTCCCCCTTCTGTCTCCATAATGAGGGCTTTGTCAGACACCTTTTCCATGTATTGCTTTACAAATTGATACACACCATACCTGTGCACACCTCAGGGCAAAACTGTGTTCGTCTGTATGTCTCCTCAATCCTTTACCAGATCTCAAACCTTGAGGTTGAGTATCATGCTCACACAAACAAACACACACACACAATGGGTTTCATTCACATGCATTTGTGCGTGCATCTTTACTATCTTTACTTTTTTAAAAGGGACCTATAATTCCCCTTTTACAAGATGTAATATAAGTCTCTAGTGTCCCCAGAATGTGTCTCTGAGGTTTCATCTCAAAATACCCCACAGATCATTCATTATTGCTTAAATTTGCCCCTATTTGGGTTCGAGTAAAACACAGCGTTTTTGTATGTGTCCCTTTAAATATAAATGAGCTGCTGCTCCCGCCCTGCTTTCCAAAAAAGGGCGGAGCTTTAACAGCTTGTGCTTCGGTTGCTCGACAACAACAAAGCTGGAAAATCTTACGCAGCCAAAATTGCGATTGTCTGTAACGGTGATTGTTTTGACAACAGACAGTATGATAAAAAAGCAAAGGAATAATGTTTCTGTTTTTAACACATTGTTGTGTAAATGCACCCTTAAATAAAGGACACTTGTGCTATTATTAGTGCATGAGAGTCAGTGTTTGTGGCTCAGCTGATCTTTATTATCGAGTACACCATGTTTTCCTTCCTCTCAACACGCTCATGAACTCACAAAGCCAATTGTTTACCATGTGCTAACAGGCAAATGAGCGCATGCCAGAGTTGTCGAGGGAATAAACAACACCACAGTATGTACACTCAGCACAGCTCTGAATAGTTAGTAAACAGACATTGGGAAACTCCTTAGTACCACTCAAGTCTGAGTAAAGGGTTCCGTCCAATGGTTATCATGGGAATGATGCTCAGTGACCGCACACTGTAAGCAGGAAATCTCTCAGATGAAGACATGCTGACAGAAATGTGCATTTGAGGGCTTTTCAAAGAGAAGCGGATGATTAATCTATCAGAGATGTTGATTTTCAATTCTCCCTATTCAGCAGAAGAGCCTAAATGATGTTTGGAAGACATTTATTTAAATCAAACACTAATGGTTTGTTATTTCAGAAAACGTGAGGCTCAGCTTTATTGGTTCAAATGTTTTTGAAACATGCGACACGTCTGCATCCAAAATAAACAAATCTGTTTGTTAAATCAAAAATATCAGAATAATTTGCACACCTAAAGAGACCCCCCCCGTACCTATTTTCTAGTCTTCATTAAACCAAAGCTCCTTCAACTGGGACTATATAGCTGTGAGAGGTACTTAAAAGGTAATATTCTTTTTTTATATTTCTGCATCTATGAACCTGATGTATTATATATAATAAATTGATAATAGTAATAGTCTATATTTATTTTTACTTGTGGAGTTTGCTTGAAACTATGCAACTTTTTGTAGTAATACAGCTTCATCGGCCAACGTTTATAAGGACTATACAGCTGTAAGAGGTTCTCAAGTAATTTTTTTAAACATTTCAACATCCATGGTCCTAATTTATTATCCATTATTAGCTGATAATAATAATAATACAAAGTTATTATTAATTCTTTTATTTATTTATATATTACATAATTTCATACAATTTTATTGGTGTTAGCCTGGCCGCTGTGCATAAATCATGACACAATCCTGGAGAATGTCGAAAGGCCTGGAAAAAATCATGGTAAATAAAGTGAAAATAAAATCTTAATGCTAGGGAGAAGGCATGGAAATTCTTAGTCAATATGAGTTTTTCCACTTCAGGATACATTTGCATTGTGAACTACTTTGTTGTGCAAACCTTTTACTACTTTTGTATTTTGCATAAAAGTTAGTGCATATAGAGCACTAAATATGTAACTCAGAAACTTATGAAAAGTACCATGACGTTGACCATTATAACACTTGTGACACATCAAATTTAGCTTGTGATCTGTCAGATCCGTTGAAGAAGTGCATACAAACAAACCTTCACAGTCTGTCATAAAAAATCTCACACTCTCCAGACCACCCGATGGCTCTCCATCCCAGACATCATTAACAGGCGTTTGAAGGAAACGAACAATGACATCATGCCGTGTGATCGCTATAAGGACGACACTGAGAACGCAGTATTAAATGTCTACGAGAAAGCACAACTTGATCGAGTGCTCTTAGATCACACACCCTTGTTCATGTATTGCATGAGAACACACTCTTCATTCTGAAAAGAAATGTCAGTTCTGTAATGGAAGTGACCAAGATAATATACTGCAGGGATCATATTAAAAGTCACCCTTTGGAACTTGTGCGAGCGTACTATTGCAGCTCCTTTTGTAGTTGATAAGATACAAATCGGAAGTAAGGGAACTGCTCTTGGATCGGTTTGAAAGCTTTTTCTTCTCACAAAACCAAGCCACTTTCTCCAAAATCAGAACTGTTCAACAAAACCAGAAGCGTCTATTTTCAGAGTAGTTACATGAGAAACTGCAGTCATGCGTTGATGCAGACTCACCATCAGGTCTGAGATCATACAGCCTGTTCTTAAGATCTTCCTGGCAGGTCTTCATTCTGTTAGAGGGTGCAATGTAGGTTTGAGGCTGAATTGAGGTCAGCGACAGAAATCTGTGTACCGTAATAAAGGGATTGTTGAGAAAAGGTAATCAAATCAAGGCGATCTTATGCGTTGAGATTTGTGCATTCTCTCAAATTAATAATAATTATTGTTAAATGTTTTAACGCTGCTTAAACCATTTTTATTCACTAATGCAAACATGTTCACTTTGAGCATGAAACGTTTTGCTCGTGATATGGTGTCATGCTCTGGCTTTTTTTAAAAATATAAATTTGGTAAACATATACCAAATAGTAATAAATCCAGAATGTAAAAATATACAATTTACTCCACTTTCCTGCAACACTGCAAACTTGCAACAAGTTTGTGTTCTTTTAATTCAGCCAAGACATCATTACAGGACTTATCAATCTTCTATTAGTCACACATCTTCATGTGAAATGAATTCACAGGTCAGAGTCCACTAAACTTTATCTTTGGAAAGCAGAAAAATGCAAAACTTCCTCACATGAACTTGAGTTTTCTGGTGTATATGAATGGAAGTGAATAATTCAAATATTTCAATTTTTGCATATTATTTAATCTTTTGGTAAAAAGATCTTAAAATAAACTAACAGACAACTCTCTTAGTACAAGGGGGAATTGTGTTTGTCTGCTGTGTTTTGCTATTTGCACTACAAACCGATGTGTTAATGATTAAAATAATAAGTTATCGATGATAATACATTATGATATTTTTTAATACATTCTTAAAATTGATAAATAATTTTATCATGACAGTTTGCAATATCAAGCAGCATAATAAACTATTTTTGTACTGCTAAAATACTTGGAAGCGGATGATAGCTTAAGCCTCACAAATTCAAGTTAAAAATGGCCTGTTCTTACTTTAAAATTAAAGTCGATATGCTGGATAAAATGTAATTGCATTTTTATAGTTGGTCTGTTTTGTGTTTAACCTTTCCAGTGTTCAGAGGAGAAGAAAGAAACGGAGGAGAACAGTGATGCAAGCAAATCGGAGATCAGCCTGGTCTATGAGATTGCCCTTAAGAGGAACCTGCCTGTTAACTTTGAGGTAAACTGAGCCAATTTCATTTTTTTAAGAAATGTAACGCTCTTCAGGAAATTTTATCAGTAATTTTGATTGCAACGTTCTCTCCAGTTCTAGTGACCCCATCCAGCCCATTAATCATTTTCTTACTTTGTACTACAAACACAGCGCAACCTCAGTGTCAAATGTTATTGCTAGTTCATTGGAATCAAAACCAATTAAGCTGGAAGTAACTCCAAATCATTGTTAGCTTCTACATGGGCAGCTGACATCTAAGAACCCGTCCTTATTGCAGTTGAACCTGATTTGAACCACTCTTTATATGCAGCAACTTCAAACGTATATAGCATTCCTGACATTAAACACACAGGAGTCTCCACTGACCGTGAATTCTACTAGATTTTGACGTTAACATGTTGCTAAGCTAACTGCTATACTCTTACAAGCATAAAATTACACTGCACGCTCAAATATTGGCTACTCTTAGAAATATAAACTTTTATCTATACATTTTAATACTAATAAAATCCACCATCTTGAATTAAATTTTTCCCCACTGAACTCATCACAGTGCATTCTGGGACTGCCTTTTCAGTGTATGATGTATGAGAGGCGCCTTTTTTGAATTGTTTTCTATTGGCAGTGAGCGTTCTGCGTGCCGTTTATGCGCCCTCGTGTTTTAACCGCCTGCTGCGCCTCGTGTTTTTGCAGGAGCGCTCGGAGCTCCTGAAGTTGGGAAAAAAAAAAGCAATTCTGAGCAGAAAAGCACCCGACGTCATTCGCGTTTTTTTCCATTGTCCAATTGATTGAATGGAGAGACGGGCTTTCCGGACGGATGATGGATGTTTACAGCTCTTTAGACACTGCAAAGATGGAGCCCTTTGCTTGTAACATACATTTTTTTTTAAATTTAAGTTTCTACTTTATATTATACAGTTGAACAGCAAACCAAAGGGCGCTCGCGCTACACTGACAGGACAGCTGATTCAGTGGTTGCCTGTCAACATAAATAACCACAGCGCACTGCTCTTTTTTTTCTAAAATCAATAAAAAAGGCAGTGTGGTGCACCTCACGTTTTCAGACCTGAAAAACGTGTTCTGTGTGATCGGAGGACATCTAAAAGAGGGTGTCTTGAATTTTTTTCAGCAGTCTTTGTGTTAGGAGCATACCTAAAATGTAAATGTAAAATAGTCTCTCGTCTCAAAGGGTTTTGGAATAGCATGAACTTTTTCACTGTAATTTTTTTCCCCCTGCCCTTCAAGTGTCTGTTCCATTTTAATCAAATTCATACATCAAAATATTCTTATATATCCGTTCAATCGATAAATTGAAAATTACTAGCTTCGAGTAAAGAGGATAAAGTGGGGAAGTGATTATATTAAACACCTATTCTTGGTCAAGCCTCTGTCAGCATCAGTTAAATCCGGTAATTGTAATTGCTTTAACACTTAAAAGCATTTATTTTGGGAAGGAGGTCAATTTGGACAGAATTCAAAATCAGCATTTCATTAAAGAGCTGCATCAATGACACTTTAAATCAACACAAACCTCTACATTCAACACTAGAGGAAATATGAGGAGCTCTATAGCCTCACTACTACTGCATCAGTGTTTATTTTAAATGATTTTCCACGGCTGTCTCCAACTTCATAATCTGCAATCATCTGCTTGGCTTTGTTCAACTCGAATCTTCCTGACGTACGTTCTCCAAGAATCCCTTGTTCTTTGCATGCAGTTTGTTTCGTCTGGGGACCCCAATCTAATGGCATTTGGACACTGTAGCTTTTTCTTTTTTTCTTTCTTTAAATTTTGGACTGTAAGTCATCTGTGAGAGCCTGGACTGGTTTCAACCTTGTTAGATCTTTTCAGGAATTTTCTCCCCAGCTATTTGTAGGAATGGAAATGTTTTTTGTTCTTGATTCAATTAGCATGCAAAAGTGGAATATTACAGTGTTACTATGCGAGAGAAACCATGAAGAAAATAATTTGTTGTTCAAAGATGTGGAACACATGAAAGCTTTTAAAGGTTATAATGCCCTTTTTACAAATACCCCACACATCATTTATTATAGCTTGTCAAATTTGTCCCTATTTGGGTCCAAGCAAAAATGCACTGTTCTTGTGTTTGTCCCTTTAAATGCAAATGAGCTGCTGTGATGTCACTAACCTGGGAAGAAGCTTCTTGTAGTCCCTACCAGCCATTTGTTGTAGATCATAAACAGCAAATTCTTTAAAAGAAAATATCTCCCTTTGCATTGAACTTTAAGCATCGTAACTTTGCAGATAGTGTTTATACTCAAACAACAACATTACACACTAACTAAAGTTAAAATAGGGAAATCATAATCAACCACCCCTTTTAAATAGCCCCAAAATTAAAATTCTGTTATCATTTACACAACCTAATGTTGTCCTAAACCTGTGTGACTTTCTTTCTGTGGAACACCATAGAAGATTTCAGACTCTCCAGTCCATACAGTGAATTTCAGTGGGGGCCAATCTTGTCCTTCCTTCCTTTCTTCCTTTTGTTCTTAATAAATAACAATAATCATTTTATTTTACAGTACGACTTTAAAATTACTAATATTTATGGCTTTCCTCAATTTACATTTTGGTAGAGCTTTTACTGCTAACTGAGCCGCTCTGAGGCACTGAAATTATTGGATCATGAGCAGCTCATGTGTATAAGAACACAGTGCCCTGCTTCACTCTGAAACATGCAGACATGCAATTAAATATATTATTTAATGAAAACACAACCCTTGTGATTTGATAATCACACTAAGTCATATCGTGATTTTGGTTTTAATTTGAGTAATTGTGTAGCCCTAACAGAAACAAAAGAAAGTCTTACAGGTTTGAAATGAGCTTAGGTCAACCAGAACAGTGTCTCATCTGAAGTCAAGGACCACTCGGTAATCTACACACCTTCACCTTCTTGTCGGTGTCAAACGATATCAAACAGATGCCAACTTCAAAGGGCAAATGCATTAATCACAGTTTCTGTCATGGATGACGCCTTACAGAGGTACAAGAGTGGAACCCATGCCAAGAACCACCCATTGAGTGCATAAGTACCTTCCCTCAGGGAATACACATCAACAATCCATACAAAAGAGCTTTTCTTCATTATATCAGTCCTTGCCATTGTCCTACTCTGGCCTGGTATCCTGCCTTTTCACCAGGCTGAGGACATGGCGGTCTCACTAATACCATATCTCCCCTCGCATCCATGGAGGGGATGAAGAATGATCAACCTCATGTTACAGTGATTCCTTCCTACAACTTGATCTCCGTTGCCAGCCATGCGAGACTGGAGCGCAGACAGAGGAACTGGCCACCATCAGACACGAGAATCAAACACTTGCTGAAACCCCATCGCTGCCTGAGGATGCCATATCATCTGTTGTAGACAACACAACCTCGTCTGCCGCCATGGAGGGAGTCGGACTCCAGTGCCAAGACCTCCTCACAGTCCTTGTTCACCCGATGAGGCTTATTCACCGGCTGGAATTGCCGCCCAACTACCTTTTAGTGTTTTATAGCTGCCTGCCATGGAAAATGTGCCGGGAGGCCAACTTGAGAGTTACCAGGCCTGTTTTGACTTCTTGTTGGTGTAGTTGTAACAACTCATTTTTGTTAATCCCATCTATTAAATGAGTGCAAAATAAGATATAAAAGTGCAGTTCATCCAAAAAATTAAAATTGTCATCATTTACTAACCTTCATGTCATACCTCAAACCTGTATGACTTTCTTTCTGTGGAAAGAAGATATTTTGAAGAATGTTTCAACTGTTTTTTTCCATATAATCAAAGTCAATGTGGTCTGAAAGTGATGGTGACGTTCTTGCATATTTTTTAACCCGGAGATTGTGCTCAAGTCAATTCACTATTAATTTAAAGTAACTGTGAAAGTCGTCAGAAGTCAGAAATGCAAAAATGTTTTTCTTAGTCTTACTTTTTTTGACAAAAAAAGGTTGTTTTATTACATTGACATTTACATATACAGCTATTCCTTATTTTGGGAAAATTCCCTTTTCAAGTTGGAGTAATTTGAGAAATTTCTCAAGAAAAATCTCACAAGTTCACATCTCATTGGAGTCTTGGTCTCTTTTTCTCTGGTAATTTTTGTCCGTTTCATTAAGTTTTGAGTTAGAATTGAGTTTGTTGTATAATCAGAGACTGTGAGTACAGTTTTGATCTAACTTAGTGCCGTCCTAGATAAATCACCACTTTCAACCCATGGAATAGACCTTGAGGGAGTTCCCTCAATGATGAACTTGCAGCTTTAAGCCCTTTTCCTTCCTCCCCACACCTCATCCTCTTAAGAGAGCTTAGAACGATATGATGATATTTCCAAGAGAGAAGTATAGCAGAATTTCGTCATTTCATTATAGAGTGATGCTCACCCGAAGGAATTCTCAATACTTATGTAACATCTAAGTGTGATGATCAAATGCATTCCACATCAAGGTTTAGTAAATATTGGGTTATGCTGCTCTGTCATGTGTGCGGGAAATACACAGTGCTCTCTTGTGTTCCTCAGTTCCTGGCCATCTTCAGATGAAAGCCCAGATTGTCGAGGATCAGAAGCTTACAGATGAAGATTAATGATATTTGTCTACGCTTCCAATCATTCATAATAACTGTCTTGAGCTGTAAAGAAAAAGTTCTCCCAGAAATTACATTTCTTTCAACATTTACTCACCCTCATGTTGTTTGAAACCCGGATGATTTTCTTTCCTCTGTGAAGCACTAAAGGTGACAGTGAATGGGAACTGGGGCAGTCAAGATCAAAAAGCACCATAAAAGTACTGTAAACAGCCCATATTTATAGTTTTCTTTATTCACTTATAGTTTCTACATTTTGTATATTTGTACGTTGCATATATTCAGAAATATATTCATGTGTGTGTATGTATGTATGTATATATATATACAGTTGCTGGTCATATAATTGGAATATCATCAAAAAGTTGATTTATTTCACCAATTCCATTCAAAAAGTAAAACTTGTATATTATATTCATTCATTACACACAGACTGATATATTTCAAATGTTTATTTCTTTTATTTTTTATGATTATTACTGACAACTAAAGAAAATCCCAAATTCAGTATCTCAGAAAATTAGAATATTACTTAAGACAAAGAGAGGATTTTTAGAAATCTTGGCAAACTGAAAAGTATGAGCATGTACAGCACTCAAAATTTAGTTGGGGCTCCTTTTGCCTGAATTACTGCAGCAATGCGGCATGGCATGGAGTCGATCAGTCTGTAGCACTGCTCAGGTGAGAGCCCAGGTTGCTCTGATAGTGGCCTTTAGCTCTTCTGCATTGTTGGATCTGGCATATTGCATCTTCCTCTTCACAGGTTAAGGTCAAGCGAGTTTGCTGGCCAATTAAGAACAGGGATACCATGGTCCTTAAACCAGGTACTGGTTGCTTTGGCACTGTGTGCAGGTGAAATGAAATCTGCATCTCCATAAACTTGGCCAGCAGCAAGAAGCATGACATGCTCTAAAACTTCCTGGTATACGGCTGCGCTGACCTTGGACCTCAGAAAACACAGTGGACCAACACCAGCAGATGACATAGCACCCCAAACCATCACTGATTGTGTAGCCTACAGAAATAAACTGAGAGACCATTTAAAGGCCTTTGCAGGTGTTTTTAGTTAATTAGCTGATTAGAGTGTGGCACCAGGTGTCTTCAATATTGATATTCTAATTATACATATATATATAATTATAACACCCATATATATGTATGTATATATGCGTACATTTACATATACGTGTGTGTATATATATATAAAATACATGCATACATACATGTACACATGTATGTATATGTAGATAGATAGATAGATAGATAGAGATATAGATGGATATATAGACACACACACACACATATATGTATATGTTTGTGTAGTTGTTTAGACCTGAAATATTTGACCCAAATTTAATCATAGTTTTCGGAGATGCGAGCTCCTGGCCGTCAGCGGCTGTTCAGTGCTCGTATACCCGCCGAGAACAGCTTCATCTCGGCCAATGCTTCGGGGATTTGCAGCTGGCTCTTATAGTGGTTAAACATGAGAAATAGTTCTTTTTGGGTACATAAAACTGGCAATCCTTGGTTTTATTAATCTATTACTCGCTCCACAGCAAATCGAATTGGGCTATGTTAAATTTAATATTTTAGTATTAATTATTAAACCGACTGTGTCGGTTGTAACAACTCATCCAACCAAGCTCTATTCATGTTATCATAATTCTTCAACCAATTGCATGATCAAAATAATTCAAATTGCGCTTTTCGGAAATATACTGCTTATTACGGTAACTTCTTGTTTTCTGTCAGCAAATGATAGCAGCTCCATGTTGGCGCTTCTTCTCTTCAGTTCACTCCACTTATTTTCTTTAGGGTTCAGGTCAGGGGACTGGGACGACCATGGGAGAAGCTTCATTTTGTGCTCAGTGACACATTTTTGTGTTGGTTTTGATGTTTGTTTTGGATCATTGTCTTGATGCAAGATCCAAACATGGCCAATTATTTCCAGCAGAAGCGTTTTGATTTTGATTTTTCAGGTTTTGATTTTTTTTTTGTGGTTAGGTTTGCTGCCAAAAAGCTCTTTTTTTTTTTTTTTTTTTTTTCCATCTGACCATAGAAGCCGGTCCCGTTTGAAGTTCCAGTCTTGTCTGACAATTGAATATGCTGGAGATTGTTTCTGGATGACAGCAGAGGATTTTTCTTGAAACCCAACCAAACAACTTGTGGGGATGTAGGTGCTGTTTGATCATTTTTTTTTTAGGCTTTCTGAGACTCAAGACTCAACAAATCTCTGCAATTCTCCAGCTGCAGTCCTTGGAGAGTCTTTGGCCACTCAAACTCTTCTCCTCACTATGCATTAGGAAGATAAAGACACGTCCTCTACCAGGCAGATTTTCTCTGTTTATTTGCTATATACTGTATATATAAAAATAATAATTTATATCTTATACAAATATTATATTTTTGTTAATAAAATACACAGTACACACACATTGTGTCAACAAACTTTTATTTTGGATACGATTAAATGCAATTAATCATTTGGCAGCACTACTTTTTTCAGCCATTTTCATTCTCTTTCAAGAACTGCAGGAACATTCACAGAATTTCTCCTTTTATTTTGCATGGAAAAAATAACAGTGTACAAAGTTGGAACAACATTATAGTGGTTTATAACAACAATTTTCATGGATGAACACGTTTTTAAAGCTGTGCCTTTAAGGCATTGCATGGGTTTTTTATATGGAATGGGCATCCAATCTTTGTTTATGTTAGCCATGAAGCTTATTGAAGTTTGCCACTGTATTTGAATCAGACTTGATAATTTTCATTAGTTTTGTGTGGTTGTCTGGCTCCTCTCAGCTGAGCTTGTTTCACTGGAGTGTCACATGTTTGTATGAATGCCAGAATGGTCATGTGTGTGAAGAGAGGATGTGAGGAGGGAGTCTCTGGAGACGGATAACTTTCAGTTCTGACTGAGCACATAGAGGCCCACCCTCAGCTGTGTATGTGCGTCTGTGTGAAACTCAATCCCCCCAGTGTTGCTCTTAAAGAGCTCAGAGCAGCTCACCTGTTCTGTTGACCATCTTGATGATGTCACAGGAAGTAAATACGATTACATGTGCATTACATTAAATTTTGGTTTCTCACGACATGTATTCTTGAGAAATGGATATTAGTAGTGGAACAGAGGATGAATATTGAGCACAAAATTGTGACACACGGAAATGCAGTTTGATTGGTTGTGAATAAAATTACTGATTTTATTTACTCTGATCAGTCATAAAACAATAACTCAAATAATTTTAATATTTTTTTTGTATTATTTTGAATTGGCATTCATTTGATCAGTTTATCATCAGTTTTTAAATTTGAGCAACTTTATTATTTACTTTTGTCATTTTTATTATCTGTTTTATTATTTCTAATTTTAGCTTTAATTCATTTTTATTTCAGGTTTAGAAATTTTAGTCCTTTTGTTTTAAAGATACAATAATAAAATATATTTTAAATAAAAAATGATGCTTTTGTCTTGCAAAAATGGAAAGCCTCTCGATTCTTGTTTACAAACTTAAAATGTTTTTAAGCCTGCATTAATTTGTGTGTGCTTCTGATTTATATTCATTCATATGCATATTCATGTATATTCATATTCATATATTCATACTTATTGTGTGTGTGTTTAAGAACCAGGTGCAGTCTCTTCAGTTTCAATTGGTCTCTCTCCCCATATAAGTTATCGATCCGGGTGTTAAAGCGGACAGCTCGAGTGCAGTGAGTCTAATTAACAGTATTCCCATTTGCTGAGAAGGAGGAAGAGAAAGGGCAGAAGGAAGAGAGAGTGAATCAGACATGGCCTAAGGGGGAGAGAGAAAGAGAGCATGACTGGAATAACTGCTGTTCCCACTTCTGCATGCATACGTTGTTCTCTTGTGTAACATGTTCATTACATGCCCCTCAGGTGCTGAAGGAAAGCGGACCCCCACACATGAAGAGTTTCCTCACACGTGTGACGGTGGGGGAGTTCTCAGCTGAGGGTGAGGGGAATAGTAAGAAACTCTCCAAAAAGAGAGCGGCCCTCTCCATCTTACAAGAACTGAAGAAACTGCCAGTCCTTCCTGTGGTGGAGAAACCCAAAGTGCATTACAAGAAGCGGCCCAAGACCATATTAAAGGTGGGTAGATTTAGGAGCAGAACTAATTCCATAGTGGTGGATGTAACTGGAATATTACATTGATGTTTTAATTCTCTAGTTTTGTATGAATGTATTATGGGATGGATTTTGGAGGGTGTTAAAGGTGAAGTGTGTAATTTCTGCACCACTAGCGGCATCAAAAGGAATTTCCAAATTAAAGGGTTCATACTTGTATAAATTCCAACATCTACTGTACCAACAACCCTATCAATGAATAAAGTGCAAATTCTATCATCAATGAATTTTTTTTATGGAGATAAATAGTTTTTATTGAGATTTTTGTTAAAAAAAATACAGTAAAACGAAGTAATATTGTGCAATATCATTACAATTTAAAATAACTGTTAAATAATGTTTGAATATATTTTGTTATTTATTTCTTTGCAACATCATTACTCCAGTCTTCCATATCACATTCAGAAATCATTTTAATATGCTGATTTGATCCTCAATAAATACTTCTTATTACATTATCTCATATCAGTGTTGTTGAAAACAGTTGTTTTTTCTTAAATCTTTTTTAATGAATATAAAGTTGAATATAAGGCTGAATAAAAGTATGCATTTCTTTAAAAAAAAAAAAAATCTTGCTGTCCCCAAACTTTAGAATAGTAGTGTATGTTTTAAAGAAATTGTAAGAAAGTGTAGAATTTGATCCGTTTATGGTTCAAGTCATGCCTGATGATCAACCAACTCCCAGAACCTGAAGGAATAGTTTACTCAAAAAAGATAATGATTTCCATATAATGAAAATGAATGGGCATTGAGTCTGTCAACTCAAAAAGAATCATAAAAAATGTCATAAAAGTGGTCCACATGGCAGTACTATATTCCAAATCTTCTGAAGCCATATGCTTTTTGTTCCAAACAGATTTGATTGAAGTGAATGTCATATTCATTGAAAATATTTGTCATTTTGGAGTTAGACATAGTCCTAATATATTTTCATTAAATGGAAATATGTTCAGAAATTCACTTTTGTGTTGCACAGAAAACCGGGAACAACATGAGGGATCTCATTTTGGGTTTTTGGTTCTTTTAATTCATTCAGGCTTTTCATTCTCTTTTGAAACGTTAGAAATCTTTGAAGCCTTTTACATTATACAGATGTTTATTGCCTCTCTCATTCACTCACTCACTCAGTCAGTAATTCATTCACACACCCTCATTCACTCTTTTGTCATTCTCCTGACAGGGTTACTGACGTGAACATTAACCAGCCGTCCGTCTGTCCCTCTGCTTCTTTATCTGTGTCTCTCATCCTCATTCTCATTTTCTTTTTCGTTCTCAATTTCTCTCAGACAGGACCAGAATACGGACAGGGCATGAACCCTATTAGCAGACTGGCTCAGATTCAACAGGCCAAAAAGGAGAAGGAGCCAGAATATATGCTGCTTTCAGAGAGAGGAATGCCCCGCCGTAGAGAATTCATCATGCAGGTAAATTTAATAAGAGAGGGAATCAGGAGGTATAAAGTAAAAGAAAAAACTTTGAGGCCGAGGGAGGGAGTGAAGGACAGATGAGTCCTGCGCAAACACTGATAACCTCCCACTGTGCAATCTGTCTTAATCAGAAAGACTGTCACCTCCTCTGGCTCTGATTACCACTGACCTTCAGCTCTGTCAAAGTCAGGCAGAGACTCTTTTTACACACACACACACACACAGATGCTCATTCAATCTTGGAAATGTCAGCTCATTACGGTCGTTAATGGATAATTAGTCTTAATTTAGGTAATTTAGGTGACGACAATAACTTGCCCATGTAGTGTAGGTCCAAGCACATTTCAGGTTTAAACACACAACTTTGTGCAAAATCTTCTGCCCAGCTCAACAAATATGCGTATTTATGCCCTTGACCTCTTGCATGAAGGTATATGCAAATCCCAGGCATGCATGATTATTTACTGTTGGCTTGTTTTCTTTTCCTGATTGTTCTCTGCATCACACATATGCACTTAGTACACATCACATCATGGGCTGATGTCCGCTGGTTTATTACAGGTCATTAAAACAACAATAACTGTATTGCTTGCTGCCCAGTGAAAAAATTGACTTTACGTCATACAGTAAAAATGAAGCCCCCTGTAGTCATAAAGGCAGTGCCTAGTCCCTGTGAAAAAAAGACGCACAAATACTAGCAGAATTGGCTCAAAATCACCTCAGATTTCCACATACGTTTTGAAATGCCTCCAACTTGGATCTGCTTTTGGACTCTAGTTTTGGATCTTAAATCATGATAGAATCTTAACCCTGGGCTTGATGACCAATCTGAACTTTTAGAGCTTAGCTCATTTACACTGAGATATCTGCACTTGTTGTTTGAGCGTTTTGTAGTGTAGTATGTGGAGAACAGTAGATTAGAGCAGAATTGAGTATAGAGTGGAGTGGAAGAGAAGTATAGGATAAAGTGCTGTAGATTAGAGCTAAATATAATAGTATACATTGGAGTCGAGTAGAGTAATATAGATTAGTGTTAAAAGGGTATATTTGTATACAGTTGAATGGAGTAGTACAAGTAGGATAGGGAAATATATAGTAGTGTGGAGTAATATAAAGTTGAAAGGGTAGATTGCGTAGGATTGAGTAGTGTAGAGTAGAAGGAACAGAATAGTATATAGTAGTGTGGACCTGAAATGGTAGAGTAGATAGGATACATTAGATTTGTATAAAGTAGTGATGCATGGATCCGATATTGAGTATTAGCATTGATACTGCGTCATTTGCCGGATTGGGTATCAGTCAGATAGGACAGATCCAAATCCAAAACTGTGCTCCGCAAAAGGCAAAAAACACATTGTAAATCATCATGAAAGTTTTCATGCTCTATATTCCGAGTCTTCCAAAGCCATTCAATTACATTCGAAAGGTATTGTAAAGTTGTATGTAGTAGAGTTGTATAGAGTAGGGTAGAGTTGTTAAATGGAGTTGTGAAGACTAGATAAGAGGAATTGGATTAGAATAGATAGGATAAAGTAAAGTTGTATGGAGTATAGTTGTATAAAGTACGGTAGAGTTTTACAGATTATGGTAGATTGGATAGAGTTGATAGATGGGGTAGATGGGAGCAGATCAGAGTTAAATAGAATTGCATGGCATAAATTTGTACGTGGTTGAATGGAAATGTCGACTAGATAGGACAGGATGGTTTGAAGTAGAGTAGGTAATAAGTGGTAAAAAGTGACGAAAGTGAAAGTGACATGATGCGAAGACCAAGTGTGGTAACCCATACTTAGGATTTGTCCTTTGCATTTAACCCATCCAAGTTAGTGCACACATTATCAGGATTGAGTAGTGAACACACACACACACTGCAAACCCCGGAGACACACACAGGAGCAGTGGGCAGCCATTTGCTGCAATGACTGGCGAGTGATTGGGGTCATGGGTATTAAGGGTGGAAGAGAGTGCTGTCCATACCCCCCCCCCCCCCCCCACACACACACCTACATTTTCCTACTGGTTTTGAGAATTAAACCTGCAACCTTCTGGGTTACAAGTCTAACCAACAATTAGGCCAAGACTGCCCTTAGCGGAATGGAATTGTATAGAATAGTGTAGAGTTGAGGTTGTAATAGTTAGGGTTGAGAAGTTAGGGTAGGGTAAAATATACTCTATAGTTATATAGAATACTATGGCATAGAGTACACAACTCTGCTCCATTCAACTCTGTATTAGACTAGATACAATGGATTGAGAGCAGAAAGGATTTTGTAGAGCTAAGTAAATTAACATATAGTGGATTAAAGTAGTACAGAATAAATTATATAGATCAGAGTGGAGTGGAATTGAGTGAAGTAGAGTTGAGTACAGAAAAAACTTAGCAGCAGTATTTCAGAAGCAGAAGTGGTACATTGAACACTGTGGTTAATGAAGCAAAATCATGTTGAGTGTCATTCTGAATGATCTGTCAGAGGCTCATCCAGCATTACCACACACGTAAACAAGTACCAAGGAGCATCCAAGTTGGAAAAGTTTCTCTTCCCTGTCTCCCGTCCGATAATCCCTCGCTTTAAAGCACTCTGTGCATCTCTGAGCGTGCGGTAACGCAGCCTCTAACTGATTCTCCATGCTCCTTTCACTGTCGCATTAGACTCTGCTTGTGTGTGTTTCTTTTGTGTTTCCCAGTCGCTTCTAAAATTTCCACATTGTTCCCTCTCTGGTCTGTGGGCATCAATACGTGTCTGTTTTCAGGTTTTCAGGCCCACACCATCTCTCCCCACCTCCTGCTTTGCTCCTTATAAATATGAAAAGATGGTTGTCTGGGTTTGGAGATAGATTGACAACAGCAAAAATTCTTTTTCTTCTTATTTTCGAACTATTAGAAAATATAGTACTATACCGAGGGGTTGTTGATTTTGTTTTCTGCCAGATTCTGATCTGCTTATAGTTTGCTCATCTATTTTCTCATTATTAATAGGCAGTATAGCCATTTTTTTTACCCTTGAGACCACATTTGGTGTATTGTTGCTTTTTTAATTAACGATGCTGACCTTAGTATCTGTAGGATGTGCAAACGCATTCAATTTAATGTAATCCATTTAGTCATCAGTGCTTCTCGATGTTAATGAGTTAGTTACAATTTTACAGTTATGGCAAACATCCAGAAAGCACTAAACATCCACTGCTGTCTGCATGTTTTGTTGGCAGGTGAAAGTGGGTACCGAGGTGACCACAGGAACTGGACCCAATAAGAAAGTGGCCAAGCGTAATGCAGCTGAGGCCATGCTCCTTCAACTGGGCTACAAGGCTTCTACACCATTACAAAACACTCCGGAAAAGGTCAGTGCTGGGGAAGCTACTTTGAAACTTTTAAGCTACAACAGCTAGCAACTATTAAGTTACGACTTCCCTGTAATTTAAATTAGTCAATGTAGTTGGCTACACTAAAGCTACAAAGGCATCAAAGCCAATGTCATAACTATTTTAAAAGGAAAATTTCTTTTAAATCATGCTACTATTAGGTTGCATTTCACATACTTTCATAATCAAAGCAGTATTTATCGCAAAAACATTATACTAATGAAGTATCTCAATTAATGTATTACGTTCATTTATTTAAATATTTGGGTTTAATTATTTATTTCACTACCAAAAGTGAATATTATTGTGATGACGGTAGTGATAGTAATTAATTTGTTGTTTTGTAACTGAATATTTGAAGTGAACCATCCAAAAATGTTTAAGACTTTCCTGTTTTCTTTTTTTACATTTTAGTAACATTTCTGTTAGATGTCTCTGATTAGTCCCAATAAAGTAAATGAAGTAGTTAATAAATATATAATAAATAAAATCAATTGTAAGATTAAATATTTATATTTAATTATTTATTTTACCTTCTGAAAAGTATTTATTGGGATGACAATGATGATAGAATTTTTTCTATGCAAATGGTTGTTGCAGAAAAACCACCTGGAGGGAAAAAAAACAATCTTTTTGCTAAAATGCTTCCCTTTTTTAAACTGTCAGTAAGAAAAAATGAGGTCCTTTTGTAGAACGTCAACTTTTAATTAAATGCATTTACATTTAGGTAACAATTCTATCAGATGTCTCTCTCGTTTAATCAATTATCCCGTCCGTTGCCACATTCATAATGAACAGCATGACGGAGGTATCAGTGAGAGAGGATGTATACTTTTGTATCATCACGTTGCTGCTGCTGCTTTCAGTGCCCACAACCTTAATCTTAAAATCTCCCATCTACTTAGTCTTTGCAAGTTAGTGACACTTATGCTGTGATGTCTCAATTTGGTTGGGATTCTTCCTTTCTAATGGAAACAAGGGAAAGCGACTTGTCTGACATGCATGAAAAAGGGTTTGCTAAACTGGCCCCATCTCTCTCTCTTTCCATTTCTTCCCGCTCCTCTATTATCTTAACATTGGCTACAGATGGACAACAAAGGCTGGAATGGACAAAGGGCTGTTTTTGCTGAAACAACAACCAACAGTAAGTGTTTTTCTCTCCGTCTGTGTTTCTCAGTATAGGTGATGCCAGGCCGTTTAATCTATCTGACTGATTAATAAGGAACCCAGTCGGCTCAATCTCAAACTCGCTTCTATGAAGAGCCTGTGAATTCTTCCTATTCACGTAGACTTATGTGCTTTCCCAGGGGGTCTGTGAGACCACTGTATTAAACGCTCACACACACATTAACCACCCAAACAGTTTTCCCGGGTACAACCGTGGTCTTCCAGATGGGTTTACACACACACCCCCTCACACACACACATCCATTGTCCACCAAAATAGTGCTGTGTGCCTACGTTTCCACTGTCTTTGAGAGACGAGCAATGACGTAACTGACTATGTTACTATGACCTGCCTACAAACAAACATAGCACATCACTGACTTTGTTTATGGGCATTGTGAATATATTTTAGCATCCAAAGTAATCGAATCACTGTCTTGCGTAATCACAAGCTGCTTTTGATGCGGTTAGAGTTGTAATGAGTAAAAATCATAGCAGTCACTTCACACGTATGATATTTGTAAATAAAATCATTTTAGACAGATGGAGAAACAAACAGAAGTAAGACATACACAGAGTGTCTGTCAATTGAACATCTCTGTAAACAGTTTCATGATTATAATGGCAGTGATCTAGTTTTGTTTTGTTGTTTTGAACTTGCGGACATTATTGCACCCCTGGCCTCTGGCGTTATTGGTTCCTGGTTCAATTTTTCCTGGCTAGAACTGTCTATTTTTCTACTGTGAAAATGTGCGTATCTGGCAATAGATGACACTTGACTTGAAAACTATATGAAATTGCATGATAACAAACAATTTTCTTAAGTAAAAATCATTGTCAGATGCTAAAACAGCCCTAACAGCAGGTTGCAGGAACGTTAATGCAGAGTGATATGAACAACATCTTTGTATATACAACGTCCCTCAGTGAATCTGCAATGAGTGCATTGTGTAATTAAGCCTGCAGTTTTGTTGCTTACTCGATTTGAAGCAGTGTTTGACAACTGTTTTGAATGAATTGATGAAAACAACAGCTTCTCTAAATCATCTCTAAATCAGGTCACTCGTGGTCTAATGTTGGAGTGTGTTTGACCCAACTATGTAGTGGCATTCCTGGAACTTGCACACATGCTGATGAAAGCTCTTGGCTGATGGGAAATTCTTTATTATAGTGATTGTGGCAAGCATTTTGTTTTCTTTCCCGCAATTTTCTACAGGTAATTCAACTTGAAACACTTAATGCCACTGCATTCAAAAGGTTTTAAAGATCATTTCAGCCTTAGGTGTAATGCCTGTTTTTCATATTTATAATCCTTATCTCCTCTTGGCTTACAGTATACTGTTAAAAATCTCCTTGACGTTCATCATTTCCATACTAAATTGTAATTAAATTAATATTCCAGGTTGAGTTCAGTTCAAACTCAATCAGCATTTTTTATTTTTTATACTTAAAATGAAAGTAAATGGGGATAATTTGTAAGTATTAAAAAACACTAATTTATGACTTAAACAGCTTTACAGCCCAAATAATTCACTTGTTTTGACATGAGATTTCGTGAAAGGTCTTTTGTAAAATTTCAAGCTTCACATATTTGCTTTTGAATCCTCCCAAAATTGACCCCTTTCACTTAGATTGTAAGTGCCTCACCATAACCTTGATTTTTTTTGCTTTTTGTAGGGACTGTTTTAATTTTTTTTATTATTATTTGTGCCAATCAGCATTATGCCACAAAATACTGATCATGCTTCACTTGTTTTGAACCCAAAATTTTCCTTTTAAGCTTTTATTTTTGTTGACTTCTGTTTCAGTACTGAGTTGGTCTTTACACATTACACAAGTCCTGCATCTAAAGCTGCATGTTTACCAAAAAAATGTGCGTTATCCATCTCTTTCTTCATTTCTCTTTTTATCTTTTGGCCTTTGCTCTGTTTTGGAGAGGATCCATTCTCCAGCTTGACTTTGTCACACTGATGTTGTTAGACTCCATCTATCTCCTAATTGACTTCACAGACTTTCTCAACCGTAGAGTCTTTAATGTCAGAATAATGCTTGTTAATTTACGGTTCCTGAGATCTGCCAGTGAGAGAATCAACGTCTCTAAGGGGTGTAAACTCAATTCAGAGCAGATGTACGTGTCAGTGACCTGCGAACTAAGTTTTTCCTTTCCACCCTTGTGAACACAGAACCAGGTTCTCTAAAGCAGATTTATGGTACCTTGTCCATCGCTGCTAAATGTGCAAATTTATCTGCATTTTGATTATGCAAGAGCAATGATTTTGATCCTTAGCTCTGCATTCTTGGGTGTTTCTTCAACTGTGCACATTTTTGGCCGTGTGGACTCTCTGAAAACTCTCACACTCTCATTAGTTGTCCAACAATGTATGTACATGTATCACAGGAGAAATCTGAAATAAAAAAAGATTCTGAATTCTGTAGAAAAAAAAATGTTTCGATCATTTCCACTCCAGTGTCATTTCCACCACATCAAATTATGGGTGTAATGGCATTCTATAGTGGAAATGATGGTGATTTCAATGACATTTTAACATTTTAACATTTTTTTTTCTCTTTTTTTCATAAATAAGATGGCCGGCTCATTTCTTGGCTAGCATTTTAAATAATAATAATAGTTTCACACTCTTTACATCATTTGACAAACTTACAGCTTAAAAATGATGCGCAATAATAATATTCTCCTTTCTAGTGATGTTTGCCTTTGATTTTTCGTTCTTTTCTTCATATTTCATCTCAAGTTAATTACTAATACTATTGTCTTCTGATGAACAAGTACACTATTTGATAACTGTATTAGAATCAAACTTGAATTTGTCACTTACAAAAAAGTGAAAATGTGTTTTAAAAAAAGTTTACTGTTTACTGTTTACTGTTTTAGTTTACTGTTTTTGTTCCTATAGAATGTCAATTTGGTCCAAACCAACATTGGCAAAAGAATTTTTTAATTTTCCCTTTAAAAATACCTCTAGCACCCTAAATGTTTAAATGTCTTCAATGTTACAAATTAGCTAAATGCCCACGATTGGATCTCTCTCTTATGTG
Source organism: Zacco platypus (assembly GCA_038088235.1). Taxonomy (NCBI): domain Eukaryota; kingdom Metazoa; phylum Chordata; class Actinopteri; order Cypriniformes; family Xenocyprididae; genus Zacco; species Zacco platypus. The sequence continues at coordinate 14,529,577 of CM076065.1, read as the reverse complement.
TGTAATGGTACAAGATGAGGGAGACTATGAAACAAAAAGGAAATTTCATCAAAATTGCACATTGAGTCACAGCCGCCGCAGCCATATGGTCTTAGAGCTCTCATAACATGGTGTATTTAAAACAACAAGACAGTGTGTCAGGCATTATTAATCAATTTCCTGCACTGGTATACTGCCCTTGAAGGTTTGAGCTTTTATCCTTTGATGCATTCTTCTGAATCAAAACACAACCCCACAGAGATACATAGCAAATGTGTTATAATTTGTGTGTGGCATAATGAATGGATGAAGGAAATGAGGCGGGAGGGATGGATTATGTATGGGAGGTCTCAGTGTTGTATTGTGTCCCAAAAAGGCATGATTTAGTTCCTGGTGTATGTTTTTGTGTGTGCGTACTTGTATTCCTTACATTGTGAGGACCAAATGTCCCCACAACGTAAGTAAAACCAGTAAATCTTGACAACCAACAAAAGGTCCCCACAAGGAAACAAGCTTATAAATCATACAGAATTATCTTTTTTGAAAATCTAAAATAGCAGAACATTTTCTGTGATGGGTAGGTTTAGGGTTAGGGGTAGTGTAGGGGGACAGAATGTACAGTTTGTACTGTATAAAAATGATTCCGCCTATGGAAAGTCCCCACAAAACACAAAAACACAACGTGTGTGTGTGTGTGTGTGTGTGTGTGTGAGAGAGAGTGTGAGAGAGAAAGAGAGAAAGAGTCTGTTTGTGTGTATAAAGGGAAAAAAAGAAGAGCAGGATTCCATGAAAACTGAATGTATGAGTAAGACAGCACTATGCGTGTGTGTGTGCGAATATGTCAGTGTGTTAGTGTTTAGTGTCTTGGAGCATTGCTTCATTGTGTTGATTTACAGTTGGGCCTTGTGTGTTATCTGTTTTAAATCACAGCTTGGGCCATGAGCTGGCCAATCTCCAGCCCACCATTCTCAAATTCAGCCCATTATACTGGGTGGAACCTGTTGGAAAGGGGAAAGAGAGAGAATGAAAAAAAAGAAAGAAAAATGATGGTGCAGATGGGGTGGTGGTATTGTTTTTTCTTAGCGTTTATGTGCTTTTTGTCGCAATTCCCAATTGATGTCATTCTGGCTCACACCTCTTGTTTTATACCATTATAAGTGTGCATTTTTCTCACGCGGGCTTGGGATGCTGATTTGTGTCAAATGAAATGCATTTTGTTGTGTGACATTTTAAGTTCAATGGTAGTTGCCTCTTTGCCTGTCAGCCTTGTTGAAATGACATCCAAACTGCTGGTTTTCATTTACATTCTCACTCCATGAATTAAAGGGCTGCGTCAACGGCACACTGCAGCGCTTAGAAGAACTGCCTATTTACATTTCTCACAATTTTGTGGGATAATATTTACCAGTTTTATGGTCCGAACACTAAGTTAAATCAGTTGTTGCTTGTTCTTGCTTGTCAGATATTGTGGAGACCAGCCGGCTGCTTTTGGAAACTTCATTCAGGACAGAAAACGCAAACAGGAAGCAGAATCTGTGCACAGATGAGAACATTTGCTGCAGTTGCTCTGTTCCTCTCTTCTTTTTTTTTCCTTTTCACTCTCTACCGGCTTCTGTAAAGACCCCAGAATTAGAGTTTTGTGGCCTTTAGTCCATGTCACTCTGCTTTGAGGTTATGGTTATTTATATGCTGTAGTGTACTCATAAAATATGACAACTTACTTTTAACAGATGGCTGTGTTTAAAATTGACACTTGTCAAAACTGTGTTTTGGGAGTTCATTTTTAGTCCATCTCCTACCCTGAAGTCGAGATTTTTGCCGAGATGTACTAAAAATCAACTCCCAAAACTTACTGCCAAATTCTTAAAACAATTCCTTCAAGAGTCACTCGGTCTATAAAAAAATAGGCCATGTGTTTTACAACACTTCAAGGGTTAGTTCACCCAAAAATGTAAATTCTGTCATTAATAACTCACCCTCATGTCATTACACACACATAAGACCTTCGTTCATCTTCGAAACGCAAATTAATAGATATTTTCGATAAAATCCGATAGCCTGCATTGCTATCGAGTTAATTTACACTTTCAAACACCCAGAAAGGTACTAAAGATATATTTAAAACAGTTCATGTGACTACAGTGGTTCAACCTTAATGTTATGAAGCGAAAAATACTTTGTGTGCCAAAAAAACAAAATAACGACTTCATTCAACAATATCTAGTTAGAAATATTTATTAATATTTCTCAGTTTGTGTTCATCAGAAAGAAGAAAGTTATATACACGTCTAATCCTTTAAGTTTAATCTGGTTTGGAATTGGTAAGATGTGCCTGGACAAAAAATTGATCAGAAAATCGATGTGCCTAATAATTCTGCACACACTGTATATACATACAATATCATTTAAAGGGGTCATGAACTGCATTACTTTATTATTTTAATTAAAATAATAATTTAATTATTTTAATTTCCTAGGATGCACTTATAATGTTAGTAAGATTTTTACATTAAAATCAGGGAAGGAAAAATGCCATTTATTTCTAAATAATTTTTGGTGTCTGTTGTGAGACTTCAGTGTAAACGCCCACCGCTGTGATTGGCTGACATGTTTGCATATGAAAATAGCCAAGTATTACATGTGGAATATTTTTACTATTACAGTTCTCAAGGTTCTCAAGAAAAGTGTTGATTATAGCATTATATTTAGATCGTTGCATGAAAGGTTGCAGTGATGAGCATGTAGGTAATCAGACATGTTGAGTGCATAGAGGCAGTGTTTTCATCATCGTAACTCGATTTCTGCACATTAACGAATGCTTTCATTATAAATAACAGTGCAAACACGATTTAAATAAGAGATTCATTTAATATAATAGGAGTTCTGGCAAGAGGTTTAGATTTTTAATTTCGTACTGTCTGCAAATCCAATGCAGCAATGGTACCAAATGGCAATTGCACACTTCAAAGGCATGTTTATCGCTTAGTTGTTCGATCCAGTGTTAGCGTCAAGTCTGTTATTTACCTACTACTTGTCATGCGTGAATCAGTGGGTAGGGCTACAGTGGTGTAGAAGTAGGCGTTGATCTTCTGCAGAGGCGGCCTTTCACCTATCTAGGTCAGTGGTTCTTAACCTGTGTTCGGTGAGTCAGTCTCAGGGGTTCGGCGGAGGTCAAGACACACACCCAACTCATATGATTCGTGATGACACGCCCCGCTTTTTCCTATTAAGAAGGGTTCGGTGAATGCGCATATGAAACTGGTGGGGTTCAGTACCTCCAACAAGGTTAAGAACCACTGATCTAGGTTGTAAGAAATGGGCACATTCCACAATGAGTCGTAATCTGATGTTTTAATAAAGGCTGTTTTTGGACTAACAAGAAAATTAATTTCTTAAACTTTGAGGATATTCTTGTAGGATGATGACCTGTTATATATCAATATGTATTCCTATGATGCGAAGCTAAATGTTCAGCAGCCACTACTTCAGTACTTTTGCTACTCAAGAAATATGTCAGTATGTTGTGCTGTTTTAATATTTTTGTAGAAACCGGGATACATTTTTTTTCTGAATTCTTTGGTGATTGCAAAGATCAAAAGAACAGTTTTTGTTCAAAAAGTCTTTACTGTCACTTTAATATATCCTTGCTGAATAAAAGTATTTGTTTCTTTAGAAATGTATTATTGACCCCATATGCATGTACACAGCTAACAGTCTGTCTTATTCCATCCCAATATAGCACAAAAAGGAATTCTTCACCTCTCCCCGGATGTTTATCAAGAAATGGAAGCAAGCAGGAATAAAGGAGTCCCTGGTGCCCCTGGAAACTATCTGGCACCCAAAGACATTGGCCAAGGTTCCGCAGGGCCATACTACACCCCATCGGTGGGAAACACCGCAGCCATTGCTAGAGAGCTGCTGCTGAGTGGGACGTCACCCACCGCTGAGGCCCTGATCCTGAAGGGAAAAGCACCTGCTTTGGCCTGTGGCTCCATCCAGCCTTCCCAGCAGCTGGAGTATTTAGCCCATATTCAAGGCTTCCAGGTATGGAATAAATGAGGTGATTTTGCAGATTTGTTTATCTCTCTCTCTCGCTCTCCACTGCTAGCTCTACCCAGAGAATCATACTTCAAATTTCATAACATCTCTTGTGGAGCCTAAACTTGATCTGCTTGGCTTGCTCTGTTCATCCATCTGGATGAAACTGCGGAAATGTGGAAGTGCTTGCTTCTGTCATTGATGTTCCTACAGGCCAGGGAAGTCATTTCTCACAGTTACGTTTCCCTTTTCCTGTCTGTATACCATTGCAAGCAAAGGATAACAACCTGTCTTTAGCTGATTTATCTTCCACATCTCTGTTTCTCCTAGGGCTGCATAATTATGACATGTTATAATTGTTGAAAGTTTTTAAAAACATCATAGTTATTAATCTATATTAATTGAGTTTACATTAAAAAAAGCTTATTTTGTGTGGAGCAGCTGCACTTTATATTCTATATGTATGCTACAAAGGGCCCAACAATAAGGATGTCCAGCACTATATATTTATTTTATTTATTTCTTTTATTATTTTGATCATGTACACAATTTTTTTCCCTTTACAAACTTGAGGTCAGTGCAAGTTTATGATGTTTTGGAAAGATTTATTCGCATTTATTTGATCAAAATACAGTAAAAACCGTAATATTGTCAAATATTATTACAATTTATAAAAACTGTTTTCTACATAAATATATTTTAAAATGTAATTTATTTATGTGATGGGAAAGCCAAATTATCAGCAACAATTACTCCAGTCTTCAGTGTCACATGATCCACCAGAAACTTACTGTTATCCGTGTTAAAAACAGTTGTGATGCTTAATATGTTTTGTGAAAACCATGATACATTTTTGTCAGGATTCTTTGATGAATACAGTTTAAGTTTAAAAGAACCACATTTGTTTGAAATGGAAACCTTTTGTAACATTAGAAAAGTTGCTTTTGATCAGTTTAGCATTTTTGTTTGCTGATTAAAAGTATTAATTCCTCTCTCAAAAAAGCACATTTTATATAAACACAAACAATATATATATATTGCAAAAGAGAACTAAAAACAAATGAATCAATTAGTTTGAGTAATTTCACAATGAACAAATTGGAATTGTACATAGTTTGTGTAATTAAATTTATTTAAATTGAACTTTAAAAGCTCAAATGGATCATGTTCTGTTCTGTTCTGTAATTGTTAATATAAATCCATACACTGTCAGAATAAAAAGGTTGCATATGGGTGCGAAACCCTGTCACTGGCAGTCCCTTATGAGAATGAATCATGGTTTTACTACAGTGACTGTAGTTTAACTATAGAATTTGTAGATTTCCAAGTAACCACTATAGTAAACATTATCTATGTGCAAACAAAAATGTAATCTAATAATTTGCAGTTAAGGCATAATTGAATGTTAAAATGCCTTTCAAATATAATTTTAAGTAGTTATAATTACCGTTTTTATAATTAAAGGTTTAACACTTTAAGGACATAGTTACATGTTACTACATGTACTTACTATACTAATAACAGTAAATTGGGCATAATTTCAGTAAATTGAGCATTTTTACAAGTAACTAACCCTAACCGTAACTCTATTGAATGTACATGTAGTTAATTACTAGTACTCAGTACTTATTTGAGTAAATACAATGATACTGCGTCAACTTAAAATAAAGTGTAACTAGAAGTTCAGTTTAGAGGTATTGATATCAAAAATACTGGTTTTAAGTATTGTATCGAAAACAATATAAGTGGTATCGCCCATCCCTAATGTTAGACATCATGAACGTCAGGTCTTAAAGTGAGAGCACCTGGATATACCTGCTACAGTTTGTCATTAATGTTAATCAAAGAACAAAAGAAAAAATCACCCGCTCTCCTTGACTGAGTCACTTTTGTAGATTAATCTATATTCAGTTTATATTTTATGCATATACAATTTACAGTTTGTATTAAGATTGGTTTAAGTTCACTTAAATTAAAAGTTATTTGTAAAGGCTATTGAATTTTAAAAAGTATGTCTTTTGATTATACTGTAATTTTCAATGGCTATTATTAATGGCTAAAATTGAGAAGAAAATTAGTTTAGGACTGACGTCAGTATAGCTGTAAAAAACGAAACGCACTCACACAGTAAAATATAGTTTTTCATTGAAACACTAATATGCCGTAAAAACAATGCATTCTGGGTAATTGTATGTGTCATTTTTAATAAAGTAACATATAGGCTAACTTCTTGAAAATGAAAAATATTACCCAGAATGCATTGATTTTACGCTATATTACAATGCATTCTGTATGTTACAGTACATTCTGGGTAATATTATTTGTCGTTATTTGATGACAAATATTAGCCAGAATGAATTTTTACCGTGTGTTACCGTTTCAATGGAAAACTGTATTTTACGGTGTAAATTTGTTTAATTTTTTCACAGTTTTTTTTCTTCTTTTTTTTTTTTTTTTTTAAAGAGTTAGCAGTATTGGCATCAGTGATATTGACTTAGTAAAAAAGTGCTCAGTAAAAAGATTCCATGAAACATCCATTTTTTTTGTTGTTTCTTCATTAATTTGGCAATTCAATGTGAAATTAATACAATATAAAAATATTATATTAATATGCAATTGTGATTTAATTACAGAAATGTGTGATTTTATTAGTTAATTAAATAAAATAGAATATATATATATGTTGTATTCGTTCTCTTATAGCATAAAACAACTGGTATTTATAATGTGGCAATAACAGAATAATCCTAAATTTACACAAGTTATGTGACTTTTTAATCACTGTTAAACATATTGTACATAAAAACAGAAGTAGATTTAAATGGAATGCCATAATCAGCACTTTTTAATATTTGTAATCTCGATCATCTTATTTGTACCCTTCTTGGTTCCACATGTGTATGTCCTCAATCTCTTCCACAGTTTAAAGAAAATTATGCCAGTGACTGTAAAGCGGCCTTCAGTACCTCACCCTGAGTCGCCCCACTTAATTTAGCAGCAGGTGCTTTTCATATTGGACAGTAAAAACATTTTATCTTAACCTGCTGAGGTTGCCTTTGAAAAAGCCTTTGTTTTTGCTCAGAGCTTTCCTGTAGTCTGAAACCCGATGAAGAAGAGTGAGGCAGCCAAACGTAAACACGGGGGGAAAACAGCAGGTTTCACTTAAAGGGCCAGCTGCGAGGGATGAGCCGACCTGCCTGTGTGAATCACTCCACGTTTAAACCCCTTTCCTCCTCGAATACCCAGATAAGAATCCCAACCTCTTTATCCCCCCATTCCTTGGTGTCTTCTATCAGGAGGGATTTGGGTGTGTAGTGGAGGAAAGCAGGAAATATGTGTTTCATTGAGACGATACACTGAGCGATGTGGGTTGGTAATGAAAACCTGAACATACCAAAACAAAACCGCCGAGCTGCATCTTTAGCGCTGAAAGGCAGATTCCAAACTTTTATATGTTTGTTGGCAGATGTTCTTGTGCAAAATAGTGTGCACTTATTGGCAAACACCTAACTGTTTCTAATCAGAACTGCAGACATGCTATCCACAGTGCCAAAGGACATGTTTAAATCAGACCAGGTCCGTCCGCTCAGTGATTCAATTTGGTCTTGACGGAGCTGTTATGAAAGCCCCTATGAGGCCCTTTTTGTTGGCATTGGAGCAACAGAAACACCTGCAACAGTTTGGAAAAGCCACAACGAGAACCGATGTTCAATCAGTTTCCTAAAGCAGTTGTGCTACACAGATGTTGTACTCATTGATATGCGGTTATTCGTGCGTCTGTTTCCTCTAAAGCCAGATTCTGATCTTGAAACTTAACGGAGAAGTTAATTGACAAATACGGCCGTACCTTGTAAAAATAAGGACCTAGCGCAGGCTGTCTTTGGCGTTCTTGAAATTAACTTTCAGTTGAGATTGGTTCGTTCAGGTCTTTCGCTCTTGCTAGGCACCAACCAGTAAAGAGATTTGATTGATAAATTAGGCAGAGATAGAAAATTAGATGGGGGCATCAGCATAGTGGCTGTTTGGAAGCAATGCTGGTGCTAAGAGGGTTGCAGAAAATAGTTTGTTTGCTGTTAATTTCCCTGTTGTCTCAGGCCATATGTGATTGAAGTAGAGCAGAAATAATGGAGTCGTTTGAGTGATGCACACAACATATGCTGTCTATATCTTTTTCCTTCTCTTTATCTTTGTTGTACCAGTAAAATGTTGTCATTGTTCTGTAGATGAGCTTCACATCTGAGTTTGTGTCCATGCTCTAGCTAACCTTCTCGGAAGGATCTTATGTAGTCTGTTGTCTTCAGCCTTACGGAGATGTTCAGACTCATTCGAAAATGGTCCTAAATACCATCAGATCTATAACAATAGCTGAATCCTGTTTGGTGCGACATGAAACCTGGTCTCAAATAGCCAGACTTTTGACTTTTAGGGAGTGTTGTCAAGCTTATTTTCTACCAATGATTTATTGGCATAAAGACTCACTCATGAGAATCACCATTTTAGACAGGAAGAGGGCATTTACCCAACATGTAAATGGCTCATTACATTTAACCCAGTAAAAATAGTTGTACCCAAACTCCGAGATGTTGCATAAAACATGCCAGTCGTGGCTTGTGTGAGGAGCTACCACTTTTGTGAACTGGATCAATTGATTCATTGAAAAAGATCCAACTCAAACAAACTATTCATTAAAGGGATAGTTCGCCCAAAAGTCATTTTCTCAAACCCAAAGACTTTCTGTGCGATTTCTGTCCCTCCATTGACTGCTACGCAACTACAACTGTGAAGTTCACACAGAGATTTTAAACCTAATCTTTATGAATTAAGAGGTTTAGTCCAAACTGAAGAGACACAATTGCTTTATTTGCCGAACTGATTTAATTTAGGCTTTTATTCACATATAAACATTCATCAATACACACATCAGTTGTGGTAAACGGAAGCTCAAGCATGTTTGCTTGATGTGCGAGAACCAATGAGGTTTATTCTTTGTGAACGCAGTGTTACGCAGCACGTTTGAGTTTCCACAAGAGTCTCGCGCATCAAGCAGGTCCGGTTGAGCTTATGTTTATGTTCGCTGATCAATGTATGTGAATAAAAGCCTAAATTAAATCTGTTCATCATATAAAGGGGTTTGTGTCACTTCAGAAAAGATTCAGATTAGTCTGATTCGAGAACAAATCATTCTTACCACTTTTTTGAACTCGATCAATTAATTGAAAACATCCATCTCAAAAGATTTATTCGTTTACATCCATTTGCATCTGCTTGAAAACATCAGTCACCTTTCATTGTAGCTGCATGGTAAAGAGCGACCAGCAGAGTTGTCAGAATTTCTCCTTTTATGTTCCACATAAGAAAGAAAGCCATATGTGTTTATAATGACATGAGGATGAATTTTTGGGTCAATTCATGCTTTTATAGAGTGAATACCTAAAGCTACATAAAAACACAAAACGATGTTTGTTTGTTTTTTTCTGTATCAAGTCCCCTTGACTAATCTGACATCCTTCAGATTATTTACTAACCTTCGGTGGTCTGGTTAAACTCTTGAGCCTCTTTTGGTCAACTGGGTGACTTATTTGGTGCAAGTAGCATCAGCTTTAGACGAACCAAGAGATGGATCTTTCCCCAAATCTCCCTTTGGTTGAGCAACCGGAGCCCTGCCAGCTAACGCTCATTCCCCAGGCTGGGGACACAGAGATTCGGAGAGGACGAAAGCGAGAGGAGAGAGGTGGAGCAGTGAAGCCAATCTCTGTGGGAACGCTGCTCTTCGCCGCATGTCAGGTGCACATCATAAAGGGCCTTTTGTGCTGAGCCTGTGAGCTGCAAAGCAGTCTGGGAGAGCGGAGAGCAGTAGGTAGAGCTCATTTTAGGGATGAGTCCCAACGCCTTTTCATTTTATGAAACCCATTCATTCTATTACTCCATATGAAGATGAGTGAAACATACTGTAGTACCATAGTTCTGTACTCTACAGTATAGCTTGGCACTTTACATGAATACGGTATGTTTTGGTGTCTCACAACTTTTTGTTGTTATGACCTTCTTGAAGTAAATAATCTCTTTTTCAATTTTTTACAAATGTTGCTCTTGACTTCATTACCAAAAGTATACTTTGTAAAATATTTAATACGTTTTCAGTAACTACAAACCAACATTTGTTCCCAAACTAAGAAAGAACTTAATTTTGGCCACATTTCCATTCTTGTCTTTCATTCTTTTCTTTTCTTCTTTTCTTTTCTTTTCTTTTCTTTTAGTTTATTTTTTTATTATTTTCATTTTTTTTAATTATTTTATTTATTTAATGTATTTTTTTGTTTATTTTCATTAATTTATAAATTAATTAATAATTAATTTGTATTTTATTGTATTCTATTGTATTTTATTTTATTTTTAAAAAATAATTAAACATTTTTAAAAGTATTGTTTAATTGTTTTAAATCGCACAAATCAGGATTTTCCACTGTCCCACTTTTTAAAAACAGGATTGCATTATTTGTCATTTTCTATATATGTGTATAAATGTTACACTTATCGTGTAAAATTTAGTTGACCATCAAATTTAAAATTCTAGAGGTTAAGCATCTCTTTTTACAGATCATTCGTTCAAACCAAGCAAAAAGAAAAAAAAAACTTTTTGTACTTTAAAACAAAAATGAAAAACAAAAACCTACATAATCTCACTTTATCACTCTTTTTTTTTTCCTTTTCCATTTCAGCTTTTTCTCTCCCTTTATTTAATCTCGCTCTTTCTGTTCACTCCCACCCTCTGAGTCCCTCTGCTCACTGCCCTTCTGTTTCTCTTTCTATTTGTCTGTTTCTCACATGGTTTCTAGCCTTGGCTAGAAATACCAGCATACCTACATTCAGATCACAGGCTCTCAGTTATTTCTTCAAATAGTGCCCATTGATGTTTTCTGACCTTCTAGTGAATCGCGGCTTCGTTTTGAGATGAATGGAGACGAGCTGATAGAAGAACGCGTCCTTGGATTTCTCATCCTGCCAGTTCTGGGCACCTTTGCGTCTCTGTGAGGTGCAGGCGGCTTTGATCATGGGCGTCAGTATTCAGCATCTATATGCCAACTGCTGTGTAGTCATGCCATTAATCACTTCATAAATCGCTTCATATACAGGAGATGGAAGCATCTGTGATGCATCTGTTTGATCCTTTATATCAGTGGGACCTACTCCAATGATAACCTTGCTTCCAACTGGAAGTCTGCATGGGGATTATGTTTAAGCCCTAGCGACATGACCAGACTTGGTAATATTAAAATAATAAGAAGAAGAATAACAATTAAAACCGTACAGTCATTTTATTATCGACATCTGCCATAACATGGTGACATTAACAGACAGAATTTTATTATCAGTGCATCCTTAGTATCCCTAATACATTTTCATTAATTACAAAGCTAAACCCAAACATGAAAACTGGCCTTCAAGCCATTATTATGACCGACCATTCATAAGTTTCAATCACTCTTTAATTTCAGTGCTGACCACCTGCAGCATCTTTATAACCTGTAACCCACCATCCCGCCCTTAATGGCAAAGCACTGACTGACGATATGAAAGTGATTTAATTTGATGCGAGAACATCTGGAGTTGTATAACTCAGCAGTAGCTTCAGGTTCATAATTTCAATTATAGAAGTGGATTGATGTGGGCTTTTGAAGGTGACTCGCTCCATTTATGGCGAATGATATGCTTCACAAGACGTTTTTGGCACTGGTGTGCCTCCAGTTTGACCCAATATTCGGCGAATAATTGTTTTTTGGATGACTTATGAGGTGATTAAAGATATATTTATGTTATAACTGTAAAATCCGGCATGTATCAAATTTGTTGATGTGCAGTGTCTGCGTCAGTGGTAAAGGAGCCATATTTGGTTAGGAAAAGTGAAGCTTTGTCTAACCAACTTCAGACATTATACACTGTAAAAAATGATTTTTCAAATTGAATTAAACAAAGATTATTGGACTACATTTTTCAAGAAAATACTATACATCAGTCTTTCTACTTCAGAATATTTTAATACACCACTGAATTGTTTGCCGGTAATTATTTTCATTAAAATCCTTTTTGTTAATACTTCAGTTATCTTGAACTAACAGTGGACAATTTTTTACAGCATTTATTAATTTAGGTTAATGCCTTAATATTTAATGACTATTTTGTTTAATCGTTCATTCGTGTCTCTTCATATCTAATGTTAATCTATTGTGTTCACTTCCTGAAATATGTTGAAGGATTAGTTCACTTCTGAATTAAAATTGCCTGATAATTTTCTCACCCCTATGTCATCAAAGATGTTTGTCTTTCTTTCTTCAGTCGAAAAGAAATTAAGGTTTTTGAAGAAAACATTCCAGGATTTTTCTCCATGGACTTCATTGGGGTTCACTGATCCAAAAAGGTCCAAATTGCAGTTTCAATGCAGCTTCAGCTTGTTCGCCCTACCGCTGTACTTCCGCTTGACCTTTCTTACGTGATTGCGTAATTCGTGGTGCAGAGCCAGTGCCAGATGAGCATTTGTGGTTAAAAAGAAAGTGAACTAATGCTTTTTGTATAGAAATTAATATTATCCTAAATAAATGCTGTAAAAGTATTTTGTTAGTTCTTAATACCTAATGCACATATTTTTTGCCTAGTTAATTATTTTGACTTTTCCCTCCTTTTCCGTTTAGAAATGTTCACCCCAGTTGTCCAAGAGAGCTTTTTAAATGCACATGCTGAAGCTAGACGTATCCTAAACGGAGACATGTTATGACTCGAACTGCTGGTTTTAGCGTATGTGTAATTGCAATATGATGTTATCAGATGTACTCTTGTGTTAAATCCCCCAGCAATGTCGTCCTGATAAAGATCACTGGTCCATGTGCTTAAGTCAAAGGCAAGACGTAGCTCCATTTTGTTTTAATTTTCTTCTTCCTCGCTATGTAGCAAATCCCACTTTAATGAAAATGAAAACTATTGGATGATGTATGTTTTGAACATCTGCGCCAAAAGATCCGCCTTGTGACGTGGTTTATTCTTTTTTGTTTTTCTTACCCCCCATACTCTGCTCTGTTGTCTGTGTGAAAAGCACTTCAAATAGCACTGGCTGCGTCCTACGCTTGGCTTGGCCCCTTTTCCACTGCACATCTTCGTCTTATACACAGTCGACATCAAACGCATCTCCTGTCCAAGCATCAAAGTGCGGGACGGTTTGTTTCTGTCCCTCTTGCCTTTTCCCTGTTCCTGGAGCTGGTGTTTATGCTGGGATTTTCATTAGCAAACACGTGCTAGACGTGCTAATCCCTTAAGGTCTTATTTTTGCCTCGTTCTGATGGGGCCCAGCTGTATCTCTGTGGCGTATTTGTGCGAGGAGCGATCTTTGAAAACAAAGTTTGTCAGGGAGATGAATCTTGGGGCTGACAGGAAGCTGGCACTGATCTTGGTGTCTTGAGCTTGATGGTGGCCCACAGTTATTTGCGTAAAGTGACGATACTCCACCACAATTAAGTGCATTTGGAAACGTTTTAAATCAAACCCAGCACCACTAACGGATACACAGTCAGCGTATGTTTGTGCTATAGCTCAAACATATTAGATTAAGTTGAAATAAATTTAATTTGGTCCAGGTGTGGTGTTATGCTTCATAATGGTGATTATAGAATATATTAAAAAAATTATATATATATATATATATATATATATATATATATATATATATATTAGCTTTTTATTAGCTTTTTTCTCTGAAATTGTTTATGTAATGCAATGCAGTGTAATAATTATAATAAAATTGCGTGTCAGATTTGTGAGAAAGAGTTACTCTTCGAATTCCTCAGAATTTGACTTAAAAACGCAGAAAAAGTCTTTTTTCCTCAGAATTGCGAGTTTATATCTCAGTTGTTTAACTCAAAATTTTGACTTTGAATCTTGATAAACTTTGTTTATATCTCACAATTCTGACATTTAACTCACAATTGATGTAAACTCGCAATTGTGAGAAAGTCATTTTAAATTATTATTTAGTGGTGGAAACAAGCTTCCATAGTTACTATATTGTATTATATTAATATGGTTATATTTAGAATTATATTTTTTATTTGTTTATAAAATAGAGTTGTTAATTTATTACATTTTTTAGTGAAACTTGTTACCAAGCATGTGATGATTAATCTAAAACATTATTTGCTGAGAAAAATTAATTGACATTTTATCAGATTATTTTTCTTAATAAATTGTTTGAAAATGACAGCCCTAATAAGATGAAGAAAACAATCTGTTAATGTAGAACACAAGACAAATATTAACTAACTCAGTGGAGCCAATCGGTTCATCTCTTCACCAGACACAAGATGTTTGTATATGTCTTTAAAACACACTTCACAGCGGAATGTCCCGTGGATCTGGCTCATCAAACCACTTGAAGACTGAACATAAACACACATGTGTAGAGATTCCTTCAGTCTACAGTTTAAGTCATTGATCTGTTTTTCTTCTCTCGAGGATTCTCAGTTTTATTCATTGACTTAAGTAGTATATACTGGGCGCTTTTTAAATATATGGCTGCATGACAGCAGCCCTCCCCTACTTTTGCTAGCCTTTGTGCTTTGCAACTGTCAACTGTTTGTTTGTGTCTGTATCTATGCATCAGAGCTTCTCTCTGGCCCTGTTATTTATTTGGTTTATTTATTTATTTTTTCTGTAAGTGTATGAACATTAGTCCAAGACTTTTCTCGTTCTAAGGATCTCTCCGGAAGCAGGCAGTCACACATTGTATCCAGTCATCTAGACAGCCGTGTGAAGTTTTCCCATAGAGCACTTTTCCCAAATCTGTACAATCAGACATATAGATCCGTATCCACTGAATTTCTCAGAACATATAAGAGTGCTCTTAAGAAATAGCTCACCCAAAAACAAAATTTGAAGCATTATCTACTCTACCAAATCCATTTGAAAAGTAATAAAATGAAAAGGCTATTTTTTTTTTTAATTCAGTGTGTTTTGCAAGTAAAAGCTTTTCAAATGGCCTGGATATGTATATAGGTCAGGCATAACATGATCAAAGTAGCCCAGTATAGTGTCCAAAATCCTCACACACACACACACACTCACACAGAATCCTTTGGGTGTTGCTGAGTAGAGTTTGACATGCAGAGGTGTTCTCAGAAACCCCAAATGGGGCCAGAGCTCGGCTCTAAATCACTATATCGCTTGCCATCAGCGCACTTGAGAAAGCGTAGATTGTGAACCATTCACAAGGATGAAGATTACAATCTAAAACCACTGCGGTTATCGAGTAAAACTGAGCACAGCCAAGACTGAGGATCCAGTTCATTCTTTTCCCACAAAAAGTTTTCCAAGGTCAGAACCGCAGTGCAGTACATGCTGTAAATTGCATCATGTAATATTTAATTCTCCCTTCCTTCCTCTTGTCTCATGCAGGTGCAATACTCGGATCGGCAAACTGACAAAGAGTTCATGACCTACCTGACCCTCTCACCCGTGCAGATGACCTTCCACGGCATTGGGAGCTCCATTCCAGCTAGTCATGACCAGGTAATATAATCCATCCATCCATCCATCCATCCATCCATCTATCCATCGTTCTAACGCTCTGCCGATCATTCTATCGTTCTGTCGCTCTTTTTAGTGTTTGTTCTGTCATTCATCTTTCAAACTATCATTCTATCTATTGTTTGTTATAGCTCATTCGTTCTCCTGTTCTATACATCATTTGTTCCGTTGTTCTGTCTTTCTGTCATTCAATCTGTAGTTCTGTCGTTCTACCATTCATTCTATGTCTGTCTGTCTATTTATTATTCTGTCACTCATTTTGTTTGTTCTGTCAATCTGTCTATCATTCAATCTATCATTCTATCGTTCTATTTTTCTAGTGTTCTATTGGTCATTCTTGTTCTATAATTTATTCTGTCGTTCTGGTAATCTATAGGTTTTTCATTCATTCTATTCTATCTTTCATTCTGTTCTATCTATCTGTCTATTGTTCTGTCTATTGTTTTGTCACTTGTTTTATTGTTTGTTCTGTCCTTTTTGTATCATTCTATTGTTCATTCAATTGTTCATTCTATCATTTGTTCTTGATCTTTCATTTGTTCTGTCATTCTGGTATTCTATCGTTCTATCTTTCATTCTGTTCTATCCATCTCATTCTATCTGTCTCATTTTATTGTTTGTTCTGTTGTTCTGTCTCTCATTCAAGCTATCATTCTTTCTATTGCTCATTCTACCATTCATTCTTTTTCTATCATTCTGTCCTTCTAGTTATCTATCTTTCGTTCGATTCTATCTATCGCTCGCTCTGTTGCTCATTTTATTATATTGTTTGTTCTTTCTATCTATCAATCTATCGATCTACCATTCTATTGTTCGTTCTCTCTGTTGTTCTATCTATCGTTATATCATTCATTATCTTGTTCTATCTATCGTTTGTTCTGTCTTTCTGTCTGACTCTTTATTTGTCTTTCTGTCTTTCTATCTATACAAAGTGACATTTATTTTATGTATATTTATATATGTATACAGTGGGGAGAACAAGTATTTGATACCACTTACAAAGCATGTAGAAGTCTGTCATTTTTATCATAGAAACTCTTCAACTGTGAGTGACGGAAACTAAAACAAAATTCCAGATAATCACATTGTATGATTTTTAAATCATTAATTTGCATTTTATTGCATGACATATTGTATTTGATCACCTACCAACGAGCAAGAATTCCGGCTCTCAAAGACCTGTTAGTTTTTCTTTAAGAAGCCCTCCTGTTCTCCACTCATTACCTGTATTAACGGCACCTGTTTGAACTCGTTACCTGTATAAAAGACACCTGTCCACACACTCAATCAAACAGACTCCAACCTCTCCACAATGGCCAAGACCAGAGAGCTGTGTAAGGACATCAGCGATAAAACTGTAGACCTGCACAAGGCTGGGATGGGCTACAGGACAATAGGCAAGCAGCTTGGTGAAAAGGCAACTACTGTTGGTGCAATTATTAGAAAATGGAAATTCTCAAAGAAAGCCATTAGTAACACACTACGCCGTCATGGATTAAAATACTGCAGCGTCCCCCTGCTCAAGCCAGTGCATGTCCAGACCAGTCTGAAACTTGCCAATGACCATCTGGATGATCCAGAGGAGGAATGGGAGAAGGTCATGTGGTCTGATGAGACAAAAATAGAGCTTTTTGGTCTAAACTCCACTCACCGTGTTTGGAGGAAGAAGAAAGATGAGTACAACCCCAAGAACACCATCCCAACCGTGAAGAATGGAGGTGGAAACATCATTCTTTCGGGATGTTTTTCTGCAAAGGGGACAGGACGACTGCATCGTATTGAGGGGAGGATGGATGGGGCCATGTATCGTGAGATCTTGGCCAACAACTTCCTTCCCTCAGTAAGAGTATTAAAAATGGGTCGTGGCTGGATCTTCCAGCATGACAACGACCCGAAACACACAGCCAGGGCAACTAAGGAGTGGCTCCATAAGAAGCATCTCAAGGTCCTGGAGTGGCCTAGCCAGTCTCCAGACCTGAACCCAATAGAAAATCTTTGGTGGGAGCTGAAAGTCTGTATTGCCCAGCGACAGCCCCGAAACCTGAAGGATCTGGAGAAGGTCTGTATGGAGGAGTGGGCCAAAATCCCTGCTGCAGTGTGTGGAAACCTGGTCAAGAACTACAGGAAACAAATGATCTCTGTTATTGCAAACAAAGGTTTCTGTACCAAATATTATAAATATAAATATAAAGTTTTGCTTTTTTGATGTATCAAATAATGTCATGCAATAAAATGCAAATTAATTATTTAAAAATCATACAATGTCGTTTATGGATTTTTGTTTTAGTTTCCGTCACTCACAGTTGAAGAGTACCTATGATAAAAATTACAGACTTCTACATGCTTTGTAAGTGGGCAAACCTGCCAAATCGGCAGTGTATCAAATACTTTTTCTCAAATTGCTAAGACAAGTTCTGAAAAAAAGCTCCAGCAGCATGATTTGTTTGCAGATGCCACTGATATTTCACATCTAATTCAGAGAAATTCAGATATTGTCCATGCGACTTAAATTAATGCTAAATGAGTTTCAGATACAGATGATTAAAGAAATTGTTTATTCAACAGGCTGTTTTTTCATCACCTTTTTCCCACAGTTT
Organism: Zacco platypus; assembly: GCA_038088235.1. Lineage (NCBI taxonomy): Eukaryota > Metazoa > Chordata > Actinopteri > Cypriniformes > Xenocyprididae > Zacco > Zacco platypus. The sequence continues at coordinate 14,511,395 of CM076065.1, read as the reverse complement.
TTCTAGCCAGTTGACCGTGTTCCATGCCGATTCTTTGATTACATTGGAATACAAAAGTAATATTGGGAAAATGGCAAGCCGATTTCTCAGATTTGTGCTGACAGGTCTGAAAGCATCAGAGTTTGCTGTCAATAGAGGTCTTCATTATGAAGATTCATTGGGAAAACATATTGTGCACAGATATTTTATTCCTCTGTTTGTTTGCAGAGTTTCCTTGGATATATCCTACTATACGCAGCCAGTTACTTACCAGCGCAATTTCACTCTAGATTTTATCACCGCCAACATTCAGGCAATCAGAACACGCACAGCCATTATTCCCATTGTTAATGATAAGCGTGATTTAGTGACAGACCAGACTGCATTTGATTAGGTTTTCTTATTTCATTTTTCTTGCAGTAATTATGAAACAAAAAAGAGCCCTAGGATCTGGACTGGCTAGTATTCATGAGGTGGCTTATTGTGTAGTGTCATCCATGCAGAAAAGCGGTTGCTTACATTATCTAATCTAAACATAGGACACTCTTTTGTTCTGCCCTTCAAAGCTCCACTCTCTAATAAAGCCTGTTCTATAACCAGTAATAGGGATTTCTGTTGTGGGGACACAGCCGCCAGAGCAAAATGAAGGCAATATAGGCCATGGACTTGTTGTTGCCAAAAGCACTGGTGCATGACCGACTGTTAGGGAGCTTTTCTTTTCCAGATTCCTTAGTACAGTGGCGTCCAGCCACAAAAGGAGTCAGAACAATGAACCAAGGGTGGTTCTGGATTGTGACACTTTTTGGCCCAAGTTGCTCCACTGCCCCACAGTTTGCAGTCACTGCTTCTAACGATACTCCACTTCAGCAAAAATGAGAGCAGGGCTCTTTCAATGTCAGTGTGTAGTTTGTGGTAGAGCAAGCCTAGTTGTAACACTTTTACTGCATTGAATATTTCTCAGGATGGATTTATTTTTAAAAGATTTCTATATAGGGAACACATGCTGACTTTTTGTGACAACATGCCCCAATAGCGGGAGGTGTTTTCACTCTTGATGGGGTAATTTGTATTGTGCAAAATATTAAACCAGCAATTCATAGTATCAAGTAATTTTGTCTTAATGGACTTGAGACCGAAATCACAATGGACTGACACAATGATCTGTCCTGTGACAGACGAGTTTGTCTCAACTATGCTGAGATTTTGAAAATGTATCTCAAATCAATCAAAATTCAGTTTAAAGACTTTGAAGACTTCTTTTGAATTTTATTTATTGTTGTAATAGGTATGCTTTTCTTTTATAGGGCAGCATTGTATCGCCCTACAAATAATGTAAATGCATACAATTCTGTAAGATATATTTTTTATACTAATGGAAAATGTGTATCTATACTACTATAACTTAATAATAATAATAATAATAATAATTAGCAATTATAATATATTTTAGTTGTTATTATTAATAATTGTAATTGTTTTATATTATGATTAGTGCTGTCAAATCGATTATTTGCGATTAATCACATTAGTCACACTCAGACAGACTCACTCTCTTTTATACACACACACACACACACATATATATATGTATGAACATATGTATATTTATATTTTTATGTATATATATATATATATATATAAAATGTGTGTGTATATGTATGTACGTATGTATATACTATTTGTATATATTTACAAACTTTCTTAGATGTGATTAACTGACTAATTGATTTGACTTTACTAATACAATAATAATACAATTACATAATATTAAAAATTAATAAATATTTTTATATATAGTTGTAAATATATACAAAATTATACTATTTTATACGCTTATGCTACTAAATAATAATAATAGTAGTAATAATGCATGCTATAAAAAGATAATGTGATTATATTCACATTATTTTTGTTGTTTTTTATGAATTATATTACATTTTCCATTTCACTACAAATGTTGTTCTAATTTTAGAGTGTTTTAAACTAGATATTTCTAAGCACTGCAGGAGAAAATCTTTTAACATTTGTGTAATTGGACTTTTGAATCTTGTTGCTACTGAGATGTGACAACTAGTCCCCGTTTACCTTAAAAATGTTTCAGGACAGTACAGCACTGTCAATTAAGACTGTAAGATTAACAGCTCAGAGTAGGTGGACATGCGTGATCAAGGTTGAGGAATCAACCTCACATGTATACGGATGGGGTTTGTGATGCATGTGGGCTGAGGCACGTGTGCTGGGGGTTGATCACATCGACTTATCTCACTAACAAGGTAGCCAGTGGGAATGTGATGGGGTTCATTGATAACTCTTTCCTGGAGATTACAGTATACTGTCATTCAAGCTGAATGAAGACTATCAGTGCACAAGAGAAGAGTCTGTCAGTGTGTAACACTTTAATAATTCTTCTGAATTGATTTGTCTTCTTGATTTAGCTTATTAAGACAGCCACACTCCATTTTGAATCATATATATCACAGACAGTCTTAGGATTTTGAACACTGAGTGGCTGTAATCCACGTGATGTTTCCCCATAGCAGTCCCAGGTCACTTTTTGACACTTACTCATTGGTAGAATTGACAGAGTCCTGCTGAGAGGTGTGTAGAGTTGCTCCTGCACTTTCCTGGCTCCTGCAGAGCCTGTCAGTTCACAGAGCCCAGGGCCCTGCTCTTTCTCACTGCCAAAGAAGGCCTCAAGCCCCCATAGCCTGACGCCCCTCCTGCCCTGATCCTTGGCCCTCCATGTGCATTCCTGGAGGGTCTGAGCGTCTTAGATATACAGCTGAGCGCCCCCGCCGACCCTGTGCCAGCCACGCAATGCCATCTGCCCGACATATGTTTGCATTCACTCGTTTGCCTTGAGCTCCGAACTCGCTGGAGGCCAAAATACATACTTAGCTGCATGTCTCTCTTGGTTAATGTCTTTTTTGAATGCTGTATATGAAGGTTTTGATTCTGTGAATCGATTTTAGTGTTGTCATAAGTGTGCTTATGAAAATAGTACTTGAAAAGTGGTTTGAACTGGTCCAGCATGTTGATCCCCGAGTGTTTGATTCCAGGAACGCCGTGTCCATTTTTGGCTTGTTAAAGCCTTTAAATTGTCCATGTTCTACAGAGCTGAAGTAACATAAGTGTCAGCCCACAGCGGCAACAAACATGTCAAAGCGGGGAGCTCACAGAACCCTGCACGAGGTGTTGCTTATACAACATGGAGGCCCTGAAATCGAATGTGACAGGGCGAATTTGGCTGCTGCTGCGTGTGCATGCTGTGCTCAGCTGGCTGCTCTTTTCCCAAGAGCCTTTGCATCCAGCCTTCAAGCTGAGTCCTGGGAATAGTGCAACCTCATACATCAGGGGAGATCTGAAGTTGGCAGATTCTGAAGCTTTAAAATGAAGACTAAGAGCTGACTGTCAGAGGCCAGAAGTTCTTGAATCTCAACTACAGTTGCTCACTGTTTAAATCCTATAGAAAAAAATCCATTTGGCAAGAAGAGCAAGAAACTATATCTGTCTGTCTGTCTGTCTGTCTGGTTTAGTCTATTGGTCTATATATGTATCGTTATATCATTCATTCGGTCTATCTATCGTTCGTTCTATCATTCGTTCGGTCTATCTATTTATCGTTCTATCTAGCATTCTATCGTTCGTTCTATCGGTCTATCTATCTATCATTCTATCGTTTGTTCTATCATTCATTTTATTGGTCTATCGTTCGTTCTATCAGTCGATCTATCGTTTGGTCTATATCATTCTATCGTTTGTTCTATTGTTCTATCTATCGTTTGTTGTATCGTTCGTTCTATCGTTCGTTCTATCATTTGTTCTATCGTTTGTTCTATTGTTCGACCTATCTATCATTCGTTCTATCGGTCTATCTATCATTCGTTCTATCGTTCGCTCTATCGGTCTGTCTATCTATCCATCATTCTATTGTTCGTTCTATCATTCGTTGTATTGTTTGTTCTATTGGTCTATCTATTTATCATTTTATCTATCATTCTATCGTTCGTTCTATCTGTCTATCTATCTATCTATCGTTCGGTCTATCGTTCGGTCTTTCGGTCTTTCGTTCTATCGTTCGTTCTATTTATCGTTCAATCTATCATTCTATCATTTGTTCTGTCGGTCTACCTATCTATCGTTCTATCATTCGTTGTATTGGTCGATCTATCGTTCGTTTTATCGGTCTATCTATTTATCATTTTATCTATCATTCTATCGTTCGTTCTATCTGTCTATCTATCTATCTATTGTTTGGTCTATCGTTCGTTCTATCGGTCTATCGGTCTATTTATCATTCTATCTATCATTCTATCATTTGTTCTGTCGGTCTACCTATCTATCGTTCTATCATTCGTTGTATCGTTTGTTCTATCGTTCGGTCTATTGTTCGGTCTATCGTTCGGGCTATCGTTCGGTCTATTTAGCGTTCTATCTATCGTTCTATTGTTCGTTCTATCGTTTGTTCTATCGGTCTATCTATCATTCGTTCTATCATTCATTCTATCGTTTGTTCTATCGGTCTTTCTATCTATCTATTGTTCGTTCGTTCTATCTATCGTTCGTTCTATCGCTCTATCTGTTTTTTCACTTGGTATATGCCCTTTTTAATTATTTAGCAACATATCAAACAGTGACTTATTTCAAAGAAATAGAGAAAAATCTTACTCAGACAAAATGTTTCAAATTATAAATCTAAATATCACCCTAACTTTTAGAGCAAGAGCACTAGAGCTGGCTAAGATAAAAGGGATAGTTCACACATAATTAAATTTCTGTCATCATTTACTCACCCTCATGTCAATACAAAACTTAAAGATATTTTAATCAATGTTTAAACTGGTCTTGGACATAAAATGAAAGTCAGTGGGGTCCAAAACAACATTTTTTTATTGTATGGAATATCTTCCACAGAATAAAGAAAGTCAAGTTTTAATTTTTGGAGTGAACTATCCCTTTAAAGTTTCTGCCAGATTTTCAGTTCAGTCTGCGGGAAGTATAAAAAAGTTCTTAAAGGCTACTTATTTATTATTATCATCACATAAATTGAAAGACTGAGAAAAATTCTCCTGGCATCTTCACTTCCTAACAGAACTGAGACATTGTTCTGGAGCAATTAATTGTAGCCCTTGGATCTTGTATGTTTCATTATGTGCTTGTTTGTTTGCAACAGAAAACTCGTTCATGGTGAGAATGCTTTCCTCTTGTTGGAAAATGGCTCTTTCATTATGTCAAGCGAGGAGAAAGTGATTGTGCGACAATTCGGACACCTGTTGAGAGGATGGGCAGCTATTGACAGGCCTGATTCATGGCCGAGAGGCTGCTGCGTCCATCTTCAGAAGATCTCCCACCGGGTGCTGGGCCGTTTGAAGTCTTCTCCGGCCCAGGGCTGGAGACGTTAGTACAGCAGGCCGCCTCTGTCAGGGGTCTCGGCATGTTACTCAACTCGGCAGCTGTTCTCGTCTTCTCTCTTTGACACGGGCTAAGCCTTGCATAATTTCTGTGTCGCCTACAACGGCACCTGTAGGAAATCCGCTTACGTAAAAACACAACCAAAAGGGCCTGGCCTAATCTTCATTGTTTGGAGGAGGATTATTTTTTGTAGAGGATTGTTTTTCCAAGGCTAATTGTGTTTTAAAAGTCCACCAAGCAACAATCTGTTAAATGAATGGCATGATTAGAGTTCATTTTAGGTTTGAAAAATACTTAACAAAATTCATCAAAATAGTACATGTTTATAGATGATCTTTGGGTGTGTTAAAAATGGGCTCAAACCGTTCAATATTATAAAGGCTTTGGGCAAATTAAGCAAAGTTCAATTCTAAATTGTAACAGACATGTTTTGGGAAGGGTTATTAATTTTCCAATACACATATTCAATACATTCTAATATAGTATATATAGCTATTATAGAATTTTGACTCCTACGTTATGCTATAGCAAATTATTAATATTAATATTTTTATCTTTAACATGGTTTTAGCACAAATTAACTGAAGCTAGGACCTCTAAAATTATACACTACCAATCAAATGTTTGGTAGATGTTTTAAAGATGTTTTATTGTTTTTGAAAGCAGTCTTATTCACATCAAGGGTGCATTTATTTGATCAAAAATACAGTAAAAACAGTCATTTGTGAAATATTATTCATATTTTTGAAAACGGTTTTCTATTTTCATAATTTATTCCTGTGATGGCAAAGCTGAATTTTCAGCATCATTTCTCCAGTGACAGTCTTCAATGCAACATGATCCTTCAGAAATCATTTTGTATGGTAGTATAAACACTAAAAAGAGCTAACTATACCATGAATGTTAATAACAATAACAAGAAAATGCATACATGTCTAATAATAAGAGCTTTTCAGCCTATTAATGCTTGCTTATTTCATCATCATTGCTATAAGCAGATGCCTGTAGATTGGAAAAAAAATTGATACACTACCGATTTTGCAGGTTTGCCCACTTACAAAGCATGTAGAAGTCTGTCATTTTTATCATAGGTACTCTTCAATTGTGAGTGACGGAATCTAAAACAAAAATACAGAAAATCACATTGTATGATTTTTAAGTAATTGCATTTTATTGCATGACTCAAGTATTTGATACATCAGAAAAGCAGAACTTAATATTTGGTACCGAAACCGTTGTTTGCAATTACAGAGATCATTCGTTTCCTGTAGTTCTTGACCAGGTTTCCACACACTGCAGCAGGGATTTTGGCCCACTCCTCCATACAGACCTTCTCCAGATCCTTCAGGTTTCGGGTCGCTGGGCAACATGGACTTTCAGCTCCCTCCAAAGATTTTCTATTGGATTCAAGTCTGGAGACTGGCTAGGCCACTCCAGGACCTTGAGATGCTTCTTACGGAGCCACTCCTTAGTTGCCCTGGCTGTGTGTTTCGGGTCGTTGTCATGCTGGAAGATCCAGCCACGATCCATCTTCAATGCTCTTACTGAGGGAAGGAGGTTGTTGGCCAAAATCTCACGATACATGGCCCCATCCATCCTCCCCTCAATACGGTGCAGTCGTCCTGTCCCCTTTGCAGAAAAGCATCCCCAAAGAATGTTTCCACCTCCATTCTTCACAGTTGGGATGGTGTTCTTGGGGTTGTACTCATCCTTCTTCTTCCTCCAAACACGCGAGTGGAGTTTAGACCAAAAAGCTCTATTTTTGTCTCATCAGACCACATGACCTTCTCTCATTCCTCCTCTGGATCATCCAGATGCTTATTGGCAAATTTCAGACTGGACATGCGCTGGCTTGAGCAGAGGGACCTTGCGTTTGCTGCAGGATTTTAATCCATGACAGTGTAGTGTGTTACTAATGGTTTTCGTTGAGACTGTGGTCCCAGCTCTCTTCAGGTCATTAACCAGGTCCTGCCGTGTAGTTCTGGGCTGATCCCTCACCTTCCTCATGATCATTGATGTGGGGGTGAGAGGCGAGATCTTGCATGGTGCCCCAGACCGAGGGAGATTGACCATCATCTTGAACTTCTTCCATTTACTAATAATTGCGCCAACAGTAGTTGCCTTCTCACCAAACTGCTTGCCTATTGTCCTGTAGCCCATCCCAGCCTTGTGCAGGTCTACAGTTTTATCGCTGATGTCCTTACACAGCTCTCTGGTCTTTGCCATTGTGGAGAGGTTGGAGTCTGTTTGATTGAGTGTGGACAGGTGTCTTTTATACAGGTAACGAGTTCAAACAGGTGCAGTTAATACAGGTAATGAGTGGAGAACAGGAGGGCTTCTTAAAGAAAAACTAACAGGTCTGTGAGAGCCGGAATGATCAAATACTTATGTCATGCAATAAAAAGCAAATTAATTATTTAAAAATCATACAATGGGATTTTCTGGAGTTTTGTTTTAGATTCAGTCACTCACAGTTGAAGAGTATCTATGATAAAAAATGACAGACTTCTACATGCTTTGTAAGTGGGCAAACCTGCAAAATCAGCAGTGTATCAAATAATTGTTCTCCCCACTGTATGTACACATACACGCACAAAAGTTCTTGAAGTTGGTATTTTGCTGGAGCCTTTGTCATGTGGTTTCCCCCAGAACGTTTCCTGCAGTTTCTTGCCTAATAGAAGCAGCTGGATTTTCACTGACCTTAGACTAGTCACACTGAAAGACTCGTGTGGAATCACATGAGGTTGTTATATTGGGCTGGGTGCATTTTTGAGATAAATAACTCAATATTTATAGGTTAACCCGCTGTGTATTGAATCAGATAGAACTTTAATAGGTTTTATTTCAGCCAATCCCTGCTTTTAGTAAAGATTCGGTCTCCCTTTTGGCTTGTTTAAGATGTTTAGTGTCATTTAACATTGCTCTTTCATCTCCTCTACTTTTGGACATTCATCATAAGCCGCTCGGGTCAGCTCTTATCACTGCTCGCGACGTTTCGGGATGCAAACAAATAATGATAACGTGAGGTTGCAGTTTAGTGATACCAGTCCCTTTCCTCTCTACATTCCCCAAAGCCCACCATTCTAGAGGCGACTTTTCCCCTCTTTTGGAGCCCCAGCTTTCAGCAGGAGGTAGCGAGTTGATCAGCACCCATTTGTCAAGCAGTCCCACACTGCGGCAAGACCCCATTAGCCTGTCTTTGAACGTCGCTGTCTCAAACCGTCCCATCGAGACCCCCCTGACTGCCCGTCGCACCAGCAGCCGCGGGCTTTGGTGAGAAAACAAAGCCCTTCCATTCCACCATCACTCACCCTCGCATGTCTGTCATCTGTTTTTCTTAGGAAACGACTTTCAAAGTTGGCCGTATTAGAATGCGGGGGACCTCAAACGAAGCGTCAAGAGATGATAGGGTGAAGGGGAGGGAAACGTCTTTTCTTCTTCCCTCATTGACCCCCCTCCAATGCCCATCCCTCAACAAGCTTTGAATCGGCCTGCCAGAGGATACGATTGTCGGGCCACTAATCTAAACATGAACTTGCACATTAAGGGCAACTTGTTGATACCTAAAGAGGCCTCTCCAAACACAAAGGGTTTGATAATAGGACATTAGCACCTTGACGGACTCTTAAGTACCAGACTCATTGGAGTTAACTACGGTACCACAGTTATGCTCTTCACTCGATTTTTCAAAGCCACAAGATTTTAATCACTTTGAGACTTCTTTCACACACATTTTCTCTGGTGTTGAGTTGTGCAATGAGCATAATTTAGTTGGTTTGGCTCTGATTCACCAAAATGAAATGACCGTATTTGTGTCGTGTTTTACAAGTATTACCATTTAAATCGGGCTCATTTTATACATTTATGCAACCTTGATTCCAAGCGATCTCACGCACTAAATCCTGAAGGGCTCCTTTTGAATTTTTTTCCCAATTTTTATTGAATTAACCCAATTTATCTAATCTGTTTGTTGAGTTAGCCTATGAAAAAATCTGTTTGTCATGCCCATAGACCAAAGTTGTGAGGAATGTTTGTTGACTTGAGCTCGGTGGATTTTGTCAGCTCACGTCAAAACTGGTTTTCATTTTCAGTTTGTTAATCTTTGTTAAAAAGCTTTTGTTTATTCTTCAAGGAGCAAAACAAAACAATGGCTTAGTAGCAGAGTGAGAACATATGTTTGCCTTATCTGCAAGTTCATTGCATATGTGGGTGTTAGTGGTAAAATGATTATTTCAGACCACAACACCTCCATTGAGTTCTTCTGACACGAAGCTGCTGTTTTTTCGCACCCTTGCTAAGTGCTACATTCATTAGCACCTTGGTGTCAACAGAGCACAGTGTTTTGCCAATGGCCATTGATTAGTGTTATTTGGGGAAGTGTGTGAATTTATTGTTTGCCCAAACTGCAAAGTGAGCTGTGATTATCAGTTAATCAATGCAAAATCAAGTTCTGGCTGGATCCTTTGAAATGGATAGAGGAGTGAATCTTATGAAACAACCTGTTAAGAACATGCCCATGTGATATTTGACCCCAAAAGTAAAAGGAAAAGTGTATTTATTCATAATATATGTAATTATATCCCATACACAAATAAATGTTTGTATTAATTTAGAGTAGTGCTTGAAATTTTGGGGTCTGCAATTTTTTTGTTTTCAAAAGAAGTCTCTTATGCTTACAAAGGCTACATTTATATAATAAAAATAACAGTAATATTGTTAAATAATACAATTTGAAATACTTTTTAAAATATATTTTTAAAGAATGGCAAAGCTGAATTTTCAGCATTATTACTCCAGTCTTATATCGATTATTATCAGTACTGAAAACTGTTGTGCTGCTTAATATTTTTGTGTAAACATTTCTTTTAGGATTCTTTGATGAATAGAACAACTTTTATTTGAAGTAGAAATCTTTTGTAACTTTATTTATGTCTTCACTGTCAGGTTTGATCAATTTAAAGCATCCTTGCTGAAAAACAATTTTTTTTTAAATTTAAATAAAAATTCCTCATTACAGTAGTGCAAAGAAAATGCATAATTTATTATTTTAATTTTGAAACATTTATACATATGATAGTAGTATTTGCCTTACAGCCTTTGAAAAATGGGTAACACTTTACAATAAGGTTCATTAGTTAACATTAGTTAACAACATTAGTTAACATGAACTAATAAAGAACAGCACTCATATAGCATTTATTAATCTTTGTTAATGTTAATTTCAATAATAACTAATGCATAATTAAAATCTTGTTAACATTAGTTAATGCACTGTGAACTAACATGAACAAACAATGAATATATTTTCTTTAACTAACGTTAATGAAGATTAGTAAATACAGTAACAAATGTATTGCTCATGGTTAGTTCATGTTAGTTAATACATTAACTAATGAACCTTATTGTGAAGTTTACCAAAAAATGTTTATTTGAATAAAAATATTATTTTAAGAGCGAAAAGAGATTCACTATTGAGAATAATGGGATTAACATTCTCATTAATGGTCCCATAAATAGACATTAATTTCTAAATACAAAATATATATTTTTTTCTTTTCTTGATTTTGAGGTGAGCTTATGTGGGTGTAAGTCACAAAACATGTCCAACCAGGTTAGACCCACATAAGTCAGTCTTTTGCATGTATTTTTCCTATGTGAATCCTTTTCTCATGGTTCCTATTATAACTGCAGAAGTCGGCGCTCTTCTCTATTCTCAAGGTGAGAGGAAGGAGAGCTTTATTAAACTACATTTACAAGCCCATTGGAACGACAGGGTTTCACACACAACCAAATCTATAGGCCTGAAGTAGTCTCTTGATTCCAGTTTTCTCGATCACTGGCACAGCAGCACTGAAAGACTCAGCCAGGAGCAAACTAACACTGACATTTAGAGATTCCTTCCCTGAAACAAACCCTATCCTTTGTCTGCTTTCTTAGTTACGCTTTAGTGCAAAAACCAGGGATTGAGATCCTCCCTTAACTTGATATGTGACACGCGTCTTGCGGTTAAGAGCTGCTCTACATTAATCATCGCAGAGCGCTTCTCCTGAGAACAATCTTTCAGAGGGTGATTGTAAGCATATACAAGACAATGAAACTCGTTGTGTAATTAACCGTGAGTAGTAGGAAACACTATCCCGAGATGTGTTGATTTATTCATTTAAAAAATATCTTTTGACAACCTGTAATTAAGGGATGTCCTTGCCCAAATTATAGACTATTACTTACACTCAGTGTCTTACGTGACAGTCTTGTTCAAAGTCTCTGCACGAGAGGATACGATTGCTTTTAGCGAGCCACAGACGGACAAATGAGCGGCCACATGCGTGTGTGAGAAAACGTGTACTTTTGTCCTGCAGGCCTCAGGATGAGGATTGTGGATTTCTTAGCAGGGGTTCATTAGTTGCCCAATCAATTATAGGCACCTTAATCAGACTTATCTAATGGAAATGAGAGGAGCAATTTGAGAATGTTTTTCTGTCTGTCTGGGACCCCCTCTCATCTTTCAGACATCATGAAATTCCCGTGAACAACGAGTGCACCAGGGGTTAACGTGGATTACGACCGAGGTGTCACACACTCCTGCTGCTAAAGCAAACAACAGACTTTGTATGTGTGTGTGTGTGTGTGTCTGGTATGTCTTAGGACAAGGAGCTTGATGAGTTGCCCTAATGTTGTCAGGATCCATATCTGATTTAATAAAGACAATGCTTTCCTTTTATTTCAGTATGTCTTTTTTAGAGAGATTAATATTACAGATATGGGCTGGTATTTGGGAGATGTGCGTGCCGCAGGAAGCGTTCAGAAATGCCTGACAGGTTTTATATGTCAGATTAATATACCCTTTGCATTTTCTGATTGGAAAAGGAAACTCCGGCTGCGTGGTCCTATCATATCTTCCTCTACTCTCATGTGCATAGATTAGACAGGAGGAAAACGCGGGCAAATCATATAGCAAAATTGATGGTGTTGTCAGTGTAATAATATGACATTTGTTTTTCAATTTTAGAAACTAAAAGTGGGTTGATATGTGCAGTTGTGCGATAATACAGATTGCAGGTAGATATTGAAATTTGAACTGTCAGTGTATTAAAAATTTTAATGTACTGTTCAAATGTTTGGGGTCAGATTTTTTTTTTTTTTTTGAAAGACAAAGATTGATGCTTTCATTCAGGAAGAACGCATTAAGTTGATCAAAAGTGACAATAACAACATTTATAAACAAATTGTAACAGATAAATTCTGTTCTTTTGACATTACTATTCATCCAAGAATGATGATTCAGCATTGATAATAAGAAGAAATGTTTCCAAACACCAAATCAGCATATTTCTGTAGGATCATTTTACACTGAAGACTGGAGTTATATTGCTGCTTTACATTATTTTTAATCTAATAAATGCATCTTTTGTAAGAATAAGATACTTTTTTTCAAAAACATTTGAACGGCAGTGTTGCTCACCCAGTATAATTGCTTTAAACATTAAAGATTTAATTGACCAAAATCTTGATTTTAGTTCAAACAAGGAGCACAAAAATATTAAATAATGTCCTGACCACTTTTTTCCATTTATAATGAAAGTAAATCAACATCTGGGGTGTAACACAATTTTTTGTCACAAGTAAAGCACCCAAAAATATAATAAGTGTCACATTTGGCACTTGTAATTGCCACGATTACAAGACTATAGTTACATTTTACATTGACATTTTATTCAAATTAGTGACTGCTCTTCACACAAGCTAGCAAATGGTTTCAGAGGTCTTGGAATATTGTGCATAAATTTTATAGATCTCTTCTATGAAACTTTTGTAGTGCTTTTTTGTCTTTTTCCCTATTCATTTTTTTTTTTCTTCTTTAGTATTTTTTTAACAAATACAAACAAAAGTTTGACATTATTTATATATGTGTATGTGTAACATATAAAGGAAGGAACATCTAGAAATGTGTAACAGACATAACAATAGTAAGAACAAATGATGACAATAATAATAGTAATAATAATTTCATCAAGAATGAGGGGAGGTTGGAGGATGAGGAAGAGGACAAATAATATTAAAACTAACAGTAGTAGTAATATAAGTAATAGTGGTAACAATAATAATATTTTTAGTAATACATTATTATATGACTGCTTCTGATCCTACCCGTGGCCACGGCATAAGTTTGTCCCCCACTCAGTCCACGCCACGACGGGCCATCAAGGAGAGATACCGCCATTCATTGGGAAAAGAACAGCCATGAACATTCTTCACAATTTCTCCTTTTGTGTTCCACAAGAAAGTAGTGAATTTAAAATGACATGACATGTGATATGAGTAGATGATGACAACATTTTCATTTTGGGTTGAATAGAATAAATGTATTGTGATCTGATAATTTAGAAATGCATAAAGTTTTCTTCATTTACCTAAATCATGTGTCGTTGCAAATTTGTAACTGCATCTGAAAAAGCTGCAGCATTATTCAGACAATCTCCATAAGGACGAGTACTTGATGTCTGGAACAGGATGTCAACCTTGAATGAAATAGCTTTGCTTAACATCAAGGCTTGCTAGTATGCATATTATTAATATAAATTCTTCTCAAAGATCTTGAGATTCCCTCTTTTTCATGCAGTCCCCATAACTTAGGAGTCTAGACGTGTAGCCTTGCAAGGATAACGGGTTGAGACTTTGAAATGAGATTTGCAGGACGAAAAGACAAGTGCATTGATTTATAAGAAGCCAGTGAGCAAGAAAATGTTTTCAGAGGCTGCAGAAGGCCATAAGGTCCTCCATTAATCCCCTGACCTCTGATAGGAGCAACGAAGAAAGAAAGACAGGCGAAAGAGGATAGGGAGAGAAGACCTTGCCTGCTTTGTTGCTTGATGAGCTCAGCTGCAGGAATGGCTGGCTCTTTTGTTTGAGGCTCTTCGTTCGTCTTGCGCTACACCCTTTTACGACTCCCCTCTTAGTTTTACTGTCTACGATCTAATTAGCTCCGTCCTAATCATGTGTTAAAGTGCATTACCTGGTGTTTACTGTCTGTTTGCTATGTTGTAAAAACGTGTGAGGGTGCCTGTAAACTCAGATTGCAATGAATTTGATGACTTTCCCCTCCTTTTAAAGAGCTTCTGGTACGGGAGTCAGAGGGCTTCAGGAAGATATGTAAACTCCAGAGCTGGCATTTAAAGAATCATCTCCTCCACAGAGCATTCTGGGATTTTATTATCTACTATATATTTTTTTTTTTTTTTTTGGACTCTGTGCCAGCTGAAGTCAGTACATCTTAATGCTTTTGACTTTACCCAAAAATTAAAATCATACAACAATGCCGTAATTTTTATATAATCTTTTAATTACCAAAAACAAAAATATGATTACCAAAATAATAATTTGTCCATTTTTTTTTTCTCCCAGTCTTGTTACCACATGATTTTTCCCATGTTAGAAGAAAATTAACATTCCTTAATATGTGACACCCAAGAAGCAACATTATTTTAATTGTTTATTAAATAATGTTATTCCATTCTCTTTAAAATTTTCTCAAGTTGTAGTGTCAGCTGTATTTTCCTAGGTCGTCCTTGTTACTTATTTATAATAATAATAATAATAATAAAAACGATTGAACAGTTAATTTATGGGAAATATGTGTTTGAGTCCCAAACTAGCTGGTCTCTACTGAGTGATGCTGATTCCCCCCCAAAAATGATCTATTTTTGATGCTTTTTTAACTACAACATCTGAGTTTAGTATAAAATTTGTAACTGTATAAACTATATTTAGACATATTAAACATGCAACCCAGTTATAAAAGTTTGATAACAGGATTGAAAAAAAAGCATTTGAAAACAGGCGCCTAGAAAGACATCTGCTTTCAAAATGCTTTCAAATTCAAACACTTCCGTGTGCTTTCAAATGCTCCCCTGTGTTAATCATTGTAGCCAATCACAGACATATCTGATGAGCGTGTGAAGCGTGTGGCCAATCAGAAGTATTTACTAATCTGCTCAACAGCGCTCAAAAGCATCACATTTTTAAAATTTCGACTTGCTTTTGAAGTCAGTACTTTTGACAATACTAGTCGGAAAGATTTTTCAAATAAAGTCTCTTATTTTTACCAAAGCTGCATTTTAAGTGGTGGTCAGAATTATTGGCACCCTTGATAAATGTGATCAAAAATGACTGTAAAAATTAATATGCATTTTTTTTTATCTTTAATTCATAAAACTAGCAAAATGTAACCTTTCATGAAAGGAGAAGTTAAAGTTGGGGGAAAATCACATTATAAAATAAATGTTTTCCCCCAAAACACGTTGGCCAGAATTATTGGCACCCCTAGAATTTTGTATGAGTAAAATACCTCTGAAGTATATTCCCATTCATATTTACATTTTGTTTTTTAGCACACCGAGGTGATTATGAACATGAAATTGTCCAGCGATGACTTCCTGTTCCACAGGAGTATAAACATGAAGAAACACAAAGGCCAAATTCCCGTAATCATTCATCACAATGGGTTAAACCAAAGAATATAGAACTGATGTGCAGCAAAAGATTGTTGAGCTTCACAAAATAGAAAGTGGCTGTAAGAAAATAGCTAAAGAATTGAAAATCCCCATTTCCACTATCAGGGCAATAATTAAGAAGTTCCAATCAACTAAAGATATTACAAATCTGCCTGGAAGAGGACATGTCTTTATTTTCCTAATGCATAGTGAGGAGTTTGAGTGGCCAAAGACTCTCCAAAGATCGCAGCTGGAGAATTGCAGAGATTTGTTGAGTCTTGAGTCTCAGAAAGCCTAAAAAAGTGATCAAACAGTATCTACAGCCCCACAAGTTGTTGGGTTGGGTTTCAAGAAAAATCCTCTGCTCTCATCCAGAAACAATCTCCAGCATGTTCAGTTGTCAGACAAGACAACTGGAAAAAAAAGGGGACCGGCTTCTGTGGTCAGGTCCTGAACATCTCGTTCAGATACATGGGATCATGGATTCTATCAAATACCAACAAATAAAAAAAACAAAACCTGACCGCTTCTGCTATAAATCCAATAATAGGCCGTGGTTGGATCTTCCATCAGGACAATGATCAAAAACAAACATCAAAATCAACACAAAAATGTGTCACTGAGCACAAAATGAAGCTTCTGCCATGGTCGTCCCAGTCCCCTGACCTGAACCCCAAAGAAAATGAGTGGAGTGAACTGAGGAGAAGAAGCACCAACATGGAGCTGGGAATCTGAAGGATCTGTAGAGATTCTTTATGTATGAAGGAATGGTCTCTGATATCTCGTCAGGTGATCTCCAAACTCATCAGGCATTATAGGTGAAGACTCAGAGCTGTTATCTTGGCAAAAGGAGGTTGCAAAAAGTATGGAATTTATTTCATAATGTGATTTCAAAAGGATAAATAGTGCAGATTTGTTTTTACAGTCATCTTTGATCACATTTACCAAGGGTGCCAATAATTCTGGCCACCACTGTATTAAATTAAAAATAATGTAAAACGGCAATATAACTCCAGTCTTCAGTGTCACATGATCCTTCCGAAATTATTCTAATTTTCTGATTTTGTGCTCAAGAAACATTTCTTATTATTGTTATCAATGTTGAGAACAGTTGTACTGCGTAATATTTTTCTGGAAAACGTGATAAACTTTCCAGGACTCTTTGATTGATTAAAAAATCCAAAAGAACAGTATTTATTTGAAACATTAGTAATTTATAAACAGTATTTTGTAACATTCTAAATACATTGGGCCCCGTAGTACAACAGGCGCAATGCGGCATCAGGTGCGAGGCAAGTGTTTTTCGCTAGTTTCAGCCCGGTTGCAGTTATCATTTTCATGTCCTGTGCCACATTGTTTAAATAGCAAATGCTTTTGCGCCCATTTGTTCACCTATGGGCGTGCTGGTCTGAAAACACTCGCGTACTTTAACCTCACGCACGAGCAGATATGTTTTCTCGCTAGAGTTCAGTTTTTCCACTTGGAAATTCTTCCATGTAAATAGCGTATACGCCATGGAGCGAGCACAACTGGCTTTTGAAGCCATTACTCATTAAGAGAATACGGACATCCCTTTTGGACCATGTGCCGGGCGCACCGACCATTTTTCTCATCGTTAAACTAGCAAAAGTGGATTCGGACACAACCTAAGTACACCTGCGCCATGCACTTCAGACCATGCACTTCAGATCATCCGCTTAGATTGTTAAAATAGGGCCTATTTACTGTCGCTTTTGATAACTTTAATGCATCCATGCTGAATAAAACTTTTTTTTTTTTTTTAATTATCTTGCTGACCCCAAACTTTTGAATGGAAGTGTAATTATTTTGTTCTACCTTCTGAGGTTTATGAAGATTTTATAAAAAAAAAAACAATAATAACTTCAAAATCAGTCCTATTTTATTCCAGTTATAGGGCAAATACACATGCATACTTTCTCTTTGTTTCCCAAGGAAATACACTGACATTTCTGTAATTAACTCAGCATGTAGTTAACATTATTGGATTTCCTATGAAATGCCATTATTTGCACACCTCCTCTTATGTAATCAGAGCCTCTGACATCACCATTATGAAAATACAACTCCATTTCCTGAACACCATGCGAATGCTCTGAAATACATATGCGTCACTTAAACTAATAGTCCAATCAGGCACATGTTATACATTTATCAAGTCCGAGGCACATGGGTCCAAAAGTGCCAGGATTCCAACTACGTCAGATCCCTCGAGTGGCCAGCCTCTTTGATACAAGCAATCCAGAATGTATTGTTTTTTGTAAACACATCTCAATGATGAAACGTCCACTGATTGTGCCGCACGTTCACTTGGCAACAAGGTCAAGTTTTTCCCCAACAAATTGGCCAATGTTTTGGGGGTGGAGAGGGAGGACGACGCAGTCGTTTTTGTAATCAGCATCGAGTGGCATGTTTGGTGGGAAACGCAGATGGAGAGGGGCGTCCGTACCCTGCGTGTTTGAGTAATGGGGAATCTTGCACGCCATCAGGGATGGGCCCTGCTCATTACACCGTGCATTCGAGCGTTTTATTGGTGCGTCCCTTTTGGATATGGAGTGGTTAGACCTTCCTCTGAGGCCGCTACGGGGGGTGTGGAATTGCATATCAGGACTGAGGGGTGTAAAACGCTGTCTGACTCCAGACACTCTCTAGTTACAGGTTTTATACACACACATATGCACACCTTTCATCCTGTCCAGACAGTCTGTCACTGCGAGAAAAAGATATGTGGTGTTATTGAGAGAGTTATGGCAAAAAATTATTAATTTATGGTTTTTACAAGATCACTCACAAATATACTCAATATTTGAAGTTGCCATTTATTTTCTAAATACATGTTATAGATCTTACTGTGAACAATTGATCTGTGAATGTGTCTTTCTTTCTTTTTTTATTGACCTTATAATGTTTAATCAATAAGTCATAGCTCAATCTTCTGTTGAAAACGTCGTACTTCTCTCTGGTGACATATGCAGGACTTTTCCACTCATTTCGTCCAGTTAAACCGTCCCTGACAGCTCATGTTCATCTGCCTCCACTTTTGATTGTTACTCCGACATCTCAAAATCCAATCAACTGATGGATGGAATCAAGTACCCGGACTATATATTTTTTTCTTTTCAGATTATCAGTTATACTCAGCATGTATGTCACAATATGGAAGAAAAGATCAGTCGCTATTTCTGCAACTTTAAGCCATTTGATGCCAGGTACACTGTTTAAATGTTTCTAATATCACACTTATAGCCTTTTAACTGGCACACTTTTTTATTTCCTTTTTCCCTCTGGTATATTGTAGTAATCATCATAAATTAGGTATGATTCGAAAGGTTAAACACTCAATTTTTGTAATTTCAACTTAAAATTTTGAACCCAAGTTGGTTATATGGCTGTGATTTTCATGGGGTTGTAGTTCTTTCCTTCATTAAGGAAAGAAAGTTCTTGTACTTGAAATTAAGTTCTTGTACTTTTTTGTTTTTCCACTTTTTTGCTTCAGGTTTGTAATGTTGTGACCTCGTAGCTAACCTAAAAAAAATACTTTTTTTAAAAATTCCTGTAGGAAAAATACTATCCTAACCAATGCCGCTGACAAAGTTGGCGGGCATTGTTGCACTCTGAGTATGTGGAGTTGGCACCTTTTTATATATTTCTTTCAGAGTAGTCAAATTAGCCTCGTTAAGGTAGATGTCGATGTAGGTGGCAAATCAGCTCACTTGGTTTTAGAGTTAATATATCACACTTTTAAAACCCTGAGCATACAATGAATGGCCTACAGTGGACATGGGCGCTGCAATCTCAGTGGTCAGTTTATTATTTATGCAAATGACAGGAAGTGATTACACGCCCGCACCAAACCACTGTTTCCTCACTGTTAAGCTTATGATATAAAGGTCTTTTCCACAAGGTATGCAGTGACATGACAGCTGCCTGCTGATAAGCAAACCGTCATTTGCATTTGTTATGCTTTTTTTCCGGTCTGGATATATGTGCTATGATGAAATCTATAGATGGTAAGGAAAAGAAAGGGCTGTGGAGGGAAGCCCACCATATACAGGTCTCTGATAGGCTAGGTCCTTGTGTCCGCCCACAGTTTTCCATTTTGCTTTAGGCAACCTGTGCGGACCAGATTATAATATGTGTGATTATAATAGGGGAGAGAGGTGATAAAAGATGCTCCGGGCAGAGAGGTGGGGAATCCTATTTCCATGGTGGCATCCCTGTATCATAGAAAGTTTAACTGTATGATGTCAGTGGAAGGCTAGTTTCATGACTCAGATGTTAAAACTGCATAATTTCCCTCTGTGAATCATTATTTCAGGATCAGAATTGAGGTCCTGAATGTGATGAATATCTTGTTTTGAATATGAAAGCAAATGGGTTGCCAATGGAGTGTTTGTAGAGTAGGAGTAATGTGGGAAGGTTTCTTTGTATATTTGAGGACCCTAGCTGAAGAGTTCTGAATATATTAGAGCTTATTTATGGTTGTGTTGGGTAAGCCATAGAAAAGAGAATTACAGTAGACAAGCCGATAAGTAATGAAAGCATGAAACTAGGGTTTCAGCATCATTGATATTTAATACTGATGTAAATGAGCAATAGGAAGGAGAGAGAAGAGTCAAAGTTTATACCCAGGTTTTTTTTTTTAACAGTGTTGAGAGGTCGAACCAAGACTCCAGCTATACTGGCATTGTCAGCATAGAAACGGGATGTAATTTGAGGTGAACCAACAAGTTGATCTGTTTTAACAGATTACTGGTCATTTATATATCATCAATACAAGCCAAAATGGAGTTGGTGGGGAAAGGAGCATTGCGTTGAGAGTAGATGTAAAGTTAGGTGTCATCTGCGTAGCAATGGAAGTTAAAGCCATGATGACGAATAATGTTACCTAATGGAAGCATTTAGATGATGAATCGTAAAGGACCAAGAACAGAACCCTGGGGAACACCTTGTGAGACAGGGGCAGTAGTGGACTTAGCCTGCCGGATAGAGATGTAAAAACAAAATTACTGACTAAACAAATTATCGTCAAATTCTAGTTAAAATAAATTACTGACTGTATTGTGTATATTTTAATTTCTAGAAAATTTGATCATATATCAAGCCATTGCACTTGCACTATATTGATTTGAGTGTGTATTTTCATTTTATGTTAATTTTATTACTTTTTCTTTGAAGTGGCTTTGGTTACCTTGCTTATCTAATTCTAGGATCTTTTTTTATATAATTTATTTTTTAAGCATGAAACTTTAAAGAAATAGTTCACCCAAAAAATAAGTCCTCTTATTTATTTTGCGAAAATTTAAGCTATTGGTTGAAAATTTGATTCCACATATTCAAAGATGAATTTTGCTTCCCAGAAGCAAGAAACACTTTTCTTTTGCTGAAATGTTTTAGTCACTAAGCCTAACTTATTTATATGATGCCATGTCGCTGACATACACTAGATAAATGCATTTTTTTATTTCATGCTTTATTACTCTGAATTATGGTGGAGCAGGCAAGTGTAAGCATTCTCTCTGATTAATAGTATGAATGTATGCATTTAATATAGGGAGTGACTGTTTCAAGCTCTCGATCAGATGTTGTGGTATGCAGTACCCTGCACCTCTCCCATGTGGTTTGTGTTTTGACATGGGAGGTGCCATCCACGGTGTCCGAATGACGAACAGATAAAGCAGCCCTCTCTGGCCCTAATGACGCATGACATGCTGCTGCTTTTTGGGTCCTAATTTATGGCTTCCTATGTCGGCAGAGCCCTTCTCTCAAGGGAGGTTCAGGCAATTATTGACCCTGCATTCTGGACATGTTCCATGAGAAGGCAGAATCTGGAATTTTGATTACGGTACTCCGGGCCTGTGTGAATGCAGATGTCTCAGTCTTGTTTTAAACACAGTTTGCTACCTCCAATGAGCAGGTGTGTTTAAAAGCATATTTCAGTATTTATTTTTCCAAGGGGAAATGCATTATAATCTGCAATCTGGAAAACTTTCATTTTGATGTTGTGTAATTTGTAGCATAGGTCTGTATGTTGTGAAACATCATTTAGATAGATTTTATCAAAGAACAACATTTAGAGATGTTTACACATGCTACACAAAATCATGCGCTTTTAACTTTAATGGAGTAGCTTGGACCACTTCCATTTTGGACCTTGATTTTAGAGCTCTACATCAATCTCACTTCAGGTATTATCATATTTCATAAAATATTTTCCAAATGATCAGACCAGATGATTGTATTTTATTTTATGTAAAATGACTGTGGCAGATTTTGTACTTAGTTTTATTAAAAATTTATATGATTTAATTAACCGTTTGTTCAGCATATGTAATCAACATTTTGCATTGTTTAATGTCCACTTGCACATGCAAATGAATGTGGTATTCTAGATTCATAGGTGTACTATCATTCATAAAAAAAATCAATAAATAAATAACATGCAAACTTCATTCTCAAAATTAAGTAGGTTTCTCTATAATATTTTTTTTATTATATTTTTTTTCAATGCAAGTTATTCATTTTAGTTCAATTCAAATTTTACTTCTGGTTAGTTGATTTTTATTTTAAGGCTGCCAAAGTTTACATGCTAAACAGTTAAAAATAGACATCATTACTTTTCTCTGCATAGTCTAGTGTTACTAAAATTATTGTTTTGTTTTAGTTCAGTTAGCTTTTGAGTCATGAAACTGCATTTTAGTTTCATTTTCCAGTTATTTTAATTTTTTTATATTTATTTTATTTAAAAAAAAATACAGTGGTTCTCAAAGTGTGGGGTGCGAAAGGGTACTGCAGGGGGAGTGCGGCAGATTTTTTATTTTTTTAAAGGTTTGAAGGGGGGCGCAACCAAAAAAATCTGAAAACCACTGTTTTATTCAGTTTTCGTTAACACTGGTTCCTAACGGTTCTTCACACCTAATCCTTTTGTTTTTTTCTCACCTGCCTGATTAGATGATCCTAAATCAACAGTTGGTGTTGAGAGCATGTGTTCTTGTGAAAGACGATGTGAAATGCTGGGGGGGCAGGGGGGCTTTTTATTTTAACCTTGTTCGCATAACAGGGAGCGGGTTTTATCTCTTGAAGCACTGAAAAAATTTAACGCTTCCACCCTGTGCAGAGTGCAACTGACGTTTTTACAATTAGCTAGGAGCCCAGCAGACGCGAGTTTAGAACGTGTTGATGAGCGGCAATAAATTACGTGTGAATGTGCGGAGCATTTATCACTCGCCATTTTCACCATTATCGCTTCAACGACAGACAGAAAGAGGGGCTGTTTGTTCTTCTCTGAAAAGGGGATGTGTACTCATCTCTCTGATGCTCTGATCCTACAGAAGTGTCGGAATAGTCTGGAAGCTGGATTTGATAAGCGGCTGAAATTCCACATCTCCCTCCTATTGGTTTCTTCTTTATGTGTGATTTCACAGGCCATTGAGCCGAGGGCTCTGGTATGTCCTGCTTCCAGAGTGGCTCATTTGGAATGGTGCTCATCTGCTCCTCGTCTGATATCCGGCCTCTTCCAGACTTTATGGATGTGAAATATAGGTGGTGTAGGATGGGGAGCCTCTCCTCTCTGGGCGCTTTGGGCGCAGGACAGCAAGTTTCCAAACGAGAGGCAGGAATGTTACTGTGAGTTGTCTCCAGAGCTTTGATGTCTGGAGAACGGTGGGCTTTCTGTGGGATTCTCTTTCCATCGGCCTCTCACGTTACCGTTGCGCTCCGGAGGGCCGCTGGCAGAATGGATTTATATGCCCCTTTTAAAAATGGGAACAACTTTTTTTCCCACTGTACAATAACCAGCACATGCAGCAGATCATTCATGAAATGATTTAGCAAATTTAAAGGGATAGTTCACACAAAAATGACAATTCTGTCATCATTTACTCACCTTCATATTGTTACAAATCATACACTTTTTTTTTTGTGAGAAACTGCTTTTTTAAACTTCAAAATGGTTAGAAAAGTAACACAAAATTGGTCCAAATGAGAGTAGCAGCAACTAATTCCGAATCAAATGATTCATTTCACTTTAAAGAATGTTTCATACATGGATTTAACATTGCTATTTCTCAGAAGAGGAGTAAAGGTCAATTTTCAGTCAATAAAGCAATTAAAAAGTAATATAGACTACTTTAATGACACATTTTTGGTGCTTTTTGAATCTTCATTGTAATAGCATGTTAAAATGGTGACCATTTATTTTCCACAAAAAGCAACACAGACTTTATTTATTGAGATATTAAAAGTCTTAGAAAGTTATTGTGTAGTATCCTGTGAGTATACTATAAAGTTTTATCAATCACTCTAATTCTATGAGCGTAGGTAAGTTCACACAACAGCAACAATGACACAAAGGATCAATATTTCTGAATAGCTTCGAGAGTGATTTTTATTTTTTTAGCTGATGAATGATAAAAACACCGACAGCAAACCAGAATCTATCCAACTTTAAAGAGCTTGAGCATTGAAGAAGGCAGTGTACTCTTGTAATAAACAGAAAGTTATTGTGTGTTGGTGTGGATACTATTATAGTTATCGTTATAGATATCTTTATAGTTATCGTTCTTGGTGCAAATGGGCCTTACACATGACAGTATTTTCATATTTTGGTGAACAATCCCTTTAAACCACTATAAAGAGATTTTCCTTCGTCTCCCCTCCTTAGCGGCTGTAATAACTGTTTAGTCTAGGATGAGATATGTCACAACCTCACTGCTGTGAGTCATCCATAAATTTTAATTCTTCCATTTAGCTCTGATCCTGTGGCATTAGTGATTTGACGAGAAAGCAGCTCTGACTCTTTTGATGTCAACAGCCTGTAAAGTTGTGTAATAAATAAAACAAAGAGCAGGATTTGTGTTTCCATTCACTCACACGAGCTTTGGACGGCTCAGAAACCCATCTGTTGGACAGTGGAGAAAAAGCCCACCGGTATTGGAGGGTGAGCCCGAGCAAAAGAGATTGTGTCTGTGTGTACACCTGCAGAGTGTTTGATTGCGTTTCAGATTGTGGGCCTGTTTATAGTGCTGCCAAAGACTCAGTGAGCGGTTCCTCGTCGTCAGTGGTTAATGGAGGACTAAATGGGCTGAATCTTCAGCAGCATGTCTCATAGAGATGAGGTGGCAGAGAAAACAAATGAAGAAATGCCGATCAAAGGCCAGCAGGGGACCAGGACTGATGCTCTTGGAGTCGACCGTGGATGAGCTTTGGTGGGAAGCTGTGCCGGACCATGGGAAAAACCCACCGGTCCACCAGATGAGAGCTTAAGCCTGGGCTTCATCTCTCCCCAGTAAAAACAGGAGATGATCAGGTCTAATAACATAGACTGCTACGCCCATCTCACAAATATTCCCTCTAGTCAATACAGCGAAGTAGGACTGAATGTTCTCAAAATCAAAGACAGTTATGCTGATTGCAGGCATGGCCTTGTGCGGTGGTTCCAAACTTTTTCTTTTGGGACCCCCATTTGTAAAGAAGAATGTTTTCAAGGATTTAGGATTTATTTGAAACTTTGTAATTAATACAGTACTACAACTTGGCTTCATACTGTCAGAAGCTAATATTGTGAGATGCATAACACACTCTGGTCTCTCTTCATTACCTAGCAATGTACTGATGCTTCATCATATCCTATAAAAAAATGTTTCTTAAGACTGTCCACACTGGACGCGAGTAAGAGAACATTACAAATCCATTTATCAGGGCACCAGTTTACTGCCGGGAATTTGTCATGTTGTGCCTCATCCAATGTTGACAGCATCACTTAATTATAATGGGTTCGCTTTTGTCGCATCGTACCGCTCACGTCTGGTGTAGACACGATGTATTGGTAGTTGTGATATTTGAAGTAGATTAAGTAATAGAAGTAATAGAGAGTCGTCTGCCTTGCACAAAACCTTCATTCTTGATTATATCCATGATTTTATAAATATTTATACTTTTATATGTTGGAGCATCTAGCCCCACACCTACCCTAAACCTACCCACTTCTCAACAATATAAAATACGTAACAGTCAAGTAAAAGTACACCCACAGGTATTTATTGCAAAAACTGACCGAAAACAAATATTACAAATAACTGTTGAATTCCAAGTCTTCTGAAGCCATATATTATCTCCATGTGAAGAACAGAGTGGATCTTAATTTTTTAATCGCTGGAATGATCCCACTCCGTCTCTGTGATCACTCGCTCTCACAGTCGGTCACAAGACACATGAGAGCCGATTCCATTCATTGGAGACATACGAGAGTCAGTGGCATTTCACTATCAAAGCTGACTTAACACTACTTCAGACGGAAATTTTTGAATGTGTGCGTAGGATGTATGGCGAATGGAGACGGTGGTCACTTTTATATCTTTTCTTCACATAAATGTATTTATTAATTTTTTATTAAAAATATATTTATATTTAGTCGTTTAAATAATGAACATCTGATGAATGAACATGAAATGAACATTTTGTCATACAACAGTCGATAATATTGAATCCTTTATTGAACTACGAATCCTTAAGTGAATTAGCTGCTAAAAAAAATTGCATGCAAATAAACAACGGTATAAGTTGGCGCAAATCATTTTTAGTTAATCCCCCCCTCTGAATGTCTTTTCTAATGGGACCAACTGAATGTAGTTGATGCTTGTTTTCTACGCTCTGTGTTTGTGAGTGATGGGCTGTCAAATTCTCTCCACTTCAGCTTGAAGGCTTCCATGTTATCCTTGTTGGATGCCCCCCCTGTGAGAGCCAGGTCGATAGAGGTGCTTGGCCCTGTCGATCCATCACCTCCCTCCCTGTCTGTAAATTGGCCTCAAAGGCATAGAGCTCATCTCTAGGGGAAAGCGCCACTGTTTAGCCAAGGCAGTGAAGGAAATGAAAATGCAATCAGGGAAACCATTAAAGGAGCTTAGAAAAATGACTCCTCACTGTCCTTTGACAAAGTCCTCCGTTTGTCTTCCTCCACCCGCCTTTTAGTCCGCACCGAGATATTTAGCTTTGACACATTCCGCATTCCGCCTTTTTTCCGTTCGTTTGAATCCAACGGTGAGCTGATGAATGCGACCCGCAAAGTAGCACATGTCAAGATTTATCGATTGAGCTTACTAATGCCTTCGCTGAGTGGTGGCGTGTTATCTAAAGCAGGGGAGAGACGTGGGGGTGTCACCTGGGGTCCCGGGACAGCGCTACTTCTGATCTGATGTTCTCAACGACAGAGATTGACCACTTCCAGGTTGGGGGGCTAGACTAAACATATTTCAGCCCATCAGTGATTCGGCAGGCTCACTTTATCTCATTAGAAAAATAATGATGTAATTGGCTGTTGTTACAAAAGATAGTTGTATATTTATCTTTGAGCCCGCTGTTTGGTGATGGGCTGCCGGGCCTTTATCACAAGCCTGTCTTCTCCCGCTTGATTCATGGTCTTTGTCTGGCAGCGCAAAAGCAGATGCTGCTTATTTACTCAGAGACTGTAATGGCACACACACACAACACCGGTAATTACCCTTTTGATTGCAATTTATTGGCCACAGGAGAGGATGAGTTATACGCTTTGTACCGTAGAGGAATCTGCATCCGAATCCATCAAAAGTCCAAGCTCACGCTCACATCTCGAGCCTAATTTTTAGTTAGCATGTACCTTAAATGTCAGAGGAAATTTAGTTGCAAAGGAGGGTTTTGACTATTTTTATCTATTAGGCTTACTGTAAAAAACAATTTCCGTGAAATTTATTGTAGAAAAAACATCAGCTGTGGTGGGCAGAATTTTACCGTTTTACAGATTTAACTTAAATTTACAGTAAAAACGATATTTCATTAACTAATATAATGTTAATATACCAACCTATCAACCTTATTTTTTAACGAGGAGGTAAGCTGAAATATATGCGAGATTAGCCGCTATTGAGAAATAACGAGAAGAATTTCAAAGTGCAGTAAACTTTAACCAGCGTGTTTATAATTAAGACTGTACATTAAAATAATATGGTAAGAAATACCAGTTTTGAAAATCAAGAAGCATAACAAGCTGTTTTGTACAGTTAAAAATAACTGGAAGTGAATAACACCGGTCAATACAAATGGCCGCGCCCGCTCTTACCTGAAAAATAACATTTCAGTAACTGATATAATGTTAATATATAAACCTATTGAAGTACTAATATCTATTTTGTACCTTTTGTAATACACTGACCCCAACCAAAAACAGGTGGGGATGAGAAAATCACATGAAGAATCAAAGCTCGTCACAAGCAGCTTTTCCACAAGCTGAGGAGGTAAATGCTAATATATAAAAGACGCACAATGTCATTCACACAAATACTAAACACCAATATGGTAACACACATGACACTAAAATGATGCAATAAACATTACTTTAACAGCAATAGATGTAATATAAAACCCTGATGTACGTAACTGATGAGAAAAAAAAAACTAAGAATAAATAGTTGTTTCAACAAAATGCATCACATGTGAAGTGTCATTCTGGGAATGTCAATTTAGAGCATTTCACTGTCAATTATACAATGACTCGTTTTTATCACTTCCAAAAACTGTAAATTTAACAGTATCGATTACAGTGTTTTACTGTTAAAATATCATTTTTTACATTCCACATAAAATTTATGTCTTGTAAAGGTGGTGTTTTCATTCCCTTTCCATTCCTTTCTATATCTTGCATATGTTCCCTGAAATAAATTAAATGCATATTCAAGTCAAATAGAGTATTAAGTTGGCCGACGGATGATTTATACAGCATTCAGATGCTGATGGTGCTCGCTCTTTCATAGCAGTCCTGAGAACTGTACGTTTACCAGGAAAACTCAGAATGCCTTTAAATTATCGTCTGGAATATTGAACAATTTCCTGGCTGAATAATGCCCTCCTTATTGAGCCTTATACACACTTGTCATCAATCACCAAAACAAATTAAATTTAAACCTGATTTATTGCTGCTCCAAACACCGCTGGGAATTTACATGCATGCACAGACTACAGCCGTACAATATGTTCCATTATAGATAAGAGCTCGTTTTCCAAAGATTTCACAACTTGATAAGACATTCCTCACTTAAAGCCCCCAAAAGTGCTCCTTAAATGGACAAATATATGTGCCATGATAGAATGACTTTTCATCATTCACAGTGATTTGACTGTCATCCCTGCAGATGTGATGGCATAAACTCACTAATGTGGCTCATTGTCATGTACTGCACTCATTTCCTGTACTTTGGCCAGTTCAACTCAAATTTTCACATTAGCACATGATGAACCATTCTTTGACATGTTAAGTCAGAGTCTGGGTTTTTGTCAAGGTTCTGTAAGTAGGGTTGGATTTGTTTCAGGCCTGTCCTATTTATTGACTGTGAGGCTTTCCAACTGTTAGAACTGGCCTGAAAGGCAACCATTTAAGCTACACTTAAAAATATATGACCATCACTGCAGAAAAGCACACTTTTCAAACAAGACATTATACTATCTATATATGTCTATTTATATTTATATATATATATATATATATATATATATATATATATATATATATATATATATATATATATAGCTTGAAAAGTGTGCTTTTCTGCAGTGATGTTCATATATTTTTACACTACCGTTCAAAAGTTTGACGTCAGTAAGATTTGTTCTGAAATTAAAGCTTTTATTCAATAACGATGCATTAAACTGATCAAAAGTGACAGAAAAGATAATGTTACAATAGATTTCAAATATGACATTCTTTTAAACTTTATATTCTTCAAAGAATCCTTAAAAAATATACATCATGGTTTCCATAACAATTAACATTGTACCATAACTGTTAACATTGATAATATTGAGAACTGTTTCTTGAGCATAAATCAGCACATTAGACTGATTTCTGAAGATCATGTGACACTGAAGACTGGAGTAATGATGCTGAAAATGCAGCTTTACCATCACAGGAATGAATTGCATTTTAAAATATATTGAAATAGAAAGCAGTTATTTGAAATTGTAATAATATTTCACAGCATTACTGTTTTTACTGTTTTTTTCATCATATAATTCCAGCTTTAGTGAGCATAAGAGATTTTAAACATTTAAAAAATATTATTGAATCCAAACTATTGAAAAGCTTTGTATAATGTTTGTGTGTTTTAAAAGACGAAATAAATAGGACACTTCTTGGTTTCCAAATGTCACTTGGTTTGATATTTTGCATGTAAGTCAATAGCATTTTAAACCTGTTTAAGTGTATATTAACATCTGAATACTTTTTGGGACCACTATGAACTATATCCTTCAAAGTATAAGATATGATTGATCTATGATCATGTGGTATTGGATTCAAAACACTCATCAAAGTCTGTTCTATCTGAGATGGACACGCACATATAGATACAACAGGGTGCCTGACAAAATTAGCTGCCGTTATTTGATCCGGCCAAATACTGATTAATCAGGGTGAGGAATGCACACACATCTGTGCGTGTGTGGTGTCCACGCCTCTCATGAGTGGGTTGGGGTGCTGGGGGGTTTGGGTTCAGAGGGAATAGGCTGTCAGCTGTGAGAAATATGTCATGGTTTTTTCGTCCCATGCAGCACATCTGGTGCTCATTGGCAGGATGCTGGAGAGAGCATCAGCCCCGACAACCAGGTGGATCTGCCAATTCTCAACCCGCTTGTCATTGCGAGGGTCTCCCTTCAGCAACTGCACTCTTACTATTCTCTTTTCTTGCACGCTGTCCCTCTTGAGCCATGATTCTCAATCATAGTGTTTTATTTGGACCTGCTGAACGAGGCTTTAGGGATTGTGACAGACATGCCGACTCTCGTGTTCTGTAAGATTTCCTAATGTCCGGTTGAGAGAGAAGCATCTGCCTGTAATCTCTGATGGCCAACTTGCATACAGTCCTGCAGGATACACTTCCTTTTTATAAATGTTTTTAAGCCATTATGGCCTGTGTGCATTTGATGGGGTTGGGTAAAACTCTGTTAAGTGACAAAAAAGAACTTATGGCTCCCTTTTCCATTCTTTTTGGAATTTGGATTCATTTGGCCACTTCATACGGTTGAATGTTGAATGGAAGTGTGACAGGAAGAGGAAGTTACTGAATTGTAAACGCTATCTCACAAAAAAGGAATTTCATTAGTCTAACAAGTTTTGGGACAAATCATAAAAAATCATTAAATTAATAATATTAACTAATTATGCAGATTTATAGATTTACTGGTTTGCTTTTCATGGTTCTTTTTTTAAAGCTTATTAGAAATTTCCTGTGTTGTTATTGTTAACTAAAACTACTAAAATTAGTTTTCATTATTTGAAATAAAGCTAAAATAAAACAAATATTAGATGTAAAACTTAGAAAATCTTGGTGTCTAACTGAAAAAAAAAATTAAATAAATAAATAACTAAAATTACTAAAACTTAAATAAATATAAATTAAAGCAAAATATGAATATAAAAAAACACATTTAATACAGCCATTAACATACTTTAATTTTTTTAATATTAACTTCATTCACCACTTACAGACATGTGTATATTTAATATATATATATATATATATATATATATATACACACATTTATTTTATATATAATATATAAATTATTATTTATATATTATTGTTATTATTATTATTATTATTAAATATAGAATTTATATATATATATATATATATATATAAATAATATACACATGTCTGTAAGTGGTGAATGAATATATAAATATATATATCTATAATTAACTATAATTAACAATATTTTATGTGATCAGACTCAAATCTGATGTCAATAATAAAAAAAATTAAGTATGTTAATGGCTGTATTAAATGTGTTTTTTTTTAAATATATATAAAATATATACATGTACACATAAATATAAAATACATATATACATAAATATAAAATATACACATGTCTTTAAGTGGCATTTCAAACATTTAATTGAATAATGGATAATTCCCACTGAGATATTAAATGCATAATTATAAATGAAACTAACAACAAATATATTTCAATCCATTTTTATTTTACTTCCATTAAGTCATTTTATGTTACTTTACCAGTTTAGAACCTATAGACAAACTTAATGGATTTGTTGGAATCTCTCATTGGCTGTGGACTTTTTGGAGCAAAACAGGAAATCAGTTTCACCTGAGTTATCAGACATTATTATTTCAGCACACTTTGTCCACACACTTGATTTATTGCTAATTTTTTGCATATCGACTCATAGCGTGGCTGATCGGCAACGTAAATCCCACTCATTGGCTGGAGGACATGCAAGCTTGAAAACGTTGACCTAATAACATTAGATAAACGTTAGATAAACAGAGATCTGGACAGAGCCAAACAAAACAGAGGGAGCAGAAAGCGTCCTGTCAGTCTCGGGTTTCTGATAGTAAGTGTTATTTAAAAAGCAGCTGATGTGGGTTATGTTGTCTTACTCAAAGCCATCTGTTTCCTTACCTCACACAGGCTGCTCTTAGTGCCTTGAAACAGCTGTCAGAACAAGGACTGGACCCAGTGGATGGACCAATCGAGGTGGAAAATGGATCATGTGACATGTATGTACACACGGAGCCGTAAGTACCACCACCCACACCTCCATTTCAGAAAGGATCACATATGTAAATGACTACCAACCTGAAGAAATCTGTTATGTCTCGATGACGTTATATAAATGACAAAAGTGCTCAGAGGCAGTGTGGGTAGCCATTGCCTTTTATATAAACTGTTAGGAGATTCTCGAGATGATTTAACGAAATGGACATGATTTATACCTTTTTCCGTTTAAATATTTACAGATCATCATGTTAGCGGCCTTGAAATGCTTCCCATGTGTTGTTCCAAGCAGAGTTAGCTTAATTTAAGCCAATATATTGCCCAGATTCTGGCATAAACCAGAATTAATTCAGTGTTTTGAATGCTGTTCTGAAATTCATGATGTAAGAGCAGTTCATTACATAAGTAAAGATAAGTTTATTTAAAAACAACTGTCACAATGCAAGTATACAGCACTGTTCGAATGATTAATTACAAGTTGTGTAATAAGGGTGGGGGACTCCAAATAACCTGCATATTAACAATAACATGCATCATAAATATTTTTATCATTTGCATTTATTTTTAAGCATCACTGGTTAAAAACAAGTGATTTTAAAGCGTTGAAGTGCAGTAAACAGCAAAAGAGAACTCATTTCGGTATATGTACGTGCTGTCTGAGAGATGCGCGCACATGAAGCTGCTGCTCATCGAGTGTGAGCACTGAACTGAGTTCTTTTTGAGGTCTATTTGGGCTTGAACGGTTAAGTATGCATACTTATGTGTCAAAATGTCCATCTTCGCAAGTATTCTCATAAACATAGTCATTTATGTCTCAAGTGAACGTAAAAGGTAACACACGTGAATCAATATATTGGATCTTTGCATTCGGTCTTAAAGTGACAGTAGCCTAATACACCTGCTGCTGAGTCATTGATGTTAATCAAATCTCTCACTGCTCTTGACTGAATCACTTTTTTAGCTAGAATAAATAAATTAATTTACACAGTGAAGACTATGCAGTGCTTTTTATACATTTTGATTACTTTATTCAATTTATGTAGTATTTCTTATTTCTGCTCTTGAATTTTTGCAGGTAGGTCTATTTAATTTGTCTTTGTTCTATTGTAGTCTGTTTCCATATATGCTTATAATTAGTTTATAAAGTGTATTAGTAAGCTTGTAAGTGTATTAGTAAGTATTAGTAAGCCCCATTTTGGTTTTTTAAGATTTTGGTCATATATCCCACCCCTTAGTAGCAAGTTACAGTTAACTACAGGAAGGTATGAGCCCTTCAAGATGTCTCCCAATTTCCTCTTTCAGTAGGGAACATGTCATCGCAGGAAAGAGAACTACTCATCAACCCATTTTATGTGGCATTTATCACTCACACACAGAGTATAGTAAATATCAGTGGCAGGTGGAGCTCCTTTCTGATTTGAGCTGCAGAGACGGACATGATTTGTCCTTTAAATGTCAAACGTCTGAAACCTGGCAGCTCATTTCACTTAATCACTAAAAGGATTATAGACACACATACTGGCTGAGCTTATCACTTTCACAGAGTGCTTGAAGCACACGCACACAATATGCATTTTCCTTCAGTGGTATTGCCCACTTCCCCAACATGTCCAACCCGCAGTGGAAACCCTCACACCACTCTACTCCATGTCTTTGCATGATCTTTATCCTACTGTAATCAGAGGGATTGCTGTAGGAAAAATGAATCTTTGTCATATCCGTGATGAACAGGGCGCTGGAGAATGAAATATGAGAATGGAAATGATAGACACACCAGAACGGAAATCACTCCAACCCGTTCAAGAATATTTTCATAGTAGGTGTGCCGTAGGAAAAGGTTAAAGAAATGTTTATTTACAGTGGCTTCAGCTTCTCAGTGCAGCCATGAGCTAGAACAGAACAAAGAGGAAAAATGACCCAGTTCAGCGGCCCATATAGGCCATAATGAGGGAAATAATTCTGTAAGAATCATAAATCCATTCTACTGTACTTTACTGCATTCATTTAAACACTATACAGTAAAAACTGTAATATTGTGAAATATTATTACAATACAACATGTTTTTACTTTAATGTATGTAAAATGTAATGTATTCCTCTGGTGACAGCTGAATATTCAGCATTACTCCTCCAGTCTTCAGTGACATTCGATCCTTCAGAAATCATTCTAATATGCTGATTTGCTGCTTAAGTAACAGATTTAGTGCTGCGCAATATTTTTGTGGAAACTGTGATACATTTTGCCCCCAGTATTATTTAATGACTAGAAAGTTCTAAAGAACAGCATTTTTTTTTAAATATAAATCTTTTGTAATATAAAAATGCCTTTACAGTCTCTTTTGATCAGTTTAATGTGTACTTGATGAATTAAAGTTTGACCAACTTTCGAAAAGTAGTGTACTTCATGAAATATTAATTCATAATGTTTTATTATTTTATACTTCTTAATTGTTTATTCATTTGCATTTATATTTATTACAGATTTTATATATATTCTGTATTTTGGATATTTAAATTTTATTGTTATTTATTATTTACTGTTTTTAGGTTTTGTATTGTTATTAGTAGTCATATCGATTAATTACTTTTTGTAATGTCTATTTGATGCTTTACACAGTAATGCCTTCCAATGATCCTTTGGGTGTAATTTCTAAGCCACAATTGATGTGTGATTACTTTGCGATGAATTATTTGATTATATTAATTAATCGGCACATCAATTAGACTAAGAATTTTTATATATATATATATATATATATATATATATATATGTATATATATATATATATATATTAGGTCTGTCGATTTAACATTGACAGAAATTTTAACGCATTTAATGAAATTAAATGCCCCAGACCTATGTAGTTCATCTGACATTACATACAGTTGATTGATATCGAATGATTGATAACGAATATGATCCAGGGCATCAACTCACTGCATGATGAAGCCTATAGAATGCAGTCAGAAAGTCCCTAAAATTAAAGATATGGGGTCAAAAGTGCCCCTGTTTGAGATTTGTCTCATATTTAGATCTTAACCAATATCACAGGAGTAACAAGTGCAATATCACAGGAGTGCTGTTTTTGTCCCATGAAACAAGTGCAAATGCAATACTGATTTTATACAACAATTCAGTAAATAAGAAGTTAACATTGTTATTTTAGACACAATGTTGTCTATTTTGTTCAATTTTGCAAATAAAAATTTAAAGACAAAGCTGAACTGTTCGTCTCCGCACGATGCACAGCAGTGTTTCATTCCTGAATCCACATTTTGAATGAACAGAGTGAAATCAATGATTCAGCGGACCATTCATAAAAGACTTGTTGAACTTTAAGCGGCGATACACAGACTATCAATGTACAGTGTGAGCAATTCAAATGCATACGGAGCCATCTGCTCTCCAATCGCTCTCACAGTACTTTAATACTTTGATGTCATCGGTCCGTGTTGCTCCGCTTCAAGTCCAACAAGCCTGAAGAGAACCATTTAGCATAACTTCTAAATGAATCAGCCTTTTGATTGAATTGAATGAGTCAATGAATGACTTAATCATTAAGACATTTACCGCCACCTACTGGCAGTTTTAGTTTCTTATTTAGAGTCTAATTTTATTTAAAAAAAACAAAACACATTTCCATTAATTAAAGGTATAGTTGACCCAAAAATGAAAATTCAGTCATCATTTACTCACCCTCATGATCCAAAAGTTCATGTGTAAAAATTTCTATTTCGCTACTTTTTGTAATGCATGTTCGATGCTTTACACAACGATAACTTCAAACTATCTTTTAAATTGTGTGTGTGTACAGGGTTGGGGAGTAACGAAATACAAGTAACTTAGTTACGTATTTAAAATACAAAATTTGAGTAACTGTATTTCATTACAGTTACATTTTAAATGCGTGGTAATCAGATTAGTTACATCTGAAAAGTATTTTAGATTACCAAAGTGATTACTTTGAATTTTAATGTCATTTAAACAGTAATTGGCGATTCTCTGACTCTGACAGTCTGAAAAAGCGGAGTTAAGTTTCATCAACATTTTAATACTTTTAAGAGGGATGATAATTTTGTTATTTTTATTTAGTACTGTTCTGAACAAGACAAAATGACTGAATTTATAAAAAAAATTGCCCAACTCTTAACTGACCTGGATGATCCACGACTGTTTTCATGTTTTGTGATAATTGTTTGAGTCATTTTATAGTTGTAAAAAAGGCCACTGCAACTTTTTCTCACAATTAGTTTTTTTCCCTCACAATTGTGAGTTTGCATTTCACAATTCTGACTTCTTTTTCTCAGAATTGCGAGATTTAAACTCAAAATTGCGAGATTTAAACTCAAAATTGCAAGTTATAAAGTCATAATTGGGAGACATAAACTTGTAATACTGACTTTTTTTCTTACAATTGTAAATTTAGTATGTGAGTTTATAACTCATAATTTTGACTTTTCTCAATATTTTTAGTTTATCTCATAATTTTGACTTTTCTCAATATTGCGAGTTTATATCTCATAATTCTGACTTTATAACTC
This sequence comes from Zacco platypus, assembly GCA_038088235.1. Taxonomy (NCBI): domain Eukaryota; kingdom Metazoa; phylum Chordata; class Actinopteri; order Cypriniformes; family Xenocyprididae; genus Zacco; species Zacco platypus. Next base: position 14,474,409 of record CM076065.1, on the reverse strand, counting down.
GCAATTGCAACTTTATATCATGCAATTCTGAGGGAAAATATATATATATATATATATGTGTATATATATATATATATATATATATATATATATATATATGTATATATATATATGTGTGTGTGTGTATGTATATATTTATATTTATATATATATATATTTATTTCTAATTTACAAACCTTTATATTAGAAGCGATTCATTGATTTGACATTATTAACATTTTTATTATTATCATCTACCAGCATTGGTGGTTGATCATAATTATTCTTCATTTGCACCTGTTTGTTCTGCAGACAAGCGAAACGTCTTGCCGAGAGGACAGACAACAAACCGACTAACTCAGGCACCACTGCTCAGGACTGCAAGGATTCAAAGGTCGTCGTCTAGGAGCTGATCCCTCCCTTCTGCCCGTCGCCCCAAAAGCCCCCACGACCGCCGCTGCATCCTTCTACACGTGTCAACATGCAATATGGTGGATGTGTCCCATGAATACGAAATGACAAAAAATGCATTCTTTGAGTCTATGTGAAGACAACACTATCTTAACACAACATTTATTTACTCTAGAGTTAACTAAAAAGAGCAAGCAAGTGAACTTAAAAAAAATGATTAAAATGTAATGCATGGTAATGTTTGAAAATCAAGGGAAATTTCCCCATTTGATAGATGTTTGAGTATTATTTTCACCTTGCCTCCAAGTGATATGGATTTAAACAGGCTTATGTCATGCCATTAGTATAAACAAAACATTATTGGGGAAAACAAAGTTGTGTATCTTAGTTGGGGGGTTATATTATTTTCCTTTTCTCTTTAATCTATGAATAATAATGCTTGAGTATTTAAGTATTAACCAATGCCAGTGCTGTGAAGTCGTAGTTGTTGTCTTCATATATAGTCACCCAGCTTACCGTATATGCTGTCATAAAGCATTCATTTATCTATATGGATGTATATGACTTGTAGAATATCATATGCAGAGGAAAAGAAAAACATAAACTACGAGTGTAAACCAATGGATAAAACTGATGCTAGAATGTGAACAGCACAGGATCACCGGAGATACAGCTGATCCATGGTATTCAGTTGAACAAACATGCCTCTTGCCTGCTATAATGTTCCTTGAAATTAGAATTTCGTTTAAGATTCTTGACAGAAACAAGAGGCCCTGCATAGTGACCCGTGCCTCTTTAGCAAAGTCCTGTTTGATGATGTTCTCTTCTTCCTTCAGTTTTGGCCAGCACATCTACACCTGTTGTGTGTTATATTGACTCGATACATCAACTGAGTGCTTTTAAGGACTGCATTCTGGAGAAAAGAGTGGCTGTGATCAATAGGCAGGCTGTCTTATCGAAACGATAGAGTCATGGAATTGTCTGAAACTGGTAACTCAATGGAAGTGTTTTTCTCTCGCTGAAGATATACAGTGTAATAACAGACATGTCAGTTACTTAAAATGCAGTAAAATCACATCAGTTCATGTTGAAACCATTGGTGTCTGTTGTCTTCTTTTCCAATTGATTTTCCATTTTGTGCCTCTAAATATTTCCAAGTTCAATTGGAAAAAGATTTTCAGTTGCATTAAACACATTATGTGCAGTGTGGTCCAAACGTCTGAGATCACCTTTGATTTATGGACCCCAATGTACGTAAATGCAGGAAAAACGGGTATCTAACAGACAGAGTAGCTACACAACCGGATTCATATTTTCCAGCCAACATGTGGGTGTGAATTAAAAAACCACAGGCGATTTGCTCAAGCATATGGCATAGTGCTGTGTCATAGCTAGAAGGACTTTAGGGCTTAGTAACACATGAACAATCATCCATGAGTGTTGCGACACAGGTCTAAAAATAGATCCATACTACCAGTCTATTCCGTATCACCAAGCAAACAGTCAGTCATTCATTCATAGGTAGAGGAAGATTCCTTTTCTGTATAATTGCCATATAAGTCTAATCTCATATTTTTCAGCAGATTGAATAACAAATCTGTTAGCAAACGTGTGGTCACATTAATGAAATTTCAGCACCATTTTGCAGGCAACAAATGTAGTGTAATGATGCATGAAATGCCACTCGCACAGAAATCGTTTTCAAAACAAGCAGTTTTTGGCCTCCAAAACGTGGCAAATCCGTGCGACCAACTGCAACCCATTACGAAATCAGAGAGGGGAACTCTTTTGCCCTCACATGAAATTCCTGATCGCATGGATTCCTATTGAACTGACTGGATTTCTCCCGCGAAAATTCATCAAATGGTAAATGTGACCACCTTGTATTACGTCTTAGCAAATGTATAGCAATATGCTAAAAACAATCAGAACACCTTAGAAAGTATGTAGCTACATGCTAAACACCACCCGTAACTATGTCAATTGTATAGCAACAATCTAAAAACACTTTACAAATGTATAGCAATTTGCCACTTAGAATCATAGAAACACTCAACACCTTGGCAAAAGAATAAGCAACATTTTAATCATGCAAATTTTATATATATATACATATATATATATATATATACACATACATACATATACACACACCCATATAATATATATATATATATACATGCATATATACATACATACATATACACACAAATATAATATATATATATACATGCATACATACATACATATACACACAAATATAATAAAATATATATACATGCATACATACATACATACATATACACACACATATATATATATATACATGCATACATACATACATATACACACACATATAATATATATATATATGCATACATACATACATATACACACATATATATATGCATACATACATACATATACACACATATATATATGCATACATACATACATACATATACACACACACATATAATATATATATATATATATATATACATGCATACATACATACATATACACACACACATATATATATGTATGTATATATATATATATATATATATACACACACACACATTTTTTTTTACAAACTTTTATGTAAGACATGATTAAGCATGATTTATCAGTTTGACAGCACTAATAACAATGCTTTAAAAACAGAGGACCCTTAGCAAATGTTTAGCACCCTCCTAAAACTCTTTTTAGCAGCATGCTAAAAAAACATAACAATAGCATTAGCAATGTGTTAAGAACACTCAGAACATCTTAACACTTATCAAATATTTAGCAAAGACGTTAAAAACACTCTAAGCACCTTAACAAATGTTTAGCAATCCCCAAAACACATTAACAATATGCTAAACTCACAACACCTTAGCAAAAGAATTGGAATATGCTACAAAAAAAAATAAAAAACACACACTCACATTAGCAGTGTTTAAAATGTGTTAAAAAGGTCAGAGAACACCTTAGTAAAACAATAATGATGTGCTAAAAACTACTCAGAACACTTTAGCGAATGTAGCAACACCACAACACTAGCACTGTGGTAGTGAGTTTTGCTTTGAATTTTTGGGAACAAAAAAAGTCTAGTTTTGTTTTCATCGCTGGTTCCTGTGCAGGAGAGACTGCATGTGTCCTGTGGGGAATGAAGAAACAGATCAGTCTCACTGTCTCATACATAAATGAGAGGGCCTTTATCAATTACAGGTAGCTCCATCAATGTGGAAGCAAGTCTTTAAAAACCACATTCCGTTTGGGGAAGAAGGAACTCAGTGCAAAGGCTGATGGATTGACTGCAGTTGACCTCTTTATCTCTATTCACTTACTGATACGTATTTAGCATGTTTTTTGTACGTAGCATGTTGCTTGTAGTACCAAAATCATATGCGGCAAGATTATTTTTTATCTTAAATGAACAAATCAATGAAAGTAAATATGTCATCCTTCAAATGTTACGCTGCGGAAAGCTAACAATCATCACCGACGAGAATTGCTCTGTCCCTTTTGACCCATATAAAGCTGTTAACTCTACTATGGGGAAACAAAGTTGATTGATTTTTCCACCAGAATTAAGTGTTATCGACCTTTTATTGCTAAATTAGTGCTAATGTAACTGAGTGAAAGGAAAAATAAATCAGTCAGTATGTGCAAGGGAAGCATTTCGTCTTGTGTTTTCAAAGCTGTGAATTTCTAGCTTAATTATTTTCTTAGTGGGGAGCTGCATCAGTAGACTGATCCTATCTGACAATTGCTGTAGCTGTGGGCGTTCTGATGCGTCAATATTTCTGTCTTTGTATTCAGTAATCTCTCAGTACGGACTATCCGTCAGGCCAATTACCAGACTCAAACGCCTTCACTGCAGGCTACTGACGTCTGTTGCCTTAAGATCAGAGCTTTTCATCACTTGAAGACCATTGGCTGCCCAAAGAACTGGATATCTACAGTGCCTGTTGCTATGCATTTGTGAATGACTTTGACCTACTATAAGGTGTATATAACGCATTTCAGCTTGAGATAAGGGGAACTTTGAATAGTTTCTAAAAAATATCAACACGTTTCGGCTTAAGGAGTCTTCCTCGTGATATACAACAGACAACACATGAACATTTTAGCTATATTTGATGAGGATGTATTCTGAATGGGTGATTGTTTCATTTCTGTAATGACCTTTTAAGCAATTAGAGTAACGTCTTGACTTGAGCTTGTCAGCTGTCGTTGATTTTATTTGCATGAGTAACTCAATATGCAGATGTTTGCTTAAAATATTCATGTGTTGTCTGTTGTATACCTTGAGGAAGACTCCTTAAGACTCCTTAGAAACTATTAAAAGTTCCCCTTACCACAAGTGTTGCTGGATTCCTTTTTGTACTTTTTATATTTTCTGCTTCCAAGCACCTTGTGAGCTGGTAAAGTCGCGCCAGATCCAACCTCACAAGTACTTTGCCTTGAGACCGATCTTTTGAAGACCGGACCAGGTCTTGTCTTGATCTCGGTCTTGTCTTGGACTCTGGATTTTATTTCAAGACCCGTCAAGACATCATTAATTTGATTGGTTGTAAAACTTCCTGCTTCAAATGCTATCAATGACTTATTTCTAATTTCATTTATTGTGTTACTGTTGTGCCGGGTCAGAAATCTACAAGGGATTGTGTCAAAAATGTCATCAAAATTAATACAAATGGCCACAAAATTCAAGATTTGATTGCAAAAAAGTAAATCTCGATATTTTCTATATAAGAAAGAGCGTTGTTTTCACAATAATGAGCACAATTGCAGACGTGATATAGATTTTTTACAAATATTCAATAAATCCTATTTCATTTTTAAAACTTTACTCTCTACATTATTTGAAATTATACTAATTCAGAGCAATTTCTGTTCCACCTCTGCAGTGTAAAAATGAATGTAGTTAGTGATTTCAATTGTTTGGTAACAGCTCTAATAGTGTCTTATTATTCTAATTGCAATTATTGAATAAAAATAAGACATTTCTCAGGCAGTAAATGTGGGTCTTTCAGATGAATTTGAGAAGCGCTAGTCTGGTCTTGGTCTTGACTTACCTTGGTCTTGTCTTGGTCTCAGATTAGGTGGTCTTGACTACACTAGTACTTACCCATTATAAGGTTACCAGATTTATGAAATGGAAACATTTCCTAGTTCAGTAGTGTAAATGTAATTGAAATCTCACTTGGTATTGTCTATGAATTAAAAAATAGGGATAATACATTGTTATTGTTTTTGAATTGTGGGCTCCAAAACCCATGTTTGTGCTTTCAAAGGGCCTTTTTCCCCCAATGTATTTGCAGGGTGTCTTGTTAAAACATTGATGTTTCCATACCCTAACCCATTAGCATGAAGAAAATGTCTGAAATGGAAGCATGCTAATGACATTCACATAAGGAACTGGAATCTGCATCATTTTAGTTATTTGGTAGTGAAAGTAGGTCAAAAATAATTCTATTTTTGAAAGACTTTTGTGCTTTTCTTCCATTTTTTTTTTTTTTTTTTTTAAACTGTGATGGCAAAGCTGAATATTCAGCATCATTACTCCAGTCTTCAGTGTCATGATCTTTCAGAAAACATTCTGATTAATCTCACAAAAATGTCAGACTAGACCTATAAAAAAAAGTGCAGAGTTGCACGCAAAAATGCATTCTGTTTGAATAGACCCTATGAAAAGTAGAAACATTCTTAGACATGGTGTTCAGAATAGCAGTGAGCTTTCATCATGGCTTGTTTTGTGAAAGCACACATTTTGGTTCACCGCACCCACTCAACATGCAATAGTTCGGTCATACTTTAAAAGAACTCCTTGTATATGTAATTCACTGATTTGTGAAGGTGATTCATCACTTATGAAACACTCGAGCAGTAGTAGAAGTGTAAAGATGACGCATGGTCATTCATAAGCTTAGCAATTGAGGAAATGCCTCCTCTCTTTCTGCGATGCATTTCCTCTTGAGGTAAACGCACTTCCCTTCCACAACTTTGACTCGGATGTTCCATTCAAGCCAAAATCCCCCCCCCCCCCCCCCCCCCCAAATGCTCTATGATGGACAATATTGCCTACAAGTACAGTAAGCGTAGTTCCCGTCTGTGAGCTTTCCGTTGCAATTGCAATTCCGTTCACTTGTGCCTCTAGAAGTTATTATAGGGAATTCACTTAGTAGGAAAAGTTGGCAAATACTAAAACCTACACTTACTATGCCAAGTTCCTCTGGAATTTCTGGCATGGTGACATTTTGCTGTTCGTCAGGCTTATGAAAAGACACTGCAGTTTTGTCTAATACACAAAAACCAACAAATAATCTAAATCATTTTATTAATTTAAGTTAGGTAGAGACACTAAACATTGGAACCATGTTGTGTGCTCCTATATAGAGCACTCTTTAGGAAAGTTACAAAAAGAGTATTTGTGTCATACTGTTAACAAATGGCAAAAATGAAGAGGTAGAGATTTTAGGCTCATCACATGCCTATTGGAATGTAGTTTAAACTCATGTGTTTTGTCATTTTTTGCCTAAACATAACATCTGTGGAAACTCAATGGTTCAGGTTTGCATAAACAAAAAGGAAAAAAAAAAAAACGAACAAATGTGTGTACGTCGAAAAGGCATCAGATTCAGTTGCTGACAACATCCTCGTGTTATTGACTTAAACTGTTAATCAATCCCATTTCAAATTCATTTTAGAAATTGCATAATGAATCAATTTTTTAAAAAAAATTTTAAAAAAAAGGTCTGTAACCAAAAACAGTATTAAGTTGATCCGCAAGTTCAAAATGAGCCACATACTAAAAATAATATTCAAATGACAGGGGAAAAAAAAAAAAAAGCCATCCCTTTTGATTGACATTTACATATACAAAATAACAAGCCTCCATCTGTAAAGAGTTAAAAAAAAAAAAACAACAACAACACTTCCTTCCCACCAGCAACTGGAAACAGACCAGCGTTTTTACCCACTTCTCATGATGTCAACAAAAAGAAATGAGAGGGGGGGGGGGGAATACAATACAAAATATTTCATCTTTATCACATGGTTCATAACTGGGCCCCTTTCGGACACACTATCTTCTGCCACCGCCTTTAAATGGATCGAATTGGGGAACAGAGTGGCGTTGTGCCACATTGAACGGTGTAGATAATGTTGGCAGTGTAGAGGAAAGTAAATACAGTGCATGTCTACACACAGACAAAACAAAAAAGTGACAAGAATTTACTGTTCGTACAGTAACATACTGTATAGTTTCACAAAGACGCTAGATAATGCTGGTGACTACATTACGTAAATAGTTAATTACTGAATAGCTCATGTATGATTTCAAAACTATTGACACAGTATATAGATGGATGGTTTCATTAAACAAACCCTTAAAAAGACAACATAAATCAAATAAATCCTTAGTGTAGTACACAGCTTTCTTTGTTCCAGAGGAACAATATGGTAAACCTTTGCATCTGCCAAATGCAAGTGCACCAGTCTAAACGCAGTCTTTTCACTTCCTTCTGCCCTCTCAGTGGTCTTATCCTCATGCGGGTTAGAAATGTACCCTTTGCGGGTTAGAAACGGCACCCTCTAGATCCCATTCTTTGCCTCGTTGTTGTTCATCGCCTCTTTCCTCTGAGCCAGGAAGGGGTACATGCACTTATCTGCACCCAGGAACCGGTACATACACACAATTGCTTCAAAGGGCAAAATGCTAGAAAACAAAACAAAAGGGAATGCGTTACAAACGATTGTTCCGACAACCTGGAGGTACTTTAAACTGCAATTTTAGGACCGCCCATACGCACCTTTTCATAAAGTTGACCATGTATACAATGCGAGGCGTGCAGATCATGGGCTGGTCTGTCAGGATGGCCCTCATGGACTGTTTCACACAGAACTCTGGTCTCAATGGAGGAAGAAACGGCTCGATCTCTTTCCTGAGCCGCCCAGGCGAAAGAAAGGAAGGGAGAGAAGGAGAAAACATGATGTTTAAGAGTCGTCTTTGTTTAATAAAGTCAGCCCAAAGTGCTCCGCCAGTCAGAGAAAGTCATTATTGAGTGGAAACAGATCCAGCATGCACCTTCTATTCAAGTGGAAGCCCCTATTGTGCGCATGAAAACCCAAGCTGACAGTGACATGAGAGGCCACAAGCAAAGCTACCCCGACTGTTGTTAAGCAATGTCTACTCGAACTAGATACGCATTGTGTCGTTCGCTCCTTTTAGTGGCCATCTGAAACTCAATCGCGACATTTGGACGGCTCCTTTCTTTTACCTTATTCTGCATCCTCTGAACATGCCCGTGTCCACCAGGTAAGGACACACCAGCGTCATCTTGATACCGTCCTTCTCCGAAGCCTTGATTTCGTGGCTCAGGGACTCGTGGAAGCCGATGGCACCGAACTTGCTAGCGCAGTAATCCTGAAACCAAGAGGAAACAGTTTGGTGAACATTATCAAGCTTCCCGAGGCGCTTTTCCTGTAATAGCACAGGAGCGCTGGGATCTACGGTTTCATTAGCATTCTTCTGTTGTGTATGGAGTACAGGTAGAGCCGCACGGGAGGGTTTTGATGTGGTTCGCGGCGGACGGGCTCTTCAGAACGGAGTGGGCAAACACAGATGCGTGTAGATAAACACTCTGGAATAAAGGGGCTCACAGCGGCTTGAGTCACTCCAATAATGTAAACCATAAAAAGTCACATTCAAGGAAACATAATAGGTCAGACAGTGTGACTGGGCTTCTGGGACCCTTTGAAGTTAGAGCAAAGATGAGGGCTTGTAAAATAGAAGTGCGCGTACAGCTAACAAAACAAAAAAAAGGTAACGTTTCCCCAAAAGGCTGCTGGGAAAATGACACCAGTTTGGACAGCACTGAAAGAAGAGGATTGTACATGTACTAGACTCCAAGAGATCCCTCACATACACCGGCTGGTTTAACGGATTAAAAGGGACTTTAGGCTACTCCAGCACGAACGAGAGATTTAACTTAGAAAAGCGTTTTTAGCAACTACGTGTACATCATGTAAAGAGCACACTGAACCGACAAATGGCGACAACCAACGGCAGCAGACGCTTTGTCAGGTTGTCGGATCAGTGTGTTACCACGGTCACAGTCTGTTGAACATGTTCAATTGATGTTTGTTGGGTATTGGAATGTCTAGGAAGTGACATATGCATGTGTGTGATATATAATACAGATTTTATCCGTTTAAGGGCTGATATTAGATCAGTCGATTATTACTTTAAAAACTTGTCATTGAAAACTCACATTTTAAAAAGTACAGACATCTCTGTATCAATTGTAGTAAGTGCACACAATATTCACAGTATGTGAGAAACACCAGGGGATTATGGGAAAAGAGTCTCTGCAAAAGGTAGGCCCAAAGAAACCCGAGCATCTCTCAGTGTTAGCGTGCTCCTTAATTGGCGTGGAGCGCTAGGCGTGCTGTGCGCCGCGCCGAATTTCCATGCCATGGCGAGCCAACGCGCTGAGACTCTCCAAACATGCTCTCTTTTCATTTCAGTCTGCCAATAGATTTATGTGATGGATGCAATGTACTAACCTCCACACCAGCTGTGCTGAAAAGGCCCAGTGAACTGGCAACTGTCACAATGTGGCCATGGTTCATCTCTAGCATCTTGGGAAGAAATGCCTTGGTGGTCTGGAAGAGGAAGAGAGAGGGGGGTGGGGTGGGGGGAGAGACAGTTATTTTGCTGTTGCTGTTCGTCTCTGCCAAAGCCCTTTGATCCGTTTTTTTTCTTCCTCCCTGACTAATAATTCACTGAGACTAAACACTCATCTCCCTCATCCTGCTGGGGGAGTTTAGAAACACAATTCCATTACAGTCTTAAAGGCCATTTACAGGGAGCTTGCTTTCCACATGCACTTAAGAGATTAATTTATGTACAGCTCAATTTGTTTTGGTAGTACTAGTTTTTGAGAAAGTTTTCAAATCTGACAAGGAGGTTTAACTTGGAAGGGAAGCAAACTACTTTAAAGGATGAAGTATTGCACCAGACTTTGGGGTGGTTTCGTATTGTTCTGAAATGGCTTATTAAAAAGGTGAAAAGACCACTTGCAAGTTCACAACAAGTGGTTTGTCTGTGGTTTCCTTTTCTCCCACGAGTTGTTCCCAAGAGTGGCATCTCAGTATCAAGAGCACAAAGCCTGAGCGGCATACTCACTCACCACTGTCACCACAATACGGCTCAAGACCACAACACCACCGCTGTAGGTCAACAAAGATGGGAAACAAACACCACCTTTTTAGCCTGGATTACGCATTAGCATTGGAATAGTTCACCCGATAAAAAACTATTTGCAAATAAATAAATCAAAGTTTAGCCAAGTTAACCCAGAGTCAAGGAGTTGAACTGTAAACCAGAACAGAATAAAACTTTCAGGTTTTGTAAACCATGCTGGAAAGGTCAGAAGCAAAACAATTAATCTATTGCAAACCAATTTTTTTTTTTTTTTTTTTTAAAGTGATGGTCTTCATTTTATAAGTTGGTTTAAAATGCAGAAAACACAACTTGGCTTGTACTAACTGAACACTTTCTGGACTAGATGCGTTACATTTTCTCAGCTGCAGTGCTCTGACATCTTGCCTGGCTGTTGTTGACGTTTCTTTCATGCAATGAATCAGTGTCATCTTCCACTTTCGCCTGATCCCGGCTGGACAAAAGACAGAGGCAATTAAATATTATATATATGAAAAAAAAAGAATCTTCCATTCTCTTCAGACCCAGAGGAAGTGAGGGGGTGGACAATAATGATGAAAAACATGACCGGCGTCATCCATTTACTGCTCTCTTAGAGAAGATTTGCCGTACAAGCCCCACAGAACCGCCTGTGGCTTTATAGTCAATCTTCAATGGAACACGAAGCATGCTATGAAAAAGAAAAACGTGTGAGCGCCAAAAACAACAGAGCCCCTTCCAGAGGCCTTCAATGATATCACCATTTATAAACATGCCCAGTAGAAAAGGACCTTGGCCACGGTTGAGAATGGTACCATCTTGCACGGTTCTGCAAGCGTTTCACACCTCTGCCAGCCGTCTCAACACGTCATCTTGACATGTTGTTGAAACATGGAACTGGAATCTCTCAAATTTACTTCCACTGACTTAACTCTCATGAGGCAATCCACTCATGCAATCGAGAGCTGCGGTCCACATGCTATGCATTTAATCCCTGACGTTAAAAGTAAACTGTGTATTTTTCCAGCGCATTAAGTGTAAAATTGCTCTTAATATTCATCTCATTGTGTTGGGGGGTTCCTTCAAGGGAGCAGACTTGGACCGGTTTGAATCTGTACTTGTGCCTTGCATGCCAAACTGATGGTAAGTATGCGTGCAAATGAAGCATTAGGATAAACTGGGCCTGTAAAGCACAAATGCCAACATGTTCCAAACAGTGCAATCTACAGAATTAAAATTTGATTTGGAGAGTTTGGACTATGTGCTGCTGCCAATACGACAGATTAGACTAGCATGATACAAGACAGAAAGTCCAAGATTCAGGCAATCGAAAGTCTCTTGCATCCAGTGAGGAAATATTTTTTAAATTACTCTTGCTGCAGAACTTGAAGCCATTTAACTTGCACGCTGTAATAAAAGCGATCAATGAAAATCTGATGTGGAGAAAGAGACACTCTTTAACATGGGAAAGCATTTCAAAGTCATTGGACAAGGACACCATAAGTTAATTCAATCTACATTTACTTTGTATTAGCAAACATCATCAATTTACTGTAACTATAACCACCTTGAATCACAACAATTAGGCAATTCAAGGGTTGAATCTCCCAAACCGGCAACACTACAACCTCAACTCCTTGATCAATCAAACGCAGCGTCAATGGGCTGGTAATGATTGGGTTTGATTTTGGTCAGTTAACTAGGCTGGTAAATCAACCCAATGTTAGTCGAGTAACTGGGCTGGCAATTTTGAGTTTGCCTGGCTTAGGAACTAGGCAGGTAACATTGGGTTTGATTTGGTCAAGCAACTGGTTTTGTATTGTAATCAATCTAATGATTTGATCAAGTAGCTGGGCTTGACCAAATCAAACTGAACATTACAAGTTCAGCCCTTTGACCATTAGTCTATCACCCCATAACCTCTGAAATTGCAAAAATGAGCAGAAATGGCTAAGAGTCTTTGTTAAACCCCAATCCGCTATGGAATGAGGGGGGCCGGCACTGATGTGGGCATGGCCTTGCTGACCTCTCAGACACAAAATGTGTGAAACCGAACAGAAGTTCATGTCTTAATTCATAGCTTCCGTAATTGCTTCTCAGCGCCTGAGTTTACGCTAAATTAACTTCCAACAGCAGAGAGCTTCCTTGGCCCTTGCAGTGGTTCTATGCCTGTTGTGCTCTCTAATTGATACAAGCTCAAGTGCATCGCTCCTCACAAAGCTCTTCACAGCTGCCGTGTCAGCCTGGATTAGTGCTAATGTTTGACCAATAGGAATATGCACAAATATTGTCACACAGAATAGCCCAGATGGCCGTTAATTAGAATAATGTGGACAGACCAGAGAAATGTAGCAAAGCATTGGCCAGATTCATATACAGCCCTCAGACTCTGAAGCCCAGAGAAAAGGAAGTGGGGGCTAACTGATACACTGCTACTGTACTGCCAATGTCTCATTAAAATGGGGGGGCTGGATCTACAGAATCAGTTTGAAAAACAATCTGGAGCGGTTGAACATTCAAATAAGCCAAATAAAGCCATTGGTGAAGCTTGTTGGCTGGGAGATCTTCAAACATAAGCAGCCGCAAATCAAATTACGGGTACAGGTGCATTGATCTTGAGCAAGGCCATCTAAAACTACTCAAGTAAGACCCTTCTGCCTCGCTGCTCCCTTTCTCCTGGTCTAGCAGGAATGCAGGCTGGAGAACTTGGCTCCTGTCGTTTGGCATCTTGTCAAGCTGATCCCTAGACAAGAAAGCAATTGTCACATAAGTGGGTCAGGCAGCAGCTCCCCATTACCAGCAAGCTTGTGTACAAGACTCTCTATCCCTTGATGCTTTTCTCTAGGGACAGCCCCGAGTCTTTTGCTTCAACCACACTCACTTAGCAACTAGGAGGCTTTCACGGACACCATTGGGCCCAGGTGTGGAATGCAGAATGCACTACTCGCATATCGCCTATTATGGGGTCAATGTCAGAAAGAATAAGAACCTTACTCTGCTCAGCTCTCCAAATCTGACTAGACACTAAATCTGGTCATTTACATCACTTAAACTTTTACTTCGCCAAGTACCAGTCAGTCCACCACAGTGCCACTCCTATCAGCTATTCTCAAGTTGGTCTGAAAAGGCTGAGCAGAGAACTCACAGGTCCTGGGACTAAAACGCAGCTGTAAGCGCAGAAAGAGTGAAGGGCCTCAGCTGAGCACAGACAGCCTGGAAGAGCACTGCTCTGAGATAATGGCCTCACTTCCTGTTGGCTCCTTCGGTTTTGTTGCATTCCCACCATGCTATCCAACAAAATAAAGATGATGTCCATCTGGAATTTGCCCTTCTTGCCTTAAAGAGTTTCGAAATACAGCAGACCGTTGAAATAAAGGCGCTGAAGCGCCTGCCAGGTCATGACTAAGACCCTTTAAGAGGATGACATGGACGTCTTGTGAAGACAGGCTAAAGAAATTTCACTATGACTAGAGGAAAGAATTTTATATAAACTAAGGCAATGGCTTAAACACTCTAAAACGCTCATGCAGTTAATGGATAAAACAAATATTTGAAACATTTAAAAAAATTAAAAAAAAAAAAAAAAAGCAGGAAATGGACACACCTGAAAGCTATACTAGCACATTATGAACAGCTTAAAGACCCCATGAAATAGCTTGACCAGTTCTCTCATCCATGTTGACACATTTCGGATTAAAATACTTTGGGTGGGACATATCAAGGTGGTGTTACTAGAGAGAAAGATTATATTTTAATTCATGAAATTTTCAATTTTAAAGTTAAAGTACATAAAGTAATATTCTTTTAAGGGAAAATGTATACTTGTATGTATGAGTTTATATAATATGAGTCTATATAAATATAACATACATATACATATGTATATGTAGGCATTTTGTATGTTGTATTTATATAGAGGCATATTATATAAACTCATAATAAGCTATATATATAAAATGTGCGTTTCCCTTAAAGACATACAGTTGCATAACATTTAAATAAAATCAGGGCCATCATCAGGGGGAATGTAGAGAATGTATAATGGTTCTCGTTAAAATGTAAAAACTGTTTATATGTACCAGACTTGTTAATTTAAGTGACGGCACAAAGCATCACATTGAGCATGCATATTTAAAACATACTTTCTGTACAACATATGCCAACACAAAATGAATTGTAAATGGGAAGACAAAAGAGAAGTGAAAAAAGGAAGTCTTGCAGTGTTACAAACCACATGCAAGCAGCAACCAATTAAGAGAACATGTTTGTGTAAGAGAGAAAGAGGAAAAGCAGTGTTGGTGCATTTCTATTCAGCTGGCTTGTGGCTTTAATGACCACATCCTCCGCTTGGTATTCCTTGCCTGTCCTTAATGATTAAGCTCCGCTTTCATCTTAAACCCCCACAAGAAACCATGCATTGCATAAAGCTTAAGCAAACACAACCAAAACCTTAATGAGAATCCCAACTCTGTCACTAACAAGTGCATCTGCTACTGCAGCTTACGCTGAACAACTTCCAAGTTAAAAAAATATATATAGATGGAAAAGAACATGCAGTTACACTCAAGCTCAGTTTGTGTCCAAGCACTTTCATGCTTCATTAAAAAGGACTTGCAGTATATAAAAAAAACCTGATATCTTAACACCACAAGGCAATCAAAAAAAACATTTAAGGCCCATCGATATTAATACATTTCTTTTCCAGGGGGTCTGGAAGGATGTCAGCCCTCACTTCTCCCAAAAAAAAAGAAAAAAAAAAGGGAGAGTTCAACCAAATAGTTCAGTGTTCAGCAGAAGAGAATTTCATTCAGGTTTGGAGGGTGAGTAAATGAAAGAATATTCATTTGGGATGAACCACCCCTTTAACCATTATGTCGTGCTAATCATTAAAACATTGCGATCCCCAACCTCCACAATTCTCAACGTGACTTAGCATAATTTAATACAAACTGCCCTACTACAGCTTGTCCCACAAGGTGGTCTCAATAAGACAATGCAAACTACTGACAGGGCTTTTACGTATTTACTGGCAAGAGGTTAATTAGAGAGGCCAAGTGAGAATGGGCTCGTCCAAATGGTACTTCCCCAGGCAGGATGTGCCCTTCAATGGGCTTTAAATTAACAAACCAAGGCAGAGCAGATTGTTCCTGGTGATCTTACCAAAACCCCCTGCTGGAGTTGTCTTGCTTAGAGCTTGTTTATATCCACAGATCAGGGAGCTTTGGAGAGGACTATGTTGAAACGACAGGGGGCATGTTAATAAAACCCCTCTGAGTGGAGGCATGTTTTTAAGATCAGTTCTGATGTTATAACTCACAGGGACTGAAACTGATGAAGTCAGGGAGGGTAATCGGATCCTAGATCAGCTCCTGTGCTGATATTCTTACTGAACTCATGCTAGATCCTCATAATCTCACAGCCTGTGGACGTCTACTTTAGTGGTACATCCAGACTGAACCGTAAATATTAATATTGGCTGCCACAAACAAAGGAATGAATGGAAACAAATGGATGACAGACTGAGAGAAACAGCCAGACAGGACAGGGGTGATTACATGAGGAATATGCAAAACTTATTGAGTGTTTTAAGGGGGGGTGACCCATCTCAGATGACAGACATTTGTTTGCACTAAACACCAGACGGATTTAACGACTGAGCTTTTAAGTGTTTATTCATTCAAAATCACTTACATCAACCAGTGCTTTTTTAGCATACAAGTCAAACTTCACTCTGGCTTATTATGAACATGCATGGAGCAAAAGATGTTTGCTTTCCAACTTGGCTCAAGCGCAAATACCAGAGCACAGAAATGAGTATGTGCTGAACAGATGGGTGTATGAACAGTGGCATCATGTGATATAGCACAATCACTAAAAGAGGACATTCCACTGTGTTTTCCCCACTTAAAAAAAGAGCTGTACGGTTCCTTTATGATGCACATTCACTTTCAGTGTCTTGTTACACTATTAGATCAGCTATTGCAGTATACAATTGAGTGGTGACAAAGTTAAATGAGGCTCACCCAGAAGTGTGCATGGCAGTTCACCACCATGGTCCTCTCGATCAGCTCATCAGGGCACTCCAGCAGGTGGTGGCCGGACACAACACCAGCGTTGTTGATCAACAAGTCCACTTCACCGACCTCTCTGCGCACTTTCTCCGCTGTGGAATACACGCTCTCCCTCTTGCCCACATCAACCACGTACGTATACACCTGCGGCTGAAACGGAGGGACCTCTTCCACACCACCAACAGCTCCTTAGGAAAAACATTAGATCATCAACTACAAGACTTTCATGTGCACCTCAAGCTTCATTTGATAAGAATTCAGAGTCCAAAGGCATTTGGGGGAAAATCGGTCAAGTAGCCAATGATATTTTGTATGATTACTTAACCAAGATAATTGCAACAATAGGTAAGAAAATGGCCTAATTTTTAGAGGTTATAAAATTGTCGCTATCTGGTTGTTCATTGTGTCTACCGATAGATGGCACCAACCGGTTGATCTAATGAATATCGCACAAAAACACCATTGAACCACTGCGTGTTCAACAGAAAACAACGTAAATAAACTTATCGGATTATAATGTTGGCATAATTACACAACTTTTAGAACATGTGGCATTTTAAGATTAACAATAATAAATTTTAAACAAATTTGACAAAGCACTTAGAGGAAATAACGACAAAAATAATAATTAAATAAAACATTTGTATGCTTTAATATGCAATAAATATGAAAAATAGTTTCATATTGGAATAGCCTACATCATATATAGTAGCAGTCGTATAATTATTTAGCCATTATTGCCAATAAGGGGGTAAAACCTGATCTGCTTACGGGTTATTTTGAACAAAATAAATGTATCCTTAATTTATACAGCAAATATATTTAAGCACGACACACAAAACAAGTTTAAATACCTACAAAAGACAAACTTACCTAGTCTGCCTGGCATAAATATATAATAATTAGTTCATTTAAATAAGATGAACATGTTAGTTCAGGTAGACAAGTGTTAAATCATGCCATTTACCCTCTTTTGGCATCGGGTTGTCTTGCTCTCGGTAGATCTGTCGCACCATCTCCGCGGTCTCCTCATTGCTGTGGCTGTTGATGTCCCACAGCACCAGTGTAGCCCGGCGCCGGGCGAACTCCTGCGCGAAGAGCCGCCCAAGTTCGCCGCCCGCCCCGGTGATCAAGCACACCTGCCCCGCCACGCTCTTCTCCTTCGGCCGTATGAGCCACTTGAGTCCGGCCATCACGATGGCCCAGAGAACTTTCAGAATGACCACGAAAAACTCCACAGCAATGTTCATCATCATGTCTAATGCCGTTCTGCGACTTTGTTTTAAATAAAGATGGACGTATAATAACACCTAAAATACTAAACCTGAGTTTTGCTGTTGAGCTGCTACCATTAAATTTATTCTTTAACTATGCGCCTATTTAAAAAGCTTATGGGGTGAACATCCAATTAACCCCAACTGTCAAACAACTACTAATATACATATATAAAATCGTATCAACAAGGTAACGCATTTAACGTTCAGAATATGAGCATCACAAATAAAAGCACTACTCTAAAGCTACAAGCCTTGATAAATACAGCCGAGTCTCGCGCCAGCAAATGCCCGTATGAAAACTATCGTATCCCGGCACGGATGCGCGCGATAGCGGCCAGTACGCTGCTGCTCTGTGAGAGAACACGAGACAGGCTGATCTCTTTGGAACCGCGCTGCTGCTCGCGCTCTATTTAAACCAGCCCCTCTCCACAGGACCCCACAGAGTGATTGGACCAGATGCCTGATTGAAATTTACATCTACTTAGGTCAGCTGTGGACGTTTGAGGAAACAGAATGGATATGTAATACAGCGTCTGTCTGTGGTTGTATTTTCAATGCTTATAGGCGGATGTTTCAGTGAGTCCATTCAATGGATATTATGTGATTTGTGTGTTTTACTTAAAAGTTCAAATGTGTCAAATGCGCAAAAATACAGAAACAGCATTACAATTTAATGCGTTGTTATGAGCCTCCCATCTTAAAAGAGTAGGTCTGTTTGTAACAACTTTACATTTCGATACATTTGTTACAGTATTTATTTTAACAGTCAGTCACTGGGATGGCTGAGTTCTTTGAGAATGGATCTGGCTTTTCTTACACATCTATCTCAAGAGATGCTGCACAGCTCTTGTTTTCACTGCCCTCTGCAGTTCAGTGCGTTCAGAAACAGCCGTTTAGCAGCCAGTAGGAACACTTTCAATGGCACATCTGCAGAAGTTTGTCTTTACAGTCAGTAGTAGTACAGTCCTTACTTACTTTGATGTGCTCTCAAGCACTTTTGACCAGTGCATCAAAGATACAGTCTTGAGAAACATCCAGAAACTTGCAACTGCTAAAACTCTTAACAGCAGATCAATTGATGTGAATGGATGTGTGATCTGTGATCCCTCGTTCACTATCTTCTTGGTCTTGTTAATGTTCTGGGAGAAGTTATTGTCCTGGCACCTACCTAGTGCTTCAACCTCCCTAAAATCATTCCATATTTTCCAGAAAGAGAACAAATGCAAATGTTGCAGGGGGAGTACATGCATCCCTCTGAGAGAAGCCTATTATTAGCAGTGTTGGGGAAAGTTACTTTTAAAAGTAACTAATTGTGTTACTCAGTTACTTTTTATGAAAAGTAATGCATTACTTTTTTCTCACCTGGGCTTGCTTGTTTGTTTTTTAATAACAACAACAAAAAAGTTATATTTTTGGCAAATGTTAAGCCCCTTTCACACCAATAGTGAAATGAATAAGCCTCAGGCTGAAGGAAAAGTATGATTATTGATCATTGGCTGTCTTTGAATTAGATCATTGAAGGTCAGCAGGAAAGACATTGGTTAATAAAGTGAGATCAAATACATTAAAGTATATTTGTGGGATTTAATATAGTTAATTACTAAAGTTTTGCATAAAATTCTGAGGTTGCATTTCACTGTTTTTATTAATTTTGAGGAATACTGAATGTTTTTGTGTAAGTGAGATGAGTAAATGCATGTCCACATTTAGTCTAGAACTACAATAACCATCATGTTCACACAGCGCACTTAACGCCTCTGCATTTTATTTCTCTCAACATGGCGACAGGAGAGCTGTCAGTCAATAAATGTGAAAAAGTAACTTGCGTTACTTATTTGAAAAATAACTTAGGTATTTTGTTGTAAATTGAAAAAGTAATGTGTTACTTTAGTTACTTGAAAAAGTAATCTGATTATGTAACTCAAGTTACTTGTAATGTGTTACCCCCAACACATATTATGTGCAAAGACTTCTGTGCAAATTTTTATACAATCGTTGCATCTGTGACATAAATTAATTATAAACCCAAACTGCCCCTTATTCCATATACACACCAGAGATGAATCAATGAAGCATTTGCACTTCAGCGCTTCAAGTTAGTCTTATATTACTAATGATTGCAAGTTATTGGAAGCCCCTGTTCTTTTTAGATGTAAATGGATGTGTTATCCATAATTAAACCATTATATTTCCAAATTTGATTATGAACAGCTATCTTTAAAGGATTACAAATGTAACATTACTTTTAGGCTAATTTAGCCTATTTTATGCACGTTTTAATTTCTAATTAATGGGACCAGTCATCCTTAAATTTGTCCTATACATTATTGCGCTATTAGCTAATGACTTTAATATCTTTTCAGCCACATGTTATATGAATTACTAATGAATGAACCGAAGCAGATCTGATATTTGAAGAGAACTGGTGCATTTACACAAAAATGCCTTTACAAAACCGCCACCTGTTGGACTGGAACTGTAATTACACATGCATTTTGGGGAGGGGTTTCGATTCTAATGTTTAGAAGTGCTGGTTAAATTCGAATTTTAAACATTCAAAATATTAGTTTTATGTAATACAGTAAAAAAAAATATAAGTAAATACAATAAAATGCTCTTTTCAGCATAATTACATTCAAAGATAAATTCAAGCATTTTTTTCTCGTGTTCAATAAAAGCATATTTCAGAGTAGGCAAATCATAGTAGGGTACACATGTAAACTAATTCAAACAGCGTATGGTTTATTTATATACATGTGTGCGTTTATGAGTAAAATAAATTAAAATTTCGAGTTTATTCTATCATTAAACTCGTGTCACGTGGTTTTGATAGTAGCTAGTAACTACGGCAACGTCGACGCAATGGACTATCAGCTTCCTTTTTTTACTTTCATTGACCGCATATATTATTGAAATAATGGCGGTAATTATTAGCGTAAACCTACTTAAACTTACTAAAATGACGTTATAGTCTGTCTGACATCCAAAAGTGGAGATGAAGCCTTATACCAGCGTCGTTAGACCCAAACTGATGTCACTGCCAACTGAATCTCGTCTGATGATGAAGGACATTACAGGCGCGCGACCTGGTTATTCTTCCAACATCTCCAGTCCTCCAGTTTCTGCATGTTACACGGCTGCTGAATCCAGGATGAATGCTTTCTCATCGAGGCAGAACTATCCATGCGGTCCGAGCTGTGAGTCAATTTTATAGGCTACTGAATGGCTTGAGTAATGTCTATGAGAGGAATGTCGCCGAGTTAGTGTCTCTCCAACAAGATACAATAATATTCTTTCGACGCATTTATAAAGTGTGTAGATAACGAACCGTATCTGGTGTTTTATTAACATGTACATTTAATGTTTGATATGAAGTTATAGATTCCAGGGATCTGCCTCACAGCTCTGTAACTGACGGGTAAGTACACTAAAACAACCATAAAACCACGATTTTTATGATATGCTGATACTGAATTGTTATTTTTGTGTGTTATTTGAAGATCTGTATCATTGTATATTAATATGGCACTCATTCTGTACGTTTTTGGCAGGTTTTTGCCTCATATGAAACTTACAGAGAAACCTATACAAATGTTGAGATAATACGTGGTTTTGGGTCGCTAAAGTTGCCACGTGCATTTCTGAACAAACATTTAGTAATGGCAGAATGAATTAAACTATTCCTCTAACTTCTCAGGTCTCTGCTTCCATTGCTAGCCAAAGGCCGGTCAGCAATCACCAAATGTACCTCACAAAACCATGTGTCCGACAGTGATATTTCTGGCCGTCATTTTTTATTTGATAATCGATGGAGAAATGGAGCGTACATCACTAATGATATTAGAGGTATTTATCCCTCTTCCCATTAATAAGAATTTAATTATCCCTGAGACATTTATTGTATCATCATTATTAGTAGACAAAAGGGAAAACCGTCAGAGAAAGTGTCTTAATGCTTTGTTTAGTCAGATTATGATACTGTGACATCATTATTTGATGAGATGGAACAAATGTGTAATTGGTAGTTTCAGTGAGGTAACCAGTAGGTGGCGCTCACGACATTCACTTGAATATGTTTTTGCAGCACATTTAAATTTATAGTTTATCAGCATAGACATTCTCTTTAGATCTAAGTAAATGTGGTCAGGGAATGCTTTTGCAATTGTTTTAGATAAAAGTGGTTAGATGACCACTTTCTCAGGAAACTTTAAAGGTTTGTAATTGTAACATCAAAATGTTTTTGTTTTTTTCCCCAAGCAGACAGTGTTCTGATCAACCACAATCCCACAAGTCCACTTTCTCAGGAGTTCCATGTTTATCGTTCTCACAATTTAACCAGATTTGCCCACCGCAAAGAACTTTCCCCACGTGACCCAAGACCAAATATGTGCGGGTGAGTTCTTCAACACTGCTAAATTACTGCAATATTATGTTTTTTTTCATGTACTAATATTTTTTGCAGGTCTGAATATCTGACCTCGTTTCCATCAGTTCTGTTACCAGCCACCTGCCCATCTGTCAGCGGACGACTCTGTTTATCACAAAACTATAAAAACAGGTGACAATAATTCATTCTTTGTATTTGGCTATGCAAATGTTTATTGTATATTGTATAATTATTTTACTTTGTATTTTTTTTCAGGCCAATGGTAACAAACAGAGCTCGCAATCTCGTCCCTGTTGGTGCTAACAACAAAAGTGAGCATTTTATCTTTAACAAGTTAGCATTGATTCATTGATTTATTGTCATTTACCATATGATAACTATTGAATAAAACATGACAGAATAAAAACATGAATAAAACATAAAATTAACTTTTTAGCTCACAATTCTGACTTTATAACTTGCAAATCTGACTTAATATTTTACAATTCTGAGGGGGGGAAAAAAATCAGAATTGTGAAATTTGAACACATTTGTAAGTAATAAAGTCTTAATTGCGACATATAAACTCCCAATTCTGAGAAAAAAAAAAAAATCTGACTCGTGAGAAAAAAAGAAAAAAGTCTGAATTCCGAGTTATGAACTCAAAATGGCAAAAAATGAAGTCAGAATTGCAGAATTGAATTGTTTATATCTCACAATTCTGACTCCGATTCTGATAAAAAATACCCTTTTTATTTTTTATTCTGTGGCAGAAACAGGCTTCCATAGATAACCCTTCTAAGTAGATTACTGTTTAAGATAATTTATGTCAGTTAGTGCTGGTAAACTTAGCATATAGTATGTGCTATTTAGGTGTTTACTCAGTGTTTAACAGGTAAGATCTCTCGCTTCACTCCTGTTACAGATTCAAAATTTCATGAATTTCACATGTTTTTCATGAGCTCACAAACATTACTTAACACTTAAGTACACACACATCTCGTCCTCCCTCTACCAGACACAGGGCCATTATTGAAATCCCCATTCTTATGTATGAGGTGAGGAGAGTGTTACCTGTGTAAACCTGAATAAGCAAACTGTGCTCTTGTCTAACCAGCCTGTGGGCCGGTAATTGTTTTTCAGGCCAGTCATACCCTGATCCACACTTGGGTGCCTCGGCATCTTTTGTCCAGAGGCTCACTGAGATTTCCTGTCTGGAAGCAGAAACAGTCCGGCAGGAGAAAACGAAAAGACTCAGAAAGTTCAATAGGCAGGACTCTTAATAGGAGTTCATTAGCCAAAGAGGAAACACATGACACCTGAAATCCCAACTGTGCCAAGATTGAGTAAATAAAGTCAAAGGGAAAAGCCTGAGAGGTACAGAGTGTTGTAGTGCAGACACTTATTACAATACTTTATTATAGCTGCAGTGAATATATAAAGTCTATACACCCCTGTTAAAACAGCTATTTACAACTTATGCAATGCCACTGAAAACACTGACACATTTCATTGAATAATAATAATAATAATAAAAACTTAAAAGAACCTAACTGCATAAGTGTGCACACCCTTTTAAAATTGGGTATGTGTCTGTGTTCAGAATGAACTAATCAACAAGCTCATATGACGCCGAGTCCAAAATCGCAGGCTGTATAGCAGGCGCTTGGTTTGAAACTTATTTTGCAACCGTTAAGTCAAATCACCTTTATTTATATAGCACTTTATACAATACAGATAGTTTCAAAGCAGCTTTAAGGTGATAACAGGAAAATAATGATTCAATGATGTAAACTGAGTTCAATTCTGCTGTAAATCGGCTGTAAAGATCAAAAGTAAACAGTCATTATTCAGGTGAAATCTACGGAGCCCCTAAAGGGACATGGTGAAGGAATAAAATATGAGATGGAGGAAAAATTATTTATTAATGTTTTTGCATTCCCTCATGAAAATTTTTGTTCCACCAATAAACTTTGCACTTGCAAAGAGCTCAAACACAAGATTTACTAAATCATGCGCACACAATTTCCTATTCTGTTCCCTCCGTTTGCTGAATCGTGCACATGATTTCTTATTCCGTTCCCTCTTTTTGTTAATTTGGGCACACGATTCCCTATTTTGTTCCCTCCGTTTGCCAAATTGTGTGCCAGATTTCCCATTTCGTTCCCCCAATTTACTATTTTTACTCATGATTTAGCAAATCGAGGGAATGAATTAGTAAATTATGCGCATAATTTAGCCTACTATTTTTTTCCTGCATGTCATGTGCGGGGCTCCGTACAAAAGGTTTTGCAAGCGAACACAATTTGCGAGTAAAAGCAAAGTTACTCAAGGGAATGCAAAACATTTGCAAAAAAACACAAAAACATTCACTTATTATTTTTCCTCCCATTTCATATTTTTTTCCCACCACCATGTCCATTTAAGGGCTCTGTAGAAATTAGTATGAATGTGTGTAGTATGAATGAAATTCGAACATACTACATCAGCCATCTTGTCATGTGACCTACGGCGTCTGTTGCGTTGCTTCCCTTCCATTCACAAATCCTCTCCCATGGCCTTAGGGGATAGGAAAGTGTCCATCGAATGGAGCACTTCAGAATCTCACCGGAAGTAATAAGTCATCCAGAGACTTTTCGCAGACTGTTTTATGAATACTATGAGATGCTACTTGGCTCACACATTGTTTTTGCATACTATATAGTATGGAAGTGTGCATATTAGGATGCAGCATGAAATTGTACACAAATCAGGATTTAACAGGGGTGTGTAGGCTTGTTTTTTTATCCACTGCAACCCATCACATTTATGGTGTAAACCTTTCAGGGATTGTTGAAATTGATCAAATTCACCTGAAAATGTATTTTTTATTCGCCAAGAATAACTGCCTAATAATGCCTTAAATTACAGCACTTATGTTGTCTATGTCATGTTGCATATATGGAAAAACTTTTATGTGTACTGCCTTGGGTTATCACTTGAACTTTTTAAGAAAGTACTTAATGTAATTATGATTATATGCAACAAACGTTTGTTTTGTCAAAGAAGAAAGATGCTTCAACATTATCAAAACATTTTATTAGTGGATCTTGGAGCTGCTATATTAAACAATATGAAACTCTACGCGTTTTATATTTTTGATTTATATTTTCGATAGTCTCATATACCAGACAGTCACTAATGTAAACTAATGGCTGCTGCATGTTTTAGCTGATGACATACTGTACATTACAGATAGCGCAGTAGTTTAATGCAGGTGGCAGGCTGTCCTAGAGAGCGTGAGAGAGCTCCATTCTACACCAAAGTGCTTTTGTCAAAAGGAAAAGGGCCAGGTTGATTAAGTTCAAGACAAGGTTGGCACATTCTGGGCAGACAGAAGAGACATAATGTCTTTTGGCTTCAAGACAAAGACACCTGCAATGAGAACAAGATTATTATTATTATTATGTTTAATCACTAAGCAAATTTAATTATATGAATTTTTAATGGTAATGATTTCTAGAGGGTTAATTATTATTAGTAATAATAATCAATACATTGTTTAAATTATATTTTTAGAGGGTTATTATTATTATTCAGTATATTAATTACATAATTTATTTTTAAATGGTGATATGTTCTAGAGGGCTTGTTATTAATAAATTAGATTATTAATTAATATTATTAATTATTATAAACAAATTGTCATTTACAATAAAAATAATTACACTTATTTGTTTTATTTTTATTTGTTTATTATTATTATTCATCAATAAATTAAGTGCATTATTTGTTTAAAACAGTAATGATTTATAGAAGGTTATTAACAATCAAAACATGCATATATTTATTATTTGTTTAAATTAATGATTTCTAAAGGGTTATTAATATTATTAATCAATACATTAAGTTATTATTTGTTTAAAACGGTACTTATTTCTAGAGAGATGTTTTATATTATTATTATTCAATAAATAAATGTAATTATTTTTTAAATGGTAATGATTTCTAGTGGTTTGTTTATTATTAATATTAAATATATGAATTTATTTATTATGTTTAAATTGTAATGATTTCTTTTTATTATTCATATTATTAATCAATAAATTATTAAATTTATTATGCTTAAAATAATAATGATTTCCAGAGCGTTGTTTATTATTATTCTTACGAGTATTAGTATTAAAAATGTATTTATTTATTTATTTAGCAAAGTCACATTTAACTTTTTGTTTTAATCACCATGAATGTATTGCTTTCTACAGTTCTGTCTGAAGAGGTGCTGATATCTGAAAAGCGTGTTTCTGACATTTGCTGCGATCCAAAGTGAGCATGCTGCTCAAGCACTCTAAATAGCTTTTTTTCTTTCTTTTCTAAGCGAGTACCCTGGCTTTCAACTTTAGTCAATCAAAATGACCTGGAACAAAGAGTAAACAAAGAGTTCTTTAATAAAAGGCTGCCGTAGACCTGCCCACAAGAGGTTTATCATTTCAGCTCAGCTCGTTTTAACTCACTCAAATACACTGTTATAAAGGTTTCTCGTCTTCAAAGTTTAAACCTCGCTATCGATTAATGCCTGTGGTTAAATACTTAATAAAGTGATAATCTTTATTAAATTTGCATAAAGAGAAAATTAGGGAAATTATTAAAAGTATACCCCTTTAGTGTATATCATACAAGATATTTGACTTGTGTGATCCATAAAGTGACTACAAACCCCAGTGACATGAGGTTTCTGTGCACTGGAAAGGAATGCGACCCAGTCAGGTTAATGGTAATGATATACTTCAGTAAGTTCACTCACAGAGAGCAGACAGTGTCCTCTTCTATCTTCATGAATCTGAGAATGGAGACTGTGCCCAAGCCAAACCTAAACACAGCCAAATCCACAAATCAAAAGGCCCAGATTTGGCAAGAGTTTTGAGGGTTTGCTCAATAGAACGGTTCAAAAGTCCAGTTCAAAGAATGACTTTGATATCAGGTGACATCAATATGTCCAGTATAAAACATAAGAAACCTTTTAGAGTTGCTATAGTATCCTTTTCTCATTGGTGTGACCGACATAAAATGTTAAACTAATGCTTTTTTCTTTCTTGCTTTCTTTCTTTCTTCAAAATTGATCTATGTACCTTCTTAAGACACATTCTTGGTCGTATTGTGAGGGATTCATTGGTACATTATATTCCAAAGGAAATATTACAGGAAATTACATCAAAATGTAATAAATTGCTCTGCTTCTGAAACGAATTTCATTTTTTTGGTTGACATCACCAGGTCCTCTTTTTTTATCAAACCTTGGCTTTCTGTCGTACACAGGCCACTTTTCACAATCAAAACAATTTCTAGTGGATAAAATCAAGTCCTGCCCTTGCCCTACATTTTTACAAATTTTTGAATATCCTGCTTTACTCAAAAATATCTCATACTTCAGCATTCAAATAGGTTGTGAATGGCATTTCATCTTGAATTGAAACAATCTGAATGGAATGAAGTTTGTTTTTGGTTCTGAGATTGCCAGTTAAAAAAAAAAAGGGTTGCAGGCATCTGGATATTGGTAAATCATAATTATTAAAATAAAAAGTCATAATTATGGCATAAAGTCATATCAATGAATTTGAAAGTAACAAAAAGTCAAAATTAGGAGATGTCATAACTAACATAAAAAGTCAAAATTATGATCGTCAACTTGTATCATAATTGCCCTTTTATGTCATAATTGTATTTATTTTTATCTCATAATGATTTAGTATGTAATATTTTGACTTTTTTTTCTCAAATATTAATTAGTATCTCTCATAATTTCAACTTTTTGTCATAATTGTAACTCTTTATATCATATATATGAATATATATCATATATATCTTATCATTTCAACTTATGTCATAACTATGATATACCAAAGCATTTTCTTTCCTATGTGGTGGAAATGAGTTTCCATGTCTGTCCTTGAACCCAAACAAAAATGGATTAAAGGTCATTAAAAATCTGAATCCGAGTATGATAAAGAATGTCTTAACTTTTTAATTTTCATATCATAATTCTGACTTTTAGTCTAAATTTTGTCTAAATAACTATTTACTTCCTTATTTCAACTCTTTACCTGTTATTTAATCCAAATCAAAATGATTAAAGGCTGAATTCGAGCATGATATACAATTGTGTTCTGAATCATAGTCTTCTAGGCATCTTGCACTCATCAAGGTTAAGTATTAAATGAGATGTGACTAATCACATTTATCTTTTTTCATCGAATGACAGTTTCAACTTGACCCACTACTTTTGGTCAGGGTCAGAGAACATCCTGTACATCTTTACAGCCTTCCCTCTTGTGATAATGATGAGTAACACCTCACTGGAACTCTGGATTTTGAAGAAAAAGTCCACTGTGAGAGTCAATCATGTTTTCACAGTCAACTATTACAAGAGAGCAGCGGTTGCTCCACTGTCTCTAAAAATGGCTGAACAAATGTTGTGGTCTTAAATCTTCTGTCTAGAGTACAATTTAGCCCTCTATATATGCACTCTAGTTCAGATGTCCATGACAAACAGACTCTCTGTTCTGTCCATTGTCAACAATGAGGGCACACCTGGACCTTAGTCAAACAGAAACAGGAGTCTGGTTCTCTACATTATCAAAGAGCTGAGTCAACAAGCCATCAGACTGTAACAGAAGGAATCTGCCAAACTTAACTGGGTGATGAGGAAGTGCTGAACATTAGATATTATAACATCACACTAAAAGCAGAGATATAGGCTACAGTCGCCATTATAGTTTGAGAAAATAACCAGTCCTGATATAATGCAGAGGTTTTCACCCTGGGCTTAGGCCCGTTCACACCAAGAATGGTATATTTGTGTCCACACCAACGAACGATAACGGTCCGTTTATTTTAAGCTCAAGTGCTGAGGTTTCAAAGTGTGTACAACATGCCGTTCTTTTTTTTTTTTTTTTTTTTAACAAGGCTTTAAGCAGCAGATGTCTATGCTATGTTTCGAATAAATGTAATGTAATCGATCTAATCTAGCAGTGAATTAAGCTGACGATGTCAGTATAGTGGAATAAAAACAACACCTAAGCAGTGTCTGAAACCGCTCACTCATTCACTAATCCCTATATAGTGTGTGGCATTTGAGTGCAGTATATCTGCAAAGAGTGAACGAAATGAAGTGAGTGAATTCGGACGCTGACGTATACATTGTGCGTCAGAAACGGCTCGACACGTGACAACTACTTTTATCCTTCATGTTACTTATGTTATAAAATTATGTTAATAACAATAAGAATCATAACGACTTTATTTTGTAATCATACATACCTCTGTGCCAGTTTTGTGGTTTCATCGATTGTATATTTGGTTTGTCTAATATTTGGTTTGACTCTAAATCAATCAATAAAGTTCTGTGTCCTAGCACTTTAAATAGAGAGGCGAAGAGAAGGAAAAGATGTAGAAAAAAAGGTTACAAGCAATAGGGATAACCGTACCCTGGAGAGAACCCATTCAAAAATGTGTGGGAGATTCACAAAGAGTGGACTGGAGCTGAAGTCAGTGCTTCAAGAACCACTACGCACAGACGTATGCAAGATATGGGTCAAGCCACTCTTGAACAACAGACAGCATCAGAAGTGTCTTGCCTGGGCTAAAGACAAAAAGGACTGGACTGCTGCTGAGCGGTCCAAAGTTATGTTCTCTGATGAAAGTAAATTTTGCATTTCCTTTGGAAATCAGAGTCCCAGAGTCTGGAGGAAGAGAGGAGAGGCACACAATCCACGTTGCTTGAGGTCCAGTGTAAAGTTTCCACAGTCAGTGATGGTTTGGGGTGCTATGTCATCTGCTGGTGTTGGTCCACTGTGTTTTCTGAGGTCCAAGAGCCAAGGTCGCAGCCATATACCAGGAAGTTTTAGAGCACTTCATGCTTTCTGCTGCTGACCAACTTTATGGAGATGCAGATTTCATTTTACAACAGGACTTGGCACCTGCACACATTGCCAAACCAACCAGTACCTGGTTTAAGGACCATGGTATCCCTGTTCTTAATTGGCCAGCAAACTCACCTGACCTTAATCCCATAGAAAATCTATGGGGTATTGTGAAGAGGAAGATGCGATATGCCAGACCCAACAATGCAGAAGAGCTGAAGGCCACTATCGGAGCAACCTGGGCTCTCATAACACCTGAGCAGTGCCACAGACTGATCGACTCCATGCCACGCCGCATTGCTGCAGTAATTCAGGCAAAAGGAGCCGCAACTAAGTATTGAGTGCTGTACATGCTCATACTTTTCATGTTCATACTTTTCAGTTGGCCAAGATTTCTAAAAATCCTTTCTTTGTATTGGTCTTAAGTAATATTCTAATTTCCTGAGATACTGAATTTGGGATTTTCCTTAGTTGTCAGTTATAATTATCAAAATTAAAAGAAATAAACATTTGAAATATAGTCTGTGTGTATTGAATGAATATAATATATAAGTTTCACTTTTTGAATGGAAATAGTGAAATAAATCAACTTTTTGATGATATTCTAATTACATGACCAGCACCTGTACTTCTTTTTCGTAAGGGGTAGCAAGAACATATTTTTGCTAACTGGGATGGTGATACTGATGATGATGTTAAAAAGTGTTACTTTTGCTTGAATTGGCTGCCTTGTTACACTGAACAATCAAAGCAGTCGAGACTGCCGACAGTCACAACAGATCTCCTAGAGATTAATTCTCACTAATATCCCGTCTTTCCCTTGATCCTGCTCTCTGTGCATGAGCAGACCCTCATTCCTCTCATGATTAGTCTGTGTTCCCTGTGGAGGGCACAACAGTCTGAGCCGAGCATAGACAAAAAAGAACAAAAAAAAACAACAACATTATAGATTTCAGATCTGGTCTCACCATCCATATTTCCATGCCTTGTGTGAGGTTCCCCAGCTAGTAAAGTTCTACTTTGGCTAATGTTCTGGCAATTTTCCCTCAAAGTTATGAACAAACGTTCTTCCAGTTACGTTAAAAGTTATCTGGTCTTTAATAATGTTCTCAAAACAATTTTTTAATATTACTTCATGTTCAGAGAACATGGCTGGAACACACTACACAACATTTAAAATCTAAACAGATCTGTAAACACTAGGGCAAGGCAGAGCATATGTTCTCTGCATATGTTCAGAGCAAAGAGTTCTAAACATCGTTCTGAATATAAAAGAATAGCACTGTCCACACAACAGCTATAACGACAACTATATAGAGCAACAATATTGTTGGGATCACTTTCAGAATGATTTTTTCCAGCTGTTGAACGATAAAACACTGACAGACAATCAGAGTCCATTCTAATTTAAGGGCTCGCGCATTTAAAATGGCAGACCGCTGTCACGATCTGGTTCATACGAAGATTAATAAAAAGTTGAAACAGGTTTCTACAATCAAAGGGTACTTTAATAAAACAAACTCAAATAATCCAAATGCGAGAAGGCACTGTAACAGCATGTCTGCACACAATTACTAGACAACTGAATGAAAAGGATGAACTCAAATACACATGGTGATTGAACTCAAATGAAGAACAGGTGATGACTTATTAATCAGAAACCATAGTAACAAAGAGGAGCGGGAAACTGGTACAAAGGAAAACAAGTAGTAGATAGAAAAAAATGAAAACAAAAAAACAAAACAGGCAGTTTGTGACCACGACATTGCAGAGAAGTTAATAGCCGAGGTCCACAAAAAGGTACCACTGTTTGACAAGTCAAACCCCCTTTTCTAGGATACTTTAAAGAAAACAAATATGTAGAAAACAATCGGTCATATCCTTGGAATAAATGGTGAGAAGTATTAACGGTGAGATCATAAGGCCAGGCTAGCAAATAGTGTAGCATAAAATTACCTCAGGTATCCAGCACCAGTTTCAACAACATTGTCTGGCTTCCTGTGTAGTTGAAGTGAAACAGACTAGGTATTGTTTTTATGGCACTATATTGATTTCGTCAGGTAAATTCACTTTTATATTAGCTTGATTACACTAGCTATTCCCTCGAAACATAGCGTGCTGAAGACATCTGCTGGTTAAAACCTTATAAATGCAAAAAGAACAGCAAAACATGTTGTACACACTTTGAAACCGCAGTGTATGAGCTTAGAATAAACAAACCGTTATCACTCCTTGGTGTGGATGCAAATATAACTATCTTTGTAGTTATCTTTATAGTTATCGTTCTTGGTGTGAACGGTCCTTTATACTATAGGGCTGTTGAATGCTTGAATCTGATTGGTTGACAAATGGTCTAAGGTGTGCAATAGAGTTTAACAGTCCTCGCCCCCTTTTTCAGCAACGCTGGTTCCGGAAATATTTGTTTTTTTTTTCCATTCTCCTACTGCATAGCAATAATAACCATCCAAAACACTCCAAAGTATTGTAGCTGCATTATGGAATATGAAATTAATGAGCATAACCAAATCTAATTATTAAAAAAGGGTCTCCACATATTTTTATTACTTTAGTGCAGGGGTTATCAAAACCCCTTGTGACCCACTTTCTAACCTGAATTTTTCATGTATAAAGATAGATTTGCTATGAAAAATGAAAGTCTTATAAATGTGTAAAATCTTGGAAAATAAAAACATTCTTCTAAACTGACACTGTATCTTGTGTATATTTTATCTGTCAATAGAATAAGATTGCCAATAACCACTGATATATAAAAACTGATGACCGACCAGTGTTTTGACCACATGACAACAACAATTTATATAAAATTTTTCCTTCCTCATTGAAACTTTTCCACAGACCCCCTTGTGAGCCCCTGATGTAATGAATCTATTCAGTTTTAGTTCAATTAAATGTTCAGTGGTCTTTGAATGCTTTCAATAAGTATTTCATAAATCTCTTTTGCATTTCTGAACTTCTCTGATTTCTACTTCCACGTATCTTACAGTTTGACTTTGTATAGTTTATCTGAACTTTGAACTCTGCAATGCCAGTGAGCCATTGTGCTGTAAATAAAACCCGCACGTGAATCCTGGCTCTGATTCAGTTATGGCACCACAATGCAATAATGATTAGACAAGAACTAATTCAATAACTTAATTCTCTCAACTAATCACATTTACATTACTCCAAAGAGGAAACGTCGCAGACATACCACAGTTAATTAACAAACATAACATAGAGGCTCTCTTTGGGAGTTTGCATAGCAGAGGTGGATGCGTTCATGTATTGTCTGCTTGTGGGCTCGAAAAGAAGCATGATGATGTGACAGCAACAGGGCCGTGTGCTGCCCCAGGCTCTGTAGACTGGAGCAAGGCCAAATGATCGCATTCCTCCCACTGTTTCCCTGCCTGCTGTACAAGCTTCTGCGGCCCGGTGGAAACGACCTGGGCACTGATCTGAGATCAGTTTGAGGTGGTACACCAGGGCACAGCAGCCAAAAGAGCAGTACAGAGAGAAAGGGAGAGAGAGAAAGCTCTCACACACCCTTCACTCAAACAACATTTCCCCACCTCTCTTTTTCTCTACCTCGTCCACTTTTGTGTGCTGAAACGAGGGCAGACGAGTTTTACAGACAAATCAAGGGAGGACGTTTAGTTCCACTGAATAGCTCTCTTCTTTCAGCTCGAGCTCTTTGGAAACGTGTTTTAATCTGGGAAAACAGAAGAGCTGTGTGGCCACAGGAATTCCAGGTCACAAGGATTCCTCCAGCAAGGATGACTTCACCTGTGACAGATTCATTTCCTCTCCAGGAATGAGACCTGTGGCATTGACTTTAAGAGAAACCGACTTTTGCCTTTTTAGAACATTGGGGGAGCATAGAGTTCTTATTGGACATTATGGGGTTGTTGTCAATGGACCAAAGTGCCCTCCTGGTGGTGGCCGCTCTTTTTGGGATGTACCACTTTGCTGAAGGGGGATGCTCAGGACGGTGCTGTCAAGGCACTGATTTCACCTGTTTCACTACAGACTGGAGGATGGACCGTGTCTATGGGATGTGTTATTGTGATGAGAGGTGTGTTAAGACTAAAGACTGTTGCTTTGACTACCCAACAGAGTGCCCAGGTAAGTGGTACAGTCATATTTGAGCAGTTGACAACCTTATTACTGGACACAGTAAAGAATTTATTTTATGTATAGATTTAAGGAAAAGATTTTAAGCATGCCGTTCATTTAAAGGATTAGTTCACTTTCAAATGAAAATTACCCCAAGCTTTACTCACCCTGAAGCCATATATGACTTTCTTCTTTCAAATGAACACTATCAGAGTTATGTTACTAAATATCCTGATGCATCTAAGCTTTATAATGGCATTGAATGGGATCAACGAGTATGAAGCTCAAGAAAGTACAACCATCCAAAGAAAAACATACTCCACACGGCTCTGGGGGGTTAATAAAGGCCTTGTGAAGCGATGCGTTTGTGTAAGAAAAATATTTATATTTAACAATTTATAAAGTAAAATATCTAGCTTCAGCCGGACAGCCTTCCTTATTCAACTTGTGAAGAAAGTGTTTTGCTTTGGATGGATGCACTTTCTTGAGCTTTACTCGTTGATCCCGTTCACTGCCATTATAAAGCTTAGACGTCTCA
This sequence comes from Zacco platypus, assembly GCA_038088235.1. Lineage (NCBI taxonomy): Eukaryota > Metazoa > Chordata > Actinopteri > Cypriniformes > Xenocyprididae > Zacco > Zacco platypus. The sequence goes on along the minus strand of CM076065.1, from coordinate 14,439,558 downwards.
GGATATTTATTAATACAACTCCGATTGTGCTCATTTGAAAGAAGAAAGCACACCTAGGATGACTTGAGGGTGAGTAAAGCTTTTGGTAATTTTCATTTGAAAGTGAACTAATCCTTTAAATAGTCCTAGTTGATCCAAGAACAACATTTCAATCAACCAATCAGATTTGAGGGACAAGTTTATTGTTTATGTCAAGTTTAGGCTTAAAACAAGGGTTAGATGCTTCTAGATCATATTTTTAACCTATCAGTTCCCTCTGATTTTAGCGATAAGTATGGATAGGGTTAGGTTTAGGGGTTAGGATACCGTTATGACAAAATTTTCAGACAGGAATATTGCTCCAGGATCAACAACGTTGATTAATAAAATACTGATGCACTGTAAACCCAAATAATAAGTTGGCAAAACTCAAAAAACTAGAGCCAATCAGTTACAATTCAAAGTTTAAGTAAGCAGAACTACTTTTTATTTTTTACACAGACATTTTAATTGTTCTTAAATTAATATGAGTCAAGTAATTACTACATTTAGCTTTAAATTATTACATAATCTCAACATAAACATTTTTATTAGGGAAAACTAGATAACACAGAAAATGCTAACTTGCTAATTTGCTAACTTGTTAACAATAGCATGGGGTAGAACTTGCTGAAAGAGTACAGCAATATAAAACATTTAACCTAATGCTCTCAAACCAAGCCACATGTACCACATGTACCACTTGTCACCATGATGGTAATTCTTCAAAAACTCTTCTAAATTAACATAAAACATTAATAACTACTAAATCTCCCTCTTAACATTAATCTCACACACACACAAAAAAAACATTATATACCACTTAATGGTGCGTTGTGGAAATTTTAGCTGCATCTAGCGGTAAGGTTGCGAATCTAGAGAAGTTACGATGGCCAACACAGGACAAAGATGTCGTCGTCTGAGACAGCAGAGAGAAACTAGTAAATCAAATGAGCTCTGTAGAGCAGTTTGTCCATTTAGGGCTACTGCAGAAGCATGGCGGCGCAAAATGGTGACTTAACATGTAAGGGGACGTATGGGGGATGTGGTGTATGTAGACAGAAATGGCTCATTCTAAGGTAATAAAAACATAATGGTTCATTATGTAAAGTCTTTATACACCACTGAAAAAAACAGTTATGTATATTATATTGCAATTCTGTCAATAGATCCTCTTAAAATTTACACATTGCACCTTTAATTTTAGCATTTACTCTCCCTTTTGAGTGTTATGTGCAAAGCATGCTGGGAAACAGAAATCCCAGCCCAGTTTTAGCAGTATGAGTGTATGATGTAAATTACTATGCTATGATGAATGATATGCCTTTCTCCACTGACATCCTGAGCTGTTCAAAGCGTTTCTAAGGATACCGATTTTTAGAAGGCCGTTATCTGACTTCAGATGGTGAATGAGAACATGGTTTATGTAACATTAGCAACATTTGATAATGTAGTCTAGCAAAAAGCTAATCATATTAATTACAGTTATCTGTCCGACATTGTAACGTTTGCCTCAGGAAGTTGACCAAGTGGATCTCTGAGCTTGTGAGAGTGAGTAGAGGCGGGGCTAAATAGCATATTCATAGATCCTTGTATAATAAATGAGGCAAGGTGTAAAATTACATTGAAGCTATTTTAAAGAAGACTGTTTTCACAGGAAAAAAAGTTTAAATATGTCATTTTGGTGGTCAAAGATGAGTTTTAAGGAATAAAATTATTGACTACAGGGGGACTTTAAGTTCCGGTTTCTTCTCGGTTGATTGTCTTTAGTCTTCATCCCATGACAATTATACTAAATCCAGTTTATAGTCAATTTTATAGAATAAAGTTTTGTAGTATAATTTCAATAAATTACTTTGATAAATAAATGACACCAGAGCATGTGCAAATGGTAAAGGGTGATTATTTACACACAACTTACTGCTTTTCCAGGGCATGTGGAGCAATTTATATTTTAGGACAGTATTTTTTTCCTTTTATACAAGAGCATTCAGCATCAAAGCATTTGTTGCAATGCATGGGCACTCAGGGCAGTGTCTGTTTTCAGACTAAACTGATGAATCTACACTGACTCATTGTTACAGTAGTGCTATTCAAAAAACGTAGGCCCGAGTCATTTGCTTTTGTTGAACTGGCACAGCATGACATATGCATGTGATTACATTAATTTTTAAATTAGTGGTTCTTAACCTTTTTGACTCCAAGACCCCCATTGTCCACAATCGTAACTGTTTATGATTCTAGACCATGAGAACATGAGATAAAAGTTCTTCAACAGTTCTTGAGAGAATCAACTAAAATCAGAAATATCTTGATTTTTAGTAGTTTTTGCTTATTTCAATGCTTGTTTTTGTTTCATTTTAAATAATTTTAATTAATCTGCACATTTGCTTTAAAAGTTTGCTACACTCTTTAAAAAATGTTCTTTATTGGCATTCTTCATGGAACCTTTCTGTTGAACAAAAGGTTCTTTATAGTGGAAACATGTTTTTTATTTTTAGGTTATTAAAATGTTTTTCACTTTTAAGAAAAACATGGTTCTTTTAAGAACTGTTCACTGAGAGGTTCTTTGGGAAACCCAAAATAATTCCTATATGCAATTGCATAAACTCCTTTTTGGAATCTATTTTAGGACCCCCTACTTGGCCCCAGCCCCCTGGTTGAGAACCACTGATAGATCTGTGCAGCTTCTCACCTGTAGGTTGTGTTTTTAGCCCAGCCGTGTGTAGTGAGTGAGTGGAGTCACTGGAGCGGGTGCGCACAGCCCTGCCAGCCATCATTGCGGGTCCGGAGACGTAGTGTTGAGAGACTGCCCAAAAACAGCGGACAGGCCTGTCCAAGGCTGGAAGAACAGGCCGGATGCATGGAGTACCAGGATCGCCAGGGCCAGTTTTGCGCTCAGACACAAGGTATGAACCTGGGTCAACGTTGCTTATACATCTTTTCTATGGACAACAAATTTGGATTTAGAGCTCTTCCATTACAAAAAATATGTTTATTAGCTATTAGTATACTTCTTTTAAACTCAAAATTACGGTGGCCGAGAGAACTCAACGTGCAGCAAAGAGAAAAAAAACACCAACAAATTAAGAAAACGTGATCAGTTTGACAACACGTGCTGTAAATCCTCACAACACAAGCAAACACAGAAACGCGCTGGAAATAGCACAAACCACAACGGAAATGTTTCAAGGGGACCCCAAAAATTGACGAACCCTACTAGGAGCTGCTTATTAGCTGTGTCGAAACCACTCACCTGTTCACTCATTCACCAATCCCTATATAGTGTACGGCATTTGAGTGCACTATGTGTGCACAATCATTAAATACTATAAAAAAAACTGCAAACAATGTGTACATTATTTCATGTGTGGCAGACGACACCTAGGGAAAAGGGGGTGTGGTTGCCTACATATAAAGATCAGCGGTAGGAACGAGAAGAGTAAGTGCGTTCGTTTCTGGCCGGCAGAAATACATTGGTACTCTTGTTGTTTGGGATGCAAGAGGTTTATGTGGATGCGCTGGGATCACGGAGATAGTCTATGGAGTGTATTCAGTTATTTGCGAGGTGCATGTGCTGTCTGTTGGATCTCTGATAGCTGTACAGAGCCCATTTGTTGCTCTTGTTATAGTTAGTTTTTTTCTTTATTTGGTTTGAGTGTTTAGGTTTGGTTATGTTTTCTAGTCCGCCCAGGTATTTTAATTGGTAATTAAATAAGGATTGGCAGGTTCGGCGGACTAGGGTTTTTTTGTTTTCTTTCGTTTGTTTGTATTTTGTTTGTTTCCCCCATTGTTTGTGTACTTTGTAAGCGGACCATCAGCTTAGTATGTAAGCAGAGTTGAGCTATTTTTGCACCTAATTTGTTTATGAATTGTGTGATTTCACAACGTTTATTTTGGTATTAATTTATTGAATGTTTTTGTGTGATTTTTATTTTGTTTTCCCTTGGTATGGTTTGATGCTCAACTCTTGCTTGTCTGACTTGCATGTGTGTGTCCTGCTTAATTATGTAAGCCATAAATAAACTTTGGGGATTTATTTAATGAACCTGAGTTTGAATGTTTGTTTGATTTTGAGGTGGGCCTTGTAACATTTTGGCGTAGTCGGTAAATTTTTTTCCCCATGTTTATTGTTGGCAAAGTATTATAATTGTGAGTGGGGGATTTTTCTTTTTTTCTTTTTTTGGTTAACAAGAGCAACATTGGGTTGTTGTGCTTTGATAGCAGGCGAGTTTCAGCGCCATGTCTTTGGAAGGAGCTGTAGGAGGCACTATGGATCTGGAGCAACGTTCACCGGCTGCCTCATCTGGGCCTTCGAGTAGTGGCATGGACAATGTGGGTTCAGCTGCAACTGAAGTGGAGAGAGGGGGACAAGTGGTGTTTATCCAACAAACTGAGAAGGTATCAAAGTTTTCAGGGAATTTGGATAGGTCCGATTCCCTTACTATAGAAGAATGGATTGAATTGGTAGAGATCCATATTCAAACAAAACCTACAGAGAAGGAAAAAGCTTTGTGGATATATAATCATCTGGAGGGTGCTGCCCGAATAGAAGTGAAATACCTCCCAAGGGAAGAAAAAGAGCGTGTAGATGGTATATTTAAAGTTCTAAGAGAAATCTATGGATGCTCACATTCTCATATTTCCCTGCAACGACGTTTTTTTAATCGTAAACAACAAGAAGGAGAGTCTTTGTTGGATTATTCACATGCTTTGATGACTTTAATGGATCAAATTGTAAAGTCAAATGAATTGGCTCATGTTAAATCTCAAAAAGATCTCCGTGACCAGTTTTGTGATGGGGTTAGAGATCAAAACCTGGGTGTTAGATTAAGAGATCAAATACGTTTGCATCCTAACTGGACAATTCGCGATGTACGTAGGGAAGCTGTTCAATGGATGGCACAGTGCGAAGGACAGTCTTTTACACAAAAACAACATGACTCTTTGTATTTTTCTAATGAGGCTCAAGTTAAGGTTCTTAATGAGCCCAAAAGTATTAATCAGTCAGAATATTCAGAACTTAAAGCTCTTATTGAAGCACAACAGAGCCAGTTGGACTCTTTGGTGAAGGCTTTGATTCCTTTGAACACTGGAGCAAATGTTCCTGCTTCTCTTCCGACTTTTAGAAGTAAAAAAAAGGCAGAAAGTGATTTGAGATGTTTTCGCTGTGATCAGTTAGGACATATTGCACGTTATTGTTTAGCTCCTCCACGTCCCAGACCTACACAGCAGGAAAAGGAGCCTGTAATTCAGTCGGAAAACTAGAACCCGCCAGTGTGCAGAGCCACACACTGGTAGGGGTACCATCAGGCTCTAATGCAGGTATTACATCTACACTTGTGAGCAATTGTCCAGTGATAGATGTAAAGTTTGGGGATGTGGTAGTCTCTTCACTATTGGATACAGGTTCAATGGTCACTACTATAACTGAAAGTTGCTATAATAAATATTTTGCTCATCTGGAAAATGTTTCACTGCAGGACTGCTCATGGTTAGATCTTAGAGCAGGAAATGGTCTAGAATTGCCCTATTTGGGCTATTTAGAGCTGAATATTACCCTCTTCAGTAATTGTATGCCATCTATGGGTGTTTTGGTAGTGAAAGATCCCAGTGATCCCCAAATGCAGCTAAAAAAAATTAAAACCCCTGGGGTCGTAGGTATGAATGTTATTAAAGGATTTTATCAGGAGTTGTTTCAACAGCATGGATCTAGTCTGTTTGATATTCCTTCTGTGCAGGATTCAGCTCCAGGATGGAGACGAGCCTTGAGACATTGCCAGGTTGAGGAAGTTATATTGAATTCACTGGAATCCTATAAGGTACGAGTACGGGGTGGGGCTCCTGTATGTGTAACCGCAGGTGCTTTGACATTGGTTCCAGTTACCTGTCCTAAGATTCCCTCACAAGAACAAATTCAATTTTTAGTTGAACCCTTAGATTTTGAGGAGGGCAACTTGCCAGAGGGGCTGTTGGTATCTCCGGCTTTTATCTCATCTGAGAGAGGAATTGCTTATGTACCTGTAACAAATGTTAGTTATTCTGATGTTTGGTTGACCCCACGTAGTGTTATAGCAACTGTCTGTGTGGCTAAGGTAGTTGTTGAACAGGACCCACAGGTTGAGCTTTCAGCGGAGTTTAGTGACAATGAACACATGGCTTATGTTACTAGTCAGCAAGCTGAGCATGTGGGGGAAGAGGGGAAAAGTTTTCCATCTTTTGAGGGTTTAGATGAGGGTGAACAGTTGAAGGCCAAAGCTTTATTAATGAAATACCGTTCTTTGTTTGCTAAGACTGATTTGGATGTTGGGTGTACAAATTTGATAACTCATGAGATCCCACTTTTGGATGAGACTCCAGTTCGCCAGCCCTATCGTCGTATTCCCCCTTCACAATATGAGGTAGTAAGAGCCCATATTAAACAACTGTTGGATAGCCAAATAATTAGAGAAAGTAGTAGCCCCTATTCATCCCCAATTGTACTAGTCCAGAAAAAGGATGGGGGACTTAGAATGTGTGTGGATTATCGGCAGTTAAATTCAAAAACCAGAAAAGACGCTTTTCCATTGCCCCGGATTGAAGAATCCCTGGATGGTCTTGCTGGGGCAAAATGGTTTTCAACGCTTGACTTAGCCAGTGGTTATAGTCAAGTTGAGGTTGCTGAAAAGGATAGGGCTAAGACAGCTTTTTGCACCCCATTTGGGTTATTTGAATTTAATAGGATGCCATTTGGGTTGTGCAATGCTCCTAGTACCTTCCAGCGCCTCATGGAGCGTATGTTTGGAGACTGCCGGTATCAATCAGTTCTGTTGTATTTGGATGATTTAATTGTCTTTTCTTCTTCTGTACAACAGCATTTAGAAAGGTTGGAGGAGGTGTTTTCCCGTCTACAAAAACAGAGGCTGAAGATTAAACTTTCTAAGTGCCACTTTTTTCGGACTCAGGTTAGGTACCTTGGTCATGTTGTTTCAACGGAAGGGGTTGCTACAGACCCAGATAAGGTGGCAGCAGTACGAGATTGGAGAATTCCAAGTAATTTGGCGGAATTAAGATCATTTCTTGGATTTGCTAGTTATTATCGTAGGTTCATTGCAGGTTTTGCACAAATGGCAGCACCACTGCATCGGGTGGTGGCTCAGTTAAATGTAGCAGGAAAAAGGGGTAAGACTCCAAGGAAGCCTCTTGCCTCATATTGGAATGTGGAGTGTGGGGATTCTTTCTTTAAGTTGAAGCAAGCTTTGATTTCGGCTCCAGTTTTGGCTTATGCTGATTTTCAGAAGCCGTTTGTTTTAGAAATAGATGCCAGCCATTCAGGCCTTGGAGCTGTGCTGTCACAAGAGCATGAGGGCAAGTTAAGACCAGTTGCTTTTGCTAGTAGGGGGCTTAGGCCATCTGAGAAAAACATGCAGAACTATAGTTCTATGAAGCTGGAGTTTCTTGCCCTTAAGTGGGCAGTCTCTGAGAAATTCAGGGAATATTTGTTGGGTACATCCTGTACTGTGTATACTGATAATAACCCATTGCGATATCTGGATACAGCCAAACTTGGTGCAGTGGAGCAGAGGTGGGCGGCCCAGTTGGCTGCCTTCAATCTGACCTTGAAGTACCGCCCAGGGTCTCGTAATGGGAACGCAGATGCGTTGTCCCGTCAGTATGTTGAGCCTCAGCTAGGTGAAGCTTCCAAGGGAGGAAGTACTGCGGGGAGCTTACCTTTGTGCTTTCAGTCTGAGATTGTTACTCTTCCAGGTTGCTCAGGAGTAGATCTTGCATTATTGCAGAGACAGGACCCAGTTATTGGGCCTTTTTTGGTTCACTGGAGGGAACGTAAATTTCCAGGCCCAAAGGATAGAGCTAAGTTTGGGGTAGGCACTAAGGAGCTTGTTCGACAGTGGGAGCGGCTCAAGGAGAAAGATGCTGTATTGTATCGCTGTATTTATGCTCCAGACGGAGGTAAGGAGACCTTTCAGTTAGTTCTGCCTCAGTGTTTGCAGCGGAATGTTCTGTCCAGTCTTCATGACAACCACGGACATCAAGGCGTGGAACGTACTTTACATCTTATACGATCGCGCTGTTATTGGCCATGTATGGCAAAAGATGTAGAAAAGTGGTGTCATGAGTGTGGAAGGTGTGTTCTGGCCAAGGCCATACAACCTAAGGTTAGGCCCTTTATGGGTAGCATTCAGGCTAGTCGTCCACATGAGGTAGTGGCTATAGATTTTACAGTGTTGGAGCCAGCCTCAGATGGTAGAGAAAATGTATTGGTATTGACAGATGTTTTCTCTAAATATACCCAAGCTATCCCCACAAAAGACCAGCGAGCTAGTACAGTAGCAGAGGTGTTGGTGAAACACTGGTTTAATTTGTTTGGTCCCCCTAATAGGATACATTCAGATCAGGGGAGAAACTTTGAGAGTAGCCTGATACAGCAACTCTGTAAGCTTTATAATATACAGAAGAGTCGCACTACACCATACCATCCACAGGGCAATGGTCAGTGTGAACGGTTTAACCGTACACTACATGACTTGTTGCGTACTCTATCCCCTGACCAGAAGAAGCGTTGGCCACGATACCTTTCGCAGTTAGTTTATGCGTATAATACGACAGTTCATCAGTCAACTGGTAGGACTCCTTATTATTTGATGTTTGGACGAGAGCCTCGTTTACCTATTGATTTTGTGTTGGGTGTTGAGGCAGGGGAGGAAGGCGAGAGTTCTGTAGAAGAATGGGTGAAAGAGCACCAGGAGTTATTGGAGGGGGCCTACGATCATGTGAGGCGGCGGTTGGAGTCGAGGAGGCAACACCGAGATCAGAATCTTGAGTCTAAAATTACGGATACAGGTATTGAGGAAGGTGTTCTCGTTTTTACCCGAAATCGTGCGGTGAAAGGTCGTAATAAGATTCAGGATATGTGGGACCCTACTTTGTTTAGAGTAGTGCAGCAGCCTAAGGAAAGGGGGGCTCCTTACGCTATTGTTCCAGTGGATCAGGATGGCCCAGTACGGCATGTACATAGAACCGAGCTTAGAAGTGTACCTTTTGTCACAGGTGGAGTTGATGAGATACCTGGGGCTGATGCACAGGGAGAAGTTGTAGAAGGAGACGAGGTGGAATCTTATCCTTTGGGGTCATTGTGTGCTGGGTCCTCTGAGGATATTATCCCAGCCTCTGAATATGTTGGACCCTTAGTAGATGAGGATCAAGGTGAGGTGACTGAAACCATCTGGGGTTCTCAGTTAGTAGAGGAAGGTCCTCGGAGATCCTCTAGAAGGACTGCAGGTCAACATTCTAATCCTTACCACTTGCCAAGACCAGCAGTGGAAGATGACCATGTTGTTTGAGTAATTTTTTTTACATCGTCGGGTCGCCGATGCATTTGGAGGGGGTGGAATGTGGCAGACGACACCTAGGGAAAAGGGGGTGTGGTTGCCTACATATAAAGATCAGCGGTAGGAACGAGAAGAGTAAGTGCGTTCGTTTCTGGCCGGCAGAAATACATTGGTACTCTTGTTGTTTGGGATGCAAGAGGTTTATGTGGATGCGCTGGGATCACGGAGATAGTCTATGGAGTGTATTCAGTTATTTGCGAGGTGCATGTGCTGTCTGTTGGATCTCTGATAGCTGTACAGAGCCCATTTGTTGCTCTTGTTATAGTTAGTTTTTTTCTTTATTTGGTTTGAGTGTTTAGGTTTGGTTATGTTTTCTAGTCCGCCCAGGTATTTTAATTGGTAATTAAATAAGGATTGGCAGGTTCGGCGGACTAGGGTTTTTTTGTTTTCTTTCGTTTGTTTGTATTTTGTTTGTTTCCCCCATTGTTTGTGTACTTTGTAAGCGGACCATCAGCTTAGTATGTAAGCAGAGTTGAGCTATTTTTGCACCTAATTTGTTTATGAATTGTGTGATTTCACAACGTTTATTTTGGTATTAATTTATTGAATGTTTTTGTGTGATTTTTATTTTGTTTTCCCTTGGTATGGTTTGATGCTCAACTCTTGCTTGTCTGACTTGCATGTGTGTGTCCTGCTTAATTATGTAAGCCATAAATAAACTTTGGGGATTTATTTAATGAACCTGAGTTTGAATGTTTGTTTGATTTTGAGGTGGGCCTTGTAACACATGTATTTGTTATTTCTGATAAAGTGTTTTTTAGTTCGCTAGAAACTCACGCTCACTGATGACATAGTCGTCGAGCGCCCTTAGGCGGCCGTTATGATGACGTCATAATGACGACGTCCACAAAATTATCACCTCAAAGTTTAATGAGTTAAAAACAATGCCACATATTAAAACACGTTGCTGTTAGTGAAACACATTACATTGAGTTAATGCCTACGTAATATATTTTAATAGTATTGTTTAGCTCATAGACATAATAAATACATTGACTCCCCATTGGCCGCTTTGGAACGCTACACTGACAGAACAGCTGATTCAGTGGTTGCCTATCAACATAAATTCTCACTGCTCTTTTTTCTAAAATCAACAAAAAAGGATAGTGCGGTGCACCTCGTTTTCAGACCTGAAAAACGCGTTCAGTGCGATCTGTTTACACAGGACAAAATAAAATAAATCTCTAAAATAATTTAAGGGGAAAAAAATAACATTTTTCTGACTTTTAATAACTCACCTGAAAAAATGTGTTTATGTGCTCAAACTTTTGGGTTGATCCAGGCACCGAAGCGAAGCTGCACTCCTCGTCTCCACTTTTTTATTTATTTATGTATTTTTACGAATGCTGATAACGCGCGTTATAGAAACTCTCGCGATAATGCATTTGTCTACGGGATTACAGGTGAGTGTCGCGAGAGTTTTGCAGCCCGAACGTTGTCATATAAACATGATCGAGGTCCTCCAAGATCAATATCTAAGAAATTATTTTTGTCTTTTAAATATGCAATTGACCCTTCGCAAACAGTTTGATTGACAGGCGATCTAACCAATAACAACGCCGAATCCGCCATATTATCCGACAAAGCAGTCAGGCGAGTAGCCTATAGTAGATTAACATTGGTAAACTTGAAGTATTGTGTGTACTCGTCTTTCCGCGGTTGAAACAACATTCCTTCTGATGCTCATTCATGTTTACTTGATGCTATAAATGAACTAGTATGAAGAGATGATCGGTTCACGAGCTGCTTGAAGGATCTGTCACAACACATTAAGGAGCCATTATACTGTATTATAATACATAATATATAATATACTGTATAAAATGCTTTAAAAAATTACAATATTTTAAATATGAAACTGTTTCATACGTTGTCAGTGTCCTCTTTGCTCCGCGATGTATTTTTCACTTCGTGAGAACATGACGTGTGGCGTGAGAGAGCATGGGTTGCCGGGCATTGCAACAGGGGCCGGGTTTTGCGAAGGGTCAATTACGATCGAGGTGACCGTGATTATATCAAGCATGGCCGCGGCCACCCCTGGCCACGCCACTGGTCGCAATATACCGGTACTGACGATAATCGTGATATTCAAAGCATGAAATATCGACATTGTATTAATTTAGGGTGTGACAATATACCGATATTGGCGATAACCACAATATTTAAAATGTATAGGACACTTATGATATCATGACATGTAAATACTCCAGCATCAGCACCTGGTTGACCTCTCAGGTGGCAGTTTTGCACCTTAATGCTGACACAGAACATGCAGCTACTCTGGGAAGTACCATGTCGTCCGAGCGGGAGAGTGAAAGGCGCTGCCCACACCTGAAAAAAGTAAGCTCGCCAGTGTGGGAGTTTTTTTGGCTTCCAAGAAAACAGCCCAATCTGCAGAATGTGCCTGTCTACAGTCAGTGAGATTTTTACCCACCTCCATGTCCATCACCCTGCGGATTATTTTACTAGTCATGGAATGGGAAATGCTATATAACCAGTTAACAGCGGGTTTCTGTGTTTATATATTAAAGTAAATGATGATTCTTTTAATAAGTACTGCGTTTTCTTTTTCTCGTCTTATTTTTGTATTTGTAATGTATTTGCAATCAAGTCATGGCCAATACGGACTGTACTTATAAGCTCGTAGCGTTTGATATTTTTTGTTCAAATCTATTACATGATTAACTGATCTAGAAAAAACGATCGACTGCATTGCCACATTAAACTCTGTAAAATGTTAAGTCGGTCACAGTGCCATCATGCACTTAATGCCTCATCTGCGGCACACATTAAAACTGAATTAACAGGTTAAAATATCAGTTTTGATGTTAATATTTATTCATAATACTGTTGAACTTGACAGTATTTTCTCTCTTGTTATTTCATAGGCATCTTCAAAGATGACAGAGAAAGCCAGAGTCTCAGTGAAAATGCAAATGCCCCGTGTTTATCAGAATCCTTATGTTCGTTGGGTAAAAAAGAAAAACTAAATAAACAAAGTAAAAACTAATTTGACTGTTACTTCAAAATGTACTTTCATAAACAAAAAAATGTACTACTAGTATTAAAATAGATAGTAAACTAAAGTAATACTTAAAAGTTCACTTGTAGTACTGATGCAGTACAAATGAGAAACAGTTGCACTTAAACATATACTTTTATGTACTAAAAGTGGGCCAATTTAGTCCCATGCAGTATTGAAATGGTACACTTACAAGTTTACTACTAGTACACATTGATATTAGTATACTTACTACATAAAGTATACTTAAATATACTCGAACATAACTTAAGTATACTTCATAAAAAGCTCTTGAAGTATACTTCTTTTTCGTAAGGGTTGTGAAACTGCCAACCCTTGTGAAAAAAAATACTTTAGCATACTTTTAAAAAGAGAACTTAATACCGAAATAATACGCAGGAATATAGTTAAGTGTGATTGTTTTCAGACACTTACTCGCATGTTGTTTATAATTAAATGAAAATATAGTTCAAATGTATATTAAATGCAATTAGTTAAAAATGGAGTGCTACACAAGTAGGACTCCCATTGTCTTAGAAAAATGGTTTAAGTGAGCTGCCAAATGCACTGAAAAGGTAAATTATGGCCTGGTTTCACAGATAAGGCTTAGATTAAGCCACAGTTGAATTACGGCATTAAAGTAGCTTTTTAAAATGTGCCTTATTAAAAACATTACTGGTGTGCATTTTGAGACAAACAATGGCACTGACATATTTTAGGATAAATCAGTGCAAGTTGTTTCAGTTATGAATGAGTAATGAGCATTAGTCTTGGACTTCAGCCTTGTCTGTGAAACCAGGTATATAATATACATAATATATAAGACAATAACAGTGCTCTTGTGTTTTTTTTAACACATTGTTGGTTGAAGAACCCAGTGCTTCAGTCAAAAATCTAGGGACTTTTCAACTTGAAGGTCTAAAGTTGATCACTTAGCTGTTTATAGGTGGAAACTAAACAGTGACTGTGTTGGATTAATTCCAGAAGCAGCATTTATTACCACAATGGAGTTCAGCAAAGGCAGAACACATGATTTGTATGGGGCCCAAATGGATGCTGGGTATGTATCACTATCACCGTCGATTAAACAAACACAAAGAGACTGTTCATGATGAGAATTTGTGATGAGGAGAAGCCTGTTTACTCATTTCAACAAATAGTTCATTACTTAAAGTCACAGTACCTGATATTCTATAACTGTTTTGTGCAAACATTGTTATAATATTAGCAATACACAGAATAACAGGTGCCTTAATTAGTTTTTCATTTAGCTGTTAAAATTTAGCTTTCATTGAAAGCAACTTGTTTGTCTTGATATGCCATATAAAATAACCCTCTCAGTCTCAGAGAAAAAAAATTAAAAAGACAGTTGGGAAAATTTATTTCACAATTGTGACCCCGTAATTAAAGCTTTATCTGTGAATTGAAACAATGTGACTGGTCCTTTCTCACAATAATAAACACAATGGAAAATTGTGATGATGATGTGTTCCACAGTTTCTGTATGGAGTTTAAGATGGAGTCTCTGACACCGCAGTGCACGGTGGAGAACAGACCCAACACACGCTGGATGCAGTACTTGAGGGAGGGCTACACTGTCTGCGTGGCTTGCCAACCTCCAGCCATGAGCAACCACAGTCGGGGCTGTCAAGGAGACGGTAACCTAGCTGAGAGGTAGTGTACCCATAATGCCACAGTGTTGTTTGGAGGATCCATTTCTGATGCAACAACAGCACATTGTATTCCGAATTCATTGTGAGGTCAGAGTATGTCTTCATGCTGAAACAACACAATTTCACAAAAGGCTCTTACAGACCTTTTCTGACTTTCAAACACTTTTTAAAGGGTTAATTCACCCTAAAATGAAAATCATGTCATACTCGCCCTCATGTCGTTCCACACCCGTAAGACCTTCTTCGGAACACAAATGATGAAATCCGAGTGGAATATGACTCCTCTAGACTGCAATATAATCACCACTTCCAAGGTCTAGAAAGATACTTCAGACATTGTTACAATAGTCACGTGACTGCAGGGGTTCAACCTTAATTTTAATGAAGCAGTGAGAAGTTTTTGTGCAAAAATAATGACTTCAACAATGTCATTCTCGTATGCTGTTTACGTTCAGCGCTTCCAGGTTCTATGTCAGAACGCCGGCTCATTATTCACATGCATGTCGTACTGCTCACATGAACAGAGTCGGCCAATACCGAGCCAGTGTTGTGACGTAAAACCTGGAAGCGTTTAACGTAAACAGCTTTGGAGAATGACAGAAGATATTGAAGTAGTTATTTTTGTTTAGTTTATACGCACAAAAATATTCTCATCGCTTCATAAAATTAAGGTTAAACCACTGCAGTCACATTGAATATTAAAGATGTCTTTAGTACCTTTCAGGAACTTGACAGTGGTGGATGAATCATATACCTGTCGTATTTCATCAAAAATATCTTAATTTGTATTATTGTAAGATGAACGAAGGTCTTACGGGTGTGAAACGACACAAGGGTGAGTAATTAATAAAATAATTTTCATTTTTGGGTGAACAAACCCTTTAAGTTGAGAGGTGCAATTTTTTTACAGTGTACGTCCTTCTAATGGAATTACTAATTATTTGGATCAATATTCTAAAGTGAAGATCATGGTAACCCACTAGTAATGACTCAAGTTTTTAAAAAAATCCATCAAAAGCGATTAGTGTACAAAACGTAACAATGACTTCAGTCTAGAGTTATCATGCTTTTCACTTCAGAATACTGATCCAAATGAGCAGTAATTCCTTCTGAAGGATTAATTATATATTAATATTGCATGACTCATGTGGTCCTTTGTAGTTACTCATTAATAACAGAACAGTATTCTAAAGTGACTTATCTCGGCAGGGATGAGCTTCTACACTGGCAGGCGGTGGGAAGTCCTCGCTGCAGAGGAACATGGAGGAAAGTACAGAAACTACAGCACTGCTCCTGCCCACAAGTGCACAGCTTCATTTTCATTTAAATAGTCTATAAATAAAGATCCTTTTGAAACTCCATGTTAAAATCCACAAATGAGCAAACTGCACGCACACCTACACAGAACATAAAAACAACACATTTATTAAAGGCTCTAGTTTTTTTTTTTGTACAGTATTGTTTCAAAAATTTCTTTCTGTAAAATAAATCATGGAACAGAATTAAAGACATTTGTCTCACTTGCATCCTCTACTGGACAAAAGTTGGCCTTACCGTTCAAACAAACAGCAACTGAACACTTTAAAAGTTATTATACTGCTCATCAACAATAATGTTCTGCCAAATGGTATTTGAACTTTTAATTTACAAAAAAAGTATAAAGGTCACAAAATACAATAAAAAAATGGAGCAGCAGCTCAGAAGTCCAGTCCCTTTCTCTTCAGGTTTCTCCATCTATCCTTAAGATTAACACCGGTGCGGTTGTTAAACTCAAAGTCATTCAGGATCATTCTCCAGTTGCCTTCCCCGTGCTTCCTCACACCTACTTTCAGCTTCCGATCTTCTTCCACAGTCCACTTCTGAAAGAAACAAACCACAATGTGGTTTATTACACACACAAATGTTTGTAAGACAATCTTTGTTAGGACATTCATTGGTATAATGTAATCTTTAGGCCCTCACAATAACCATGTTTTTATAGCTGCAGTCAGTTACTTTTTTTTTGGTTAAAATGATCCAAAAATCAATTTTTGAACAAATACATAACCAGCCAGTGTTCAAAACTATCTCCTTACCTTTGCCCGATTCACAACGGTAAACTTGTAATGTTTGTTGTAGTGTTTTGAGCATGTAGCCGTTCGTGTTTTCGTCACGTCTGTTTACATTAAGAACGAATCCCAGCTAGTTTGCTATATCGCATGTGAGGTGGATCATTTATAGCCTTTTCTCACAGCAGCTGCAATAGTTAAACTTATTTTGATGGTGGATTGTATGGTATGACAAATTAACGTTAGAGATTAAACTACAGAAATTGAGATCTACAGTTAACGCTACGACACACTAAATACACAGTCATGCAGAGCTGATGTTGTTAACATCAACAATTTGAGAACTAAAAGTCATTTGCACAGTTTGATGTGACATGAGCTAAGCGATTGTTAGATTTAAATCACCATTGGCAGTGCGATTTATTTTAATGCTTTTTTCCCCTCAGGGTGTCAGAACAAAAGTGGCAGATGTGTTACTTGATCAGATGACACTTTCTGCTGAAAATTCTTATTTTGTCATACTTCCAAAACTTACAGACTGCAGCTTTAAAAGTTGCCAACCAGCAGCAGCATTTGATCATTTTCACAATTTTCATGACCCTGAGAATATTTTGTTGTATGAAAATCTGCAACATGCAATACATCAAAAAGAACAGAGCCTCTGCTTTTAAACAACACACAAAAAACCTTTTATTCGAAACTTTATTTTACTCACTTTGTCCTCACTCTGATGGGCTAAAACGTCTCACAACGACAACTGTACAAATGCACATAAACACACAAGGAGTGAAGATGTCCATCTGCAGAGTAACTCACCCTCCTGGTTTTGCTTGACACATGAACATTGCTTTGTAATTCCGAAGGGCTACTACTTCTCCTAGAAACCTCTGTGTGGATAAAATGAGAATGTATTAATGGTTAGAGATTGATCATTTGAATGAGGTGCATAATGTTATTCTCACAGAACACAAAACGAGAATTTTAAGAAATGCGCATTTGTAAATCATCATGTTTTATGAGACATGAAAACCACTGATTTTGGATGTAATAAAGACCAGACATATGATTGTGTGAAAATGGTGAATATGAACCACTGCATTGAAAAGATCTACAGTATGCTGTGTTTCTCATGGAAAAATAACATGGGTTTGGAACAACATGAGAGTGAGCAAATTTTTGGTTAACTACTCCTTTAACAACATACAGAAGTACAAAATAATATGAAAAACAAGATACATAAAACCACAAACAAAATCCCTTGGTTGAGAACTTACTGCAAACGAAGGTTCTCTTGCACGTGGTTTGCTCTTTCTTTGCAGTTTCTGGTTTCCACAGGTCAAGAGTTTTTTTGGAAAGAAGTTTCCTTTTGAGCCTGTGAGACAATTTTCAGTTTTATGTTTTTAATTTGTTTTCAATTACTAAATGAATTAGCATAATAGCAACTACAAGTTGGTATGAGTGATAAAATAACTTGACATTCTTGAAAATTCACTGGTTTTGATCACTGATGATTTGTCATACAAATAATTGTGATTTATGTTTTTTTTCCCGTTGTTTGTGTCACTCGCACTGTAGTGATATTTTACTTGGAATCACACATAATAATAATAATAATAATAATAATAATTACAATTTATAGTAAAAAAAGGCCCATATGATTTATTTAAATGCTGTAAAAATTAATATGTATAATATTAAATAACCAAAATGTAATTTCACTTATTTGGATGGCAAAACCTGATTAAACTTAAACTTATCTGATCTCAAATAACTGTGATTATTTCATAACCATGATCTGATGATTAATTGTGACAGGTTTACTGATGATTAGTTCAGCGTTAGTCATTATGGCCCATTCACACCAAGAACGATAACTATAAATGCAACAACTATATTAGTGTCCACATGAGTGGACGATAACACTTTATTTTTTTGTGCGCTGCAGTTTTGTCTGCCGCTTTAAATGCTCAAGCTCTTTAAAGCAGAAAGACTGTCAATGTTTTTATCCTTCATCAGCTGGAAAACATTGTTCTGAAAATTATTCCAACGATACCGTTTCTAAGTGCTGTTTTTTTTTAATAGTTGCGGTGTGGACTCTGCTTTTCTTTTATATTTAGAACAATTTTTAGATCTTTATCTTTGTTATAGTCATCGTTCTTGGTGTGAACGGCCTTTAAAGTTCATGTATTGTAACCTCGTATGCTGCTGTTGAAATAACTTTCAAGGCCCTCACCTCATATTTTGCACCAGTGGATCCACTTGTTCCTCATTTCTGTATGGAAACACCAGCACCAAATAAATAAAACCATAACTAAACATACATTTTCAGTTGAAATGCAAATTTAAATCCAAAAGGTCTCTACAATTGAAGATTTTACTTTAGACCAAAATGGTTTATATAAATGACCAGAATTAAAAGTTTAGAAAATTTTATTTCATATTTACACAGAATATAGAAAAAGTAATTTTATTCTAATCAGACATCTGCCGTTTAAAATGTTGTAAATGAGAGAGATGATTTTACTCTTCTGAATGAACTGACTCTGGGGTGGATGGCGTCCTCTCGCTTTTGTCCTGTTCAGATAAGGTTTTTTCGGATCGCTCATGACGTGCTTGAACTACTTTTGATGCCGCCTAAAAACAAACACACAAACAGAGGGGATAAATTTCTTGTAATAAGAAACAAAATACATGGTCTAAATCACAGTCAAAGTAACCCTCTAGCAACATGACTGCACAGTCAATGTGTTTTCACCAGGTCTCCACTTCTCTTAGGTTGTTATTGAGGGTGAAGCTAACTGCTACATTTCAATACATTCATGAAAACACCACAATTCTGAGATCATTAGGCAAATTCCCAGTAAATAGAGTAACCACATTGAAACCACAGTCAATGAAGCCCTGGGACTGGGAGTCTCTTTCTCAAAGGATGTGGCACACAAATCAGGCAGTTTATTGTAAGGTGGATCAGTTTTTTGTACACATAACAAAAAAGGCCCCATACTTCAATTAAGAAAACGGAGGAAATTTCCAGGCTGAATGTGTCGAGGAACACATCAATGTTCTCCAAAAGCTGGTCGAAAGTGAAGTTCATCAGAAGCTGATCATATGCATCTTTCTTATTCACAACGGTGGTAAGCTTTCCTAGTAGTTTCTAAGACAGACATAAAATGACGTTAATTTGTGGCATTGTAAGGCAAAGCATGTTAAAACTGTAACAGGTAAATGCACACCTCTGGTATTTCAGTCTCTTTTTCCAGCCACTTCAGAGTTTCCTTTGCCAATTGTGCATTCCCTTTCTTCACACACACAGCGACAGACTTGGACACACAATAAAAACACTCAGTTACATCATTACTTCAAGTCAGCATGAAAACAAAATAAGGACAATTTTGCAAAATTTGCTTGCATTACAAAATTGCAAGTTAGCCTATAATAGGGAATTTAAATGTAGTTGAAATCTTGCAGCATAATCTTGGTTAAAACAACCATATTTAATGCAAATTCAATTGAATTTCTACCCTGAACATTTCTCAAATCACATGCACACACAGCACACTACTTCACAAACGCTGAGTGGCGACCCAACAAAGCACCAAAAAAAGCAAACAAAATGTCTTAAATCAAATTGTCAATCTATTCATTGAAATATATACAGTGGGTACGGAAAGTATTCAGACCCCCTTAAATTTTTCACTCTTTGTTATATTGCAGCCATTTGCTAAAATCATTTAAGTTCATTTTTTTCCCTCATTAACGTATACACAGCACCCCATATTGACAGAAAAACAATTCTTGACATTTTTGCAGATTTATTAAAAGAAAAACTGAACTATCACATGGTCCTAAGTGTTCAGACCCTTTGCTGTGACACTCATATATTTAACTGTTTAACTATTTGTGCTGTCCATTTCTTCTGATCATCCTTGAGATGGTTCTACACCTTCATTTGAGTCCAGCTGTGTTTGTGTAGAAAACCAGGCACTGCTAATCACCTGTCCAATACAGTCCCAACAGTGAAGCATGGTGGTGTCAGCATCATGCTGTGAGGGTGTTTTTCAGCTGCAGGGACAGGACGACTGGTTGCAATCGAGGGAAAGATGAATGCGACCAAGTACAGGGATATCCTGGACGAAAACTTTCTCCAGAGTGCTCAGGACCTCAGACTGGGCCGAAGGTTTACCTTCCAACAAGACAATGACCCTAAACACACAGCTAAAATAACGAAGGAGTGGCTTCACAACAACTCCGTGAATGGCCAGCCAGAGGCCTGACTTAAACCCAATTGAGCATCTCTGGAGAGACTGAAAAATGGCTGTCCACCAACGTTTACCATCCAACCTGACAGAAATGGAGAGGATCTGCAAGGAGGAATGGCAGAGGATCCCCAAATCCAGGTGTGAAAAACGTGTTGCATCTTTCCCAAAAAGACTCATGGCTGTATTAGATCAAAAGGGTACTTCTACTAAATACTGAGCAAAGGGTCTGAATACTTAGGACCATGTGATATTTCAGTTTTTCTTTTTTAATAAATCTGCAAAAATGTCAAGAATTCTGAGTTTTTCTGTCAATATGTGATGTTATGTGTACATTAATGAGGAAAAAAAGGAACTTAAATGATTTTAGCAAATGGCTGAAATATAACAAAGAGTGAAAAATTTAAGAGGGTCTGAATACTTTCCGTACCCACTGAATGAATTTAAATTTTAAAGAGGCTACATGTAAGAATATTCACGTATTAATCACTTTTTTATTGCCAATATGTGAACAGCTTGCAATGAAGCTAAAAAAACGAGAACTTTCCCATAGTGACGTCTATGAAAGCCGACATGATGTCAGTGAATCATGCTCAGTCACTGTTTTGGCCGAGGCTCACTCACATTACTATGGAGTGTGTGCAAGCACGAGCAATAAATTGCTGGCTAGAGTTCACTTAACAGCCACCGCTGTGACTAAAAATAAGGGTTTCTGAATTCAATATGTAGCCCCTTTAAAATAAAATTTATAAAAACTGCCGATCAAAAGTTTGGGAAAATAGATTAGAATAGAAGAAGAAGACTGAAAGGAAAAAAAAATCATGGGAAAAATTACACTAATCTAATAATTCAGTGTACATTTGTATTCAGCACAAGTATAATGCCATATAAAAAAAAAAAAAAAAAAATGGACATCCGAGTACCACTCTATGCTCAAACACTAACTGGTCTCAAGGTCATAAAATGTATGAAGTCCATTCACCTTAGATTCAGCAGTTACCTACAGCCAATAGATTCCCAAAACTACATGATTATGATTTAAAATGTTATGTTATGTAGTTTAAAATGTTATTTTTAAAAAATTTTATTAGTTTGCATCCATGTCTGCTTATGACCACACAAAGTGTTTATGTTTGTACATGATAAAGTTTGTATGAATTACCCAAAATTTCCAATTTAATTCCTGTAAATTCTCATTAACTTGGGATTATTCCTAAAATTCCCCAGTTTAACTTCCAATGGAAAGTTTCCAGAAACTTACAGGAAATTTTCTACCCTTTGCAACCCTATTTCTTTGATGCTATAAAACGGTGTACGGTCTTGATTGACAGCTGTGCCTGTAATTGAGTCTGGGGGGGACCTAAATGCTGTGGCTCCACCTCACTACTGCACAGACTTAATGACATAATCGTCAACGACCGTTACTGGGATATTTTGGCTTCATTTTTCTACCGTGGAACGAAGCAAGATGCACTGTACATCTTATGGACATCACTGTACATCTTTACAGTCTATGGACAAAATTAAGTCACACACTAC
The DNA here is from genome assembly GCA_038088235.1 of Zacco platypus. Taxonomy (NCBI): domain Eukaryota; kingdom Metazoa; phylum Chordata; class Actinopteri; order Cypriniformes; family Xenocyprididae; genus Zacco; species Zacco platypus. The sequence continues at coordinate 14,417,613 of CM076065.1, read as the reverse complement.
ATTTTTCTACATTTACAGTTTAAGAATCCATCCCACTCTGACAAATGTGACAATAGGGAAGAAAAGACGATCACAACCTCTGTTTCATGCTGACTTTAATCTTACTGAAACCCTACAATGTAAAACAACTGTCACTCTCAAGCATACATACCTGAACCATCAGTAGAGTCTTGATCTTAGTGTGCAAAGCTGTATCAGACACCTCCTTTAATGACTCCCAAATCGGCAGCGCTGACATCAAGGGAGTGATTTGAGTATTGGAATCATAATGAACATCTTAAAAACACAACAACACACATGATGGGTAAAATGTGTAAAAGTTTCAGACCAGATGATGATGATGTATATTTTTGAGTAATGAGCAATGCGTTTAAACAAGTTTCAGTAGTTAAATAACATTTCAAAGCAATAAAATTCATTTTTCTGTCAGGCGGTACAACCAAACAGTACACCTGACATGGAAAGTGAAGAGATCTACAAATCTAGATGATGCATTATCATGTTTACTGTTATTACCTTGTACCTATGTTTGCAGTTGTGCCACTTTGACATTTGAGGACGCACAAATTGCTAGTGCGTTTTTCAATTCTCAACAGCTTTAAAACTACTGATATTTATAAAATGTTTATATGAAAGGTTTCAACCCTGAAATGATGCCATAGGTTTTAGTTTTAAATTTTTATTTTATTTTAAGACATCCATTTAATTTTTTTTTACTCTATTCATGTAATTGGACAGTTGTACCACCTGACATTTTGGGCAACAAAATAATATATGTATTATTTTAATGTACTAAAAATTAATTCAAACTATATATATATATATATATATATATATATATATAAAATTTCCAGCTATATTAATATCCAGCTATAATTGCAAATGACTGTGAACCACTTACATTTTTTGTAAGGAAACATTTAAACCAAAGTATAATACTTTCTGGCAATTATATGTTTACATTGCTAAGAAATGTAGAAAACATTACCCAGGTTTTCCCCGTCTATCACTCTGGCAAGGAAGCAGCAGATCGTTCTCTGGGAAAGATGATCTGAACATGACTCGAGCTCATCCACCAAAGCTGCGGAAAACACAACACAACTTATGAATGCAATACGGTTTTATTGTTTACTTGTATTAGAGATATAATTCGTATAACACGAATGATATCTCTAATACAAGTTACGTTACATCTAGCATCTAAACATCTAGCATTTAAACACTAAAAATCCGTAGCAGAATGAAAACACATTAACGTTACCTTCAAATATTTTTAAAGCTTTATGAAACTCTGGCGCAGATCTTGCTTTGAAGTGCCGATATAGTGTCGCGAAATAATAGTCGATCATCCATGATTGAACAACGCTTTCGACTCCAACTAAATTTGTGTTTTCTTTTGAGCTCGTTATCTCATGTGACGCGCACTCCATATTCATGTTTATGCAACGACAACAAACGTTCCCGCCAACCGTGTTGTGCTAACGGAGTTTATCAGAAGCTATGACCACAGCGCCCCTACCGGCGGGGAGGAAACAACAATAACGTCTCTTAGGTATTGAAAAACAGTTTTCTTTTCTTACAAAATCACAACTCAGTTATGGAGGAAATTAAATTTGGATTTTACAGCACTTTGCTTTGGCCTGATTTTTGCCGTGTCCCCAGCTAGGCATACTATGCACTAACTTCCACCATGAAACGAATCATCATCATTTTGGTGGGAATAGAGCACAAACATTAATATCCGATTAGCAATGGATGAAGAATTGTGATGTGTTGTGTTAGCTGGTTTGTCTGAATCTACAATATTATATCCTGTTTGATTTTATTGCAAAAATTGGTGTGATCAACTGTTTGACCATCATGCAAGTTAACAGTCAATCTCTCACTGAGTGGCCAGGCTTGGCTACTTATTTCCATCTTATTAAGTATGTTAATTATATGAAAACATAGTAAATACAGTAATGTCTATGATGTTAATTGTCTTATCCTTGTCTAAATAATCAATTAATTAATAAAATTATATTTTGACAACATATACAACATGTTCAACAATGACAAGCATTTTCATTAAAAGCTTTAGGCATACTACATCCTGGATACACTCTATTCATTTATTTACTGTGCATACTCTAATCAACAAATATATAAACTAAATTAAAAGAAGAACATTAAAGGGATAGTTCACCCAAAAATGTCCCAAACCTGTATGAGTTTCTTCTGATGAACTCAAAAGAAGATATTTTGAAGATTGTTGGATAGTTGAAAAAAATACTTTGGAAGTCAATGGCTACCTTCAACTGTCTGGTTACTATTGTTCAAAATAACTTCTTTTGTGTTCAACAGAAAAAAGAAACTCATACAGGTTTGAAACAACGGGTAAGTAAATGATATAATTTTCATTTTTGGGTAAACTATCCCTGCCTAATCAATTTTTAAAATCCTTTAATTAATTAATTGAGTGACAGTGATGTTGGAGGAAAACACCACCAAATACATGTAGACTAACAAGAAGTGTGCAGTTAAATGATACCAAGTAATTCCCTTCACTCCTAAATATTTATAAATTATATTTCTCTATTCACTCTCTGAAAGGCTGAAAAAAATATCTGTGTAGCAAATAAACCAACACTAGGTGTCAGACTAGTTCAACCCCATGAACACGTTGTACCTCATGAACCCTGGCATTAGATGACTGAAGCAGTACAGCAGTGTGTGGAATTTGCTTCTATAAATATGCGTAATGCGTAATTCCGTTACATTTTGATAAAAAACGTAACATTGCTTTAAAACTTGTGTAGAAAATTCCTTTTTTTTCCCTTTTCCTTGTTTAGACCATGCAAATTGTATTAAGAATAATTTTCTATTCATAAATGGTTATAGTATATATATATATATATATATATATAGGACTTAGCTTGTCATTCATGATACCACCTACCTATTTTCTATTAATTTTGGATTTACAAAGTTATTGAACAAGAAAAACATTCATTTTGTCTCAGGCTGTGAAACCTCTCAAGATATTACATTTGATTACATGTAAATCATGTAAACATGTTTATTGTCTTTTATTTTTCCTACATCCTACAGAAAATACACCCAAGCGCAAGGACAGAAGAGGCGTTTGAAGAGCCGCAGGAACAGTTCTGTTCAAAAGTTTGAGGATGGTAAGATGCTTATGAATAAAGTATCTTATGCTCGCCAAAGCTGCGTTTATATGATCAAAATACAGTGAAAACTGTAATGTAATTAATACAATTTAAGTGTCTTCTATTTTAATATATTTTAAAATATAATGTATTCCTGTGATGCAAAGCTGAATTTTCAGCATCATTACTCCAGTGTTCAGATCTTTCAGAAATCATTCTAATATGCTGATTTGCTGCACAAGAAACATTTCATATAATTATTATCAATGTTGAAAACAGTTGTGCTGCTTAATATTTTAGTGGAAACAGATTCATAGTTTCATGCATACTACCACAACGTTTTCTGTTGTACATGTTAAGTCACGTAATTTTATACGTTTGCTGTTTTACTGTATGAAGAGGAAAAGGCTTGAATAAAGACAGGAGACGGAAGGTGCAGAACACAAGTGAGTTATTTACACATTTATTTGATATCCTGCATATGCTAGTAGACTTAACATAGACAATGCGGTTTATTTTACATAAATGTTGACATACATGTACCATGACAAAGTGTTCTGTGATCACATAATTGTACAGACTACTACATGCATTCAAAGATGCTGATATGTGCAGAAACTGTCTGCAGTGTAAAGGTGTCTACGGACATTGAGATACAAGATAACATTTAAACAAACAAAAACAGAAAAGAGGCAGAAGAAGTGAGAGGAAGAAATACAGTGTAGCAATTATGCATGGGGCTATGACACATGGATGACACATTCATATTTAACCTCGCTTTCAAACAAACAAATAATAATAATAATAATAAAAAATTAAACACACGCTTGCCATGACAATATATCACACATGATCATGTAATGAGAAACATGCTTGTTCACAGTCCATCAGCTGTTAGAGTTCATTTTACCATTTACACATGAGCAAAGTCACACATACACAAATCCCTTTGCATCTACTGCTCCCATAAAGGCTCATGGGAGATGATTCTATAGTCATATGATGACATGCTACAGGTAAAAAAGCAGTTGATTGCCTGGAGTTATGAAGAAAACAAAAAAGTTTAACAGTACCGACTTTGAGCCCCACTCATTTGCCTTTATTCGGGTGCTAAATGGTGTGAAACTTTTATTTGTGCAATTTATGAATCTGGTCTGTAATCACGAAATGCTGCAATACACATGAGAGTTTTCAGTTGGCAGATAAAAACAGTATATCGGGATACCAACAAACTAGCTATAAATAACATCTAATGAGCTGTTCAAATGATCAAGGCTCTGAAATTGGATTTCTGAGAATATGCAAGCACTTATATGATATGAGACAGCATTTCATCTGGCTTGCGTTTATGGTATCCGATGACTTTAAAGGGATAGTTCATCTAAAAACGGCCATTTAATCACCCTCATGTTTTCTCCTTCTTCTGTGGGACACAAAAGAAGATATTTTGAAGAATGTTTTTTTTGTAAATGAAAGTCAATGGGGTCCAAAACAACGGTGAACCCCATTGACTTTCATTGTAAGGATCTACTATGTTCCACAGAAGAAATATAGTCATACACATTTGGAAAGACTAGGGGGTGAATAAATGACTGATTTGTTTTTTTTGAACTATTCATTTTAAGCAGTTGTTGCTGTGTATACTGTACTAAGGAAACTGTAGAAGCTTTAACATGCTTAAAAAATATCTTGCACTGAAACCATTCATTTACCATAACAGAGGTGCCTACAGGCAGTGCTAGCCAGGCACAAAATTGGTAACAAAACTTTATTCATCGATGTCTGTACCCTTGATATCTATATACAGTATCGCCACAAAATATTTGGACACTTGTGTGAATGTCATTGCATTTGATGCAAAATATCCCACCGAGTAGCATTTGCATGATGATTTTCTCAACTCTTCTTCAAAGATTGAGTCATTTTTGAGTACTTTTTCCTACCAGTATAAACTGTACGTTAACATTTGACAACCAGAAAGTGTCCAAAATCATCTTGAAACGTCTTTTTGTAAAAATGTTTTGCTTTAAAAGTGTGCTTGTGCTATGTGTCTTTAAAATAAATGCCACTTAATTTGATATTTTGTAATATCATACATTGTGTCCAAATATTTTTTGGGTCCACTGAATATGAGGCATATAAAGCACAGCAGGGAAGCTGACCATCCTGTGGGAATGCATGAGATGGGCCATTATTCAACAGTCTGTCAAAACTAAAACAGGCATGTAACGACATTCTTTTGAAGAAACAACGACAACAAAAGAAACAAGATGACGCTTTCTTTAAATGAGGAAAACATAGACATCCACCGTATCAGAAGATTAGTGTCGTAGAAAACCTGAGAACTTAATATTACGCATATCCATTACTTAAAGACCTGATTTTTTTCCCCTATAAAAAGTATAATTTTCTGTACAGTGCTATATGAACAAAGCCAACTCATTTGTAGCCTTCTCATAAATGTTTATGAACAGGCACGTGTCATTTTAATCCGCATATGGCAGGAAATTGTGGTCGTGCAGAATTTTGGTTTAGAAAAAATAGAACCACTGTCAGCATTAATTAATAAAACATAAAATACTTTTTATGAGCCCATTAAATCATTTCACAAGTTTGTTATTCAGATTTCAAATAAACCTGTTTGTAGACATTTATAAAAGACCCTCCTGGTCGATTTTGCCTTATTTGAAGAGTATAACCGGAGTGATTCTGACAGCCACGCAGTGTTTTTGTAAAACGTCAAATCTTTTTTGAGTGGTAACACTGATATTTTAAATATTAAAGATAGATTATCTGAAAAATACAATTGAAGTCTCTGCCTGTACACTTACAAATCCATTAGACTGTAAATAAAGTGCCACAATTCTTGGCCTGCATAGATTGCAGTATGCTGTATTGCACTTTCCACTATAGCGTAACTGCGAGAGCCAGCTGAAGTCTTGAGTTCCTCCTCGTCTTTTCACAATCTTCATTCGGCCCATTCAGATTTCTCCAAACACAATGTACATTTTGAACAATCAGCCAACTGCCATGCCAAAGCAAGTAATATACATATACTTCCAGCAATCTTGGAATAAAGGCAACATAAAATGGATATTCTCTCAGGTGACAGGAAAAAAAAAAAAAGAAGAAGAAGAAAGAAAGAAAGAAAGAAAAACTCGGCCAGTACTCAGTAAAACCAAACTAATGTGAATTTCTGTTAAGAAATGACTCAAAGGTCAGGCATCTGAATGAATTAGATAAGGTGAAATATGAATAAAAATGAAACAAATTTAAAAACTATAGTGCCATTTACTCTACTGTACTCTTGTCAAGTGAAAAATAAATTAAGTTTGATGTTAGTGTGTACATTAAAAAATTGTTTGGGTTTTGGTCCTTTTGATAAGTAAATGGCATTACCAAGAGGATTGAGGTTTTTAGTTTTAAAAGGGAAATATGTGAACAATATTTCTAGGTTTTAATGCCTAGGGGTGTGTTTCCCGTACACCGACATAACTCGCTGCTTCACTACAATAGTACTGTGCATCGTTGAACAAATCGACTAGCTAGTCACGACTGTTTCCCAAAACTGTAGCAAACCTGTCGTTCAACGACGATGAATGACGTCACACATGTGGTGGAGTAATAACTTCTTTAAATAATCCGTTGGAGATGGAATTAATGCTAGATTTTTCGCTATAAATTACGGACATGGCATCTGAGAACTAATTATAATTTTTCTTTTTTTAATTTTTGCTTTATTTCTAGATTCAGTCATCGGCTCGTTCTTACTAGAGCATGTGCACACATGCGCACTCTTCAAAAACGGTGCTTAAAATCTCTTGACAAACTAAAACATGTAAATGGCATTTGTATATATTCGAAATAAAGGGTATACATTGTACTTAATGTCAGCTTGCTTATTTTGCTCAAAATAACGATTTATTAAGTCCACGCGTCACCAGTTTTGTGACGCAGTTTGCGAATGTTCGTTTGAACTATGGTTTCAGGAAACACCAAATCGTTGAACTATGATGACGGAACGTGCGATGTTAGTTGGCTAACGATGCTTTTGGGAAACGCACCCCAGAATGACCAGAAGTTGAAATGATTTGATAGTTAAATAACTTTAACTCCACTATGTAGACTAGTTTTACATAAATCAACTGTTTGTGCTATTGTTTATTTGAGTATGTAAAGATAAGTTAAGACATACATACCTGCTGGAACCATGTGTTTGTGTGATATGTATTTGAACTTAAAAGCAGGCATTAAACTTTTTTTTTTTTGAGAAGTTGACATCTAACTTTATCCAGGCATCGCTATCGCGATACATAAGTCAAAATATATCTTTTGCATTTCCAGCTACTATATATTATCTGATTACTATTTTCATTTGGCAACTATAGGTGTATATGCAACTTTGATATCAAGAAAAGAAGTGGAGCAATCTATCTGGTCAATAAATCAAGATTTTGATGCTGCTAATTTTAGTACCAAACCAATAATAATAATAATAATAAAGAAAAGAAATAAAATAAAATCCCCAAATAAATATGTGATATTAAAGACCATTCCTAAATCTTAACACAAAACACATCTGCATTAGATACACATTGCTTTTCTACAGAAAGTCATGATATGTTTCAATACGTCGCTACTTTGCAGCTCACTTTTCACAGTCTTTGATGAAAATTCTCTCTTTAAACAGAAAAAAGGCTAACGAAAAACCCATTTGACATCTACTTTGCCCTCTGTGGCTATGTGCATTGTCATTGCTGTAGTCTCTATATTTACCGTGGAGTGCTCTCAGCAAACTAAGCACCGTAAAACAGCTTTGTTAATATGCATGCTCTTCTGTCCCACTATGGTTCTGGCTGTCTCTATAAAATAATAAAAGAAGTGAACAGGTAAAATGTACAGGTAGGTCAATGATGTCCTCATTGTTTGGTAAATACATTCTAAACAAGCCTCTAGTTTGCACCCGCATTCTCCAGGTCTCGTCTGCAAGAACTGCAGTCTCGTTTGCGCTATTGACAATAACACAATTTCAAGGGACTTTTCATGCCATGCAAAAATATCTTTCAGATCGCTCTTTTCTCCTCCAGTGCACTCCTATCCGTCCGAATGTGAGGCCACAGTCACATCCCGGTTTCGCAGGATGGCGAGTGATTGCCATCCCCTGGCATTAGATGGATCTCCGGTGTAAACATGTGGTTCTCTATCTTGTGTTCAGTTTGGTTGGAGTCTGGCTTTTCCTCCCCATTACCACTGACTACACCCTGAGTGCAGTTCTGTGCTGCTAGTTTGGGCGAGGAGATGGCTGCGGAAGCCATTTCCATTTGATTCTGTTCCTCATGGTACTCCTGTTCCTCCAGGTTCTCCAGAAGCAGCATCGTCTCACCAGGATGGTATCCGCCAGCCAGCATCTTTGGAGAAAGAACCAAGCCTTTTATTGGGACACTACCCAGCATCTCTGAATCCGAACAGAGAGGAGAGCACTCGCCCTCCGGCGAGTCATCTTCCAGAAGACTGTTGTTGACATCCTGTGGAGAAGAAGTGTTGGGCGGTGTCAGAGGAGCATCCTCTGGCGTTTCAATGAAGTTGACTTTGAGTCCTCTTGTCTTCATTGGATTCGTGCCACGAATGGAGCTTCTGATGTTCTCCACAACCTCGTTGAAGTTATCACCATCTGATTGCTGGTCAGTGTCTTGGTTGGCAGTCCCAAAGTTCACCTCGGGACTTATTTCAGAAGGGGTCAGCTGGCCGAGTTGAAGGTTCAGAGATACTTTCGGTTGCCTTTGCTGAACCTGCTCTGCTGTATAAGAAGGGGTGGATGCCTTCTCACCCTGTCCAAATTCAGCAGTGCAGCTTGCAAAGCTGTCAACACTCGATATGCTTCTGACGTCCGTGATGGCTCTTTCCTTGGGTTGCCGTTCATTGGCAGTCGGGACTTCCTTCATCTCCAACTCTACCTCATGTTTTGACACGGCTGCAGGTTGTGTGCTGTTGGTTGTGCTGAGATCAGAGAAGGACTGCGTCTTTGTCATCTGGTTATACATTTCCTCCAGTTTCTGAGCGTTCAGATGCTGTGGACTTGGCGTTCTGACGTATTCCTGTGACTCGTGTGGGCCACTATCGGGAAATTTTTTGTCAAAGGATCTGAGGCTGGTGTCCGAGGATGTGCGGTGAGGAATACCCCACCGGCTCGGAGAAAGGTGGTTGTCCATTGGCCGTTTATCGTCATTTTTGTCCACAGCAACGTCCATTAACTCCATACTTCGTGCGAAGGCATCTTTCAGGTTCATTGAGACAATGCTTCCGTTCCTCTTGGCTCGTTCTAAGGCCTCTCTTCTCTTGATGGCTTTCTCCTGTCGTTTCTGCTCCTTGTAGAACTCGGAGAAGTTATTCACAATAATAGGGATGGGTAAGGCAATGACCAGCACTCCAGCAATGCAGCAAAGTCCACCGACTATTTTGCCAAGTAGAGTCTGGGGGTAAATATCTCCATAGCCCACTGTTGTCATAGTGATTGTAGCCCACCAAAACGAAGCTGGGATGCTGGTGAATTTGGTTGCATCCTCATCCTTCTCGGCAAAGAAGACCAAACTGGAGAATATCATGATTCCCATGGCTAAGAACAATATGAGTAACCCGAGCTCATTGTAGCTGCGCCTGAGGGTGAATCCAAGAGACTGCAGTCCTGTCGAATGCCTTGCCAACTTCAGAATCCGCAATATTCTCATGATGCGGAATATCTGGACCACCCTCCTCACGTTCTGGAACTGCAGCACACTTTTGTTCGACTCGGTCAGAAAAATAGTGACATAGTAGGGTAATATAGCTAACAAGTCAATGACATTTAGTGGCCCTTTGAAGAATTTCCACTTGTTTGGTGATGACAGGAAGCGCAGAAGATACTCCATTGTAAACCATGCGATACACACGGCCTCAACGTGAGCGAGTTGAGGATTGTCATTAGCTTGGCCAAATTCGTCTGTCACTTGGAGTTCGGGCAAGGTGTTCAGGGACAGTGCAACTGTTGAAAGAACGATGAACAGAATGGATATGATGGCCAATATCTGCAAGAGAAAGACAAAAAAAAGTTTAAATTATTATGAAGTTTTGTTTAACATTCTTGGATCTTTATGTACATCGAAATGTACAAAATGATCTTTAGAGCAAAAGATTTTGTGCAATTCAATGCTGCAGATAAACTTGCAACAATGTGTTAAATTGTGTACTAGCTTATGCAACCAACAGTGGCATATAAGCACAAAGCCCTTCTGTCTCTGTCTCTCTTTCCTTAAATAAAAACAAATCCATTTGTAGAAGACAATTTAATAGAAGGTTAATCTTACTTTCTGTTTAATTTTCCACTAAAATTGATTTGTTTTTATTAAAGTATCCATTTGCTCTTCAATTAAATATTGTTGGCACCAAGAATCCAATTAAAGTTTAAAAAAATAGAATAGAAAAATGATTTGTCTGACATAATTTGGCCATTACATCACCAAACTTTCTTTTGCATGCCTGTTCTTGTGTGCTTTATGCATCTCAAGCATCAAGATCAATTTCCCTGGTGCTAGAGAACAGCTCTGAAAAATTTGATAACATAAAAACGCAGTAAATCCATTTTGCTACGATAAGAGTCAGTTTCCGTGCGTGTTTGTTTGTGTGCCGTAAGTAAAATCAGAAACCATAAAAATAAGGTTATAAATAAATTCGGGACAAAAATAGCACCTCATTTTCTTTGATCACCTCTGTTAAAACAGACCTCAATGAATGAGCGAGCATATGCTATGAATATCAAATATGAGCATGAATGAATGAAGTGTCACAGCTCTCTGACCGTAAATGGCTTCAGTAAATGAATGAGTGGGAGGATCAAGTGTGAGAAGACCTTCCTGCCCGTATTGACCAACTGCAGGCTGAGCTTTTCCAGTTAGACAACAGCTGTCCCTTCACCCACGTATCTCTCACTGCACCCTATCTGCTAAGAGTAGTTCATTCAACATGTACCATTTGTTACCCTTCCACAAGCTGTGTGAAATCATGGCCACATCATGCTTTTATAAGTCTAAAAAAAAAGAAAATAAGTATCGCTTTTTGCCTTTTAAAAACAGTCTCAATGATTGCTTTTCTCTTCTTCTTTAAAGTCTGGCTATCCAGTGAAAGAGGGATTTGGTTATATGTAACTCGTCACATGGACATGCCACCTGATGTACTGTAATAATGTTCTTTATCTTGTATTCCTTTGTAATCTCCTGCATCTTCAGTTGTTTTGCAAGATTGTGATGATACGCAAACAAAATAAACTCAGGGCTCAGCTACAAAACAACGAATTCAAATGATTAAACATCTCTAGAATTTCTGGCCCCTTTTGCATAATTCTAAATGGTAAATCAGTTACTTAAGTGTCTCATTTATGTAATTTATCTTCCTTTACAAATATTGATTCCTGGCCAATGTAAAACCACATGCTAATGCTCCATTTCCTGTGGTGTACCACGACTCTATTACATAAGCCAGTGCAGGGAACAGCTTTGAAACGGCAGAAGTAACACAAGTTACTTGTTCCGCTTTATGGAAAACAAAAAAGTAATAAATAAAAAGTAATATATTGATCAGAATATTAAAAGTATCAAATTATAATGTTAAAAAATTTAATTATAACGATATTTTAACATTTTATTGTTACTGCTATCATTATTTACCCCGAAACATACAAATACAAAAGTTTTGCATTTTTTCCTTCCTGTTTTGGACTCTTCTGACCTAAAACATTATTTAATAAATATGAAAAATGTCAAATTAATCTCCAATATAAAATAGCAGTGGATGAAAGGTGACTATTATTCTGGTGGTGGTTTAGAGAAGGTCTCTGGGAGTATTACGGCTAATGAATCAAATGTTCCATGGCAGACCTAGAACCTTTTATAAATGAGAAGAGGATTGATATTTATTTCGAGAAAGTTCTCTTAATCATCTCTAGCGCAGTTCAGGTGATTCCGAAGGGTGCATATAGCTTTCTCTGACCTTGGCGTGTCAGGGGACTGAACGATCTCCTTGCTTTTGTGGAATCATGTCAGGATTACACTGAAATTGTGCACACCGTGCCACTAATACATATCTCAACTTGTATGTCTATCATTTCAGTAAAATGAACATGTCTATGAACATAATCATTGCTTATATTTATGTATAAAGACCTATTAAAATGAGAACATGTTTTTTTTTTTTTTTTTTTGCTAGGATTCTAAGATGTCTGGGTAGTCTAAATAAATGTGTTAATAAAATTATTCTGTTGACTGTAGGCCTTTAAGGGTTAGTTCACTCAAAAATGAAAAACCTGTCATCATGTCATTCCAAACCCGAAAGACTTTCGTTCATCTTTGAAACACAAGTAACAATATTTGACAGTCCACGCAACTACGACTTTGTCGCTTCATAAAGAGATCGTTAAACTAATCCATTCGATAAAAATTCAACCTCTTGCATTTCATCAAAAATATCTTAATTTGTGTTCTGAAGATGAACAAAGGTCTTACAGGTGTGGAACGAGGGTGAGTAATTGATCATTTTTGGGTGAGCTAACCTTTTAATACAAAATAAATAGTTTCTTCACTATCGTCTAAAAGTTTGGGATCAGTAGGAATAAGAAATTAATACTTTTATTCAGCAAAAATGCTTTGAATTGATTAAAAGCGTCAGTAAAGACATTTCTGAAGGATCATGTGACTGCTGAAAAATCTGCTTTGCTAGGAATAAATTACATTTTAAAATATATATTAAAACAGAAAACAATTATTTTAAATTGTAAAACTGTTTCACAATATTACTGTATTACTGTATTTTTGATCAAGTAAATGCAGCCTTGATAACTAAGCATACGAGACTTATTTCAAAAACATTTGAAAAATCTTAGCGACTGCACAGTAGTGTAACTTTTGAACAGTAGTGTATAAAATATTTTAATAATTTGATTTGGTACAACAAATGGGGCTCATCATTCCATTTGTCCCTACTGCATTGATTTCTACTGTATTGTTTTTGCACCATTAATGCAAATTATACTGCATGTCTGCAGTGGTGAATAAAGTGATTATGATGATGTCATAAAGGGAGCGGCTTGAGTGCCCGCTCTTTTAAAACCTCTGAATCGGTCCACTATTACAAGCCGACCGCATACACGGTTGAACCATAATATAAGGCATGCTCCAGACCAAAGAACTGGCCATGAAATGAGCTAATGCCTTTTATCTCAGTCCACAAAGCTCCCGCTGTTCTACATTTTGTAAAGCAAGAGCGCTTGCGGTTCAGGAAGTATTGTAATGAGCACTCGGTGGAAACCTATTAGCAGCATGTCCCATCAGTCAAGCATGGATTTACTGAAGAAGTGTGAAGTCATGGTGTTCTGAGGACACTGAGTCACTTCTACTCTCCTGAGCAACTTCAATCCCGTTCCGGATTACAGCAATAGCAACGTGTCCTTTATCTATGCGCAGTACTTGTCCGTGCACAATGTGTTGTGGAATTCATTTAGTTACTAAAGTCATAAATTTTACTTAACCTCCTACCCCAGCACTTTCTATCAATTGGTCACATGCTTGCACCTCGCAAACAGCTGGAGCCGCATTGAAAATCGCATACCCACAGGCAACATTACATAGAGTGGGGTCAAATGAACACAGATCGAAGTGGCTGACCTTATTTCCGTGAATCCTAGGAGTGGCCTGCATTAACTAAAATGAAGTGGGAGTTGTTAAAAAGATAAATTACGACATGCATCCATGTCTGCTTCGTGGGTTCATTGGGATAATCCTTTTGGATGGACCCATGGCCCTGTCAGTCTGACCCAGGAACAGTCTGCAAGGTCGATCGCTTCTGCTTGTCCATTATTGCCTATGAGGAGACACATTGCCTGTAGTTGTTTGGTCTGTTACAAAAGCTCATCCAGCAGCTTCCAATAAATCTATAAAATGTGTTACAAGAGTTTTGGGATTAAATGCTTTGTCCTGCGGTGCAAAGACAAATGCATAAAAAAGGGAATAAAATTCTCCAATGGGAGCAGTGTTGATTTCATCAACAAAATTACTGAAAATGGTTAATGTCTGAAGAAAGAAAAATTTTATTTAATTTTTTTTTTATTAAAATCTCATTTTAGTCCATGAAAGGGAAAAAATAAACATCTTACTTTTTACATATTCAAACATTTTCATATTAATTTACATATTAAGTCATTTTTTGTCTGAGAAAAGAATTTTAGTTCAATTAAAAATTTAAATCAAATATTCAAAGGTTTTACATATTTAATTAATTGTAGTCTTTAGTATAAATCGAATTTTAGATGATGAAAGTAACATTTTAGATCACGTGCAAAATTAAATTAATTAATATTTAAAGTTTTAGTCTTTAGTAAAATGAACTTAAACAAAAATGCACGAATATGACATGAAGAAATATTTACTAATATAAAGAAAAATTTTGTCAAAGGACAAAATCACTGTACTGCAAGAAAAAAATCCATAGAAAAACTGAAAAGTTACTGTTAATTTTCTGCCAGGACATGATTCGTTCATGTACAATTCATTTATTTAACCCCTAAAACACAACACAATGCAAAGCATAATTCAAAATATCGGTAAAATGCCAATGACGAATCAATATGGAAAATATAAATTGAACACTGCATGCAAGACAAAATCACTGGCATATTCACAAAGAGTTTTCCAAGACTGCAGCATAATCAAAAGGCTATGGACGTATTCCCAGGCTGGCCGATGTTTCTCAGACTGCTTTGTGTCATCGGAATGTGAATGAGGAGAGCAAATAAATAAAAGAAATTCCACTTCAACCTCTGCTTATGTGGACATAAGTCTCACTGACTGCTCAGACAAGCCAAACCAAGAGAGTTGAGCAAGCATCTTTGAACATCCTATCTTTCCTCAATCCAGATCTTTTCATTTAAAGATGTTCAATAAGGAAAGACTTAAATTTGTATTTGCTTTATGGTCCCTAGGTTTTAGTCACATGTCACCTCTTTCATCCAGACCTATTCTTCCACTGGGACACTAACTTCTGATCATCCACCTATCATGGTGGGCAGCCATGTAATTTCCTGTCTCAGCCTGGTTGGCTCTTAGCTACACGGCATGCAAGAAAAATGCCCTAGGCCACACCAGTCTGTCTGTCAACCAAGAGAGATTATTGATTGAGTACACATCACTTTATGGACACTGCAAAGAGCAAGCGCTGCCAAGCCATATCGATCGGCCACTTTGTACATTATCGTGCCTGATGCACCTTGAAGTGGGACAGTTTGTTGTCCTGCGTCATCGATATGCACTGCACGGATTGGGTTATTTCTTAAGTATGGGATCAATTCCTGTCATTATGACTGGGAATGCTGAAGGATCACTCAATGTGATATTCAAATATTGTTATTAAGAGAGTAAGATTATCTGTAAGAGCAATAGGAATACATGGTACATGGTGCCAGGTGTTCCAGCAGGAAGGAGAGGTGAAAAACATTGACGTTGTGGATAGTGGCATTGTAAAGCTTTATAAAGCTTAATGAGCTTCTTTTATATAGAGCCAAATGATCAACAGAGAACAATATATATTCAGGTGGAGTGCCAGTTATGAAATGTTACATTGCATCAGTAAAAATGTTATATACTCGTATGCCTCTTGTTCAGGTTTATTAATTAAAATGAGAATGGTTAAAATCACAATTTTTGAAGATTTTGTCTCAGCTTAATTTGAATATAATAGTAAATTATATTCTTTTCCCTTCCTACTCTAGCTTATACTACTCTGAGCAATGTCTGAAACTTGTAATGAGCACTTCCTGTGTCTATTTGCCTCTTCGAGAAGAATCGCTTGTTTGTATTCCTCACTTGTAAGTCGCTTTGGATAAAAGCATCTGCCAAATGAATAAATGCAAATGTAAATGTAGTATATAAATAATCTTAAAATTAAAATAACTGTTAACTACACATTTGCAGCTTTGATGTTGTGCATCATAAAATTCATGATTCAAGTAAGATTTTTTCACTTGCATCAGTGCACCAGTAGGTGGTGCCAAATGACTGTATTATGATTCAATGAATCATTGGTTCAAAACACTGATTAATTCAAGAACAAATCAAATGTCTTGCTAAATTTCTATACACTAAATACTAACATATGCGGTTCTAAATTCAGCAACTTATTCTTTATAAGTGAATCATTCACTTAACTGCTTTGTTAAAAAAACTGATTCAAGTTGCTCTGAGATGTACAATAATTATTCATTGTTGGTTGTCCCTAAGGGGACATGTTGGGGGGGGGGGGGCTATGAGATAAAAAATTATATTTCAAAGCTTTTGTGTTCAAAACATTTGTGTTCTCTTGCAAAAGTATTGCGTTCTACCAAGAAACAAATGCAAACTTATAAAATATGTTTTATGAACAAATGCAAAGCTTCTTGGGAACGCAAAAGTTTTGCGAGAGAAAGCAAAACAATTGAAATATAAATTTTTTTAATATAATTTGAGTAAATATCATCAGCATGTCCTTTTAAGGGCTCAGTACTTCCATACATGCAATGGAAATGCTTTCTGTTTATGCATTTTATTTCTTATTTATCACACTAGTCATGACATACTGAAGGTGTGTGACTATCAAGGAATGTGAATGAGAGGTTCTGGCAGCACCTTTTAATAAATACGGTCTGCACATTTAAAGTTATTAGTTTATAATCATTGATTTATCCCGACGAATTTTGGCTGTTTAAAATGTGGTGCATAACATTAAACGCTCATAAAACAAAAATGCTAATGTTGCTGAGCTTCAGGAGGTCAGTACGTGTTCGACTGTCATGGCAAATACGAGTGATGTGATTGGCACTGGCTATAGAGAGCTCCGCTCGGGTCGGTCCCGGGCTCATCTCCACAGTGTCTAATACCCCGGAGACTTTATTGACTGGGCTATGAGAAATTTTGTTTGTACAAGCTCCAAGGTTTTTAGGACTTTGGGAGTTAAGCCAATCTCAGCTTCAAGAGAAATGACCGGTGATCCATAAAGCAGAGGAAAAACCACAGAAAAATAAAGTCGGGAGTGTCAAGTGGCCCCACAGATGATATTTCATACAGAGATATGCTTCACTGAATGCTTGGTCTACAAATTACACCACTTCCTCAGAGATCTGATGACTCTACTGTGGATTTCCTGAATGTGAAAGAGGAATCCATCGATGTATTCGATTAAACTCAGTCCTTTGTGTGTCATGCTCTGGCTGTTTTCAATTAATGATGCTAATGAAGACAACCTTTAGCCTCTTCATCTTCCTTTAACAATTCCTAATATGATCAATAATGAGTCTCGACATGCTTTAGTGAATATTTCATCACCACTCAGAATGTTCCTCTAAATGAGGCCTTTAATCTAAAATTCACTAATACAGACATCACTTATCGCTTTCGAGACGTAAGGAAAAGACAGGAGTGCAAACAAAACATCTCGCTTTTATAATCAATTTGACAAATGACTGCCATGTATAATTGATGCACTCTTGTAAAAGGTTGAGGGGAAACCCTGGAGCCACGGCTTCTAGAGTAATGACTTTCCAATGGGTAAATCTAATCAGACTGAAAGTGCTAGCTGTTAGCTCTCATTGACTCACCTAGCTCTTCACAGCATAGTCTCATTCTAAACCTTGAGTCTGTTGTATCTTGACATCTTCTCTACAAAGTCTGTCCTTCTCTCTTTGACAGATGCCAATATTATTGATACAGCTTCTCTTAAAGCTTTCGTCAAAGGCTCAGGGAGAACAATCTAGCCTTGAGCTTCAATGTGAGGCAATGCTTTGAATGCACCAGTAAATACCTTTGTAAATGTTGTACAGTAGGTTCTGTGACGGATTGATGGGTGTGGGGGAGTGGAAGAAAACACTCTGTCATATACAGAAAGCTGAGCCAGGTTTGGAGAAATCCTTTAATAGAGCAGCAGTGTCCCACAATGTACCTGCCAATCCATATGATCCATCCTTTGAGCTGTCATGCACAAGAAATGCAAAGGTAAAGGATAAAAAGAAAAGAAAATAATAATAATAATAATATAGTGCAGATATGGCTGGGTGATATAACAAACAATTATGATTGTATTATTTTATTATATTACAATTAACGCTCAGTATTATATATACTTGATTTACAGGATATCTCATTGTTTATGTATTTGCTCTAAAATAGATTTATTTTTGTTTTTCCCCTCAGAGGAGACATAATTTCAACCAAACAGTCAACAGTAAATTGAAAGCGTTAAATGCAAAACAGTGTTGTTTTTCATAACTAAAACTATTAAAAGTCATTGTTGGTAAGTTAAATAAAGCTGAAATAAATTAATTTAAGGTAAAATGACTAAAACTGAATAAAAATAAAGCTATACAGAAAAATTATTTAAAAAAAGACAAAAGAACTAAAATGAACACTGAAATTCTAAAAATAAAAGCCCATTCAAAATATGAATAAATACATAATACTAAAACAACACTGATGTGAAATACAGTAAAAATCCAGTTAAAATTTTAAACTGAATACAAGCCAGAAAATAATTGAATCATTTACATTTTTTTTTTGTACAATGGAGACATCCATGAACAATTAATCTTTCACTAAGAGTCATGAATCTATTCACTGAATGGACAATTTGAACAGATTCAAGAAAACTCCAGTCTAGTGGCGTTTTTGCTGCTGACATTTTTATCAGAGATGCTATTAAATCACTCTCATATTTGCGACCTAGCACAAAATGTTATTTCAAAATGTTCTCAATATTCATTTTTGCTTTATTTTATATTGCAGTGACATATACTGTGAATATTCAGTATACATCACCCAAACCTAACTGCATTTTTCATGAATCATTTAAAGAACACATTGGATCCTCTGTGCTTATCTCGAATCCTTATGCATTGTCACTCAAAAGGAGAAGTGTTTTTGTATTCATGATGTCTTCAGGACACCTTGAGCTCATGATGCAGTGAACATTGTAGGAATTAGCTGCCTTATGGCTTTCAATGTCCAGAAGCACAGCCACCTTGAAGACACTGGAAACACACAAAAGGCCAGAGCATCCTTCCTCTTAAACATGCATGCCATGCTTCCATTACTTAAACATAGCTAGTTATATTCAAAGGAAGGCAATCAGCATTTTGGAGTCTTTTTTTGTCTTGTAACTATGCAACGGCACTCTTGGGGTTTAATCAATCTATACCTTAAAATGTGAAGCTCAGTTCATGAGCAGTATCTCCAGCTGTGTGGGCTGATAGGACATGAAAGGAACCGTAATGAATAACAGATTCACACCCACTCACTGGTCATCCTTTCTTTCTTTCTTTCTTTCTTTGGGATGTTTTGCAGGCTATCAGCATTTCAGAAACAAGAGAGAGTTGTGCAGCTAAGAGCTCCGAGCTACTGCATTGTGGGAAGAGATGCCGTGTAACTAATTGGTGTTTCTATTCACTGCGAAGCATTTTCAGAGATAGATGACTTGAGATTTCCCTCTCTCACATTCCACACGCTCTTCTCTGGTGCTTTTCCAAGCAATGATAGCCTCTTAAATACCATCTCTTGCAGTCTGCCATCTGTTCTCTGAACTTATTCAAGGTCTGTTGCTGGATTTTGCATTTTTCTCATTTCCTCATGACTTGCAAGCACCATGTCACCTACAGCAAGCATGCACATTCTAGTGTATATCTGTACAAATACACAAAGCTAACAAAGCAGATAGAGGAAGACAATATTGACCTGAGAACTAATTAGTGAAATATAGCATTACTGTAAAATTAGTGATACTGTACATACAGTACTCAAAAGAATAATAAGCAGGACCCCACAGAATCAAACTCATGATTGCTTAATAAATATTTTGTCAAATTCGATTAATGCTACTGTACGGTTAGTTGACCCAAAAATGAAAATTATCCCATAATTTACTCACTGTCAAGACATACTAGGTGTATATGACTTTATTTATATATTTATATGTACACACATATAAATATAAATATTCTGGCTCTTCCAAGCTTCACACTGGGAGTGAATAGTATAACCAAGATTTTGAAGCACAAAGAAGTCCATCCATACGTCATAAAAGTAATCCAAACGGTTCCAGGGGGTTAAAAAAGGCCTTCTGAAGTGAAGCGAAGTGTTGTAAGTGTTGTATATCCATATTTACAACTTTATAAAAAGAAAATCTTCGGGGTCAGGAGGATTTTTAATACTTTTATTCAGCAAGGGCACAGTAAATTGATCAAAAGTGACAGTAAAGACATTAATAATGTTGCGAAATATTTCTATTTAAAATAAATGCTGTTCTTTTGAACTTTCTATTCATCATAGTATCCTGAAAAAATGTTAAACGTGATGGTTATATGTTATAATTATAAAAGAATTCTAATTATTATTAACTTACTATGAGGTGGAAATGGACTTTCATAGATTTTAAATAATTAAAATAAATAAATTACTGACCCCAAACTTTTGGATATTAGTGTGCAAATATCATAATATCACTTAATTAATGGTTTAGGCATGTAGAAGAGCTTTAGTAAAATGAAGACTGAAATAGAAACCTTGTTCTATGTAATATATCGGCTGGCCCAGAAACCACACCTCTATGATAGTGGCACACTACAGAAAAAGCAAGAAAATTGAGTTAGTATAGATTTAAATTTCAGTGTGAATCAGTGTGCGGTTCGAGCATGTGGGTTAATATGTGATCAGTGCCCAAATGCATCAAGAGTTTTTAATGTGCAGTACTGTCATTTACAATTACGCTTACAAGACAGTGAGGTTATTTCTACAGCTGAACTGAACCTGCAGCAGGAGCTGAGGAGGAAAGCAAAGCAATGCAGAGAGAATCTCACATCACTTTCCTGAGATGTGCGATTAAGACGTTGACTCTTCTGGAAATGACATGATTATCCGTAATGGAATCCGGCTCTGTTTATTTCCTTTCTCAAATATATGTCTCAATTCTGCCCCACATTATTGTACACCATCATCTTCAGTGCAATTACTGTAGCAAAACGTCCTCGTGACATTTATGACAGATGTGCCGCTGAATACAGAGCTTGCAGGTTTTTATATGAACATTGATTAAACTGTTTCTCTTGTCCTTTCACTTTCACTTGTGTACCGCCCTTTTTTGTGCTTCCAATGTAAATGACACTTTGAGGGTTTTGAACAGTCTCCCTAATAAACCTAATACGAAAAGTTTGAAAAAATAACTGAAATGTTCTTCTGATGGTCTGTGTTGCTCTATGGGCTTCCATAGATTTGTACTTGAATAAATAAATAGATATTGACATGCGCATCAAAAAATTTGACTTTGCGTGATGGGAGTCGGAATGGCTGAACCAGTATTGTACTAACCAGTGTGAAAATCTTGTTGCAAAGCAACTGAAATGCTTTTTTGGTCATTCAGACGTTTGTTGTCAATGTGGTTTGGTACAACTCCTACCAGAACTCTCTTACATGACTGCGTTCCCAAACAGCAGCATCCACCTCTGAAAGCAAGATAACACGATCATTGCGTTTCGTCTGTGCGCTCTGAGATGCCAATAGTTTATTATATATGAATATTATTATATACAGTGGCTTTTCCATCCTTTCTTAGTGATATTTAGCACCAGTTTATCAGGAAGTGGTGATTTTCTTCTCTTTGACTCAATGGATGGAAACGGTGCTTTATTCGCAAATGTTTTATGCGATATTGCAATTTTGTGCAAAAGTTAATTTCACAAGGTTAAATAAGTTAAATGTTCCAAAGAAGGAACAGTGGTAAACTGGCGACAGGGTCGTGGACGGCCAAGGCTCATTGACGTTTGGAGCGAAGGCTGGCCCGTAGTCCGATCCAACAGACGAGCCTCTATAGCTCAAATTGCTCAAGAAGTCAATGTTGGTTCTGTCAGAATACACAGAGCGTTGCAGTTTGTTGCGTACAGGGCTGCATAGACGCAGACCAGTCAGGGTTCCCATGCTGACCCCTGTCCACCACCGAAGGCGCCAACAGTGGGCACGTGAGCATCAGAACTGGACCTTGGTGCAATGGAAGAAGCTGGCCTGGTCTGATGAATCACGTTTTCTTACGTCATGTGGATGGCTGGGTGGGTTTGCGTCGCTTTCCTGGGCAACACATGGCACCAGGATGCACTATGGGAAGAGGGCAAGCAGGCGGAGGCAGTGTGATGCTTTGAGCAATGTACTACTAGGAAAGCTTGGGTCCTACCATCCATGTGGATATCAATTTGACACGTACGACCGACCTAAGCATTGTTGCAGACCATGTACACCCTTTCATGGAAACGGTATTCATTGGTGGCAGTGGTCTCTTTCAGCAGGATAGTGTAACCTTCAACAAAGCAAAAATGGTTCAGGAATGGTTTGAGGAGCACAACTAGTTTGAGGTATTGACTTGGCCTCCAAATTTCCCATATCTCAATCCAATCGAGTATCTCTGCAGAGATGGGATGTACTGAACAAACCCATGGGATGTGCTGAACAAACAAGTCCGATCCATAGAGGTCCCAAGTCACAACTTACAGGACTTAAAGGATCTGCTGTATCTTGGTGCCAGATACCACAGCACACCTTCAGGGGTCTAGAGGAGTCCATGCCTCTACGGGTCAGGGCTGTTTTGGGAGCAAAAGGGGGACCAACACAATATTAGATAATAATGTTGTGCTATTCACTCTCTTTTTCCCACCTAACATTCCATGCGTAACCTCAATGTGATCAAATGTGCTTTGAAAAAAGAACATGGAAGAATAGACACTGAGGAATATAAAATGTAATTGGATACCAAAAAATAAATAAATAATGCACTCATAAATTTTAAGCACTAAGATTTATGGATGCTTCTTCCTAGTGGGGCATGTTCGCCGATTGCTGGCTGCATTGATTGTGAAATGTGATTTAATTTTATCTGTCGTTGTTGCAGCTAATATAGCAATTAGTCTAAAGTTCCTATTGATATTCCATATCCTAATACCAGTTCCAGGCCTTTAATGTCAAGTGGATTTAGGATCTCATTCCCTTTCCAGAGTATAAGCAGGGGAAAAATAAGATATTGGAAATAAATAAGGACAAAAGAAAGATGCAGATGTTTATATTCATGAGAAATAGGACAAGTTCAAAACTGAGCTGTCCCAAACAAGTGAATTAGCAAACTGTTTTGTCTCTTGCTGCCGGTGTGTAAAAGAAAGCTCTCTTCCACTTAATAGGTAGTTTAATGAAAGCACCCTCTGATAAAGAGCTGAATTCCTGCTTTGACTCTCTCCTTTCTCAGTATGACACTCTTTGAATAGCTGTCCTTCAAGCTGAATTATGTATGAAGAAGTTTGTTTGCCCTTTGAGAATACAATGCACGGAAGAACGACTTGTCTCATCATTTTCTATTAAAGTTGTTTTAGGCACGCTAGTAGCTCTATTCACAACAGTCTTCCTGAGAGGAACCACTGAATGTCAGTAGGTTGACATCTTTCATATCAAACTTCAAGGATTATGCAGGTTATTTCAGACTTGAGTGATTCAGTCAGTTGTCAATTTGAGGTACTGCAGTCATTTGAAAACTCACATACTCACAGCATGTCAAGTGAGAGGTGGCCATAGTTGTATTGTCTTAAGTGAGCTGTCTGACTTTGGCATTACCTTCCAGTTCGATCCAAAGGCTGGCCGTAGTCCAAGACACAAACTCATAAGTGTGAAAAAAACAGGCCAAAGGTTTATGTGACTCCACATACTGTCAGAATGACTTCTGGTCACTAGTCATATATTGCATAATATCGATAATATCGCATAAAACATTTGCGAATAAAGCAGCGTTTCCATCTCATGTGTTGAAGAGAACAAAATGGCCACTTCCTGGGAAATTGGTGCAAAATACCTGTGCTAAAAATGGAAGTTGCAGCAGTCAGGGCAACCACTGTGGCTCATTTTTCCTACAGTACATCGTAAATGACTTATGCCTCAGAGCGCGCAGACAAACGCAATAAATGCTGTCATGTCAGCTTGTGTTTGGATGCCATGGTGTTTGGGAATGCAATCATGTGAGACACTTATGGGAGGAATTAAACTAAATCATTTTGATGATTTGAGACTTTGGCTTGGGCATTTCAGGATGATCAAACAAACGTTTGAGATGCTGTGCAATGAAATTGGACCGCTGGTTAGTCCAATTATCCAATCACATCCACTGTTGATGTAAAGTCAAGCTTTTTGTTGCACATCAAGGGATTTATTCTGTAAATGTGTTTTTATTGTAGTTAACGCACACATCTTCTTAGCAGATCAAAAATGTATCCGCCTAAATTGGACGCATATGTTTTTATTCACACTTTTAGAATTTATGCTCATCTTGGAGTTTCCAACCAACATTTTTATGCTATTTTGTCTAGCTTTGTTTCATGTCAGCCTACTATCAGTGAGTCTCATGTAGCCGAGTTAAGTCATTGTTTTGTTGTTGTTCACTTTGGATCAGGGATGGCGAAATGAAGCCTCTTAAATGTTTGAAGCTTTTCTCTGATTTTTTGAGGAAAAGATTTGAAGCATCAGGAGTGTCGAAAACAGTGCCATCTTGTTGTAGGTCAAATTTATAGCAGCTGTAAAGCTCCATTGTTTTATCCATTAAGCACAAATAAAAGCCTGACAACGCTAAATGTTTTTTGCGTTCTGATAATATATTTCATATATTAAAGTGTGGCAATAAATTAAATGTAACAACATCAACAATAATTATAATAATACCAGTAGAGTTGTTTGAGGCAAGTAAATGGTGCTCTAATTATTTTATGGTTTTATTCTGTTTATATGGCAGACTATATGATAATGTAATATCGGCTATAGGATTATATGTAAAAAATGTTAGTAAATGGACTTGAACTTCCATAAATCCATAGAGTAGCGGTCTGGGTTCAAACATTCCGACACGCGAAGAGATGAATTCATGAGACTGGAAAGAAAGTGAGGCTTTGTTTTTCGTTATTCACTTTTTTCGATGAAAACAATACAAGCTTTGGCACGGAGAAATTGCATTGTGAACAGTGTCATATGGAACATAAATTCTTTGGATTATTTTTTTTAAAAAACTGCACATTCAACTTGCCTTTCAAAAGCTGTCACACTGTGGACTTAAATGAAGTTGCCCCCAAGGTCATTTTATCTTAATGGATTAGATGATTTTTTTAGATACTTTATGCCTGAAATTTACTCTCTGGGGACTTGCAGAATATAGTAACTATATTTTGTTATTAAGTAGATGCCCGTTTATTGTGACACCACGCCAGAGTCTCGTCATGTCATGGCCACCAAGCTCCAAACTCCATAAGTACAATGCCCCAGTAACCATGGCCCTTATTGTTTCAAGTCTAGTGCTTCCAAGTACAGTGGTCCCAGTGCTTCTAAGTCTGGTGATCCTGAGTTCAGTAGTTTCAGAGGTCCTGCCACCATCAGCTGCGCTCATGTTATGGCCGCCACACCACAGTCTCGTCACATCATGGCCACCACGCCAGAGCCTTATTGCGGCCAGAGTCTGTCACGTCATGGCCGCCACACCACAGCCTCGTCACATCATGGCCACCACACCACAGTCATTACGTCTTGGCTGCCATGCCAGAGTCTCGTCACATCATGGCCGCCACGCCAGAGTCTGTCACGTCATGGCCGCCACACCACAGCCTCGTCACATCATGGCCACCACACCACAGTCATTACGTCTTGGCTGCCATGCCAGAGTCTCTTCACATCATGGCCGCCACGCCAGAGTCTGTCACGTCATGGCCGCCACACCACAGTCTCGTCACATCATGGCCACCATGCCAGAGTCTCATTGTGTCATTGTTGCAACGCCAGAATCTCATCATGTCATGGTCGCCACGACAGAGTCTTGTCACATGTCATGCTCCATATCATGGACATATAGGCCACATCGGAACCGCCACTGCTCCATGGTTCAGGCCCACCGCGACTCCGTGGTTTTAGCGGGGAATATGTCATGTTGGTTTTGAGTTTTGTTCATGTCTTTTATTTTGTTATTTCGATAATCGACTTTAGACATAAGTAACTTTGCACCAACATATCAACTACCAGTCATTAGAGAATAGTAGACTGTCTGCTTAAAATCTGCTAACATTTTATTTTGATGGTCCCCCACAGACATTCTACTCACAATAAGTAACTTTGCAAGTACATGTCAAATTACTACTCAAATTCTACTAACCGCAACCCTAACCTTAAACCTAAGTCTTTAATGAGAGTTAGTTGACATGTTGTTGCAAATTAATGAGTTAGCTGACATGTTGCAAAGTTACTTATAGTATATAAAAATAAAGTGTAACCATTTATTTACATATTTATAATTCATTTTTAGTGCCATTCATAGTCATCCATATACTTGCTGTAAAGTTCTTGCAATCGTACTTGCTTTATGAAAAATAGTATATAAAATAGATGCATGACACCTCCAATTATGTGTATTTACTTGCAGAGCACATCCCTCTAAAACGCCTGAAATATGCTTATATGAGAGCAAAGCCTTAGTGAACTTCCTTTTATCTTTAAAATGAGTTTCACAGGATGACACACCATAAGCATTATTTTACTGAGCCGGTGAATATTGTATGTCCACTGGGAATAGAAAAGAGCAGTTGTATAGCCACTTTTAATCAGGTTTAAATGGGATCTGTTTAAATGATGTTCTCATGAATAAATTTATTAAGCTGTGAACTCAGCAGTCAGTCCCAAATTAATTAACATACGCAGGAAAAACAAGCTGATTCTTATCTGGCAGTACAATTCACACGCTCACTTGAGTGCCTCTGCCTTAGTTAGCTGTAACACATTTATATGATGCGTACTGAGGTAGAATCAGCAACATTCTAGAGGACATTAGAGGGTGAGGGTCATTTTCACTTGAAACGGGTTATGAACGCCACTTGTGGAAGCGTGTGTATAATGAAAAGCTCTTGGTTTGCATTAGCCTGATGGCCAGATAATGACATGAATTCTTGAGACAAAGGTGCCCCAGCATTGTGATGATGATAGTGTATGCCATCGCCATGACAACGGACAAATGGATCTCCCATTCATGGATGGGGCTGTGAGGGAAACAGGCAGCGATCTGCATAGAAAAGATGCATGTTTCTTCCAGCGAGATCAATGGCCTGTTCTGAGGGGGTGTTTTCTTTGCAGTAAAACCAATATGACTCCAGTTATTCTATTCTATTGCTTAAAGCAATAGTTCACCTAAAAATTTAAATACTGTTAACTTGCATTTAATCCTGTATGCTGTTCATTTTTTCCCCTATGGAATACTAAAATAGAAATTTTAAATGAATGCACACACCTCTCTTTTTCATTACAATGGTAAATTAGTAAATAAAAATGTAGTTCATATAACTTGTGCACTATATTTCCAGATCTTCTATCCATAATATTTTTAACGCAAGTGGGTTAAAGAACAACTCGTATTTGTTGTCATATTTTAATATATTATCATAATCACAAACACACTGGTTTTTACTGCAAATAGTTTTGCCGTTTGCTGAAATAGTAATAGTTTCTTGAAAGAATCATTTAACTATGTTATTCTTCCAGTCATTTGCCTAGTAGCTAATGAATCGGAAGTCACTTTACAATAAGGTCCCATTTGTTAACATTAAAGTTAATACATGAACTAACAATAAGTAATATATTTTTACAGCTTTTATTATCCTTTGTTAATGTCAGTTAATACAAATGGTCATGTTCATATCAGTTCCCAGCACATTAAACTAATGTTACTACACGGTTCTTTGAAATATTTGATTCTGATTGGTCAACCATCCATCGGTATGTTATTCCCTGATAACAACCGCTAAAACCAGATGACACAAGCGCATCCGGGTTACTCCGGCATACTCAGGTAAATCAGCAGCGCTATACGGTTGTTAGGAACGTTTTTTCTTTGTCAAAGTTTTGAGTTTGGTGAGCTAATAAAAAATTAAAACGCAGTCAAATCAATATTTTGTGTACAGTTATTCAATTATGTCATCCAGTATCATAGACTCACTCTCTCCTGTTTCATACAAACGCAGCTGCTGGCATTTTGCGACTATTGTTTTGTACACTGTTGGACTATAAGATAACAAACGGGTACAATTTTAAAATAGTTTCATCTCAGATCAATATCTCTTATCTCCATAATTATTTATGTGGCAAAATGCCGTTTAATAAGTGGTGTGACTGTTGTACTGTATCTCTTAAATGTCTGTCCAGTTTGAACTTGCCCTAGCAACTACTCTCTCCACGTAAGCTTTGTGTTTAAAGAGCTAATAAAATATTTTGACTCGGATCAATATTTTGTGTCTAATTATTTACTTGTGCGGCAAGTAGCCGTGTAATAAGCGGGATAATCTACATCCAGTCGGTTGTTATCTCAGAATAAACCCCTTCAGGCTCAAGCAAGGGTGAGTATTTCATGGGATAATTTTTATTCTGTGATAACAACCGGCTTGATGTAGCAACATTAACCCTTACTTAATGAATACGACTTTTGATCTTAAAAATGTATTAGTAAATGTTAATTAAGATTATTAAATATTGTATAAAGTATTGTTTTTTGTTAGTTCATGTTAAGTAAAGTTAACAAATGAAACCTTATTGTAAAATGTTACCGAAAATTTAATTACAGACATCTAATGTAGTAGCAATTAAACCTACAGTATTTAAAATGTCAAAGCAAATCAGCCATATTGTGGTACGCCTGCCCTTACAAAAAAGGGACTGTGGCAGTGCTGTGGTCTCAGATAGAAATACCATGGTGCTTTGATATATACCATGGTACTTTTGACTATACATATTCATATTCCATGGTATTTTATACTTCAAAGAACACCATAGTCTTTTTATATAGTATTATAGTATTTCACTTCACACTGGTGTCTAAAAACATGGTATATTTTTATAATACTACGGTACTTCATTATACTTCACACTAGTGTCACATGTCTCTGTTTGGATTTTCATGCACATGCTATTTGTTTGTTTTTTTCCCCCACTCCTTTGTCTCCTTGGTTACCCTCGTTATTAGTTAATTGTCATCAGCTGTTTATCATTAATGAGTCTCATTATCCTCTTGTGGTCCTGCATATCTACCCTGTGTTCTCCCTCAGTTCTTGTCCGTTCTCATTTGTGTTGGACGTTGTGTGCATGTAGTTTTCATTGTATGTCACACTAGTATTTAAAAAAAAATGGTACATTGTTAATCACTGTTGGGGTAAGTTAGTCTAAAAAGTAATTAAATACTAGCTATTAATTAGATCTTTCTCTAAAAATCATTACATTACTTATTATTTTCTAAATCTCAATTTTGACCAGCACAAGGATAAACATGAAACTGCTCCTTTATTTCTTTAAAATAAATAACATGAAATTGCATAAATTATTCTTGAGTTAAAAACATTTTAACATTAGATGTAGTTGTGGCCTAGTGGTGAGGGAGTCGGGCTTATAACCTGAGGGTTGCTGGTTCGATTCCCACGCTGGCAGGAATTGAAAGTGGGGATTGTGAATGAACAGCACTCTATCCACCTTCGATACCATGACTAAGGTGCCCTTGAGCAAGGCACCTAACCCCTAATTGCCTCACTTGTAAGTCGCTTTCGATAAAAGCGTCTGTTAAATGATTAAATGTAGATGTTAAATTGCTCAAATGTTAAATCCACTATTTTTTTTTTTTTATAAAGAATTGTAGTCTGTACAATATTTAATGCAAGGAACTGTAATTACAACATTTAAACTTTGACATCAGATGAACTGGAATTCAAAAAGCGAAAATTAGTAACCAATTATTGAAACCAGTAACAACAACTGAAACCAATTAGTTGCCATGAGGTGCTGATGGGACTGCTGCGCCTGAGGGGCACTGGATGCTACGCCCTCTTTCTTCATGGGATTTTTACTTTAATTCATTTAAATGAGCATAAGCACACATAATAATCTGGACATTTAGGAGAGAGATCTCTATAATGGAGCGCTGTCAGATTTCAGCAACACAATCTACTGCATTAAAAACCCATGCAGAGTCATTTTAGTGCTCGTATTCCCTGAGCACTGAGGGAGTAGGAGGAAGTGACATCAGACGAACTCAAAAGTTTCCATGCTGTACTATCTACTAGCAAGTGAAGAAGTATCAGATTATTTGACAACTCTATCTGTAGGGAAAGAATGAGTAGTCATCTTTATTTTATTTATATAGCGCTTTTTACAATGCAAATTGTGGCAAAGCAGCTTTACATTAATAAGAAAATGGTGTCATTGTGCAGCTTATTCTATATATTATTGATTCATTCCGTTGCAAAGATCAATAGTTATTAGTCTAGGTAATTTAGGTATAGCAGCACTGGAGAAAACAGTGACGTAATCGTCCGGCTCAGATCAGTTCGCATACAACGGCGCCAATACAGGCATATCAAAAACACTGCTGAATATCAAGCAAGTGTCCCCAACTTAAGCAAGCCAAAGGCAACAGCGGCAAGGAACCAAAACTCCAACAAATGGAGAAAAAAACCTTGGGAGAAACCAGGCTTAGTTGGGGGGCCAGTTCTCCTCTGGCCAACAGTGAACACTTGTCCGATACTCAGGCAGAGTTACAGGTCATTAAACTGATTTGGAATCGCAACAGTCAAAATATTTAATCTAGTTCCATCTAATTTAAGATCTTTTGATCACGCCGATATGGGACGGTTTGTTGGGATATGTGCCGCTGGCTGATGAGTCGGTAGGGTCTTCACAAAGGATGAGCTCGTTCACACGGTCTCCGCCGACACCACAGGGCCACACTGCTGCCGCACACAGGCACAGGTTCCCCGTCCGACCCGGACACAGCCCGGATCCAGCCAATCATGTTAATTGGTAAACCTCGGGATAAGCAGAGAGACAAAAAATTAGCGTAGACGCCATTCTTCTTCCGATGTAACGAGTACATCTGGTGTTATAGGAAGTGTTCCCGGTTCCGGCTGACCTGATCTATGCAGCCTAACAATCCTTTAACGGATATGAGGACAAAAGTTTATAGTGCGTCATGTGTATGCCAGGTTAAATAGATGCGTTTTTAGTCTAGATTTAAACTGACAAAGTGTGTCTGCTTCCCGAACAATGCTAGGAAGATTGTTCCAGAGTTTAGGTGCCAAATAGGAAAAGGATCTACCGCCCGCGGTTGATTTTGATATTCTAGGTATTAACAACTGGCCAGAATTCTGAGATCGTAATAGACGCGAAGGACTATAATGCATTAAAAGCTCACTCAGGTACTGGGGAGCTAAGCCATTTAGTGCTTTGTAAGTAATTAGCAAGATTTTAAAATCTATACGATGTTTAATAGGGAGCCAGTGCAGTTTTGACAGAACCGGACTAATATGTTCATACTTCCTGGTTCTAGTAAGGACTCTAGCTGCTGCGTTTTGGACCAGCTGTAATTTGTTTATCACGCGAGCAGGGCAACCACCCAGTAGAGCATTACAGTAATCTAGTCTCGAGGTCATAAACGCATGAACTAGCTGTTCCGCATTTGTCATTGAGAGCATATGTCGCAATTTAGATATGTTTTTAAGATGGAAGAATGCGGTTTTACATATGCTAGAAATGTGGCATTCAAATGAAAGATTGGTATCAAAGAGCACACCCAGGTTCCTAACTGACGAAGACGACTTAACAGAGCAGCCATCAAGTGTTAGACAGTATTCTAGGTTATTATGTGCAGAAGTTTTTGGTCCAATAATTAGAATCTCTGTTTTTTCTGAATTTAGTAGTAGGAAATTACTAGTCATCCAATTTTTTATATCAGCTACGCATTCTGTTAATTTTGAGAATTGGTCGGTTTCGTCGGGGCGCGAGGAAATATAGAGCTGAGTATCATCAGCGTAACAGTGAAAGCTAATGCCATGCTTCCTAATGACATCTCCCAAGGGTAGCATGTACAGAGTGAAAAGCAACGGTCCTAGAACTGAGCCTTGTGGTACTCCATGTTTAACTTGTGATCGAAATGACATCTCTTCGTTTACTACTACAAACTGATAACGGTCAGATAAGTATGATTTGAACCATGCCAATGCATTTCCACTAATTCCAGAATAATTTTCTAGTCTATTCAAAAGAATATTGTGGTCGATAGTGTCAAAAGCAGCACTGAGGTCTAGTAACACTAATAGAGAGATACAACCACGATCTGATGATAAGAGCAAATCATTTGTAACTCTAATGAGAGCAGTCTCAGTACTATGGTACGGTCTAAATCCTGACTGGAAATCCTCACAGATACCATTTCTTTCCAAGTAGGAACTAAGTTGAGATGATACTGCCTTTTCTAGTATTTTTGACAGAAAAGGTAGATTGGAAATCGGTCTGTAATTGACTAATTCACCAGGATCAAGTTGTGGTTTTTTAATAAGAGGTTTGATAATAGCCTGCTTAAAATTTTTCGGTACGTAACCTAGTAATAAAGATGAATTTATGATCTTAAGAAGAGGATCTATGACCTCTGGAAGCATCTCTTTCAATAGCTTAGTCGGTATAGGGTCTAACATACATGTTGTTGATTTTGATGATTTAATAAGTTTAGACAATTCTTCCTTTCCTATAACAGCGAATGAATGGAATTTTTCCTCAGGGATACTACAATCCACTGTCTGATGTGATACTGTAGTAGACAGTTGCATGGCTATAATTTTCTCTCTAATGTTGTCAATCTTGCAAGTAAAGAAGTTCATAAAGTCATTACTGCTGTGCTGTTTGGAAACATCAGAAGTTGAGGCTGTATTTCTCGTTAATTTAGCCACTGTATTAAATAAATACTTAGGGTTGTGTTTATTATCTTCTAAAAGATTTGAAAAATAAGCAGATCTAGCGGTTTTTATGGCCTTTCTGTACTCCATCATTTTCTCTCTCCATGAAATCCGAAAAACTTCTAGTTTTGAATTCTTCCAGCTGCGCTCCATTTTTCTTGCTGCTCTCTTAAGGGCCCGAGTGTGCTCGTTATACCATGGCGTTGGACTAATATCCTTAATCTTTTTTAAGCGCAAAGGAGCAACAGAGTCTAGAGTGTTGGAAAAGAGAGCGTCAATAGTTTCTGTTGCAACATCGAGTTCTTCTAAGCTGTCTGGTTTGCTAAGTTGATGAAACTGATCAGGAAGATTATTTATAAAGCAGTTTTTAGTGGTGGAAGTGATGGTTCTAACATATTTATGGCAGACAGGCGGTTTTGCAGCCTTGGTTAAATGTAGCACGCATGAGACTAGATAATGATCTGAGACGTCATCGCTCTGCTGCAGAATTTCAACGGCATCAATATCGATTCCATGTGACAATATTAGATCTAGAGTATGATTACGACAATGAGTTGGTCCCGACACGTGTTGTCTAACTCCAATAGAGCTTAAGATATCTGTTAATGCCAATCCCAAAGCGTCTTTTTCATTATCTACATGTATATTAAAATCACCAACAATGAGGACTTTATCCACAGCCAGTACTAACTCCGAGAGAAAATCAGCAAATTCTTTGATAAAGTCTGTATGGTGCCCTGGTGGCCTGTATACAGTAGCCAACACAAATTTCAAATGAGATTTGTCACTTACATTATATAACGTTACATAGAGCACCATCACTTCAAACGAGATATATTTGAAAGACTTTTGAGTAATACTAAAGATATTACTATAGATAACAGCAACACCTCCCCCTTTACCTTTCTGACGAGGTTCGTGTCGATAATAGTAACCTTGAGGGCTAGACTCATTTAAAGTAATGTAATCGTCTGGTTTTAGCCAGGTTTCTGTCAAACACAGCACATCTAGATTATTTTCTGTGATAATATCATTTACTATAAGTGCTTTTGAAGAAAGGGATCGAATATTCAGCAACCCAAGCTTTATCATTTGTTTATCTTTATAATCTCTGTTTACTACTTGTTGAACATCAATTAAATTATCACCCGTAAATGGGTTTGGAAGTTTTCTGTATTTATTAGTTCGGGGTACAGACACAGTCTCTATGTGATAATATCTAGGTGAAATAGTCTCTATGTGTTGGGATTTATCTGAATTCTGTGACGTGAGACAGCTAGCAGACGGTCGGTTTAGCCAGTCTGTCTGCTTCCTGACCTGGGCCCCAGTTAGTCAAGGTTGAGCTCTAAGACTATGTGCCATATTACTAGAGAGAAGAGCGGCACCACCCCAGGAGGGATGAATACCATCTCTTTTCAACAGGTCAGGTCTGCCCCAAAAACTTTTCCAATTGTCTATGAAACCTATATTATTCTGTGGACACCACTTAGACAGCCAGCCATTGAGTGATGAAAGTCTGCTAATTATCTCATCACTCCTACGAGCAGGAAGGGGTCCAGAAAAAATTACAGTGTCTGACATCATACGTGCGGTTTCACACACCTCTTTAATGTTAATTTTGGTGATCTCCGACTGGCGAAGTCGAACATCATTAGCGCCGACGTGAATAACAATCTTAGAGTACTTACGATTAGCATTAGCCAGCACTTTTAAATTTGCTTTGATGTCAGGCGCTCTGGCTCCCGGCAAACATGTGACTATGGTGGCTGGTGTCTCTATTTTCACGTTCCGTGTAATAGAATCGCCAATAACTAGGGCACTTTCAACAGGATTCTCAGTGGGTGCGTCACTGAGTGGGGAGAACCTGTTTGATGTTCTAATCGGAACGGAAGAGTGGTGTTTTTTCACACGACTAGGCCGCCTCACAGTCACAAAGTTGCCCTGCTGCACGGGCTCTACAGCCGGAACCGAACAATGTACGGAGTTCGCTAAGCTAGTCGCATCCAAAACAGTATCTGAAGCCCTTGCATTCTTACTATCCTCAATTAAAGTTTGGATGCGTGTCTCTAATTCTGAGATTTTCTCTGTCAGCCTGACTACTTCCCTACATTTATGACATGTGAATGCCTCATCGCTGACAGAAAAAGCTAAACTATGCATGTGACAGGCAGTGCAAGTAACAATGAAAGGAGAAGATGACATAGCTTACCGTGTTCGTAGACCGATCCGACTTACCAGTTGTTTGATGAACTTGTAGAAAAAGGAGAGTGCAACAGAAATGACGGTGGGAATAACACAAACTAGCGTAATGCTAACGCGTTGTGATGGTGATTTAGATTAAAAGATTAAAAACTAGCGATGTCAGATTAATGTGATAGGCAATATAAGACAATATCAGATATATAGTGAAGATAAAGTAGACAGCAAACAATGACAATAAATAGATTCAAAACAAAGCTATACGGAGCAACAGACTCAAACAATTCAGCAGTGAGGCAGACAGGAGCAATCGATCAAGGAGCAGACAGGAGCAATCGATCAACCGGTTATAACCTCTTATATCCTTACTAAAGATAGAATAGAAATCCTATTAGAGTTATCCCAAAACGTCCTCAGACAGAACGAACTGTATGAATGCTCCTGTCATGATAGTGACTGTGACTCTCTCTCACTCTCTTTATCTCTGATGGAGTCATTCACAAATGACATAAGTCTAACTATTACGATGGCTGGTGCACAACAGACTTGTGTGTCAGCGCCAAGGAGCAGTGCAACCTCTCTTGAGACACGTCTAGGGATCTACGCATTGCTTGAGGCCAAATTAAGAACCACTGAAAAGCAGGAGGTTGCGGCGAGGCCATTTATCTGTGTCCTTCACAACAAGGCTTCACTGTAAACTTGTTAGTTATAGAGAAAAGAGTTTCACTTTTATTTTTACTGACATCAGCACAGTCTCAACTGAATTTTGCAGTCTGGAAAACTTCAATACATCAAGATATAAGTCACCTTCTTTAAATAAAATATAAGATATTTTGAAAAAAAAACCCAACTTTTTTTGGGGCGGCCCACTGACATTCAAAATATGGACCAAAACGGTTCAAAAACATTCTTCAAAATATCTTCTTTTGTGCTCCACAGAAAAAAAAAACATCTTACAGGTTTAGAAACGATATGGTAAAATAAGTCACTGCAGTTTTTGCATTCCCCAGCACTGCTTTTGCATTGTTTTTCTGTGTAAGCATGTCGTGTAAACTGACCACTGCACTCACGTCTCTCATCTTTTGCAGCAAATGCGTACGACAGCATTGTAAAAATACAGCTCTCAATTGTGACTCACGTTTTTAACTGCAAAAAAGCGTTCTGTGTGAATGGCCCCTAATGTTCATATAATAGTGCAACAATCTGACCCAAAAATTCAGTCTTAGGAAGAAAGAAACATCTTGAAGATAAAAAAGAATACATTATTAATCCAGTGCCTCCACAGGGATGTTTGTAAGTGTACTTGTATAAAAACTAATCCTATAACAATGATAGGTTTGCTTCATGAGGCGTTTAGTGTCTTAACTGCTTCATCTTAATGGCACTTTAATTCTAGTTCATAAAACCTATAGACAAATTGACTTTGCATGACTCTTTAAACATTTCCCGTGTGATCATTTAATAATTTGTCTAGTATGTAAATAGTAAATAACAGGCATTAAATGCTAAACTGCATATTTTATATTTGGATGCTGTGTTAGGAGCTGTACTGAAATAGCCTGGAGTCATTAATATGCTCTTTAAAATTTGAGACCTCATGCTGTCTCATGAATTTCCTCTGTGCTTTGTGCCAGGTTTCCTTTTTGGTTTCTCTATTGGAGAATGAAGTTTATTCTCACTAAATAAGCACATCCAGTGGTGATATTATTCGGGGATAACTATGACAATTACTATTGCTGACAACAACTGTGGAATTACAGCTAATTTTAATTGATAATTTATGGTATATACTATGATATATCAATGCAATATGTATTGTAATATTTAATACAATTAAAATAATCATACAATAAAGTAGGATTATTATGATTATATGTAATAAATTATTAAATTGAATGCTTCTAATTGTTCAATATAAAAATATTATAAGAATTGTTATCTGTATCGGCAAAAACAAGACATTGATATCAATTCTCTTACAGCAACGTAAGGTACAATGCAGAAACTATTAATTTTTTAATTAACATGCAATATTTGATGAACTCTTTACTCCCGTTTACATGTGGTTCATTTAGTTAGTAGTTTACTCCACAATGTAATTTTTCTGATTTTCTTTTTGTTCCTTGTCGGAATGTTCATTGGAACTTTGGTTTCAGGAAATGTCAAATCGTTCAACTAACTTGCGACCATAGTTTGTTAAAGGGATAATTCACTCAAAAATGAAAATTATCCCATGATTTCCTCACCCTCAAGCCATCACAGGTGTATATGACTATCTTCATTCAGACCAACACAATCAGAGATGTATTTAAAAATATCCTTAGTCCTCCAATGCTTATAATGGTTGCGAGCGAGGGGCCACGTTTTAAAACAACCCAGTCGGTTAATACAGGCCTTTTGAAGCGAAGGGATGCATTTTTGTAAGAAAAATATCCATATTTAAAACTTTATACTGTGTACGGCTGTGTGCATATACTGCACATACCAAATGAGTAACCTCTGACGCAGAATGTAAGAGTATCGTAAACCAAGACCTGTGAAACAAACTAAAAAGTTTATAAAGTTTTAAATTTGGATATTTTTCAAACAAAAACACATCCCTTCACTTCAAAAGGCAATTATTAACCCTCTGGAGCCGTATGGATTACTTTCAGAATAAACAACCATTATAAACCTCAGAGGACTAAGGATATTTTTAAATATATCTCCGATTGTGTTTGTCTGAAAGAATACACCTAGGATGGCTTGAGGGTGACTAAATCATGGGATAATTTTTATTTTTGGGTGAACTATCCCTTTAACAATACTTTTTGGAAACCCTTGGTTAATTTTCCATTAGTGTTATATAGGGATAGTGTTTGTTTTAGAGATGTCAGAGAATACAAAGGGGAAATTAGGCTTGTCTTATTGTAAATCCATCATAAAACTACAGTAGGAAATTGAAAAACATGAACACGTTGTATTGGCAGACTACAGATTCTGTCATGAAGTGTGCTGCACTCTGTATTTATTGTTCCTTCAAGAAGGTGGCATCCGTTGCACGTCTGAAAATCTAAGGTTGCAGTCAATCAAGATTTCAGACGTCATTTGTTCTCCTGCAACTTAGAGCTTTGACACTGTTTATATGGATCTTGAGGGCTGCTGACGCAAAGTCCAGACAGTCCACAGCAGCCATAGAGCTCTGCCAGTATTCTTCCATTCTGAGCATAATATCTATGAATAGGGCTTATATCAGAGACTGTATGAGGCAGATATGATACACTCATAAATATCAATAGGGTGGCCTTACAGTTAAAAGAACCAATTGCCTTTTTGATAGTAGCATCATGACACTCAATATGGCAGCTGTAAAGGAAGTCCCACCTTAAAAGAGATATTTAAAAAAAATA
The DNA here is from genome assembly GCA_038088235.1 of Zacco platypus. Taxonomy (NCBI): domain Eukaryota; kingdom Metazoa; phylum Chordata; class Actinopteri; order Cypriniformes; family Xenocyprididae; genus Zacco; species Zacco platypus. The sequence continues at coordinate 14,379,031 of CM076065.1, read as the reverse complement.
AAAAAAAATATATATATATATATAAAATAAATGTATATATATATAAAATAAATGTATATGTATATATATATATATATATACAGTACTGTGCAAAAGTTTTAGGCAGGTGTGAAAAAATGCTGTAAAGTAAGAATGCTTTCAAAAATAGACATGTTAATAGTTTATATTTATCAATTAACAAAATGCAAAGTGAGTGAACAGAAGAAAAATCTACATCAAATCAATATTTGGTGTGACCACCCTTTGCCTTCAAAACAGCATCAATTCTTCTAGGTACACTTGCACACAGTTTTTGAAGGAACTCGGCAGGTAGGTTGGCCCAAACATCTTGGAGAATTTAGGCAGCCTCAGTTGCTTCTCTCTCTTCATGTAATCCCAGACAGACTCGATGATGTTGAGATCAGGGCTCTGTGGGGGCCATACCATCACTTCCAGGACTCCTTGTTCTTCTTTACACTGAAGATAGTTCTTAATGACTTTCGCTGTATGTTTGGGGTCGTTGTCATGCTGCAGAATAAATTTGGGGCCAATCAGATGCCTCCCTGATGGTATTGCATGATGGATAAGTATCTGCCTGTACTTCTCAGCATTGAGGATACCATTAATTCTGACCAAATCCCCAACTCCATTTGCAGAAATGCAGCCCCAAACTTGCAAGGAACCTCCACCATGCTTCACTGTTGCGTGCAGACACTCATTCGTGTACCGCTCTCCAGCCCTTCGGCGAACAAACTGCCTTCTGCTACAGCCAAATATTTCAAATTTTGACTCATCAGTCCAGAGCACCTGCTGCCATTTTTCTGCACCCCAGTTCCTGTGTTTTCGTGCATAGTTGAGTCGCTTGGCCTTGTTTCCACGTCGGAGGTATGGCTTTTTGGCCGCAAGTCTTCCATGAAGGCCACTTCTGACCAGACTTCTCCGGACAGTAGATGGGTGTACCAGGGTCCCACTGTTTTCTGCCAATTCTGAGCTAATGGCACTGCTCGACATCTTCCGATTGCGAAGGGAAGTAAGCATGATGTGTCTTTCATCTGCTGCAGTAAGTTTCCTTGGCCGACCACTGCGTCTACGGTCCTCAACGTTGCCTGTTTCTTTGTGCTTCTTCAAAAGAGCTTGGACAGCACATCTGGAAACCCCTGTCTGCCTTGAAATTTCTGCCTGGGAGAGACCTTGCTGATGCAGTATAACTACCTTGTGTCTTGTTGCTGTGCTCAGTCTTGCCATGGTGTATGACTTTTGACAGTAAACTGTCTTCAGCAACCTCACCTTGTTAGCTGAGTTTGGCTGTTCCTCACCCAGTTTTATTCCTCCTACACAGCTGTTTCTGTTTCAGTTAATGATTGTGTTTCAACCTACATATTGAATTGATGATCATTAGCACCTGTTTGGTATAATTGTTTAATCATACACCTAACTATATGCCTACAAAATCCCTGACTTTGTGCAAGTTTACCTTGAAGAATTGATGCTGTTTTGAAGGTAAAGGGTGGTCACACCAAATATGGATTTGATTTAGATTTTTCTTCTGTTCACTCACTTTGCATTTTGTTAATTGATAAATATAATCTATTACCAAGTTTATTTTTGAAAGCATTCTTACTTTACAGCATTTTTTCACACCTGCCTAAAACTTTTGCACAGTACTGTATATATATATATATATATATTAAATGTATACTGTATATATATATATATATATATATATATATATATATATATATAATAAATGTGTGTGTGTGGTACATGATTAGCTACCTTTTTGCACTTTTTGTTACACAATCTAAAAGTGTAACCAATAACAATAATGTTGTTGTGCATAAAGTGTGTACAAATGTGTATAAATATTCGTTATTCAACAAAGTGAAAACTGAAACAACATTTGTTTCCACTGATTTTTCAGTAAAACTGTCTTTGTTTTTCAAAACAATATATGACATGACACTGAAAGAAAAATGCAAAATAGAAAATTACTGAAAGCCACTGAATTAGATAATACTCATAAAAGTAAAACACAAAAGCTATTAAAGTAAAGAAAGAGCATTGTAGTTTATAAATGAGCAATCATCTTGTAACACATAATGTAACATTTCCACCCAAGGGGGGGGGGGGGGATGACAAATAAGCTGTGACAGAGAATGGTCAATAAAAATCACAGGTCTTTTAGATCAGAGCCATTATATGATGTATCTAATGAACAACATTAATGAGCTTGTACTTCAGAGGAGGCTTTCTAGGCATTAGACGATAATTCATCAACTGCAATTTATGTTACCATTAAATATAATGGAGCCGTGCTCTAAAGAAATCAAATCTAAAATCAATAAAGATAATTGATTTCCATGTACCCTTAGTGTGGTACTAATTAGTATTAAAGGGGACCTATTATGCCCCTTTTTACAAGATTTAATAAAAGTCTCAGGTGTCCCTAGAATGTGTCTGTGTATTTTCAGCTCAAAATACCCCACAGATGATTTATTATACCATGTTGTAAATGCCAATTTTTGAGTGGAAGGAAAAGCATGCTGTTTTTGTGCATGTATCTTTAAATGTAAATGAGCTGCTGCTCCCCACCCCTCTTTCCAGAAGAGAGCAGGGGCTGTACAGCTCATTTCTCAGATACTCTGCCAAAAACTAAGACAGCTTTGGATTTGATTACCATCTCTATCACAAACATGCTCACGTGACATTGCAGTTCTTCATCCTCATGAAAATGTATTATATATATGCTGTTAATACGAATCCAACAACAAAAGAAAACATGGCGGACTGTGTACAGCTCACTCAGGGCGGGGTCTATGCTAATAGGGCAGAGTCTATCAGCAGTCATGGGCGGGGCCTGTGCAATGTTATGTCATTGCATACGCCTTTTTCCGAGACACTTTTTATGATTTATGGGGATTAAAAAAGGAGTGAGTGGATTTTTACCACTATATGGTGGTTGTGTACACACACTGCCGAAAAACTTATCGCATATAAAAGTGAATTTTGCATAATATAGTTCCCCTTTAAGCTTAAAAAATGTCATGTGACAACTTAAATTTGATGAATGATACCTAACGGAAAAAAATATTAAAAAATGTCTTAGGTATTATAATTTCCACAACAGCATTGTTGGAGATTGAATTCAAATGCAACCCCCACAAATCATAGTGTGATCCCTCCCTTCAGTCTTCTCAGTAATACGATGACACCATTGAAACACAAATAGCAATGGCATAATCACATTGCATGCAATAGGGATTGTCCAGGGAATGCAGGAATGCAACTGCAGTTGGGCAATCCATCCAATGCACTTCGTTCTCACGAACACAGCAATAAAAAGGTCGCTGTATGCCGGGATAGACTGCAGCAGTATAATGTCTTGCAGTGTCATAACCTGCAACAGGAAGATGTGATCAGACATGGCTCCACTCATAGACCCTCAGGGACGATGAGATCCACAGATGCTTGTGGAGAGAGTGTTGACATCATAGGTCCGACAACAATTGTCACAAGAACGGCAGACATTTAACCTTGGCAACCCTATTAGATGTCGTTTCAGACCAGATCTCAGTCCAGTAGGAAAACAGACTTTCCTCAAACAAACAATGGGAGAGAAGTACATAAATAAGCACAGCAGAGACATGGCTCACAGTGAAGCATGTGCCTCCATTTGAGGTACATAAACACTGTGCTTTTCACATGTTTATATGAGCATGTGACAGCCTAGTTTGGTGAAATGGAGTGAGCTAGTGAACGGCCATATTTGGATCGCTGTGTTGCCGTCAGGGCAACCCTCTCACACACATACACACGTACACAAATAGAAACTGGCTGGACCTTTGCGGTGCCAAGAGTAAACATATTACAAAGCAGTTTTATACAGGATGTTAGCACAGTAATACTCCAAACTAAAACTTTTAACTGCAGGGAAGTAAAAATGATTACAAGATCAGATGTTGTGTCTGCCTAAACAGTGATAAATCTGGATTTTGTCAGGTTGACTGCAACTTCTTCTCTCATATGAGTCAGTTTCCATTAACATTTAGCTTTATCAAACTCTAACATTAGACTTTTTCAGATATTTTCAACAGTTTCAGATATTTCGACAGTAGCATTCAAAAGTCTGGGGTCAGTAAGTCTCATATTGTTTTCTGTTTTAAAGTATTTTAAAATGTAATTTCATCTTGTGACTGGATATCTACAAAGTTTTTATAATCAAGTTTTTTTAAGACCTTAACAAATAAAATTACTATCGTGTGTCCATAGAGAACAAACCCATACAATCTCAAAATAAACCCTGTATCTATTTTGTTTTTTTACTTACTTAAATAAGCTGGGGCACAACATGGTGCAAAACATGGTAACGACAAGTTTACAATGCTCAAGACAAATGTATTCAACATATGTATTGAGAACTGCACTAATACACATTATAGGCTGATTTATATTTGATTTTTGCTCCAATTTTCAGTGTCACATGATCTTTCAGAAAAAGGTTTTTGTGGAAACCGTGATACATTTTTTTTCAGGATTCTTTGATGAACAGAAAGGTCTTAAGAACAGTATTTATTTGAAATTAGAAATATTTTGTAACATTATAAATGTCTTTACTGTCCCTTTCATTTAATGCATCCTTGATGAATAAAAGTATACATTTCTTAAAAAAAAAAAATCTTACTGACGGAAAAACATTTGAAAGGCAGTGTATAATCATATAAACGGATAATTTGTACAACATAAAATAGTTGATTATTTTGAGGCAGTTGATTTCTCTCTAACATTATAGAGTTTAGGCGGTCCAACTTGACTATATAACTTTGAATAAATCTGGGCATATTTTATGCATTACTGCACTGTAAAAAAAATAATTGTTGGTTTAACTTAAAAAAGTAAGTTACCTGGTTGCCTTAAACTTTTGAGTTCACTGAAATAAAAAAAATTGAGTCAATACAATGAAGGCGATTGATTTAATCAGCAGAAACTCAAAATATGTTATCTGAACCACATTAATTATTGAAGTTGATTTGACCAAAGAAAAGATTTTTTTTTTAATTTGTTTTTTACAGTGTGATGAACAGTGCTAAAACTCGACAGAAAATGTATCTTATTTAGCTGACAAAACTGTAGTAGAAGATTTTATTATTCCCTTTCCTATCTATCAAACATCACCGGAGCCTTTTTTGTAGGTGCCTTTAGATGTGTAAAATGCTTTATGTATGCAAGACACGTTTTGAGGGTGTGGAAAGAGTCACATCACTTTGAAAGAAAGCGAGAAGCACAACTGGAACTGCCCTGAAATTCTCATCAGTCAACAGATACCAAAGACAGAGTGCACTGCAGCAAAATTTTAAATTTTTACTTGATGGTAAAACTTTATTTTAGCTCCTTATGTTGCATCAGTTTCTCAAATCCTTGCATTCTTCCTCCTTGCCATGTACCACATTGAAATCAACAGATTTACAGCTCTCTCTAGTATGTAGGTGCTCTAATGCACATCCATTTTGTTCTATTAGGCCTAAAAAAGCTTCCTGTCTTTGTCAGTAAGTGAAAAAGAGGAATATAAAAAAGTGCCATGTTTTCCAAACTCGCAACTTCCCAGGAGGACCTGAAGACAGCATGAGTGTTGTGATTCTTCCTATTAATTTTTTAAAGAGTGATCTATCTCCTCCTCCTCTATTTACAGTCTCTGCCTACTGTAAGGCATTGGCAGACGTCCTGAAGAATAAAGTTTAAGAAGTCTATCTGAATCAAGGCATTACACCAGGCCAAGACGGAGAACTGTTCTTTATCAGTATACCAACACAAGCCAAGACTAAACATATGGCAGAAATCTGTCTTCTTGTTAGCCACGTCGGCTCTAACGAGTGAAGTCGTTCTCTTTGTTCTCTCCTCACTCACAGGTGTGAGTGTGAGTCTGTGATTCTGACAACGAGCATGTCAGGTCTTTTCCAGCACTCCTGCAGGCTTTTCCCCGCACTCCCATGGGAAAGCCCAGCATTCTCATTTAGATTTACTCACACTGTTTGGTGTTTGTATATTGGCTATTTTACAATGGTTCAAACATGGCTCAACCAATCATATTTATAATGTACTAATGTTTTGAGTTTCTCAAGTGTTGTATAATGTTTATTTCGCACTGATGCCAGTCTTATGATTTATCAACAGTCTTATCTTTTGGTTTGCATCCATTAAGTTGTAAATAAAAAAATAATAATAAAATAATCAAATGATAAAGTACCTTTAACATGTACTTTACTTAGGAATGCACAATATATCGTTACTATGTTGATTACAGATTACAGATGATTTAGTCTAATTGTTTTTTATTTCTCCTATTTATCAATATGTAATTTTTTAAATATACTAATAATTTAATAACACCATTAAATGTAATGTTTATCAAATTTTAAATATTAATATAAAATTATATATAAAATATAACATTTTATAATATAAAATTTAATATAAAATTAATATAATTTTTTTCATGATGAGCACAATATTATGCAGTGATGCCTAAATTCTCTAGTAGCATTTATTTAGTTATTATTATTATTTATATATATATATATATATATATATATATATATATATATATATATATATATATATATATATATATATATATATATATATATATATCTTTTTTATTTTTTTTTTTTTTTTTTATTTTGATGAAACAGCATAAAATCCAATATTGGTAACTGGTAATTGTAATTAATTGGTCCATAGCCACATGGTTAGTTAATATATGATGTATACAATATTTTTGGGATAATTTTCCATCAAAAACACGAATATAAAATCTGTTTTATTAAAAGTACCTTTAAAAATACTCATAGAGTATATTACATTTTGGTCAAGCCCTACATCACCCTCAGTTCTCAAAAGAAGCCTATATGTGTTTACTTAGTATTTCAGCTGTCTCTCTCAAAAAGACATATAGCAGGCCTATTTCAAGTCACATGACTTGGAGAACATTTCCCACTGCTTCATCTATATATAATGAATGCTCTTAGGTGTCCTAGTCCACAGCAACCAGTGTCTGACTAATGCTTTTAGTTAGGCTACTCTGAAAGGGTGAAATGTCAATGTTTTGCCCATCCAGTGCTGTTTCCTGGCAAATATGAAACTCATCCATTTACAAGGAGTGAGAAGCTGCATGCATGCATTTAGAGATTGGGTTTCCATCTTATTTTCAGATCTCTACAAATGTGGTTACATGAGTGGGGTTTTCTTGCAGACGGACTTTCACAGCCCTTTTTAAAACACTGATCTGGAACCTGTGAAATCAGAATAGTACTGCAATTTAACCAGGAAGTCAAGCAGACTACATTATGAACTTAAGGAATCACTCTTTAGCTGTCTGTCACACACGCCACTCAAATTAAGAAACATGACCTCGGATAAATAATAAAAGTCAGATACTGTATGTGGTGAAACCTCATGGGTCAATAATAATGACTTTTTAGCACTAAGAAGTGGTGGTGTAGCAAACAAATCAAAAATAAGGCTCTGATTAAATTATAAATTATATCATCTGATATTTTGTATTTGTACACTACTATTCAAAAGGACAGTATGAAGAAATGAATACTTTTATTCAGCAATGATGCATTAAATTGATCAAAAGTGACAGTAAAGACATTTATAATGTTACAAAAGATTTCAAATAAATGCGGTTGAACTTTCTATTAATCAAAGAATCCTGAAAAAGATGTATCAGTTTGCACAAAAATATTAAGCAACACAACAGTTTTGAAAGTTCCTAATAATAAAAAATTATGAATTTTGAAATGTATATTTTTTGAACACCTAATCAGCATATTAGAATGATTTCTGAAGGATCATGTGACACTGAAGACTGGAGAAATGATGCTGAAAATTCAGCTAAAAGAATAAATTACATTTTAAAATATATTAAAATAGTAATAATACTTTACAAAATTATTTTTTACTGTAATTTTTTTAATCAAATAAATGTAGCCTTAGTGAGAATAGGTGATTTTATCATAAAAATTAAATTTAAAAAGATATTGCCACTATTATTAGCATCAATCCAGTTAGCGTAGCTTGTTAGCCGCATGTAATGCTTTTTTCAAAAGAACAGCTTGACTGTAGTTGTAGTTTGTTGCTCGGGAACTACAGTTTCAAAAGAGCTTCACTAACACGGTCTCAACCACAATTAATCGTCAGTTTATTTGTTCAATAAAACAGATGTCAAATAAAGCTCCGGATTGCATACTGATCAGGGAACAACAAACGCCATACTGCGGTGTCATATTTTTAACATTCAAATGCAGTTTTCCACACAGCCCCAGCCTGGCAGCAAAATGCGTTGTAATTATTGTCATCCTGCATTCATAATTCATTTCAGCAGACATTTCGACTCCTCTGGGTGTTCAAGACAAATCTAGACACGGAAATTTTCACAGAAGCCGGTCTTTCGGAAAAAAAGCAAACCTCACGTTCAGTAATGGTACTGAATGAGTGCTACTAACTCATTGCGTTTGCCTGAAGGGAGAACCGGCTGCGCTGTTGTCCTCTGATAATACACTAACACTTGACATCTGGTGCAGAGGGAGGAGTATTGCCCGTCCACCCACTCTCTTCCTTTATCTCCAACTCTTCCTTCAGCCTGTAAGCAAATCCGTTATAACATCCTCCTCTGCCGTCACATGTTCGGCCCAATGGCCTGTTCAGCAGCGTGCGGCAGATTGCCTGCGCTCCACTAAACAAATCTGTGCATGCCGATCGCCATGTAATGTCAAACCGCATTCAATGCATAAATGCCAAATACCTCAGAGTGGCCTTAGTCCTATAAAAAGCAATGCAAATGAGATTGTATTGGGAAAGAGCGAGGTTTGCACCTCTTATCTTTCACGCCAATAAAGACAAAAGACAAACACAACCTAACCTGACCTCCATCTCTTCGACAGGCCGCACAAAAACCCAAAAGGCATTGTGTTCGTTTGCCCAGGTTAAATTATGTAATGCCTCCACGATGAGTAGATTGCCGCCTTTCATTCGCCTTGCTTCACAGTTTCTTGGGAAGCAGTAATTAGTGTCAAGAACAAATTTGTTGTTGTTAATGAGCCTACAGGCTGAGGCGACAACATGGGCAAGGAAAAAAAAAAAGAAAAATGCCCCCTTGCAGGATGGTTAGGGTAGCAGAGATACACTTCATCTATTCTCAAGCCGTCAATGTTCCTCTTACAACCTCTTTGATGGGACGTCTCGGCCTTTTCATTCACAGTAAATCAGTCAAAAAGCAGAGAAGAGTCTTAACGCCACCACCAACAGAACAGCTGCATGGACACCAGTGTAAGCAATCTCTAATGCAGGGATGAATCATGCTGAATAAATATTATTCTGTTCTGTCAAGGCTTTTTTTAGTTGCACTAACGCATAATTAACCGAAAATACATGGTAATGCGTATTATTTTAGTTTATGAGGTCTTAAAAGGTTCTATGTTCCGGTGTATTTGTGCGCATGAAATGGTGTGTGTGTGTGAGGTAATAGGCATTTTTATTTAGGCACGAGGCATGAGGGATATGCGACTCATTCAAATTCTTCAGCTGGATAAATATATTCAACTTCCCATAGCAAGCATTCTCATTCAGTGTTTGTTTACTCCTCATTTTCAGACCCTCAAAGAGAATAAAAGCCCGATTCTTGTCATTTTTTAAAAGACGCTCTTCTTTTGTGTGTCTCATGGAAGACATTCCTTTTTGGTAACACAGCAGGAATTTACCAACTGAATTATGGGAAGGGATTACTACGCTATTGGCAGCTAAGAAAGTATAAGCCACTGAATTATCCAGCAGTTCAATAAGACAGTTAATCATAGCACTAGCCTTAGTCACATTAAGTTATTTTATGGAAGAAAGGCACACCGTAATACAAAATGTATTAAGAGAAGCAATAAACTCACAGTAAGTCAACACCCGCATCAAAGCTGTAAACACTCCATGTCTTGTGGATGTACTCAAAACACGCAGCTTCCTTAGGGCACACATCTGCGTCAAAATAAAGTCTTGTTTGGCTGTAAATGCAGATCAAGATGAATCATTTTGAAGTAAGAGCAACATTTATGCAGCATGACAAGCTTTTTCTACTGCTTAATACTGCCTACGCTGCAAACATAAAAACTGTTTTTGAAATCTCGTTTTTTAAACGCCAAACTTTTCGATTATAAAATTTAGTCTCGTCCACTGGACAATTACTGACTTTGTTTTGTGTTTTATGGTTTGACTTTATCAGACTCTAAAAGCAGAGTCCATGTCATCACTGATCACCTGAAATAAAACTCAAAAGCAATTCATCAGATTGCATTGGACGTCATCTCAGATTAATACAACAGAGCAATCTCTATTCTTGGGTAACAGAATGCTGACAATGGATTACAATAAAACCAGATGATCTCTCTCAGACACACAAGTCTTTCCCAAAAGTATGGACAGCTTACAACAGCGTGCTTGGCCAGAATGCCACAAGATTGATGTCCTAGCTTGTCCTGTACACAATAACGCTGATTGATTGACAAAGCACATCAAATTACACTGATAGGCCACTGCAGTTCAGTGTTTTGCTGAAATATTATTAGGATCTTTCAGAAATGAGTGACTTGTACTTTTCAGACTAAAATCTATACGTCTTTTCAGAATCCTTCACAGGATGTTACTCCACTGCCAGATGGTAATTGTTCACTGAATGAGAAAGACTAGAGTAAAAGAAGGAGAAAGAAAGATCGCATGCTCCGGCAAATGACAGATGTGTCCGTTTGTGACCTGTGTCGATATGAAGTCTTTAAACATCTGGCTGCGAGAGTAGCAAGCAGATTGAAAGATTTGTATTCGCTTATTTAGTATACGACTGATTGGGTTCCTCCTGCTCTTCTCAAAAGATTAAGTAAACAAACATGTCCTGTGAAATCCAGTATTTCCTAAACTGCAAAACAAAAACAAAAAAACCTATTCTTAACAAGGACTTTTTTTTGTCTTATCTTTCAATTAAGATATCTAAAAATCCTTAAAACACGATACATTTACTTAGTATCCCGCAATTAAGATATGAAGACTGGTTTGCAGAAAGTGTATCTTTAATACAAGTATATTTTGTCTAATAGAAACTGGCAGGTTTTGAATGAATAAGTTGTATTTATGAGTTGCCAATGCAGTCAGAAAAAATACCTTTAATATGTATTTTAGTATTGTCAAAAGTACAGACTTGTACTGAAATGTGACACTTTGAGCGCTGTTGAGCGGATTTGTAAATGCCTCCGATTGGTCGCTGTGTTCACGCACTCATTGGATATGTCTGTGATTGGCTACAACGATCAACGTACGGGAGCGTTTGAAAGCACACAGAAGTGTTTGAATTTGAAAGTGGGATCGTTTCAAAGCATGCATCTATCCGCGGACCGGTACTTTTGATATTGTATATGACACAATCTTTGAAAAATGTGTCTTAATATCTTTTGCTGTGTTACTTAATCAAATCAATCATTTTTTGCATGGTAGCCATTGAAGTGTGCAATTTATTCAATGTTAAAATAATCCAAATACTCACAGCTTAATATACAATGGCTTTTGGCTTTAATGAGGTCAAATCTTACTCAAATTTTTCTAGTCCATGCAAGTTTTGTTGTCAGTGAATTACTACAGCTATGGCCTCAAGTGAGTTGAAATGTAAATAAATATAGATAATGACAGAACTTTTCATATTTGGGTAAACTATTCGTTTAAGACAACCGTAGCCTCAGACTCATGCGATATTTACCCTCTGTGCTGAGAGAAAAACAACATACCGTGCATAAGCCAAACAAAGCCACTAACCCCACAAATCTTCTTCAGTGATCATCACGAAGAGAATGGAAGCTAGTCATGCAGTGTCATATGCAAGAAGGAAAAACTGAAAAACAATTTCATTATAACACAGAACCAATAACTTCCTCAAAGACAATATGTCATAACTCATTTCGGTTTGATATATATTTGCATTTTGCCTTTGAGAACTTAAGGTTCTGTGAAGCATTGATTTCTATTTGATGGAAAGGGAGTTTGTTTTCCAGCAGGGAGACTTGAGGGCAAACCCATGCCGCAGTAATGAGAGGAGATGATGGTGAGAACTTCACGATAAAGGTGAGCTTTCAAGGTGGCCTTTGATGCCTCGAAAGTGCCCTGAATACATAAAAGCCCAAAAACAATCTATACTTTTTTTCTGGGATTGTGCTCTTTGCAGACTGAATTTGCTTCAATCAATGTACAAAACTGATTTAGCCTCTTGAAGTGTGAATGAAGAAAAGTAATGCACAAACATTAATGTGAAGAGACAGAACGTCTTGTCGATTAAGCATAGGTGCTCCTTAAACAGAGTATGTTTACAAGGCACTGCGTATGCCATTCTGACTGACAGACAACACACAAGCAGCTTACTTGTAATCAATACAATTGATCAGTCTGATCGATTGTATTGATTACAAGTAAGCTGCTTTGAGCTCTATGAGCTGCTTAGAAATCACATAAACATTATTGCTTATCAGGTTCACAGAACGACTGCAGTCACTTTGGATTTATGACATTTCACCTCAGGCCAATAATACTTAGCTGGTTTGGCAGTTACTTTGAACACATAGCTATTATTTAATGTCCAGAGCAGGATAAAAACACATATTGTTCCATCAAAACACTTCTCAACACAAGCACTGGTCAGCAGATTAGTCCACAATACAATTAAATGTTTCTTCTAGTCTCAGACATGGAAAGTAAATAAAACTGGAGTGTTGGTAGTTGTCTAGATTAAATCTGCTTCCAGTGTGAAAGAAACAAACAAAATGTTTGCTTTGAAGATGCACTCCGGATGCTTTGCCACAACATCCTATTTGAAAGTAAATCGTTCTTTTGAGTTTTTTAACTAATCAGTTCAAAAATGGCCTGAATTAATTGTTCATGAATTGGGCTGAATCAGTCTGGATGGTCAACAACTTACTGACTCACTGAACTGAGAACTGCCACTTTTGGAGATTCGTAATTTGTCAAGATCCAACGACTGAAAGTGACAAATATGGAGCAGTGCTTCATACATCACTACACCATTGACAGTAAAAATTTGACTTTTAATTGTGACTTTTTTTCCCTGCAACTGCGAGTTTTTATTACACAATTCTGACTTTTTTCTCAGAATTGCAAGATATAAGCTCACAATTACGAGTTATAAAGGCAGAATTGCATGATGTAAACTCACAATTCAGTCTTATAAAGTCAGATTTGTGAGAATTTTCGAAAATTTTACTTTTATTTTGAGAACGGCCAATTTCGCAATTCAGATATTTTTTTGGCTCAGAATTGTTTATATCTCACAATTGTGGCTTTATAACAAAACGTCAGAATTGTGACTTTATATCTCGCAATTTTGACTTTGTATCGTGCAATTCTGACTTTTTAACTCACAATTCTGACGTTATTATCACACAATTCTGACTTTATATCTCACAATTGGGAGTTTATATCTAACAATTCTGACCTTATAACTTGCAATTGTGAGTTTATATCTCGCAATTCTGAGAATTGTGAGATAAAAATTAGCAATTACATTTATTTTTTATTTCATGGCGGAAACAAGCTTTCATACAAACAGGCTTGGTTTTAAGAAATGAGAGATTTTAGATGAGTGATGTAAATTTATCATCTTTTTGCTTTAACCTGTTAATGAAACAATCTTTTTCTGTCTAAGTGGGAAACTCATGGCTGGAATAAGTTGAAATATGGGCCTGATTTTATTCTTTTTCCAAAGCTGTAAACAAAGCAAAGAAATATACAATATGTTATGGCCGCCCTTTAAGTACATTATGACAAATCTTACTGTCAAGAAAGTGGAAGAACAATGTCCTCCTCAAACTTCTGTGTCAGACTCTGAGGTGAACAGGCACTGAACAATGCAGACAAAGGTTTTATTCAAGACATCTCAATATTATGTTTTATGATGCATATTCAGGTCTGAATATGCAGGGAGCTCATGGTGTGTAGAAACTATTATCATAATGCTCTCTGACACTGCTGGTGAAGAGCAAGAGCTGCTTTTCTCCTCACAGAAGCTGCTGTCTTCCCTTGTTTTCTTAATAGTTTTAATTAACAAGGCCTCATTAACATCAATATGTTCCTTAACATTCAGTTAGTGTAATTAAATACCCACACACAAGTTAGATGGCTGGAGCCCGGTGGTTAAGGATCTGAGCTGGTAACATTAAAGTTGCAGGTAAGGTTGACCTTTGAGTTAACAAGATCGTCTATCACCACCATACCCTTGATCGAGGCTCTGGGTGAAATAAATAACTAGTAATCACCCTGTTGACGACATTAGCTTTAATTTTACTGGTTTATACTGATTAGTGCTGGCCTAGAAGGTGGACCAGCTGAAAGCAAAACTTGGTTAACTTGACAAGCATGGTTTTTGAAAATATATCAAAAAAATGTATGTAATAAAAATGTATATTTTTTAATAGCATTTCACAGTATTACTGTTATTACTGGATTTTTATCAACCTCAAATTTTTGTACGTTAATGTATTCGACTATATGATGGAAAAAATAGTATTGTGCAATGGATGTCTGTATGAAACTATTCTCCTGTAAGATTAGATAAACTACTAACAATCTGTTTTGTAACATATGCACATACTGAATGCTGTGCTTGCAGGTCTGTGTGCGCGGTGTGTCGCTGTCAGTGAGGCCGCTCAATGCCCAGAAGTGTACAAAGAGGTTCCTGTACCGTGTTCTCCTCACAATAGGTGATCCTTTGTGGCGGATCTTCCCTTTCAGGTGACTTAAGATTATGTGGATCCATCTGTTCAGCAAAAGCATGATCGCTCTGTCATCTACCACTAGGTAAATAAGATGACAGCCAATTAGACCCGAAAACACACTCCCCTGCCTGGCCAGGGCTGTGTTCATAATTAAAGAAGCATACTAGGGAAACAACAGCCAATTTATTTTAGGACATTTGGCACCGGAGGAACACCACCCACAGAAGAGAAACGCCTTGATCAATACTGCCACTTTTTCTTAGAGCAATGACATATAAGGGGATAAATTAAATGGAAGGAAACTTCATCAAAAACTAAATGTAACTAGAAACCTTCAGTTGGATGAGGCATCAGCTGGCACCTCTGAAGCCAGGAGAAAACAAGTGTATGAACAAAAATAAAAATGCCATGAATGTTTAAGGCACATAGCAACAGTTGTGAACTCAGGTGTGTCATAGTTTGCAGTGATTTGTACCTTTGGCATAAGTAAGTGCACCATGTGGTGAACATCTACTCTTTGAGGATAGCACAGGGGAAATGTGAATGAATTGAAGCTGCAAATGGTCAAATCTCTAAATGTGTCATTTCAGACAGCTAACAGATCTATATCTGTATTGACAACCATCCATCCATTGATAGATAGACATCAGACATGAAAAATGACTGACTGACAGACAGATAGATATAGATAGACAAATAGACACAGACAGAAAGATACAGATAGATAGATATTTAAATCATCATATTTAATCAAATTAATTTGCTTACCATCATACACTTGCATAAAGTAATGGGTTTTTTTCTTTAAGTAATTGGTCATGTCTTATCCTGCCTATAGCCAACACTGCCACTGGTGCCCCTCAAAAAACAACAACAACAAAAAAAAAACAGGTGCATGACACAATGCTGGAGGGAAAAGTGCATTAAAAAGAGCGTCGTGTCTTTGGTGTGCAGGCACTCCCTGGGGCTGTAGACCAGGAAGTGACAGCAGACGAGGGAGTTCGTGGCTAATGAGGGGAGAAATGTTTGTTCTTGCTCTGTACCCATCTGTGTGAACCTTTCTGTTCTTTCCAAATCTGCCACAATCCAGCTAGCCTCCAAGACGGCACACCTAATCCACTCTGATAATGATGTCCGTCTGCCTACTTCACTCTCCATTGTCACAGTTTACTGTTCTGTCCTAAAAGATGGATAGATGACTGACCATTTTTGGTCTCAGCACACATGACACTAATGCCAGTGTGCAAGGGGAAATCACTGTAATTTTCCTGCTCTGTCACAGAATCATGAAGTCCCTGCGACCATGTCCATCCCTCTAGCTACGGCATACTTGTTTCAGCTGCCAATAAAGCTGGGACTAATGAATCGTAGAACTGCCGGGGCAGAGGTGCACAACTGCTGTGTGGCCACCTCTTATTATAAAACTACATGTAAGAGGAAAGTTGCTAATGCTCCATTGAGTTTAATTCTCAAATGCTGTTTGGGAATTTTAATACACATCATAAAATTTTGTCTACAAATAGTACTGTTTTTCCAGATAACATTTAAAACCATATGGATCTTGTTTAATGGTGATCAAAAGTGTAACTCTTGCACTTTCTCCCATGTCAGGCTCAATAGTGTGATGGTATATACAGTGTTATTTTGATTTTGAATGAATCTTTCGAGTTAAACTACTGACATAAAACTATAATCTGAAGAAATGTTTTCTGAATGAATCAGTGAATGAATTTGAACAAATCTTTTTGTTTAACACATTCAAAAGATTCAAATTACTAGGATATATCAAGTGAGATAAATACAAAGTTCTGTCTTAAAACTCTACATTGCGCATGCTAATAGGTCCTCAATCTTCTAGCAATCGCATCATTCTCTATAGGGCACAGATGATTGGTTCCCATTCAGTCGGTCACTTCGGCGTACGTAGGACTGACCAACGAATAGGAATCTCGCTAGAGAGGCCAATCTACTTTGATTGTAACTACAATGAGCCAATGCACATTTATGCAATCATTATGCAATCATATGCATCAGCTGCTCGCCTCGCAGCGTGGGTATATAACGAGCAGCAGGTGCATTGCATCTTCAGCTTTTCGCTTCGGAGCCGAACCATATGGATTCTACGGAGTATGAGAAAACAGGTCAGCGCTTTCTGGGACTGCTCTTCGTCGGTGCAGGCGGACAGAGCGGCGATTCAGTTTGCCCCGTATCTGCCGAGGTTCAGGGGCATCCACTTCACTTCAGTGAAAGCTGCCGATGCTCCTGTCTTGCGTGCGGAGATCGCAGTCCTACTGGCGAACGTGGCACTTTCCAGGTGGCAATCACTCCAGAGTGCCGCCATACCTTCAGCCCGTGGTCGGACTCCTTGTTACTTTGGGCTGGAGTGCCCCTAGAACAGGTGTCCCAGCATGCTGTGGTTTTCACAGATGCCTCTGCCTCGGCTGGGGCACCACATACAACGAGCATACAGTGTCAGGGGTGTGGATGGGCCCCCAACTGCATTGGCACATCAATTGCCTCGAGTTGTTAGCAGTATGTCTTGCCCTGAGCCGCCTCAAAGGGCCGCGTCAGGGCAGGCATGTACTGGTCCGTACGGACAACACTGGGACCATCAACCGTCAAGGTGGTCTACGCTCCCGTCACATGTCACAACTCGCCCGCCATCTCCTTCTCTGGAGTCAGAAACATCTGAGGTCGCTTCGTGTCATTCACATCCCTGGTGTACTCAACAGTACGGCCGTAAATCCTCCTCGTCCCTCCTCCATACCCTCTTGGGACTTGGCTCTGGTGCTAAAAGCACTCCAGAATGCTCCCTTTGAGCCTTTGCAGTCAGCATACTTAAAGATTCTGTTAATGAAGACTTTGCTGCTGGCTGCAGTGGCCTCCATCAAGAGGGTAGGGGACCTGCAGTCATTTTCGGTCGACGAATCGTGCCTAGAGTTCGGGCCGGGTGACAGCCACGTGGTACTGAGACCCCGGCCTGGCTATGTGCCCAAGGTTCCTACCACTCCCTTAAGGGACCAGGTAGTGAGCCTGCAAGCGCTGCCCTCGGAGGAGGCAGACACAGCCCTGGCTTTGATCTGTCCAGTTTACGCTTTGTGACTATACATAGACAGAACTCAAAGCTTCAGGACCTCAGACCAGCTCTTTGTCTGTTACGGAGGCCAGCAGAAGGGAAAGGCTGTCTCCAAGCAAAGGATGGCCCACTTGATAGTGGATGCCATCGCCCTGGCTTACCAAGCTCAGGGCGTGCCCTGCCCGCTCAGGTTGCATGCGCACTCTACGAGAGCTGTCGCTTCCTCCTGGGCACTGGCTCGTGGGGCCTCGCTGACAGACATTTGTAGAGCTGTAGGCTGGGCAACACCTAACACGTTCGCTAGGTTCTATAGCCTTCGGATCGAGCCAGTCACCTCCCGTGTTCTCACCTCAGGTCAGAGGCACGGAGAGCCCCCGACCCCCGGCTTGCTGCACTTACATGTGCTTATTTCTCCAGAGAGGGATCCCATATGGGTGGTTCCACGGTTGTTCCTAATCAAAGCCCGTGTCTTTCCCTCTGGGAGAACCCACCTCTCATCGAGTTGGAGTCACTCCAGTTCTTCCATATGTAGCACAGCCCTACAGGGTTAGTCCATATGTTCTTCCACATAACTCAGGGAAGGATGTGGCTTCCGCAGCGTCCCTTTTACACGAAAGGGTACGCTTTCCCAGTGTTATCCAATAGTCTCACTGAATGGGTTTTGGGGAACAGCAGTGATCGATCTGTGTTAGCCCTGTCCCACCGTCCTCAGGCAAGGGGGTTCAGGTGGCTTACAACAGAGCGCTGGAAGAGGGCAGCTCCTGTGGCGCTTTGGTAGGGATTCCTATTTGTCGGTCAGTCCGACGTAAGTCGAAGTAATGCAATGCACCTTCTGCTCGTTATATACCCGCGCTGCGAGGCAGGCAGCTGATACATATGATTGCATGCCAATGTGCACTAGCTCATTTTATTTACACTCGAAGTAGATTGGCCTCTCTAGCGAGATTCCTATTTGTCGGTCAATCCGACGTACGTCTCCTTTCCCTCCTTCAGTATCAGTAGCCAATGAGCTCGCTGCTCAACCTTCAAATACTTGAATGCTGTAGCATTGCAGTACTCTTTCATAAACCTTCCACCTTCCCTAGCTCCACCTGTGTAGATTTTGCGAAAAAAGTTTTAGCGCATCAAAATATTTACCGACATAGTTGATGGGAATGCTAATAATTGATAAAATGTATTTTTTTCATTTAACTTTAGCACATAAATTCTATTAAATGTTTATACTTCAATGTATTAAGAAAAACTAATCTGGAAACACTTTTCATCAAGAAATAATACAAATGCGGTGTCACATGAAAGTCTTACACATGCATCCTCAACTGTATTTTTGCTCCCATTACAGTGCTTTTTCTCAGTCATTTTTAATGGTGTGTTAAAACTTTTTGACCTATTCCAATATTGGTTAAGGTAAGAATAAGAGTTGAATTCATTTGTGTCAGGTTTGAGGAAAACCATTTTGAAATTGAAATGTGGATCCTTAAATGAGTTCCTTTTGATTTTGTTCATTTCATTTTTGGGGTAAATGGTAACACATTCTTAATCTAATCATTAAGCATTTGTTTTAATGAATGGATTGCATTCTAGTATATGACATAAAAGGATACATTATATTTATTTTATATGATTATTAAAAAAAATGTGCCCACAAAAAGACAAAATGCCCATGGAAATCAATTTCAAGGAGCAAATATTGTCTCCTAATGGAAAAAAATCAATTCTGAAACTGGTTGAGACTATATGGATCCTTTTTGTTTGCTTTAGCTGAAACTGGGTGGGGAATTGGAGTAAATGTTTAAATGAAAGGTAATTTAGAAAAAAAGGGAAACTCATTTTCCACGGTCCAAAATTAAATTAAGTTGAGCCTAAGATATTTTAAGTAAGGATGAATAGCCCCAAATTCACCTTCAGTTTTAATCAAAGGATGATTATCATTACATTCCAAGAAAATGTTCCTCTTGGAATAGCCATGTGTCAATTGATCCACAGTCTTGAAATCCTACCCCACCTTAGTACAAAACACACATCATGGTGACATTTCAGACACCCGTTGCTGTCACGCTGTTAGACATCTTAGCGCTTTGAGACAGCGCTAAATCACAACAATAGGCATTCAACCCTCATCTGTCACCATAAAAGAGAGTTCAAAAATATATGCCTGACTTGGGAATAGAGAAATAAATAAATAAAACAACAATCATCTTGTCAAGCCTTGGTTTCCTTGAAAGTTGTTTTAAACGTGACTAATGCAACTGAAGGTCAGTGGTTGCAATGAATGTATATTTCTGTAGACGGTAACCCTGGACTCTCCCTAGGGGATGAGGACAGTCATCTTAATGAGCGCCTGCTGCACGTCCACCATCACCAAGAGAAGTGAGAAAAAGAGAAGGAGCAGATGGTGAAGGAGAGAAATCGAGATGAGAGAAATCTGTGAATAACCTCCCAGCAGTTCTTGATCTTATCCTCTGTAATACACCCAGATTCAGCCTCCACCGTGGGAGCTGCAGGGGTGGCGTGCAGCATTGGAATGATGCCGCTGTTGCCCAAAGAACAAATATACGATATCAGAACAAACCAGACTGCTTTAAGAGCGTGCTCACACTAGGCAGGTTTGGTTTGATTAGAACAAATTCTGGTGCGATTGGTCAGTTAGTGCAGTTCTGTGTGAATGCCCCAAATGAACTCTGGTGCAGAACAAAGACTTCTAAAAGAACCAAAAACAAGACATGGTGTCACAAGTCATGAGTCTAAAATGACTCAAAAGAACCAAGAGAACCGAATTACAAGTGTGAACATTCCTTAAATGAATCAATGGCCGAATCTTAATTATTAGGTATATATTCTTTTAGAATACCTTTTTTAAAATCTGTTTTTTAATAGACATACTCTTTACCTCGATGAATGGTCATATTGGAGCTTTATGCAACTAAGTTTCAAGGCTTCAGAGCACAGCGGGTTATTTTGAGGAGTCCTCAGGCCTCAGGACTGTTCACAGGCTCCCATGTGGGACTTTTCCAATAGCCGCGGGCCCTTTCCTGTTCTCTGCTCCACTGCATGAGTTAGGCCACAAAACATGTCTAATCAAGAGTGGTTGGTAGAGAACGGTTGGTAGAGACATTTTTAAATCGTTCACTATGCACATACACAGGAATTCCCAAATTTCTACCTTTATTGTAGGCCTGTTTAAGATGTTTCCTGCCAGTTTGTTTCTAACAGCTGAGAAACTGAAATGCAAAGTATCTGCATTTTGCTGAAATCAACATTTTAAGAAACATTTTATTCTAAGCAGCTGTGTCGACATTGCTCCCCTCATGTCATGAGACATAAAAAAATATATATATGTTTGGTTTGAAAGTGACTTCTGTGTGAACTGTTTCATACATCAAAACACATATACTGACAATAGAATACAGACCAAAAATTTGCTATTGTGACCACACCTTGAGTGTTGATTTAATTTATACAGAGAAATAAAGTAATTTCATTATGTGGATGATTATGACATTCA
Organism: Zacco platypus; assembly: GCA_038088235.1. Classification (NCBI taxonomy): domain Eukaryota; kingdom Metazoa; phylum Chordata; class Actinopteri; order Cypriniformes; family Xenocyprididae; genus Zacco; species Zacco platypus. The sequence continues at coordinate 14,357,664 of CM076065.1, read as the reverse complement.
ATACTTATATTGCAATCAGTCACACAACTGTGATCACTAGAAACATTGTTTATCTGATTGGATGAGCCATGTTTGAAGCCATAGCAAAAAGGTTAGCATATTGTGTGTTGTTACATGCAACTGCATGCTAACTGAATTGTATATCTCTGAATTGCTACTTTGCTTAGGAATTGTAAAAAACAGCCACTGTACTTCACACCAACTCCCCTTAACCAGGCTAAAATCATTGTAATGCACATGCTCTTGTGGCTTATTGCTTTAAAACGAACCAATTATACCCCTTTTCACAAAAAATAATATAACTTTCTAGTGTCCACAGAATGTATCTGTGAAGTTCCAGCTCAAAATAACCCACATATCATTTATTAAAGCTTGTCAATTTTGCTCCTATTTGGGTGTGTGTCCCTTTAAATGCAAATGAGCTGCTGCTCCATGCCCACTTTCCAAAAGAGGGTGGAGCTTTAACAGCTCACGCTTCGGATGCTCAACAATAACAAAGCTGGAGAATCTCACACAGCCAAAATGACCATAGTCACATAGATTCAAACTTTTGCCATGGCCTTAGAACTGGTACACTGTTTTTCGCCGTGGGTTGAAATGTGCAGATTAAGGGGCGATAATATTATAATAAAACCCCCTTCCTACGTCACAAGGGGAGTGAAATCTGAGCGGCAGAGAAAGCCTTGCCAGAACAAAGTTACTGGGTTGTCCTTTTTCTAGCTTGGTAGATGCAACGGGGACCCGATAGCACTGAAACAAGGAAAAAGTCAGATTTTCATGATATGTCCCCTTCAATTGTATCCCTCAAAAATATAATAATCGCTTCATTTCTTCCTGCTCAGATTGATCAAATGAACTAGAAAAAAAACAAAAACAAACAACAACAACAACAACAACAAAAATAGCATTGCTGTTGTTTTTATGGAGGGCACAGTGATGTTCTGGCATGGCTAGCCTCTCTTAGCGACATGAAAATAAATAATGAAATCGATGAGGGCCGATCGATGGGCAGTTGAATTAGAAACTTGGCTGACAGCAGAAGTTTCCCCAGCCTCGCTGGCCACACTGTTTTCCTGCTACTTGACACTGTAGGAGCAAATGCGGGCCAAAAATCTGAAGTGAGACCAGAATGCAAGGCAGGGAAGAGCGAGGACGATATGTCTGGGAGGGAGAGTGAGCGATCTACGGCGTTACACAGGAGAAGATCCATCTGTTGACGTAACCTTTGCTTCTGCAATATCACCTACCTCAGCACAAGTGCTTGACCCGTATATGTCTCGATGTCGGGCTGTCGACGTGAAACATGAAAAGCCTCCTGATCACTCATCGCAGAGTTCAAATGAAGTTTGAGTAGTTTGAAAAAGTGACTGCTTGTGGTTACGCATGCCTCACACTGTCAGACGCCAACAAAGGCAAATCAATATGCATTTGCTAGAGTGCGGCAGGGTTTTATTGAGGGAACTGCATCTGTGATTGAGACGTCTCATTATACATTCAACAAACGGACTCAACTTCTTCATTTAACTATTTAAAGGGATAGCTCATCCGAAAATGAAAATACTGTTATTTCACCCTCATATCATTGCAAACCAGTATGACTTTCTTTAGTCTGTGGAACATGAAAGGAGGAACAGTTTTTTCCCCCCATATAATGACAGTTCATGGTGACAGAGTAACTACTGTCACAATAACATAGTCCATATGACTGATATGGTTTGTTCCAGGTTTTTGTGAATTAATGTGAATTTGTGAATTAAATAGCTAGTAAAGAACATTTTAATGATTATTCATTCTTAAAACAAATCAATCATAAAAGTGAGCATACATCTCTCAATTATATAAAATACGAAATTTTAAATGTTAATTTTATAAATTTATTCTATGAAATAAAGAATATTAAATTATAAGCATTTTTAAAGATAAACTTTGTGAGCGTTAGATAATGGCTGTGCAATTAAATATATATCCAAGATTGACCAATGAAAAAGATTAGTTGATAGTCTAAATCTTTGATTTGAGAACATAAGAGATTGTTACTCGCAAACATATGGGAGAAACCGTATATCTTGATAGGATCCAATGAAAGATCAAATTCAGGATGCCTTACATTGCTTGGACTGTCCAAGAAGATCGGTTTTACTGTTACAAAACAAGGATATGTGATCTGTGATTACAATGTTTTAGTTTAAGCCAGAATATTTTATACACAGCCAGACTGCAATTGATTTGGATCAGAAAAATGTCTTGATCTGTGATTTCTTATCATTTGATGTGGCTTCTTAGAAGAAAGGAAGAATATGATCTTGTGCATATGACCAGGGCTTTAAGAAGCTTAAAGTATTGTTTCAATGCTTCTTTTAAAAATCTTCCTCATCCACAATTTCTCTTTGGCACATCTGGCGCAACACTGGTTGCATGTATGGAAGCACGCACAAATAAGCCCACACACGTAAGCATATAATACGCTTGAAGGGACAAAGAGACAATGCTCATGGCGCTGTGATTTAAACATATGGAATCTTGAATTAGGTTTACTTAGTCGAAATTAGATTGGTAGTTATCTAGTTCAATCATTGAATTTAAAACATTCACCTGCAAAACATCCCATTAAAGTTAAATTTTATTGCTTTTGGAGCAACAAAACTGTGTCTCAAGCGTATCTATGGATATACATGCATGGCAACAGTTGCCTGGAGCTACAAGGGCTAAGAATAACTCAGTTTGGAGCAAGGGCCACAGCAAATCATTCACAAAAACCTTTGCAGCTTTGTTAATGAATTTCCTCAGACAGGGATTGTATCAAATTAAATGAACCCCCCTCAATTTACATGATGATTATTTTATGAAACGATTAATAACAAAAGTATGATGAATTAACCACTGCGCATGTCACATTACAACTAAAATTAGGTGATATTTAATTAACATGCTAACGTTATCACAACGTGTATTAAATAGCAAGTAGAATGAAAGTGAGTGCTTGTGCAAGAGAGGGAAGAATTTTTTGACTGCATAGAAATTCTCTGATTTTATTAAGATCTTGGCAATACTTCCCCGTATCATAACAGTTACATCTTCAGCTTATGCTAGACATTTATTTTAGGGTATGTTCACATGACAACTATGCAGTAAAAAGTTTTGCTTTGCGTTTTATCACTAAAGAAACACTACACACCAATAATCTGAACAATACACATGCGCATGATTTGACCGTTTTCACAAATATGTGTTTTTGTAGTTTACACAGAGACAATAACGGTAGTGTGTCGTGGAAACTGCCCCTGGATTAGACAAAAAGCAAGTATGTGTTCCCGCTGAACATAATTAACCTGTGCTCTGGCAATAACAAACCTGAGAGGGGCAATAGAGTCACTTTCAAATGTCAAATGTCACAACTTAGCAAAATTGTATTCAAACGGTTGCTCCGCCATGACAATACAGTAGCTGACTGACTGGCACATCAAGCATGTTCGGTTGAGCTTTTGTTTACCATACTTGATGTGCTCTACGTATGTGTATCAAGTAATGTTTACATGTGAATAAAACCCTAAATTTAATTAGTTAATCAAATAAAGTGATCGCGTCTCCTCGGAAGACTTAAACTGCTCAATACATGTGGATTTCTTTTGTAGTGTCTTTATAAACTTTTTGGATCAGCGAAATTTGTGAACTTTCAACTCTCAGGTTTTGTTAAAAATATATTCATTTGTGTTTTGAAGATTAACGAAAGTCTTATGGTTTTGGAATGACATGAGGGTGAGTAAATGACATTCATTTTTGCGTGAACTATCACTTTAATCAAGAAAATGTAAACTTATAACGTTAAGGTAACCGATATTACCAAAGCTAAAAACGTTCAAATTAAACATTTCTTCACTTGAAACGCATACAGGGTATTTGTGTTGCATTATAAATCTTGTAAATAAAGCTTGTTCCCAGATAATTCTATTAATAAAACACAAAATACCCATACTTTTGTTTCAGAATCATCAAAAAACACCATCTCTCATATCCTGTGAAGACTTTACAAACTCAGTAATCTGATGCTGAGCCGCAGCAGTCTAGTGGAGACTCTCAAAATCAGTGCTGCAGTAAAAGTTCATTGTAAATTTTCATGATCCTCACCACATCCTGTCTTTATTGTGTCATTCAGTAGTTGAGAATCTAATGGTGCAAACCTCACATCCGCCACAGCGGTGGGCCTCATTCTGTCCACTGGGGCTTTTGAACCGCAGTGCAGTGATGCCTTTGGATCCCCCTTCAGCTTTAACTACCTCATCTTTCACACAGCAGGTCCGGTCGAGCAGGGTGACCCAGGGCACATGCACTGCTATCAATAGCTTTGTGTTTTTGCCGCAGAACACTCTCACCTGGGAGCGGCAATTAAAGGTGTATTAGTTCAGAACCGTGACCCTTACACCTCCACTTCGGTGGTGTCATGCACCGAAAGACAGCAGGATGAGTTTTCTTCACACCTGTAATTCCCTAGCACTGCTCACTCTTTCCAAAACAGACATCAAAACATATAGTCTTTCTATATGCCGGACCTCGAAACAATATAATGATGTCAGTTTAGGTGAGTTAGTGTTCCGGCAAAGATTTATTGTTGTTCATAGCCATAATGAAAGTGACTTTTTTGTGTGTTTTTGTTTTAGGCTATAAATCTAGAGTTGAACAGCGGGACAATTAACTTGAAAGGCTCTATCTAACTTTTGTGTTCTCTTGCTTTACAAGCATCAACAGAAAGTCCAGTTACAAGCCTGGACCATTGAAACTGTCAAAGACCGTAAGTTACAGCTGAATGCCGACTATATTTAGAAGTGAAAAAAACTGTGCTAGGGGAAGCTCGCATGATCGTAAGTGAAATCTTATTGACTAAGCCGTTTTATTTAGGGTGAAAGTAGTTCATTTTGATCTCAATGGGCTTTGCTGTTTCACTTTTTGCAAAAAATAGGGTAGCCTATGAATAGAATATTAAAAGTAGGTGACAGTTTTCCAGAGCTTTTGGTATTTTCCTCAGACCAATCTATAATGGGATCAGAAACACCTCTGTGAAACTTTTAATAGCGTTACTTCTTGTTAGGAATGGGTATTTTGGTCATTTTGTATGTAGTACACGACAGATAAATTAATTGGCCGTCAAATTGCTTCTTGCTGTCTTTTAGCTTTATCTTTTGCCCCGTTTCATGTTAAAAATAGTGCTTTTATATAAATCCTTCTCACAAAAAAAGTTTTAAAACAGCCCCTACACCCTGTACCATTCAATTGCACTCTTCTAGCTGTTAGAAAGCAATAACGTGTCCTGTGCAACACCTCCAATCCTCTCCAGAGTACCGAACGCGACCCGGGACAGAAAGTGACCGTGAGCAGTGTTGACGGAAATTGCTGTCTCATAAATCAGACTGCAAGGTACTGTCGAAAATGTTTGGAAGTTGAAATAAGTCATGCAACTATTTTTTTTTTCATGATTGATCACTTGAGTACTTCAGTACCTGTTCACTTATCTTGCCTATAATCAACCAAAGATCAGCAGATCAAGCCAAAAGACCAAAACAAGCTGCTTGTCACGTTTATTAATGGCCTCATATGCAAATGCCTGTTTAATATTAGCTGACGATTTCATTACCGAAGCTCTTGGTTTCAGATCTGTTTATCTAGGATTTGAGAGGCGAGCTCCCGGTCATACATCACCTCACATTGTTTACCCAAGGAGGCATTGTGAGCCTATACTTCATCCGTCCCCAGACAGCTGTGTGGCATGTTCCACTATTCTGCTCCCTCTGAGCCGTTCCCAACATAGCAGTCTCACAGCATTTTTTTTTTTTTTTTTTTGTGGATGCCGCCTAAGTAGAAAGAATATCGGAGCAAGGTTTTGAATTTTAGAATGTTTTTATTTGAATAGTATTTAGTAATATTTAATTAGTAGTATTTTATAATATTAGTAGAATTTAGTAATTCATAGTAATTAATTTTATATTTCAGTTTTGTTAAATGAAAGAATGCTGAAATAAAATATAAACATTAAATGAAAAACAAAACCCAAATACTAAAATAAAATAAGTTGAAGAGCTAAAGTTACTAAAATAAAAATAAATAAAGGCACAATATATAAGATTTTTGCATTAAAATATCTAAAAACCACTGGGACAGCGTATTATATTTTGTTCACTTGTGTACTCACGTCATCTTAAATGTTTCCAACAATGTTTAAATCTAAACATTTAAAAAAGAAAAAAAATGCTGAAATACACTAGTTGTAGCGTCTAGCATGTCATGTTGTTGTTTTTCACAGTTGTCATGAACCACAATTATTTGTTATTATTTGCTGAAGGTTCTGTCGCTAGGGTAATGGGTAAAGTGTAATAGATCCAAGAAACGCAAAATCAAATGTGACCCTAGACCACGAAACCAGTCATAAGTCGCACGGATATATTTCTAGCAATAGCACAATACATTGTGTGGGTCAAAATTATTGATTTTAATTTTATGCCAAAAATCATTAGGATATTAAGTAAAGATCATGTTCCATGAAGATATTTTGTAAATTTTCTACCGCAAATAAATCAAAAATGTATTTTTGTAAGTGGATATGCATTGCTAAGTACTTCATTTGGACAACTTTATAGGCAATTTTCTCAATATTTAGATTTTTTTGCAGTCCCAGATTCCAGATTTTCAAAAAGTTATATCTCGGACAGATATTGTCCTATCCCAACAAACCATACATCAATGGAAAGTGCGCTGCACGATTAAATCGCACGCAATTTGGCAAAGGCTGCGATTATTTAATACGCAGTTTGTCAGAGCTGTACGACTCTGATCAGTAGTAAATGCTTCTCCATCTGAAAGCCAGAGGGCACTCTTGCACAGAAACTCAAAATATGCCCTGCCGCAGAAGAAGATAACGCGTCATATCTCTGTAGCTGAATGGTGCGTGATTTTTTCCCCCAAACCAGTTCAGCGTAAATCCCGTCCTGGAACCGATTCTAAACATTTCATTGGTCATGTCAATCACAGTAACGATTGCTTACCCAACCCTGATCCCTAAACCTACCCGTCACTATAGCATCAGCCAATGAAATTGGTTGTAGGATGGGGATTTCCACTGAACCATTTGGGAAAAAAAAAAAATCACGCTGGCTGAGTAAACAGAATATTGGAACACTTTGATTGATTAAACATGATTAATAAACACACAACTGCCTTATTCTGTGTCAGAAATCACATGATCACTCAGAAGGATGCTCAACTGTCGTTATGAAGTGAGTTTGGAGTAAAAACACGCGTGTTTCTTGTTAAAATGTACATTATAAGCGACTCAAACCCGCAATGCTTTTAGATGGGTTAGCATTTGGAGCCGTACTTCATTGACAAGCAAAAAATAATTGCATCCTTTTCGTATCGTGCGATAAATCGTGCAGCCCTAATGAATAGCTTATTTATTCATAAAACTCAAAAAAATGTACCCTTATGACTGGCTTTTGTGGTCTTGGCTCACAAATGTGAATCGGTGAATCAAATGACCCAAGAAGATTTTGAAGAAGAGGAGGAATAAAATGAGGATCAATATCAGTGTGGCATTTCCTAACACTGTTTAACAAGTGTGGTGAACAAGTCTGTGGCAGTGTAATTAAATACAGTATGCGTTATACATAAATAATAAGTCAGCCTTTTTGCAAATGCTGTGCGTATGTTCAATAAAGCAATAAGCCCCAAGAAGTCGATGTCACATGTCTGTCTTTGTTTAGTTTTTCCTGCCACTCCTTAGTTGCCATGGTTACGTCATTAGTAGTTCATTTGTTTTCAGCTGTGTATCGTCAATCTCGTTATCTCCTGATGTTCTGTGTATTTAAGCCCTGAGTTCTTATTTATGTTCGGTGGTTTGTGTGGCATGTATCTCCTGGTGTATTCTCCTGTTTGATGAGTTATTCGTATTAAATATTACTCCTGAGTATTTCCTTCACTGTACGCTTCCTTGAACCTACAAGCACGTAACAGTCATGGTTTACAGTGAATTTATAACAACTAAGGGGCATTGTTAGGCATCATGTGGAGTGGAGCTTATTGCTTTTATAAAATGGTTATTCCATATATACAAATATTCAAGCAAATAAATGTATATATATTGATGTAACTTTCATGAAGTAAAATCACAAAAAAAAAAAAAAAGCATTCCTTCCCCTGGAAAAAAATAGTCCCTGACCGTGAACAGCAACAGAATGCGTCATCTGATGGAGTTCAACTAAAAACAGACTATGAAAAGTCAGACGGTGACAAAGACTGTTTGAGTGAGTCAGTCAGTAGCGAAGAGTTTTATTTTGAAAGGATTGATACTGTTGTGAACACTAGCTCTGTCAGTGTCAGGGCACGGGAAAACCCCTTAACTGTTAAAAGGACAAGATATCGCAGCTGACATTCAAACTGATTTTTTTAATATGAACATAGAACTGACCTGAAGGAAAATGCAAAACAGATGCAGGTAGTACACGTTTCAGTGAACAGTATCAGTGAGAACAAACATATGTTTATGTTGCTGAGGGTGGTTGCGAAGGGTATTGTGGTACATAAAACCGTTGAGTGAAGCGGTCAAAGCCATGTTTTATTGTGAATAAAACACAGCTATTGACCAATCAGAATCAACCTTGACAATAAAACACGGCTATGACCGCTGCACCCATCGGTTCTGTGTATCACTACACAACAAACTGTTTGTTCTCAATGTATTTTGTTCACTGAAGCTTACTGTATTATGTAGAAGAGTAATGATAGAAAGAGATCGAGTGATCGAGTTTATTTAAATGTCTGATGTATTATCTTGTCCTTTTAACAGTTAAGGGGTTTTCCCGTGATTGACAGCACTAGTTAAAGCATTTGTCAGTTGCCTCTAGTTCCATATTCACAACAATTCAGTTTTTCAAAGTAAAAGTCCTCGCTACTGACTGACACACTCATGAAGACAGTCTTTGCCTCCATCTAATGGCGTAATTTTGTAACTTTTGTTGCTGTTCACAGTCAGGAACTATTTCTTTCCGGCGGAAGGAAGGCTTTTATTAGAAGTTTACTTCATGAAAGTTGCATTGATACATATTTTTGGCTTTAATATTTGCATTGTGTGGTAACCGTTCGAGGCTAGTGCTGTATCATGAATAAGTCACGGCTGAAGGGTTTGCGGCAACGCCGTGACTTGCTGTGATATTCACGATAAAGCACAGCCTCTCGTAACTTAGTACTTACTTTTAATATGATTGTTTTGAACATGTAAAACTGCACTGTGTTTCCACACCATTTAGTTAGACAAATAAAGTGATGTATGAGTAGTAATTTAGAATTAAACATTACTTTACTTGCGGCTAATTGATTAGAATAAAATAAAATCATGAGATCGAACATAACAGGTATATACTTTAATTCATTACCTCATCCATGCACACTTTGGATCGATTTCCATCAGCTGTGGAGGTAAATATGGCAACTCCCATCATTCCACGCTCCTTAACAGTGTCATCATGCTACGCCTTTATTGTTTTGAATATTTGACCTCTAGTGGTGAAAATTACATATTGTGCCTTTAAAGCTTTAATATTTAAAAAAAGTAATAAAAAGTAACAAAGCACACAACAAAATTACTAAAATGTAATCTAAAAATAAAATGAAAACTAAAAATATAAAATAAATACATAATAAATATATAATAAATACTATATAAACAATACTAAAACAACAATGATTTTGATAGTTACCATTGAGAGTATACCGTTTTACATATTTTGACTTTTTTTTTTATAGATTTTATTTTCAGTTTTAATTCTCATAGTTAAGAATAAAATAATTTGAGGAACATTGCCAGAGGTTAGAAATACATTTAACACATGCAAGACTTTTAAGACTTTTTACACAGCAATCACAATCGCAATGATATGAACTATTGTTGTTTGCTTGTTTCTTTCTTTCTTTTCAGTTAGTTCTTTCGTGGTCTTAGTTTGTCTTAGTAGAGTGACAAACAGTATGAGACAGATAACGTGAAAGCCAACGGTAAATATTTCTGTATTGTTCAATGTATGGCGGTACTCATTCCGCATTGAAGGGGAGCAGAGAAGGGACTTGGCAGAGGAACTGCACGTCGACCCACGCCCACTTTCTCCTCTTCATTTGCATGCTCTCATGTGCGAATGCTTCACAGGGCCACAAATTAAATATTCATTCTGTAAAACCCTGGGTTATGTAACTATAGACATGCAGCTTCAGCAAGATAATAAAATTAAACTAAAATAAATCCAACAAACACACAATCCCATTTCCACTTTAGTGCCTATCCTCATACCTGCCGACGGAGAGACCAGGGAAAAGAATGAACAACATATATAACAAAACAAAACATGGGTAATTACATATTTCCCACAATGTATTGCGGTCGAGCTCTGAGATACGTATTGTGTGTACCCTCTGGGTCTGACTGCATTTTCATATCTACCACATATGCAGAGTGATTTGTCTATGGCATGGATTGTCATGGTAACCGGCCACATTGGTGTCTTTGTTTGCCTACAGTATCTCAGCTTCTGTCACTTAACCTCACTTCTTTAATTTGAACTGACCTGAGTTAAAGCAATTGATTGCAATATTATCTCATCACACAACAATAGCAGGGCACTGCGTACAAGATACAATTGATTTGACTGCATTACAAGGAAATCACTAGTAGTTAATGAAGTGAGTCCTGAGCGTTCAGACTCTCGCAAGCACTTGTGCTGATCAGCAGCTTCATCCAAGATTGCCCATTAAAGATTTTCATTACCTGAACGATCAGAAAGAGAGGCTGACATGTGACTATAGCCATCACTTGTCTGTAGGGTTGTCAATTTAAAATGTTAATGAAGTGTGATTGATTATGAAAAAGAAATGACCCCATTTAAAACATCTTGATGGAGGTCAAAAATGGCTTTGAGACAGTTCAACTACTGCTATAGTTAATTAGAAAAAGAAAATTCAGCATGTAAAAATTGATCACACAATGAAACTCCAAAAGTGGGGTCCTAATATGCTGATTTGTTGTACAATAAACATTTCTTATTATTATCATCAATTCTGAAAACAGCTGCTTAATATTTTTGTGTGGAAATGGTGATAATTTTTTTTCAAGATTCCGATGAACAGAATGTTCATTTATTTGAAATCTTTTGTAACACTAACCATGTATTAAAATGTGACCCCAAACTTTTAAACGGTAGTATAGTGTCTCTGAATCATCGTCATTCACTTCTTTTCTCATAAAATATCGATACACACAATTAATTCTGATTAATCAAATTAATTATATGTTAAGCAGTTAATTAAAATATTTAATATATATATATAAAATATAGCAGTTAAAATATTTTCTGATTTTTCACAACAGCCTTTTATTAAAAGGTGGATTATTATGGGTATCATATTGATTGACATTTATCTGTATCCTATAATACCACTAGATTGCATTTCTCTGCCGTCTCAATTTAATAGAGTTACATAAAGCCGAACACTTTTCAAACCTTGAAGTCTTTCTGGCATAAAACAGTGACAGCTGCAATCACATTCTGGATGTTTGATAGCTCTGGATGAATGAGACAACATTTTTACACGAATAACAAAAGGAATATGTCAGATTAATGTAGAAGTCATAATTTCAGCCCGCATGGTGTCATTATTGGACATGCTCGGAGGGTAAACATTCAATAATCCCTGACGGAACACAAGATTATGGTTTTTACAGAAAGCCAAGCCCAAACACACAGAAGCTGGATCCTCTTGAAAGATGATTTGAAAACGGTTTTTCCATGCCTATTTCCTGTGTTAATCCTCATTAAGGGCCCACGTTGAACACACACGCATTGTCGGCACTGCACAGATGTGAATTACTGTGTTATAAAATGGATATAGTTCCGGTCCTTGATGCTGATTGGTCGGTAGCCTTGTTCTATGACCACTTCACCGAACACATATGTGTATAGCTGCGCAACCACTCTTAGCAACAAAAACATAATCAATATACGGTCAAAATGTTCCATTTATTATGTATTTCAGCAGAACTAACTGTTTATTATTTATTTCATGAACTTTGAGTGAGCCCTGCTGTAGTTATGTCTGCTTCATTCGCCTTTAGTTTTCAAAGAAAACTCATGGTCTTCTCATTCGGGAGATACGTTGATATGTGTATGCGAAGCAGCCCACAGTTTCTGAAGTGCAGAGCGAATATTATTTAAAAAACAAATTTTCAGGTATGGTATGTTCATCAAGTTTATTGAAGCTTTTTCTGCAATCTCATAAGCTAAAAGACTAACAAAAATGTGTACTAAGAATGTTTTTCTGCTCCCAACAAGTAATGAAAATATTAGTTCTGAATGTTCTCTGAACATTCAAAATGTCCATTTAAAAACAAAACAAAAAACACTTATGGTTATACAAACATAAAGGGAACATTCAATTTTATCATTCTTCATGTTATGTTACGCTGCAACACACAGACGCAATAGCGCAGTAATACAGTAATATAATGCGGTCACAGGTGTATGCTTGCAGTGTAACTTACAATGGCTTTGAACCAATAATAATCAAGGATCGGACAGATTACTTTCTATTACTGGAGGAAGACTGTTTGAAAATCTTAGCCAAAAACATTAGCCAAAGTTCTGAGAATGTTCTCTGTTAGCTGTGACGGAAAACAAATGTTACTCATGCTGAGAGATAAGCATGTGTACGTGTGAGAGGAAATATCTTATATTGTGTTAAACAATAAATGACATGCAGGGTTTCTGCAGGTTTTATAACTGTGGATTTTAGACTTTTCAAACAACTTTTTAAGGCCAAGTAAAGAATATTTAAGGAACAAAGTCAAGGGATCACAATATGTCAATAAATGTAAATGTCTAGGGAGAAACACAATGAGTTGTATTACTAACACTTCAGATATCGATCAAGGAACAGATATCCATTACTAATTCATTTTACAAAAAATAGCTTAAGGCTTGAATACCTGCTCACAACCACTAGAATATGGATAGAACTTTTACTGTACCTTCTGTAAAAAAAAGTGTTCTGTTTTTCAGACAAAACTAAAGGTTGTTAAATCAAGATTTTTTCTAAGCATTTTTTTAAGATAAGAAGTCATCTTGTTTTCTCTGAAACTGATCAAAATCAAGCGAGTTTATGATTACAACAAGAACAAATATCTGCCAATGGCCTCAAAAATTTCAACTTAATTCAAAGCTTAATTCAAAACCATTGACAGTTTTTTTTTTTTTTTTTTTAATTTATTTTGTTTTAATTTTTCTGAAAAAAGACCTCATATCTCCATTTTGCTAGTAAATGTATCATGATTTAAGAATGCTTTAATATTTGTACTGGAAAATGAGTCACAAATACTGAGGAAGATATTAATTTTTTGTAGCACATGCAACATTTAATGTCACGACCTTAATGAATTAAAGCTTTTGTGCTCTGACTTAAGACCTTTTTAAGACCTTAAATTGTGGAAAGGCAATTTAAGACTTTGTAAGACCTGCAGAAACCCTGACATGACTTTAATATTTGTATTGTGTGGTAACAGTTTTATAAAAGCAATACTTGAGGCGATTTCTGATGACAGAATTTTTTTGGGTGAACGATCCCTTTAAAGTGAGTAACAAAAACTTATCAATTTATGCTGAATCTCAGGCAAATAAAAAACAGGTACATCCAGATTTAATAGTTCATTCCTCAGCGCAATCTAGATTCTCCTCTGCTGCCCATGCAGCTGCGACTGGGCCGTAGACGGGGGCATGTGGCGCGGCCAACTCAGGGACACGGATTGACACGGGGCCTAATCAGCGCATCAAGGGAGGAGGACACTGTACAGTTCATGTAATGACCGTATGAATTATGTATGGGCCGCAGTAGGGAAGGAGATGGAGGAAGTGTGGCTGAGGGTGAGGTGGGGGAGATACAGAAACGCTAACTGATTAATATGAGTTTTCCATCCTCTCTACCTTTTTTTTGTCTCCTTTGAGGAACAGAATGTCTTTTAATATCAGTTTTATTCTTCCCAAATTGAAAGAAGGGCCCAGTGCCAGCAGACTAGTGTCTCTTAATAAGACTGTCATTGTTGTATTGCCTGAGCGGGCACCTGGAACAGCCCACATAAAAGGCTACGATGAACTTGGAAGTGGTTTATCTCACACCATTAATATAAGGTGCTACTGAAAGATCAACAATGGACCAAAGTACAAATGGACCAGAGTGCTGTCTTTAAAAGAGACAGGAATGATTACTCAATAAATGCATGAGGTCCAAAAGGCTCCCATTTTGCATTTTCATTGTTTAACACAAAAGTTTTCATTAATTAAAATCATTATACTATCAGAGTAACAATTAAGAGTTAAAAATTTCCATCTTATCCAGTATGATTTGAGAATGTTCCAGACAACATCTATCCATCCATCCATGCATCCATCCATCCAACATCCATCCATCCATCCATCCACGCATCCATCCATCCATCCACGTATCCATCCATCCAACATCCATCCATCCATCCATCCACGCATCCATCCATCCATCCATCCACGCATCCATCCATCCATCCATCCAACATCCATCCATCCATCCACGCATCCATCCATGCATCCATCCATCCAACATCCATCCATCCACCCATCCATCCATCCATCCACGCATCCATCCATCCACGCACCCATCCATCCATCCAACATCCATCCATCCATCCATCCATCCACCCATCCATCCATCCAACATCCATCCATCCACCCATCCATCCATCCATCCACGCATCCATCCATCCACGCACCCATCCATCCATCCAACATCCATCCATCCACCCATCCATCCATCCAACATCCATCCATCCACCCATAATATTAATACAATAGAAACATATATTCAAACCTATATTATATAGATATTATATAGATTCACCGAAGTACACTTCCCATTACATGACTTCATCCCTTTTTTAAGTTCTGTGTTCAATGAGATCCCCACGAAACAGCGTCACTAATCATAATGCTGCAAATGGCATCTGTGAGACATTGATTCATATTATAGAGATGTTTTTTAGTGGTTCAACATATGCAGTGGGTTCCTGATGAAGCTGATTGCACAGAATTTTCTTATTAGAACTGCAGGAGCTTCTTATATATTTAATAACTGAATTAATCATCCATGAGCTATGATGGTATTATTGCATAATATTGGACATACTTTCAAACTCCAAATACTCAGCAGTTTCGTTTGCTCAAGCACTTTTAAGTTACAGCTATGCATAGTTGATTAATAAATAGACCCAGCATGGCCATCGAACTCAATTAAAGTGAACATGTCTTTTGGGAAGTGATTTATCATCTAAAACATGGATTCTGAGTTCGGCTCTCTGCAAAGGAAGAAAGATGGTGAATGAAACCCATGAATCATGTATGAGCAGGAAGGCATGTAGACCCAGGTGAAAAAAGTACACTTTCATAATGTACTTCAAGTGCTCTATTTTCACACACTAATTTTGTACTTAATATACTAAAAATCCTTCTTTAGTATTTCTTAAGATAATCTAAATGTACTCATCTGTGCTATTTTGAGACACCACGAACATGAACTAAAATGTGCTTTTAACACACTATCGCTGTATTAATTTTTTTTTAATTTAGTAACTACTTAACTTAAGTGGTAACTAAATATTTTTTTAATACAGAGATAGTGTTAAAAGCACATTTTAGTTCATATTCGTGGTGTCTCAAAATAGCACAGTTGAGTACATTTAGATTTTCTAAAAGTACTAAAGAAGAATTTTTAGTCTATCAAGTACAAAATTACTCCACAAAAATAGAGCACTTGAAGTACATCACGGAAGTGTATTTTTTTCACCTGGAGAGAATGCCTCCTTATGGAATCATGATAATTATACATATCTAAATCTCAATACTGTTCAGGTGCTTAAATGATACAAGGTTTAATTGGCCTGCAGAGGAGCATCAGCATGTAACAGAAAGCTTTGCAGCCTTGAACTGATAGCGACTCTCACTTTACAGCGCGTTTCAAATGCAGTTTTGCTTTTCAGCAAACGGCTCCGCTGGGCAGCCCGTCTTCCTCCATTAGTGCATAAGATGCGGACTGGGGTGTAAATCATTTATTGCGTTCTCAAGTTTGCTGTGTTCTGATAGCAGTACGGCAGGAGATAACGATATTGTTCAGAGAGCAAGGCGGTGCTCAGAGCCAATGGCTTAATGGTAAACACACATGGCGTAGTCCAAGTGCAGCCATCTGCACTGCTCAATAGCACAGTAAATACTGAGAAGATGCATGTATACTCATAGCTTACCCTGTACAAACAACAGCCACACTCCACTAACAGAAGAATGTGAAACATTTGCTGGTCTTCTGAAGAAATCTAATTTGTTGAGGAATTGGAATCTAATTTGTAGATGAATTGGTGGGTTTTTGTTAAATGTGAACCAAAGTCAAACTACTTCAGTCTGTGTGCATTGAATTTATTTAATGCACAAGTTTCACAATTTGAGTTGAATTACTGAAATAAATGAACTTTTCCATGACATTCTAATTTATTGAGATGCACCTGTATATATATATGTAAAATGGAGTAAATAACATAGCGATGAACAGCGGCGTTTAACTAAATATTCCAAAAAAGCAGGGCAGGGACAGCAGAAACCAATTAAAATGAATCAGCCCCTAACAGGGAACATTCCTACAACTTTCCCTAATGTTTTGTAAAGGTTATGTAAATGTTAAGGTAAAACATTCTTTAGATAACATTAACAAAATGTCCCTGTAACGTAATTATAATTCAATATATGTTTTCATGAAGTTCTTAGATCATCTTTATGTTGGTTTACAACGTTCTCATAACGTTGAGAGAATACATTCTGAGAAAAACATTTTCAAAACATCCTTATGATTATATTTGTACTTGATGAATGTTCTCAAAGATGTTCTTAGAACTGGATATTTTAGCACTTTAGAAACATTGCACATTACTTCTGCCACAATGTTATAAGAACATAAATTTGTTAGTTGGAGTTCACCAGAATGAATCAAACTTTCCACATCGCATATAAGAGTGACGATTGTTTAGGACGTACCGATTCACTACAATGAATTCAATTCTAATGCTAAATATGAGAGAAAGAGACTTTAGGGAGAAATGATTCACTAGAATGAACCAAGCCTTCCAACACCACCTGACTGACTGGAATGAATCAAACTTTCCAAATATGTATATACTATGTATGAGTGTACTGTTTCCTGTAGGACAAAACTTTAGGTTACACTTTATTTTAAGGTGTCAGTATTACAGTGTAATTATATATTTAAGTACTGAGTAATAAAAATCAACTACATGTACTTACTGTAGGGTTAGGGTTAGGATTAGGGTTTGATTTAGGGTCAATTGCATGTAATTATCCATAATTTCTAGTTATTACTATAGTAAATACATAAAACATATGTAACAATGACACTGTAAAATAAAGTGTTACCAAACTTTACAATGCTATATTTGAGAGCGAGGACCGTTTCAAAATCAAAATGTCCAACATTACATATGAGAGATTTTGATTCGGATGGATTCAATCATTACAATGAATCAAGCTTTCTATTGCTACATATGAAAGTTGGAAAAAGATGATCTATAAGGATGTGAAAGTTTCCAACACTACATATTAAAAACAGAACTAATTCACTGTAATGATTCCAACTCTCCAGTGCTACATATGCGAGTACCTTTCAGGATGAACTGATTCATGGATTAAACTTTTGAAAGTGATGACAATTTACAACATAGGCACAAGAATAAATAAAACTTTTTTACACTACATATAAGAGTGAGAATTGTTTAGATCGAACTGATTCACTACAATTAATTAAACTTTTCAATGCTGCATATGAGAGCAGAAGAATGAGGATCTATTAGGATGAACCGATTTACTAGAATGAATCAAAATTTCCAACGCTACATTTGAGAAAGAGGTCATTAAGAACATATTAATTCACAACAATTAATCAAACAGTACATATGTGACTACACTGAATCAAACTTTCTAAATTTACCAATTCCAGAGAGAGAAAGAGTTAGAGAGAAAGAGAGAAAGAGAGAGAGAGAGAGAGAGAGAGAGAGAGAGAGAGAGAGGGGGGTCCTTTAAGATGAACAGATTCACTTGAATGAATAGAACTTTTTAAACACTAAATATGAAAGAAAGAGAGGAATATTTAGGATAAACTGATTTACTAATGAACTGAAACTTCCAAAGAAATGAGAGAGCAAATGGTTAGTATGAACATTCACTGGAATTAATAAAATTTTCCAAATGAGAGAGGACCATTTACTGGAATGAAATGAACTTTCCAAAGCTACCTTTTTGAGAGACAGAACAGTATGAACAAATTCACTTGATTGAATTCAATTTTCCAAAACTACATATGAGAGATGACCATTTGGACAAACTGATCCAGTATTTGTAGGCTAACATTACATAAATAATTCCCAATTTTTGCTGTAATACTTAGAAAATAGGAATATTATTCAAACTTTCAAATGTGGTTTTCCTCTTTTGCCAATCTTACGCAATCATGTTAGTCTCTACATCCGCATTATAAGCTCATAAAGTTGTGCTTGCAGAAATATCAAAGAACTGCACATAAATAATAGGGGTTACAAACTGCACTAGCCTTTTTCTGTTTCTCATAATTGCTGCCATAATCTCTTCTGCGGTTACACCACATATGTCAAAGGGTGTGGTGAACAGGCACTTAAAAGCCTGAGAGAGTAAAGCGGGAACATAAGCGATGAAACCGAGAGACATGGTCTCCTGGGCGGCTCACAGACTCTCCGATCTTGTTTTGGAAAAGATAGGAAGGCATGTGGTATCTCATCTCATCAGAAGCCAAGCTTTTCCTTTTTTATCTCCGTTTTTTTTTTTTTTCTTTCCGAGGAAAATCAATTAACACTGTATCATGGGCGCATCAAGTCTTGTAATCCCTCAGTCAGAAGTTAAGCATCTGTCAGCCAATGCGACAGAAGCCTCACAATCAACGACATAAATCAAAAGAAGCTCTGGGTATTAGGTGTCATTGGGAAAGAGGTAAAAATACATAACTCACAGCGGACACAGGTGTCTGTGTCAAATGCCAGCACGAGGAGTGAGAGCGCGGCAAGGGAGAGGGAGAAAGGAAACGAACACGTGTTCGCTCATATAAAACGTCCATTAATCACAAGCTGTCCTTCGTGCCTCGCTTGACAAATGGACCTGGAAAATGATGGTTACTGCAAAAAGATGACGCGTCAGCGTGAGTTACTCTCCCGCCCCGTGACTATGATGTCAAAGTAATATTAGGAACGAAAAAAGTGGACCTCTACTTCTAATCTCCTCTTTAGCTCATCATTCTGGACGTTCTTAATGGATTACCTTATTAAATAGCATGTGACTCAGGTGACGGACGCCCATCGGTACACGCTTCCCTACATTTCATCCCACATTGATTTTACTCCAGCGGATCTATTTGGCTCAGATTATTGATTCGTGCCGGACAATTATTCTCGAAACTTACAACTAACCTTTGCTTGAATGTACAGCATAATGTCATTATCGTAAAAACCCTTTATCTTTTTTCATTAAAGGCTGTTGTAATACATCTAGCTGAGACTTTCTGCCAGCATTTAGTGCTTTATAAAGAATAGTCCTTTATGGCGAGGGAAAAAAGGTGTGCGGGTGGTTTTATTTTGGGATGTGGCGGAGCCACAGTCAATTGGGCTTAACGACCTGGGCCGCAATATCCAGGACCTGTGCTAAATCATTCGGTGATATACATCTGCAGGGCATGTAAAGGCAGGCGACAAGATCTGAAGTTTGATGCGGCATGTCCTTGGTGCTCATTTAGTATTCTGTGCATCCCATGATGCACCACTTTATCAGCTGAACTCCATGTTTGTTCATTATTGACGCCAGCGGCACAATCTGATGTTGGGAAGGCCGACTTTAATGTAACACCTTGTGTACGGTCTGAGTCAGGGAGAAGGTGTGATGGCATCACGATGTGGGTACACTTTGTCCCGCTGTATTCATATTACCTTGACATTCAGTACAATACCAAAAAAAAACAAAAAAACTTTGGTTGGAAATTCCAGAGAATTGAGAAGTGAATGATAAAAGTACCATGGGGATGGATGAGTCAAGGTTAGGTCACCGCAATATGGGGAGACGGAGGGGAGGGACGGGGATGGGTTTAAAAAAGTGAGAGAAAAAAGAAAGAAGAGAGAGAATGTAAAGCGAGTGAAATACTAGAGGGGTGTTTGAAGTATCATGCAATCTGCTCACATCTCCAAAACACAGTGTGCTAAAGCTGACCGACGGCATAAACACAGTTCCAGAACACCCACGGGGAAGTCTGCATGGGACAGATGGAAATATCTGGAATGTTTGTGAGATCCTTAATGGGCTTTACAACATCAGCTGTATTTATATAAAACGGTGGTCCTGAAACTACTCGCCGAAATAATACTCACACATTAAGAGGGTCAATGAAATAAAGCTCAATGAAACAATACTGTGATTTTCATCTCACACTCTAAAAATGCTGGGTTAGAGGGTTAGTTCACCCAAAAATGAAAATTCTGTCATTAAATACTCACCTTCAAGTCGTTCTACACCCGTAAGACATTCGA
Source organism: Zacco platypus (assembly GCA_038088235.1). Classification (NCBI taxonomy): domain Eukaryota; kingdom Metazoa; phylum Chordata; class Actinopteri; order Cypriniformes; family Xenocyprididae; genus Zacco; species Zacco platypus. The sequence goes on along the minus strand of CM076065.1, from coordinate 14,336,963 downwards.
TCATCTTCGGAACACAAATTAAGATATTTATGATGAAATCCGATGGCTCAGTGAGGCCTTTATTGACAATTAATACTTTCAATGCCCAGAAAGCCACTAAAGATCTATTTAAAACTGTGAGTACAGTGGTTCAACCTTAATATAATAAAGCGACGAGAATTTGTGGGCAAAAAAACAAAATACAAAATAATGACTTTTCAACAATATCTAGTGATGGCCGATTTCAAAACACTGCTTCGAAGTTTTACGAATCTTTTGTTTCGAATCAGAGGTTCGGATCGCCAAAGTCACATGATTTCAGTAAACAAGGCTTTGTTACGACATAAATGTTTCGCAATTTCAATAGATCACGTGACTTTGGCAGTTTGATGCGCAAACCGAACCACTGATTCGAAACAAAAGATTCGTAAAGCTTACGGGTGTGGAACGACATCAGGGTGAGTAATTAATGACAGAAATTTCATTTTTGGGTGAACTAACCTTTTTTTTTTTTATTTAAAAAACAAAACAAAAACAAAGTTAGGTTGAAATGGACATATCCAGCGACTGGGTTAAATTTTTGCCCAATGTGCTGGGCAGGTTTATTTAACCCAACTATTGTTTAAAAATTACTATATGGCTGGCTTAAAATGAACTCAAATACATTAAAATGAATGACATACATCAATTTTTAAACAACAGTTTAGTTTACTATCACTACCCAGCAAGTTGGGCAACCACTGCCAACCCCAACCACTGTTTTTAACCCAGCATTTTTATTTTTTTTTGTATGTGCATGCTGATGAATACGTTTGTACAAATTGTGTTTAATCGGTGCAAGCAAACATTCTGGTCCAGAGATGTCTTGACACACAAGAATCCTGCATCAGTTTTTAGTGGACATATCCCAGCTGAAAATACGAGCATTGCCAGTCAGCAGCATATATGTTTGTATTTTGGATGTTGGTGTGCTGGTTTCCCCATCCAGCTTCATAACTAGCATAACCAGGAAGCCTCCCTGGGTCAAGCAGCTTCCGGTAGACATGGTGTAGGAGTTATTAGTTCATGAATTGGACTACATTAGTCAGTTTCGCTGCAGGTACAATACTGTAGTGTTGTGGCACCATTGACTAATATATGCAGGAAATTGTAAGCATGGTAATAAATGCTAAGCTGTTTTTTCCAGCAGAGATGATCAGTCTTATGTCCTTCTCTTTTTAAAAAATACAGACATAAATAGTCTAGTCCAACAAATAATACATTCTGCATAAAAGAGATCTTTTTTTACTGCCAAAAAACGATTACATTTTAACTGCACTAATGCTGTCAACACATTTTCTTCAAAGACTAACACAAAGGTCAAGTACGTAAAATAGGCAATTCTTGCTTTAAACAAGGTCATTCAAGCACATTTAGTATTTGGCAGATTTCCGTCAGCAGAAAGTGTGCTGAGCCGTCAAACTGATGTAAATCACTTTTCTGCTTAACTCTGGACAATTTTCTCATTTTAATAAGCCGTTGGGATAGACAGAAGTCAAAACTCACTATGATAGGCTCACAGCAACTGACATCTTTGATAAAGAATCAACAGATCTCTGCACTATCCAGTTAATGTCTAAAGCGAAGAATGGGGACCAACTGCGATGGGCCAAGGACGGGAACAAAAACTGCTCACAAAAATTCTCTCAAGACTTTGTAAAATAAGGGAAATGCAAATGAACTTAAATGCAAGAGCAGCTGAATTCTCACTGCAGGAGCTGGTTGTCACAACCAATGCCTTTTATTTCACCTCTTCAGAAACTTTAACTGTGATGTTGTCTCTGTAGTGATAGTCAAATGTCATTGTGTACATTGAGCTTATTAACAAAGGTCATGTGGAGATTTGAGACAGGCAGGATGGCATTTCTCGTTTGACTTGATGAGTATGATGACACATTTGTGAATTGAAATGTTAAACAGGACAAGCCCCTGCTTAAGGTTCAACAGACCTACAGTATGCAGGACAACAAGTTCATGTGGACAACAACAAGTCAGACCACATCAGAAAGGTCAAATGAATCTTAAACACAGTCACATATTCTTGAGGTGCCAGGAAAATGTTTAAAAGTACTAGTGGGATTGTGTTAATAACCAACATAGAGCTAAAAGTATGATTCTAATTTATTATACAACAAAATTATAAAATTATTACACAGGATGTGTGATGTGTCCTCAACTTTGGGAACTTTTAAGCCTCAGTGCTTGATTTTTACAAAATTTACTCTAGAGTTTAAAAGTTTGCGGTCAGGAATTTCTATTTATTTATTTATTTTATTTTTTTGAAAAAAATAAAGTATTATATTTTCCTAAATTGATTGAAAGTTACAGTAAAGACATTTATAATGTTACAAAACTTTCATATGTAAAATAAATGCTTTTGAACAATTTGAAGAGAATTTCAAAAATTTCAACTGTTTTCAATATTGATAAAAAATTGTGAGTGATTCCTGAAGGATCATGTGACACTGAAGACTGGAGTAATGATGCTGAAAATTCAGCTTTGACATCGCAGGAACAAATGACATTTTAAAATATATTAAAATAGAAAACTGTTAAATTGTAATATTTTACAGTATTACTGTTTACTGTATTTTGATCAAATTGGTGAGAATTGGTGAGAATTCTTTCAAAAATATTAAAATAAAATCTTACCCTACACTTTTGAACAGTAGTGAAATAAATATATAAGTAAATGAGATTTTGACAGTTAAATTATGCAAAAAGAAAAAACAATTTTGTATATTTTAAATACTTTTACCACTTTTTTAAATCACTTTCATTATCACCACATAATGTATTTTTAATTTAATAATTTTAATAATATAGGTAACACTTTATAATAAGGTACATTAGTTAACATGAACTAATAATGAACTGCACTTATACAGCATTTATTAATCTTTGTTAATGTTAATTTCAATATTTACTAATACATTATTAAAATGTTGTTAACATTAGTTAATGCACTGAACTAACATGAACAAACAATGAACAACTGTATTTTCATTAACGTTAACAAAGATTAGTAATCAAATGTATTGCTCATGGTTAGTTGATATTAGTTAATACATTAACAAATGAACCTTATTGTAAAGTATTACCAAAATATATTTAGTTAAAAATTTTGCAAATGCTCTTATTCAAAATGATTCAAGTATCATTAAAGATGTGGTGGAAATGATCATGACTTTCAGAAAAAGACATTAGATGCATAACACTCGGAAAAATGAGGTGCATCATCTTGCTTTCCAAATAAGTGCCCTGTCGAGTTGCATTTCAGAACTCCTTTGTCGAACAAGAAAAAGACAACATACCATTTGAACACCGTATGAATACTTCTGGCATTTCCGTCAGTGTGTCTCATTAAAAGTGACATAAAAGACAGTTTGAAATCCGATTTGAGCAGCCAGAGTGTCCAGACCGAGATGCTTCAGTAAAATCTTTTTAGAATTAGATTTGAAAAAAAAATCCGATTTCATGTATTTTTTTTTGCCATCCAGACTCATCTGGATAAAATCTCTATATGCAAAAGATGTAATTTTGCTGGCAGTCTGAACATGGCCTTACAGGGCCAAGAATGAAAACAACCTCTGTGAGCAGCTCTCAGTAGATATTTTGGTCAGAGGTTGTTAAATCCACTGAAATGCGATAACAACAGGTGGAAATCAATTATGTTAAGAGATGCCAGGTGCCCCACCTCATAAGGGGATTTGGCATTGATCAGGGAGCTCTATGAAAGGCCAGAAGCATAAACCTCAGTACACTGCAGTGTGTCCTTAAAACTTTACATCTCGTCCTCTCCATGACACCAACGTTCTGCCAAGTTCATTTTAATTAACTGTGTACACTGTGAGCTAAATCACTCTTTTTAAACAGTCTTCTAATCAGCGAACCAATGGTCCGAATCATACTTTTCTGCTCTTTTTCATTATTCATTAACCACGACTCCTTCATCCCTCATCTAAGACCAAGACTCAAACAAGGAGGCAGAGTCCAGTGTCGCAAGCTTATTAGCCAAACAAGAAGCGCACAGAAGGAGGTTCCACCTCATTTTGTCAAATTTCACTTGAAAGAGAGAGAGAGAGAGAGAGAGAGAGAGAGAGAGCAATACATGTTCATTACTGGATTCTCAATCAATGTAATTACTTTTTACATTTTTCTAAGGGACAACAGGAAATACTGTAGTGGGAGTGCACCCATAAAACTTTAGAATTTCAACAACAGCCCTACTGCATTGTATAATGTGATGTAATAAAAAAGACTTTTCACTCCCTGCGAAAATTACTTGAAGGTGATCACACTGCCAACTGCCTACTACTGCCTGTGGATGGAATTCACTGTTGTCTTGGTTACTTCTTTTTTTTTTTTCACTTCACTTCACCGAATGTCTAAAAATAATGTCCAGCTCTCAACGAGGAGGACGTCCGCACTGTGTTCTGCAGATGAAGTAAATCATTACATCACCGGCAATAGTTTTGTTTTGAAAAATCTTAAACGCTCTCCTGATAATTTACAGAATAGAACAAGCACAACCGGTGGGGATGTAATGGAAAATTCTCAGTTGTACCAAATATGAGCATTCCAAATGTTAGAAAATGTTCTTTTTGGAGCCCCCGGCGCCGTACAGATGCCGTTTAAACACTTCTTGTGACAAGCTAGGTACTGTAAACAAGCTGTACATAAACATTTTCTCGCTTCCAAAACCTAGAGAGCTGCCTACTGAGGAAACATTTTACAGAATTCTTGATGTGCTCCAAGGCTTATTTCAAAAGGTAGACAAGTTTATTTTGCATTATTTATTATCCTAAAGCAGTATCACATATATGCTTCACAGAGAAGGCAATCCCATAATGCACCGAGAGGAGCTCAGTGAAAAAATCCAAAATGGCTGACTATAGTAAAGAAATGCCACTTATAGTTTATAATTTAGATTGTATCTTATTTTTTTAATTTGAAATATGAAAAACATTCCTAAAAATTTTGTGTGATTAATTATTCATTAGTTTACCAAAGATTTCTGCATACAATGTGTTTTGCCATTAGCTTAGCAACATGCTAACAGCAAACTCAATAGAATGCAATAGTCAGGTTCTGGAAGTAAAAATCCAATTCATCTTATCCATAGGGGATTTGATTTTAACACTAACTTATAAACCTTTAAAAACAGACCTACTGTGTGTTACGAGGTTGCTGTATGCTTTTGTTTAAGCCATCGGACCACATTTTTTCCAACTTGTATTTTAAATAATTCTGTTTAACTGGGAGATTCCTGGTAAGAAACTACATTACCCATGATTCTGCAAAAACAAACTAGAGAATCACTGTTTCTAAACAAAAGATTCATAAAGCTTAGTAGCTTCATGAAGAAGTGTTTTGAAATCGCCAATCACTAGATATTGTTGAATAAAGTCATTAATTTGTTTTTTTGGTGCACAAAAAGTATTCTCGTCACTTCATAACATTAAATTTGAACTACTGTACTCACATGAACTGTTTTAAATAGATCTTTAGTGGCTTTCTGGGCATCTGAAAGTATTAATTGTCTTGCAGGCAATAGAGGCCTCCCTGAGCCATCGGATTTCATCAAAAATATCTTAATTTGTGTTCTGAAGATGAACAAAGGTTTTACGGGTGTAGAACGTCATGAGGGTGAGTAATTAATGACAGAATTTTCATTTTTGGGTTAAATATTTTTATAGATATGTATATTTTACAATAAACATGAATATATTTTTTGTATTAATATCAATTAATAGTTTCATATTTTTCCATTGTTTTTAATTTGATTGTGATTTGCAATGCTTAAGGTCACAGTCTTGTATCTTCACTTTTTATCTGATTTTCACATATTTGTTTTCTGCTTTTAATAGTATGCTTTTAATTTAATTGACCTCATAGCTGGTTGATTTGGTTCATGGCTTAGAACTCTTAAAACATGCACTTAAAAATTCCTATGTAAAAAAAAATTAAAACAAAGTGAAAACAACTGCCAGTCGGGTCTTCTGTGTAGAGATTATTGCAGCCTAGAGCGTTCCAAATCAGTCACTTTTTTGTGGTTCAATGTCAGTTAGGATACTACAGTACATAGGCAAAAGCCCTCTCATGAGGTATTGGGAACAGATCCCGGTGTTTCAGAGTAGTTTTACCGTCACTTTTGCAGAGAACAAATCATTTTGTGTTTGTACTTCTCAATAGTACAGTTTGTTTTGTTGTATTAAATATAACTCTTGTTGAAAGCCATTGTTGTCCTGCTATAATTTCTCTGCGACTACTACAGAGTGTAACAATAGTCACAAGTGACAGAGGAGAGCTGATCATATCTGATTAAGCAACACATTGCTATTAAAATCCTTCCTGTCTGATGACCTATCTGCTATTTTCTGCTTGTAAGCCCTTTGTGAACAGCGAAGAGCAGCCGCAGCAGGTGATGATTCAGCTGACGCACACGCATCAGGATGCCTGGAGTGGCTCAGCTTACCTTTCATACTGATCTCAGATCAGCGCTTTAATTACATTTGGGCGTGTAAGGGGTTGGCTAGTCCAGAGCGTGCTCGAAAAGGCAACTGCTATTAAACGTGGCTCTGTTTGGCGCCAATTACTTCTGTAGTCTAATGCCATTGAGCAGATTTACCGTACAAGCCTCATTCCTTTTGTGGTGACACAGGGATCATGGGTAATGCCTTACAGATTGGTTTGTGTTAAAAGCATCCTGCCCTCCCTATCAAGCTGACATAGCAAGGACATTCCGGTGCGATGCCCCGCTAATGAACTCTTTCCGCATGGTGCTGCACCATGAAGAACACATTAGACATCATCTGCGCCGGCTAGTGGAGTGAAACTCGGCGGGAAAAGCCCTGCTGTAACTGCCTGGTGTTCATTTCCGCTCAGAATGGAGCATTTTGAGATATTCAGTGATAAACGTCTTAGAAGATGACACATATAAGAGAGGGTTTGCATTATGACTCATAGTCCCTTTGGCTTCTTTATCAGTTTAACACCGAGCTTTCTGGAAGCAATCTAGAAAAACGGGAAGATAGTAGGATTGGATCAATACCAAAATTTTGGCTTTTGTACAACACTAGCCTCTGGTATTGATACTAAATCATTATCTTAAAATACAAATAAACAGCCTTGAGTGATTTATATGATATTTTATATGGCAATAATTCAAGATTAATCTACACATTATATTGTAACACACCATTTTTTGCCACTGTTGTAATAGCAATATTTGTTAAAAAAAAAGAAGTTTAGAGTCAGTTTTTTTTATGAAATTAATACTTTTATTCAGCAAGGACACAATTAATTGATCATAAAATGACAGTAAAGGCATTTATACTGTTAGTAAATGCTGTTCTTTTGATCAAAGAATCCATAAAAATATAGATCACGGTTTCTAAAAAATATTTAAAATCACAACAATTTTTTTTACATTGATGATAAGAAATGTTTCTTGAGCAGCAAATCGGCATATTAGAATGACTTCTGAAGGATCATGTGACACTGAAAACTGCCTTGAGGGTACTGAAAATTTAGCTATACTTCAAAATATATTAAAAAAAGAAAACAATTATTTTAAATTGTAATAATATTTCACAATATTACTATTTTACTGTATTTTTGATCAAATAAATGCAGCCTTGGTGCATGTCTTTCAAAAACATTACAATTTTTATAGACTTAAGTATTAACTTCTTTAATACTTGAGCTTTGATATAATAAATACATTTGGTAATTCATCTCATGATTTCGCTGGAATGCAGTACATTGTCTTCTGGGTCAAGTACTGAAATTTGCAAAATAATGTAGTACTGTAGTAAATTTCGGAATATAGTACATTTCTCGTATACTGCAAAACCCCATGTTTTGCTTTATATTTCAGCTTCCTGTAACTGCTTTTCGGTTACACCATTCTACACACAGTTTAAAAATTTCTTCCAGTCAGCGCTACACTCCATCTTTGTGATCTTCAATTCAATTATATGTGTTTTTCCATAATAAATGATAAACAAAAATGATCTACTGCATCTACTACAGCCATCTAATTCTGACTTATTGCAGTGGAAACTGAACTTAAAATAGAAGGATTACCGCAGGCACGCCACTCATTGCCTCATTTGCTTAAGACGTCTTAAAGGGTGGCGTCAGATGAAGTTGAGTGACTTGCATTCGTGAGAAGGAAGTCTGTCACTCGGAGTTCAGTGAGGTGAAGAAAGACATCTGAGGTACCCAACCACCAAACACAGGCACCATTTCATTAAACGAAAACTTTTTTTTGCTGAAAACATGACTGTGCGGATTATTTTTTCCCTAGAAGTTGTTGAGGGCCAGGCAGGGAGCAGACTCACTAGGACAGCCGATTTACCTGAAACAGCTAACACAGCATACAGGCATCACCCGCAATCGTTTCATCCCGCATATTTCTTTGTGAACGTTTGACAACGTGACACCGTGCGATATTCAGCAGCGTGTCAGTTCTCCTTGGAGAGTCTTGGGCTTGTCACCACATTACTTCAGAGGGCAGTGCTGCAGTGCTTTGTGGGATAGAGGAGATAGGTGTGTGGGTGGAAAGAGGACAGGTAGGAGACATGACAGAGAGATGCATGGCAAGAATAACCTCAAGTAGGCAGATTTAGAAATAGAGAAGAGGCAAAGGTGCCAGGAATTCATCTTTAGAACTCACACAGAAAAACAGGTAATATGAAGATGATAGATACCATCAATATTTGAAAATTATATTGTGAGTATGTCACGCCCCTCTGACTTAAATACAGGCTGTATAACACTGAAGCGTTAGAACAGAGGTTCTCAAGTGGTTTTGCTTCAGGAGCAAGATTTGGACATTAAGTGGCAACTCAACACAGAGCCAAGACTATTTTTGGTGCCAAAGTTAAAGCAACTTAGGAATGCATCAATGCATACCAATGAGCCAGTATTTTGTTTTAAAGATATGGCCTATAACAGATAAATGGATGATATTGGAATTCTGTCTCACTTTAGATTAGGGCCTATTAACCATGACTTTTGTTCAATAAACTCTTAATTGCTGCTTATTAATAGTTAGTAAAGTAGTTGTTAAGTTTAAGTATTGGGTAGGATTAAGGAATGTATAATATGGTCAGATTAAGGCATAAGTACTAATAAACAGCCAATAGCATAGTAATATGCATGCCTAAACTAAAGTGTTACCCAAAATTCTGAATTAATTCTGAAAAAGAAGCATTCAAAATTAAATATCCAATATCCACCAATACATAGTTTTAAAAGTATAATAATAAAAAAACAAAAAACTTAGTAACACTTTACAGAAAGGTTTCATTAGTTAACTACTTTAGTCAACATGAATTAATAATGAACAATACTTATACAGCATTTATTAATCCAAATGAATGTTTGAACGGCGGTATTTTTTATTAACTAACATTAGCAAAGATGAATAAATACTGTAATAAATATTTTGTTCATTGTTATTTCATATTTAATACATTAACTAATGAAACCTTACTGTAAAGTGTTACCAAAAACTTTAATATCAGTCATTTTTAAGATTAAAAACAAACAAACAAAAAACACGATCAATAAACAAAATGGCATAGATAAAAGTCATTTTGCTCTAAAATGTTTTTTGAGAAAAAGAACAATTTTGCTCAGTCAGCAGAAGGTTTCTGGTCCGCATGGCTTCCTCATGGCAGGCTTAGATCTGAGTCAATCAGGCACAGGGATCAAAACCATGACCTTCAAATCCAAAGGTGCTTAAACTTACCCGGCATGGTCTGGGAGGCTTTTAACTTCCCATAATACATCACCGCTGACTACAGTCAGGACAAATCTTGAATCACATCCATACAACACTGCCCAGCAATTTTTTATCCCAAGTAGAGAGGAAAGATAGCAATCTACCATCTATTGCGACCAATTACCTTATTACAGGAATCTCTCAGGGGGTTAAACATGGGTTTACAGGGATTTAACATGTCTTGAAAGCAACCCAACAGACTGACCAACGGAGTTAACCAACCAAGTGTCACTGTGGTCTGAACATTTCTCTTTGAAAGTACTCCTCCGCTTTTAGTTTGATATTCTCTTTTTTCCATTTTTGTTCATAAACTTCAAATTGTGTCTTGCAGCGCTCTGTTGCTTTGTAGTGAATGTCGTTCCCATCAATATTTCAGCCTAAAGTGCTCAGATGCTTTCAATGGAACATACAAATGCTGACAGATCCACACTGAAGGCTTCGCTGGACTAAACAAATAGCGACAGGAATGAAACACAGCAAGCTCTTATGATACTCTCTATCACTGTTCTTTGGCCTACTGGTTTAAATAAAAATTAAAGTACAGGATAAAATATCAAATACAAGAATGTAGGGCTGCAACACCTAATCGTTCAAAAAAAATCAATAATAATTGATAATGAAAATACTTGAAAGTGAATTGCATTATCGATTTATCGCGTCTGCACACTAGGCGTGAAAACATCCCCTAGCCATGTCATTTTACAGCAGTGAGTGAATAAAGCATTTCTATGGACAAACACATCTGGAAAACAGTGCAGGACACAAAATGAGGTGCAGCAAGAAAAGTGCACAATCCGAGATGTCCTAAACAATTCGTCATATTAGGGGCTTAAAACAAAAACCTATTGTTCAACACAGCTTGCTGTCATGTGCTTGATGTGCAATATTTATTGTTAGACATTAAATCTAAGTTTAAACTTCTACATGCAATAGAATGTATTATTTTTAAACTTTTTTAAAATTATGGGGTTTGTTTTTACGATTAATCGGAAAGATACTAATCAGATTAATTGAGTACCGAAATAATCGAGCATCAAAATATGAAGGATGCATTATGGTTCTGCAAGGCACCAGCCTCCTTTGACTTGTTTTGAAAAATATTTTATTTATATAAGTTTTTATATATTATTTATATAAGTTAATATAAAGCATTGTTTAATGACAATAAAGAAACTATTTCAAAAAAACACAAAACAAGCACACAACTATAAGCAAGCAATATGCTTCTTGTGTCTTTATTGACACTCTCTTTGACAGAATGGCTTTTACACGTTGGCCACAAACAACCACAAGGCTTTTCTTGCACTCCAAACCATTTAGAAACCCCTATAGTTATTGTGGCTCTGTCTAAAAACCCTATGACCTTACTTGATGTCTACTTCCTAAATAGGCAGCTGTCCACATATACATTAAACTAACCTAAATGGAACATTAGTACCTGATTTGAGACACTTTTCATAGGCGCCAACTTCATTAGCAGGCACTCTGGCAAACAATGTCCGTGCAGAGAGATAATGCACAGAGCTAATTTTCACATTAGCATGAATCTATCAAAGTTACAAAATCAATACACCAAAAAGTAAATAAATATGCAGAGCACATGAACACTGGATGAAATCTGTGATCTTTACAAACTGGGCCTATTTCCTAATCACTTTTGAGCATGAGTAATGTATGTTTCCCTTAGCTCCATCCAAATGTGTAAATATTTAGCTTAGCTTGTCAGATAGGCTAACCTAAAATGTAAAATTCTGTCTCACAGATCACATTTAGATAAACTGTAAATGTGAAAATGTGCAGAATCAATCACTTTGTTGTTACTTATTTTAAAAGATCGTCAGGGAATGTTCTCAGAGCTTTAGCTAACATTCTGGCAAGGTTCTCTCAAAGTTACGAACCAACGTTCTTCTAGTAATGTTAATAGAATGTCTGTTCAAAGTAATCTCTTTTAATAATGTTCTCAAAACATTAGCACAAAAATGTTATTTATACATTGTTCATTAAGCTTTTTTTCCAGAAATAGTTTATGGTTGGAAATTCGTCTGTTTTTAAATATTACAAAAATGCTGAGTTAAAAACAACCCAAGTTGGGTTGAAAATGGACAAACCCAGCGGTTGGGTTAAAACATTAAAACTGTGTTTGTCCATTTTCAACCCAAAATGTTTTGCTTTTAACCCAGCATTTTAGAGTATACTGTTTGTTTTGGAATGTTCAGAGAACATTCAAAGGTAACATTCCATTATGTTTCAAAAATTATAAAAAGGAATGTTCCTTTAACGTTTACATAACTGAGAAAAAAAAAAACATTTGTTATTGAACATTTTTGTTAGCTGGAAATGTACACTCAAAATGACATACAATTAGCTGCCTCCAGTTTGAGACAAAAAAACACATATCTAAAAATGTTGTCTATGTAGGCAGCTCACTATGTGTTAGGATTGTGCCTTTATCTTCTTTTAAATCCTTATAAGGTCAAGACTCCATGTTCCCTCTGTAGCTCATCCTTAGGACACATGGAATAAAAGGCCAACTCAGGCAACATGCAGTCTCACGGTAATTCAGTCTCATTAGGGTTTCGTTTGGGACACGGACAAGCCAAGTCTCACAGATTTCATTAGATGCATGAAATCCAGTAATTGATTAACTGCCCCCATCAACTCATGATCTCTGTGACAGACAGAGAGACAGACCAGACCAGGATAAACAATGTGGGACATTGACCCGACAGTACAGCAGAATTATTTGCATTAAGAGTTGGTAATACCGCAAGAGAGGATTATGGGGTCTCCACCCACAAAAGCAGCTGGGACCCCAGCTCAAAATAGCCCTATTAATTGTTTCTCATAGGGACTTCAACATTTACGGGGGCTATTCTGTGATTTTATTGCTGTCCGAATCCAGAATGTCAGTGTTTTCCTCCCACCACCCCAGCCAAATTACCTACTGTTTTTTGACAAACACCAAGCATGTCTGGTAATTTAGTCATTTTAATTCAAAATTCACTGTTTAAATCCTTTTTGACCACTGCGGAACACCGTACAACTGTTGTGCACTGTTCTTTTATGCCAGAAATCATTAGAATATTAAGTAAAGTTTATGTTCAAATGAAGATATTTTGTAAATTTCCTACTGTAAATATATCAAAAAGGTATTTTTTGTGAGTGGATATGCATTGCTAAGGACTTAATTTGGACAATTTTACAGTCGATTTTCTCAGTATTTTGATTTTTTTTGTTTACAGTCTCAGATTCCAGAATTTAAAATAGTTGTATCTCAGCCAAATATTGTCAATGGAAAGCTTATTTATTCAGCTTTGATGATATATAAATCACAGTTTCAAAAAACTGACCCTTTTGACTGGTTTTGTGGTCCAGCGTCATATATATATATATATATATTAAAAAAGCAAGCAGCTTTATGTTCATGTGCCTCATGTACATAAGAGGCTGCATTAACTTATTTCCTCTAATTTTAATATTTTTAAAATGACATCCATCATTTTGAGATAAAACGCAAGACAGAAAACCATTTCAACTATAGCATGTCTATCTTCCTATTTTTAAACAGGAGACTTAAACAATTACATAATAAATAGGATATTATTTTTCAATTATTATATTAAATATGAATTTATTCATATTATTCCAAGCGTATGGAATATGCAAATATATGGTGCCATGCAAATGTATTTTTACAGACATTCATGTGAGAAATAATTACCATCTGAATGATTCTAAAGTTTTCAAAAAATATTTTAATGTTTTTTTTTTTAAACTTAAAGAAGTCTCTTTTTAGGACAGTAAAAATGCTAAATATTATTACAATTTAAAATAATTATTAAAATAAAGCTGAATTTTCCGCATCATTACTCCAGTCTTCAGTGTCACATGATACTTCAGAAATCATTCTAATATGCTGATTTGGTGTTCAAGAAACATTTACTATAAATATTATCAAAGTTGAATGCAATTCATATTCATGCTGCTTAATATTTTTGTGTGAACCATGCAACATTTTCCCCCCATGATTGAACAGAAATGTCAAAAGAACAGCATTTATTTGAAATAGAAACTTTTTGTAATATTATAAATTTAAAAAAAAATCTTACTAACCCCGAAAGTTTGAACAGTATGATTGAAATCCTGCATTAATAATAGTATTTATTCACCAATCAGTCTTCATTTAAATATATATATAAAACACAATAAGTCTAAAGATGAAAATGATCTTTCTTCTTTAAAGTAACATATCAGTGCATTGCAAATGTGAAATGATCTTCTTTAGTCTGATTTAGCAACTAATAGCTTTCTGAGTGACAAGAAGAAAGTGTATATCAAGGTCATTTTCAGAACATGCCAACTGTTCAGGCTGGTTTGCAGCCCAGATTGAAAGAAAAGGCCATTTCAAACTGACTCACAATAATGTGAATAAATAAATACTGAAATAATGACTATCACAGAATATGAGAGATTGTTTTTCACTTCCACATTTTTAAAGCCCACTATAATCTGTATTATCCCACAGTACATTTACAATATACAGCAGATAAATATATGGGAATCAAACTTCTGAATTAATCTCGGACAAAGATTTAAACTGTTGTACTTAGAAAATCCATTGGTATATATATATATATATATATATATATATATATATATATATATATATATATATATATATATATATATATATATATATATATATATATATATATATATATAAACCCTGAATGAAGATGTTGTGCTTTATAAAACTGGGAAACATTGCATTACTTTGTTATCCGGCAGTTTAATTCATTGCAGAGAGGATAATATGATACAGTTACATAGATAATGAAAAGCTGTAATTCTTGTCAAAGCAATAGCCTTTTTGCCATTGGTTGGTTTGGGGATCTATTTGAGCCCTATATGGTCTTTGCTGATCCAGCCTGCTTTATCACAATATCAAACAAATAAGGAAGGCAATATTCCAGCAGTCACTGAATTTAGACAAATAGCCTACTACGGTGCCAAATCCTGTGTGGAAAAATAGCACCTGCAGCTCTGAGAGTGCGTGGGAGGAGACTTACCAAGACAAACAGGAAGGACAGAGAAAGAGCAGTCAAGTTTACCTTAGCTCATCAAACGTCCCCAACACACAGATACTGCATCGTACTATTTACTTGACATTTGCAATGACCCTCAGGCACTGAAAATGAATTATAAGGTTGGTTAAACAGGGGTTATGGTGTTCTGACCATGATGGGGCACTGGGAATGACTCCGTCAGGTCCAAGACCAAGACCCTGGACTTTAAGCTCATTAAGAGCCAAACGCATCATGGACCGGATCAGGGCATAGGTCTCTGAGGGCAGAGCAGGAGTGAAGACCCAGGAGAGTAACAGCGCTGTCTAAAGACACACACTAAATAAACTGTGTGGACACATAATTGGCATTGACCCACAGTGGCTTGTGCCACTTGATGTAACACTCTAAAAGGTTGTTAACACTTTGTACTAGGGCTGCATGATATTGCTATTGGGATATGGCTTAGAGCGACTGTTGAATCGTGCAGACTGTTATTTAATTAAGTAAATATATGCGCTACATTCATTTGCCGGCAACTCATCAAAATACAAGCTAGATGATTTAACGTTCAAAAATTAAGATATTAAGAAGTAAATGTTTGTATTCTCATAACTTAAACCCTGTTCACTTTATGGTTACTGAAATAGGTTTGTGTTAATTCCTATAAAGAACAAACTAAGTGTGATCTCCCAAATAAAAAAAAGAAGAAGATGGTTTTGGTTTACATTCAAAAAAGTCTTCAGGAGTATTTTCCAGCTTTTCCATTTATTTTTAGGGCAGAACCCAAGAGGACAGAACTCAAGCACACAACAGTTGGAGACTATTTAAGAGGTCTATATTAACAAGAATCATAAAAACTGGCTAAAACAAGCCTAGACAACATCCAATGTGGCTGAAAAATGGGGTAGGACTAAACTAGAACAAAAACAGGGAAGGAAACAGGCAGGGGCAGGAAAGAATAGTCTAGATAAACTGACCAACTAGACTAAGAGTGTTTATACGACAATGATGTACTAAAAGCGGAAACATTTTTCGAGTACAGACATCAACGTTATCCAAACGTTCTCCAAAAATTATTAAAAACACTGTATTATGCATGCCAGGCCAGTAGTTGGCGATGTGACTTTGTAAAGAAAAACTATGTGCCTATAGACTGAACATGTAATACGCATACACATGACGTCAACGTTTTCACAAATTCACTTTTTCAAAAACTTGCACTTTGAAAGTTTGCGTTTTCAGGCCCCCACAATGCCGCTGTTGTGTAAATGAATCGTTGAATGTTTGATGATCACGTTAGCTTAATTGCGCATAAACAACTTCTATCCACTCCTTCTGGTTTATGCATATTTTCTTCTTCATTTGCTTTCGGATTCGGAAATGTACTATTTCAGAAGATCTGTAACAGCGCCCCCTATAGTATAACAGTGAAAACATGGGAACATGGGTGCCAAAAAAATCAAGAACATGTAAGTATGTCTGCGTAACATCATCTGTTCTCCTTCTCTCATGCACTTGTTCGGACTTTCACAGAGATGAATATAAGAAGTGAAAACATGGACTACACTGTTAAAAATAATAATAATAATCTCAATAAGAAAAGAATGTAAAATGCTAAAAATCCAGTGTTACTTCAATGAAAACTTTTTATACTGATATAATTAGTGATTTTACTGTAAAAGTTTTCCCTTTTTTTTTTAGAAGCAAATGAATTACTAAAAAATTAGGTGATTTTTATGTTATTTTTAAATTTATTTAACAAGATGTGATTTCACTGAAACATTGTAGAAAAAATATTAAAAACATATTTACATATAATTTAAAGTAAGGCAAATAAATTATAATTAATGGTAAATGTGTAACACGATAATGCATACCATTTTAAGGTCAAATTTTGTAAACACTGTTATATGAGCAAATCAATTAAAATGAACTTAAAATATTTTTAAAAATAAATTATTTATTGTAAAATATACAGTGTAATAAAATTTTCAATTTATGCTAAAGTTATGCTTACCAAAGTTGCCAGTTTTGTTAGCTTAGAAACCGAGTCTTATGCTAGCATAAAATGAAACTAGTACTATTAAAAATAATAAATAAACACCCTGCCCTAAATAAATAAGGTATAAACAAGGATGAAAGTCCAATTGCAGTCACATTCGCCCTCTTCCATTTTGTTTTAGGCACATTATTGGTCTAAATGATCGTCTTTTTATTCCAAGCTGGTGAGTGGAATTGTGCTCAGTCATTAGTTTAAGATAGCAGTCAGACTCACACCCGTACACCAAACCCTTCCAGATCTCCATGGCAACACTGCAAACATGGGCTTTCTTCACAGAGAGGGGTGAAAAAAAATGTAGTTAATTATTATTCCTACTTTTCCTACCCTCTCACTTCCGTTTCAGCTGTTACGACTATTTTTTTTTGCCAGCAAGGACAGAAACAACCAGAGGGGCAGTTGCTGACATCTAATGTGATGTTTTACCGAGTCAATTAGTTCATCAATCATCTGCACCACTCCCACTGAGAGTGTTTGTGAAGGATGTAGTCCCGACACGCCTTCTGCCCCGTGACAATGACCAGCAGCAGGTGGCCCATCATGGCAGGGACACCTGGAGGAACACATACAGCATTGCAAACATGACTACCGGCCAAATATAGAAGTGTTGCATTAGGTGCCAATGCCACCATGTCTTCTCATCCCTGAAAGATAACAGGACACACAAGATTTCACGTCTTCCCACACCTCGAGAAAGATACAGCTCAGGGCGGATTAACAGACTGACAGTTGTGATGTGTTAGAACATTGAAAAGAAAGAAGGACAAAAGTTTGCCTGACCGGATCTCGTTCGACGTGTTTTGACAATGTTCATACGCTCGATGTTGTACTAAAGGCCAATTCACACTGTATTGACAGACACCGTCCAATGCGGACAATCACAGTACATCACTTCTCAGACATTCCACAACCCGACAAACTGTGATTTAACATGTCGACAAAAACAAGCATTGACCAACGGCAACAGATGCTGACAGATCCAACAAAACTCAACGACAAAACTCCAGGTCCAACAAAACCGTTGGTCGGTGTCCGTTGGTGCAACGTGAATTGACCTTAACGGGTATGACTTTCAAATTGTCCCATTTAAACAACAACTTACAGAAGGAAACTGAATAACATGAATATAAATAAATAACATAAAATCAAGCTTTTCTGGTCTTTTCTATAACAATAGCAACAGTAAATACAAATAAAAGTCTTAACACCGGAATGTTTTTCTCGCACTTGTCTCATGTCTTTTGAGGTTTTGTGCATGACGCAATATTCAAAAACATAGCACTCAAGTTAAAAGAAGTTTTTTTTTTTAAACATCTCTAAATTTGTTAATTGCATTCCAATCCTATTTTGCCCTGCATCTTTCTTTTTTAAGTTCAAAAACGCTTTCTGTGTGAACGGCCACTAAAGCCAGGGACACACCAAGCCAACGGTCAGACATCAGGCAATGTTCGGCCCTTTTTAAGCATTGGCCTACTTTGTTTTTTTGTTGTGTTCCACCCTTCTAATTTTTTTAGTCTTCTTACTTGAGCATTCCACTGTGCCAATATTTTAAGCAACATGAGAGGAGTGGAATAAAAAATGTGGTCAGCATGATTGATATTCAAAACGGTAAGCAAGCGCTACTTTGTTTATGGTCTGTATACCTGCAGTCTTAGTTTCGCTTTTTCGACTGTATCTGCTTTAATAGACATTTCTGTCATGACAACATGACAAGAGTGTTTGGCGTGGTAATGGGTATGACAAAGTTCATATGTTTGGTCTTGGCGGAATAGATCTGCTACACTTTTGCTGCTTTTATTGCTGCTGCTGCAGAGCAAGTACAGGACTTGCTACTACCAGTACATACACGACATGCTGCTGCTGTACAATATAGCATACATGAATTACCCATAGCAGACCTATAAAGGTGGAGCTGGGGAAGGTGGAGGGTTTCTGAAGGCACGCTGCACTGCTAAGCAAATGCTACTCATGTATTTGAAGATTGAGCATGTGGGCTCATTGGCTATTGATACAGCAGGAACCAATCATCTGTGTCCTACAGATAATGATGTCATTACTAGCAGTTGGACCTATTAGGCTGCGCATCTAGAGTTTCATGACAGAACTTTGTATTTATCTCCTTTACACATGCGCAGAACACGTGTGCTAGTTGACAATTGCCTGTAGTCCTTTCGGTGTGTTGAAGCACAGATTTTTTCCCCAACGCAAGGTGTCACAGTCAGCTTTCATCAGCGCTAGTTATTTGGCATCGGTTTGGTGTGTGTTCCTACCCTATGTCTTACCACGATTGACACAAACACAAATAAATGATTAATTTAAATTAAATGACTGAATCCAATTTAAGCAAAAGTTCAGACTATAATCAGATCAACAACTGCACTGCAAGTGTGATATTTAAAAAAGTTCAAAAAACAAAGCTAAAATAAGAAACGTGCATTTTAGCATTTTTTCCAGTGCCAATTGATATAATTGCAAATAAAGTCAAAAAGTGAATTAGCTATTGCAAGACTTTGAGCAACAACACAGTAGTAATGTTTTCTTCCTGAATTGATCTGCGTTTTTGAAGAAATCGCTTGACTGAATGATCCAATTACCCACTAAAGTGGACAGTTTGTTTCATCCGAAACGAATCATTGTTTTTGAACGAATCAATGAATGACTCCATGACTCACTCATAAAGACAGTCACTTCTTGCTATCTACTGGTAATTCAATGTAACCAGCAGAAAGATTCTCTGAAAAATCCCCACCACTTGACTGTAATACACAATCTGGTATCGGAACTAACTTATATTTCTGTTTATAAATAAAATATGCATAAACATAACCACATTTGCCACTTTAAAAATGGACCAACAAGTGTATTCTGTTGTGAACTTAACCTGTGTCTCTCTTGAGGATGGAGATGTTGTAGAGTAAGTCAGGTCAAAGTATTCTTTCACAACAACCGCAGACGTTCTCAAAAAGGCTGTCAAACCTTCTCTATTTTTTAAAGCACTTTTACAGCACTAGTTTTTTATGGCAGGACTCTCAACAGAGATCAAAATTCTCCACTGAGGGATTCTGTGAATTCAAAACCAGGTCTCTTTGGGGTTTTGATAGAACTACTAGACCATCACCTCATTTAGAAGAACCAGATATTTTCATTCAGAGCTTCTCTCTCTCAAATACTTCAAAACGCAAATCCAGACTTTTTTTTGTCAACTTTTCCAGTTTTTAAAAGTCTTCCTCCCTCTTAAACATGACTTTCATCTATGTTTTTATAGATGTGAGTTCTGCACACAGCGTCACAGTTATTTTTGGCATCCAAATCATCAAATTACCATCTTTCATCAACATTAGACATAAATGCTGTGTTTCACCCCATGCTTGTCTCTGTGTTGTCTTCAGCCACAGCATCACATAAAATTAAGCCATGCTATGCAATGCCTTAGCATCTCATGGGGATGTTATGACCCCCGGCCAACATTTCTGATGTCTCCCACCAGCAAGTTCTCTTGCCGGGCCATTAAAACAAAGCACTAAGCGTGAAGCATATTTGTCTTGAGCTTGGTGTGAAAAGTCTTGTTTCTTGTTTTTTACACTTCCATGCATTTGTAATTACCGGGGCCATTGATTTCTGGGTTATGTGTGAAATAATTAAAACTGCAAATCAGAAATGCCAAGGATTTCATTGGTGCAGATCAATGAATGAAGTCAACAGGAAGAGGCAAGTGCTAGCTTTTCTTACCCAGTGACATTTCCTCTCTTTCTCCTGCTCTTCAGGTAAAATACATTTGCGCTTCTTATTCACCGCCGTGTCCTTAAATACCTGACCAGGGCCAAATGGGATCACTTTAGATGCCTTAAGCTCCTGAGATAACCAAAGCCTCCTGAATCATTTCCCCATGTCATTTATACTGATTTGTTTGTGTCTGGTGTTACTGCTCTATGTTGTGGTTAGCGTTATCCTTGCCCCATTTTATAATTACTCTGCCATTTCCATCACTTGTTGTGCTGGGTTTATTTTACAAAATGAAAAATGGCCACATGGTTGTACAGTCTGCCATTCAGTTTTTTTTGGAAGCAAGTGGATTGTCCATATACTAGATTTGTTTAAAAAAAGATTTGAGATTTTACTTCAACATTTAAAGGGAGGGTTAACCTAAAAATTTTAATTTGAAAATAAAAGTTTAAAAGTCATAATATATTGACTCATTTCTTTATAGTGCCAATACTGTATGACTTTCTTTCTTCTATTGGGAAAAAAAGGAGAATAATGTTTATGCTGCAATGAAATTAAGGGAAAAATGGAGACTGGGGTTTTCACCATAAAGCATCATAATAGTGGTTAATTCAACTTGTGCACTATATTTCGAGTCTTCTGAAAAGATATGACAGATTTGTGTGAAGAACAGACCAAAGTTCACTAAAATATGTGGTCATTCACTGTATGAAAAAAGAAAAAGAGCAGCTTGGACATTCTGTTAAACATCTTTTTTTGTGTTCTACAGAAGAAAGAAAGTCATACGGGTTTCAAATAACACGAGGCTGAGTAAATAATGACAAAATAAAGGTTTACGACTATAATCGAATTAAATGGATATGTGTGCGCCGCATAAATTGGATTACTGTATATCAGTAAGTTAAATGTTAATGTAAATGCTCAAGCATTCAAAAGCATTACGAAGAGCACTACAAAATCTAAGCTTTTTTTTGATCACATTTTAAACAAAGGGCAAAATCTGGAACATCCTCTTCAGTCCTGATGCTCTGCAACCAATATAAAGCCAGAGGAACCGTTGCTACCCATAATCCAGAGAGTTCTTATCTGATTATGAATGCGTAAAGAGGATTTAGGATGTGGCACCTAAATGTTAGCCTATGCTGATTAGGTCTCTATGGAAAGTATTATGTAACTACACTAGTGCAGTTTAGAAGAGGGTGCATTTGCTCTGCAAATGACAGCTGGACCTGAGGGGTCCTCTAATTTAAGGACCACATGCCGCTGAAAGTAAGGTGTTATTATACGTACACAGTCACAGAGCACAAAAGAAAAGTGGTAAATGATATCCGAAGTATTTTTGATAAAAGTATTGATTTCAACAAAACGTCAAAACTACTGTACAGTCCAACTTCTAATTAAAGCTTCCACAAAAGTAGAATGAAGCATCCGAAAAGATCAACATACTGAAAACGTTTGGCTTTTTTTAGAACAAAACACAATTCGCACTGATGAAAGGTGAGTAATAAACGCTAGATCCACCAGCTGCTTTTTTTCACCATTGATAATAGTGAAGAACCATGACTGAGACTTTCTTGGGAACAGACCACAGTTGCCTATTCACACACATGTGAAGATGTGTGTTGAGCAGACTGGTGTTATGATTGTTCATGAAAATATTCAAATAAGAAATGAACTATACTACATTTTTCAGTTCAAAACCAAATAAAAATAAAATAAAAGTGACCACAAATTAAATTAATTTTAGTTTTAGACACATAATTTATTGTAAAGGTTTCAAATTTTGTAACCCACGTTTATCAAACAAGAAAATGCCAATAAAAACAGTAGAAAGTCCTGATAAATGCAATATTTTTATTAAATAATAATTGTACATTAACCTTGGCATCGCAAAAATACTATAAACAAATAAATAAAAAAAAAATAAAAAACTGCAAGTGAACTAAAATACATTTTTATTACTCCAAATCCAACTCATTTTGATACCAAATTTATTGTAAAGGTTTCAAATTTTCTAACCAATATTCATTATACATTCATTAAACTTGAAAATGCCACTAAACATCACAAAAAAGATCACTAGAAAGCTCTGAGAAATATATGTTGCTATTTCAATTATCATTTAACATTCTAACTTTGGCAACACAAAAATACTGTACTTAAACTAAAAACAAAATCTCATTGCTCTTGGGTGGAAACGTTGTATTTCCAAATTTAGTCATTAGTAATGGTCACCCTTTACTTCCATAAGTTTTGCAAAAATTTAATAAATGAAAAGTATAAAAAGAGTTTGTGACTAAACTTCGATCTCCAAACTGTTGGTAAAATCGTGTTGCTAATGAAGTGCCACATGCAGTTTGGACCATCTCTGCTTCTTTGCATTGCTAGGGTAAATAAAGAACTGGTTCTTTGAATAAGTACAGTGTTTTCTTTCCTCTGGAAACACTATATAGGCTAATGTTTTATGTATTTGAGAAGTGGAGAAGAGTGTCTTTGTCTAGCATTTGTTGTCGAGTCAGAACTGTCTTAAATACCCTGTGCGAAGCACTTCATCTTTTATAACATTATAATATTTTGGCCAAATGACACAAAAAAACTGAGCACCCACATAGCTAAAATAAACTTTATAACCTGTAAGTTGATCAAAACGTAATGCGATGCATTTACCTCCTCAGATGCCGCCGTTCTAATGACGGACAAAAACACGACATTGACTGGTCTAAAACCTTGTAACTCCATTTTAGCTTGATTTTGGTAAATTGTTAATAATATGATGCCACGTGCAAATGTCTGACCATATATAAAGCCACAACATCAGCTTTGACAACATGGTATTTAATTGACCCTTCGCAGACAGTTTGATTGACGGGCCATCTAACCAATCATAACCCCAAATCCACCATTTTGTCCAACAAAGCAGTCAGGGGAGTTAGTAAATTAACATTGGTGAACTTGAACTTGAAAAATTGTGTGAACTCACGTCTTTCTGCACTTGAAACAGCATTCCTTCTGATGTTCATTCATGTTTATTTGATGCTATAAATTAACTAGTATGAAGAGATGGTTGGTTCACTAGCCGATTGAAGGAGCTACAGCAATCTGTCACGACACATTAAAGAGCCACTATATTGTTTAAACTTCTTTTAAAAAATGCAATATTTTAAATATGAAACTGTTTCATATTAAAAGTAACCTGCTCCGTCTTGTCTGTCGACGCGTTGTCAGTGTCCTCTTTGCCCCGCAATGTATTGTTCACTTCGTGAAAACATGATGTGTGGCGTGAGAGCGCATGGCTTGTCAGACATAGCAACAGTAACTAAAGAAAAAAAACTAAAGTGAAAACTTACAAAAATTAAAAAGTATAAGGAAAAAGCAAAAATCATTTAAAAATAAAAATTACATTTACATTTCAAATCTGTAATAATCCTAAAGCAGACCCATCAAATCTAAAATCCATTCCCACTCCATCAAGATGAATCCTCCTCTACATTTAAGGTGTGGCAAATATACTGTTGCTTTGAAGACCTGACATTAAGTGGGCCTGTACCCCTCTTTTAAATCAGTCTGCGACTGCGAGCTCCAGTGTGGTGGAGATTTGTGGCATATTTTAGCCCCATAATTCTGTTTGAAACGTGGGCATAAATACAAGGCGAGAAGTGCATTATACACGAATATGTAAAAACGACACTTCTAGCATGAATCCTCAGTAAGGTTATTAACTTAAGTTTTGACTGAGCTCTACAATTCTGCGACAGTCACTTAAACCTACAGGGCACAGCTGTTACTCTGCAATAACAAAGATGCACTGGCACTGCGGTGTGCGAGACATATGTGACTATAAATAAATCACATAATATGAACCAACCAAAAATTGAGTGAGCTTCAAGGCCTCACTGTGCATTTCTATTTATTTTGAAGAATCAAGGCAGTTTTAGGCTGATTATGCAACGTGATTTCATTAGTATTCATATTATCAAGTGGTGAAGTACATGAAGTGTAGTTCTAGCACATTTTTTTTCAGTTTGAGATAGACACTAATACATACAATATCAGTATGGACAGCTTCGCAAAGTACTTTTTATGTATTCTATCACCATGACTCTGTACAAATCTTTACAAATCCTTTGTTTATGCCCATAGATCGAAGAGGCATCATACACTGGCTGATATTTCTAAGGGATATCTGAGTTCTTCTTTGGTTTTGGTTTTGCATGTGTTCTAGTTCTGTTTCCTGGCTTTGTATTTGTTTTCAGTGGTTTCTCGTTGATTTGATTATCATGTGCACCTGGTATTCATTCCATTGATTGGTTTGTTTGTGTATTGTGTATTTTCAGTTCATAATCTGCTCTCGTCATATTATACATGGTTGTTTTGTTCAAGTTTTCAAGTCAAGAGTATTCCTGAGTATATTGATTTGAGTTCCTTGTTAATCAATATCACTACTTTTGTGATTAGATCCTGATTTTCTCATCATTATTGCAACACTCGTTGAGGTATAAATTGGTATCGTTCAATATTGTATTTAATTTTACTCATTACATGCCACATTTTTTCATTTAGATTATCCTTGCCATCATCTAATGCGCACTTAAAGTTAAACATTAATCATTTAAAAACACTGTCAAAGATTACATTTAGCAAATCTCAAAATCAATATCCATTTTTCATACTGTACATTATAATGTAGGGATGCCTAAATTCACTTGTAGCATTTAAAACCATTGATTTTAGATTACAGTGTTGTAATTTTTATTTTATTTATTTATACAAAATATAGTATAGAAGTACCGGTCATGAAAATAATTATTAGCTTAAGGGTATTGGCCAGAATTTTAATATCTTCCTGTCATACAATATAGATTTTATGGAATTCATATATCTATTTAACCATTAAAAAAATGACATTAATTACATTAATGCCATCAAAATTAATTTAGAAGTTTAGGGCGTTTTAGCATACGGTATTTATCATTGTCTATCCAAATAAAAAACTACATGATAATGAAATCTCATAGGAATATGCTGCTGAAAATAAGATTTGCAGGAAATGCCTCAAAAGACAATTAAATGTCAAATTAAATTATTCATAGACACATTCACTAAGATCACCTGAAGCAGTGCACCTGGTAGATATGTGGCCGACCATTACTTTGAATGCTGTATTTAACGTGACTTTGTTTATTTACAGTACCACTCTAATTATAATAAAACGGAAGACATGTGCTCATACCCAATGTTACCCAATGTAGTTTAGTTCCTGGAGGAAAACTCTGCAGATGTGGACAAACATATGGTTTAATGTATGATGCATGACTCTATAACACACACACAAACACTCCACTACAACCATCTCCACCTTGATTTATTGATGCAGTCTAGCATCATCTAAATCCTATATTTAAACTTCAAATGATATCATTATGTCATTATGAAGATGAATTACTTTTATTTGGATTAATGCATCTTGTTTTGTTTTCAACAGTCTTTCTTGGTTTGTCCTGTGAAGGACTTCCTATATCTTTCGTCCTTTGGTACAATCCCCCTGGCGAGTGAAAATGTTGTACCCTCACCTAAGGCTACTGTTGCATTAGCCAGCTGCCTATTTATAGCGTCAAGGTGCAACTCTCCCAAATGATTCTCTCTCCTCTGTGAATGTTACCTCTGTAAGCCAGGACCACAACATTACTTTGAGCTGCATGTGTGCGTTTGTGTGAACGTAAATCTGTCTGAACTGACCAACACATTTATTATTCATGGTGAATGTTTGAACTGATTCATAAGAAGATGCATGCTGAGGTTTCATTTAGATTACCACTGTGTCTCTCTCTCTATCAGTTTCTCAGAATACTCGCTGTACTGGACTCATGCAACTCTACCTTTGATCGAACCCCCTAAACAATGTGTCAATCATCCTCTTTCCATTTTTAACCTGTGTTCACTGCGAAGGAAGTGTGCTAAATGATTGTTCGGTGTTGTAATGTTTGGACGCATTAGAGGAGATTCCTCTGAGGAGATGTAATGAGATCTCTGCATGTGTGCAAGCAGTGTCGCAGTGGTGGGATTCGAGCATGTAATTGTCCTTTACTGACCAGGAAAAGAATGGATCATTTCCTAGAAGAGCAATTTAAAAAAAAAAAAAAAAATTCTGCTCTCTAAATGTTCTGTAGCTTAAAGTCACCATGAAATATATATATATATATATATAATTTATTTATTTTTACAGAATGTTGCAGTGTTTATTTGAAATGATTTATCTGTGCACAGCACTTTTTAAAATTCACATTCTCTCTTTAATCAAAAAACGTTAACCTCCCCTCTCTCTCCAAACGACATCTGTTCTCTAAATTTCCTCCACAACTCACAGCAAACAGTCCATTTTGTTTGCCAAACCCAACTTTCTACTATCCAATCAATACCCAAGGACAAGACTAAGTCTCGCCCAAGCAGCCATACATTTTTTTTTTCTCATTCCAGAAACCAATTCATATATATGTCAAAATCGGAAAGTAAAGACTATCGCAACTTCGGTTTCATGCTGACTTTGTTGAACTGTCAGTCTAGCAATTCTTTCTAGAAAAATAAGTAATTTGATTGACAAAACAAGCCCAAAATAAGCAAGTTCCTAAAAAAAGCTCCTGTCTAGGGAGGGACTATCTGTTTGTCCAACCAATTGCAGACAAGGGGCGTGAGCAACATTAGTTCAACCAGTTTGGAGGCGGGACTGTCTTTTTGACTAGCCAATGGTAGATAGGGGAATTTTTTGGAAACTTGGCAGTGTTAAAGAGTGCAACAGTGCCTGTCCACTTTTTTGAGCCGACTTTTTTCCGTTCATTTTTCGCACAGGGATTTTAAAAAGTCTTCATTAAAGAGTTATAGGCCAAAGCAACCAGCTACGTGGTGAATCACATTACACATTTTGATTTGAAGCAAAAAAGTACTTGAAAATCAGACAAAAAGACAAAGGTACATGACTTAACAGCTTTAATGAAGGGAAGAACTACAATACCACAATCCCACTACAATGAAGGAGAAATATAAAACTTTTAATTTAAAGATTTGTTTATGTATATAGAATCTAAACTACATTGAAAAAAACAAACAAATTACAATTTGCCCATGTTTGACACAATCATTGTTTTGTGACACGCTTCAGCTTTAAATTGGTTTCTCTGCATCATGCACACATTTTGATATGAGGGGTTTCCTGTGAATATAAAGGGGCTTCCCTCATTCAAACTGCATGAAGCTCTAAGGCAAAGATCTATGAGCAAGCTGTTGTTTGTACATTTGGGAACACACATGCGCACTCTATTCACTTCAAGCATGTAATTTCCTCTCTTTGTGCCTTTGCATGCTGTTTAGAAAGCCTTAACAGAGCACTGACAAACACAAATGACTCTCCCTCACTTGCCTGTGAGGTAAAATCACGGCATTACCACAGTGTTCCCAGACCACAGTCAGTGTCTGAGCTCTCATAATCCACACCCAGTGCAGGAAACAGCCAATGCCTCTTCTATATTACCACAATCTTCCTGCTCTTTCCATCATGAGCCTGTATCATAAATTAAGTGGGTGGAGGCAGGCTGAAATTGAATCAGCCATGATTCCCATATATAGGTGGAGGAAATGTCCAACAAAACGGATGACACAGCATTTGTGGTAAAAACAACACACACTGCAGGACGTCCAAAACGGTTATGTTAACAACTGTATATTTTCATGATGTCTCACATGGCTGTGTACTTTTGTCATACTTTAAGGGGATGTTTTTATGATACGCTATCTCAGACGTGAAATATAATCCTTCTCTGCGCTGAGCTCTATGCTGGATACTCCCCATAAATGATCAGTGATTGAATTTCATCAGCGTTCCCCCCCAGCCAATGGATGACTTGGAGCACATTGTACGCCCTTAGATACAGGCACACATTAGAAACTACACATGACATACAACCATTCGTTCTCCCTGCATTGTGAGCCAGAACAATGAAAGATCAAATGAATGTAATCGGATAGATGTATCATTGTGTGAGATACCATATCAAAAGGAAATTGTCTTTATGATATATCCAAACAATAACGTGACATTCAAAAATTCAGAAAGCACTAAATATCATCTAAAAATTATGCAAGATATATTCATAAGTTTTAATGTGACATAATGGTCATTCTGACTCAACAGGCAGAGCTGCTCTTGCACACATTGCATTCAACAGCTAACTGCCAACTGGTGCCAACTGTCTGTGATCATTAACGGCAAAACAAGCCCTTCCACCACAGACGAAAACTTTTGCAGCATCAAAACGTTTACATTTTTGCATCCACTTTAATCATGCGCTACTCGTTACACTTTGTATTCCGGTCAAAAAGAGAAAAAAAGCTCTTTCCTTCCAATTGAAATTATTGCACTCATTTTGCCAAATATGTTTGCACAGCATTTTTCCAGTAGGCATAAATATAATCAATTAACAAGTCTGTTATTATGGGAGCAATATAATATCCAAACACAAATGCTCTGTTCCAAAACTTAATGACACCATATATTTATATATATAAACACACACACACAGACATTTCTTTTTTATGTAACTATTGGCCATCTAGGGGGTTAAAAAATAAAACTGCATTTGTTTTGTGAAAGACATTGTTTTGCTTGAGCTTTGGCTCTGCTTCTCTAATGTACAGTAGTTTGAGGCACTGCATGGATTCAGAACATCTTATCACAGTGGATGGATATACATTTTTTTTTTGTTTTTTTTTTAACAATCAGTGAGTTCCCAGAGGTTACACAATATTTGTGTGTATTATGTTTTTATGCTTATTAAAGTACAGTCACATTAGCGAAATTTTGTATGCAAAAACGTCCACTGTCAGTTCACACAGAAGTCACTTTCAAACCAAACAGCTTTCTGTTGGT
The DNA here is from genome assembly GCA_038088235.1 of Zacco platypus. Classification (NCBI taxonomy): domain Eukaryota; kingdom Metazoa; phylum Chordata; class Actinopteri; order Cypriniformes; family Xenocyprididae; genus Zacco; species Zacco platypus. The sequence goes on along the minus strand of CM076065.1, from coordinate 14,307,384 downwards.
CAATGCAGTGAATTCACATGACCAACTTGAACCCATTGCAAAATCTGCATAAAAAACATCTTTCGCCCTCACACAAAATTCCCAATTGTGTTGATTCCTATTGAATGATTGGATTTCATCTGCAGAAATTTCCCTAAACAGTGGTAAATGTGATTGCACCTTTATTGTGCATTAGCTTAGCAACATGCTAACATCAAAGATTCAAATGCCAAAATAACCTGCGTCTCATTTTGCAGGCTGCATCCTCTGGAGTTCGCATTTGTTGGCCACATACATCATTGAGGTGGCCTCATTTCATTAAAGTAACATTACATTCCAAAGTTATAAAGAAATCCCAACTATTTACTTCACAAGGCCTATCAATTTTATAATGGTTACTTTTCTGAAATGAGACATCTTTGATGACAAAAGCGACTTCCGGAGGATGTCCCTGTAGAAAAAAAAACAGCAAATGCTGGTTAGGTAGGTTTTGAAGCAGGACCAGCTTAAGACCAGCACTTGACCAGCTTAAACCAGCTCATGACAAACTAAGGACCAGCATAAACCAACTCAAATCAGCTGCCATGTTTCAAACCAACCAGCATATACTGTTTTTTTCAACAGTATAGCCTTCAAAAATGAGACACAGCTACTGTCTCCCGTGCAGAGCTGCCCAGGATGAGTGTTCCAAATCAGTCACCTTTGAGAGCCTTAGAAGGAAGTTGTCTTAGTGTTGTCTTTGTACTGAATGAAGTAGCTACTAAGTTTGGCAACAAAACAAAACAGAAGGCAGTATTAATGCTTATTAGAGTATTGTGCTGTTAGCTTAGCCACATGCTAATGTCAGACTCTTTAGTTGAGTTTCCATTGTGGTACAGCCAATGTAGATTGTTCCAAAGCAGTCAGGTTTCATAGATTAGGATACTGTCTTACATGCGAGCTCACTCGGTTCTGGAACAGAACTACTCTGAATCAACCCAATGTACTGACAAAACAGAGCACATACTGAAGTTGGACTGCACTTCATCATTAATAAGGAAAGAAGGGCTTGTGTTGTTGCATGAAATGGTTATTGGGGATCTGTCAAATGCCCCAGGAGGCCCAAACTGAACCACAAGGTGTACCACAACACCTTACCTTAGCAGCAACTGAGGAACTTGGCTTCTCCAAAAGGTCCCAAAGTTTCTTCCTCTTGTCTGAGCAGCAGGTGTTATCAAATTCCCCCTCTCCCTCCCTTTCTCTCAAAGTCTCTGCCTCTCTCCTCAGCTCCTCGTTCATCTGCTCTTTCTTCTGATGGTAGCGAGCCTGGCAGCACGACTCCAGGTAGATCTCGTCAATGCCCCAGTAATCAAGCTCTTGCCCGAAAGACAGAGCGCACATTTCCTCCATCATGTGCAGCTTTCCAGTTCTGTAAAAGTTCAAGATGGACGTGAACGCACCGGGGTGTCTGTCAAAGAAGTATTCGTTCTCGTTCAGGCAGTAGTCGTCGCAGACCTCCATTAGTGACTCGTGGGTGTTGCAGTCTCTAAGCTTGCCTAATCTGGTTCTGGGAAGCCGGTCCAAGGTCCGCCATAAGACCTCATGGTTGAGGCCCCCGACGTTGATGCGGACCCTCCTGGAGCGGGCCTTGGTCCGGATGATCTCGATAGGCTCAGGTGGAAGCGAATTCGCTGATCTGCCTCCAGGTTTCGGAACCCCCAGTCCAGTCTTCTCTGCCATTGTGCGTGAGGAGACAGGCGACGCCAGGAAGAGGTGTAAAGACGAAAATCAACCAGAAGACAACTGGAAAAAGACAATTATGTTGGGTCCTCCTTAGACGGGTCCCTCCATGGCTGCGAAGACAGACACAAGAGAAAGGATGCTGGAATATCTGAAGTAAATGTTCTGATCATGCACAGACACCTGTTGTTCCCACCTTGCACGTTGTGTGAAATAATATTTTTTCATGCAGTGCACAATATTCCAGCTCATATTTGTTTAGGAAATGCCCTTCCTCTGAGATCCATTTGGGATATGTTAGATTGTACTGTGTATGTACATTTGGATGCATTAGATCCCATTTACATATCACCAGCCGAGCATGTCCTGTATGCAAAGAAGAAACTTAAGCTTTGGTATATTTCACCAAAGCCTAAGCTAAGAGAATTGTGGCACATCTTGGTTAAATAAAGAGAATTAGTAATTAACACAAGCATTATCTTGTTGCCACATTCAATATTCATCATTGGCCTTCTATCATTTCAAGGTTACATTCAGGAGTCTAAAGTAAGCCGATATGTGAGCGGATATAAAGGATGTCATTATACAGAACATGCAGTTCTCCTTTTTCTTTCTTAAACAAATATTAAAACATAAAATAACAGCAAACCTCTTAATTTTACTTTTTTTTGCACAAATTGCACTAATTTAATTGTATTTACTAGCATTAACAGCACTTAAAATCAATATTTGTTGATACATGATTTTTGACTCTTTAATGAAAGAAAATATTAGTTTACAAGGTTACCAATTATTTGCATTTAGTACATGTTCTTGAACAAAAGAACTGAAACCCAAACAGACTCTTTCACTCCAGGAAACATCCTTAATCTTTCCGTTATCATATTTTATTTAAGAAGTTAATATACCAAGGCAATAAAGTCATATATATCAGCAAAGTATCTACGTTTACAACTTGTGTGTCCATCTGTACCACTGTTTCTCACATTAAGAGTGTATTAAACCGATGCTTAGCAGTGGCTTTAACTTTGAAGCCCTGCTATTTAAAAATGAACCTGTTCTGAAAAGCAAATCTCCTTTCACTTCATCTCAGCTGTTCCACTCAAAGAAGTGACGTCCAGGCATCACGACTTGTCATAACAATGTTTCTGCCAATGCAACAAACTATATTTCTTACCTTCCTGAAGTAAACCACCGTTTGCATATACAAACCGCTGTGTGTGCAAACGGGAGAAAAGACGTCTGCGGGTTTCCTTTAAGATTCCCAGCTCTCAACGGAGGCTTCAGTTATGACCGGACATGTGTTCCACATTTTGTACAGTACACCGGGAAATTTCTGTCACTAAAAGAGCTCCCCTTGTCTCGTTAAGAGCTCTACCTCCATCGATGGTTTGATACGGTGAGTCGGGATGTCTGCAGATGTCGGACGCGTAAAAGCGGAGGGCGCGCGCACTGTGTGTGGAGCTGCAGAGTGACACTGAGAGCGCGTGTGTGTGTGTGTGTGTATCTGTGTGTGTGTGTGCGGACGGAATGGATCGTCTAAAGCACGAACTGCATCACAGCCTAGAGGTGAAGCCTAATTGGATTGGTCTGTACATCAGCAAGGGCAGCAGCAGATCAACTTCAGCAGGAACTCTCTCCCTCTCTATCAAGTTTATGTCCCGTACATTTATGAGTGGCTATATTGACAAAGTATAAATATATATTTACCACCTGTAAAATGTATCTCTTACAGGAAGCGTAGACTGATAAAATTATATTCCATTATATATAAGTGCATTTTACTTAAAAAAATAATAATTTTAACAATATTTAACACTAAAAAAATGCCTTGTTAAATATAATATTGTTTACACCTCTGTACATTATTAGGCAATCCATACTTTTATTTCTAAAATATTTTACGTGTTTTAAAATATAATCTCCTTTTTGTGTTGTATAACTTGACTTATTACTGTAAAGCTGCTTTGACACAATTTGCACTGTAAATGAAGGTGACTTGACTTGACTTACAGTGCAACAATAAAAATGGTTAAATGTTAACTGTATTTTACTGTATTCTTTTCCCATTAAAATCCACAATATTTTTTATCATAAAAATGTAAAACCTTTGCAGTCTCAAAATCATAAAGAATGCTACAGTAAGTTTACAGTATGTAACACCTTTTTATATCCAAGAGAGTTTAAGACAGATAAAAATGAATAAATCTATGCTGATTATCACCAGTAAAGGTGACTTGAAACCTCAATGTTGCAAAGAAGGCTTGAGTGGACACCAACTGTATCAGCTGTACTGGAGCCAGTGTCAACAAGATCCTCTATATATTGACTTTTCGATAACTGGCAGCAGTCAATACGTTATACAGCATGTGACTTGGCACTAAGCCGTGTATGTACTGCATTACTAATTTTACTGGGTATGAGAAACCATAAAACTCCTTAGTGCTTTGCCATGCAGCGGCAGCAGTGGGTCCTTGTTTTTATTACATTGGCCTGGGGAGCCATGTGTACGGTACGAAGTGTGATTTAAAATGTATAACACTACGTGAGGATATGTAGTCACAGCAATTATTAGATATGAAGCAGCTGTACTGAGTTTCAGTCAGTGTTGAATGACCTGCCTGGGTCTGTGCTATTAAAGTTCCCCCCATAACAGTAATTAAGCCTCTAAAACTGCGTCTGTTTTGTCTTTCAAACAGGGCCAAGTGAAAAAGATGAAAGGAAGCAATAGTTTGGAGACCGTCCATCTATACGCATGAGATGTCACAGGACTACAGAAGACACAATGGTTGAAGAACAAATGGTGTGTGCTATAAATATATTCTATGCGTATTAAAGGGGCCGTGGTTTGATTTCGATACATCCGTGATCCGTGAATGATACTTGAAAATGTAGAGGGTGACATTTATGTATACTTTTTTTAGATGACTTGTACTGCTAACAATTATCAAATCGAATTCACACACTGTGTTTTAGAGAAATACCTTTCACAAAAATGTTTTCTGTCACTTGAAATTTTCTTCTGACCACGGCATTTTTGTGAAGCATTTGAGGCTGGAACATCAATCACACACACCGCACTATTGGGTGATCAATACATCTCCATTGATTTTTTTTGACTCCTGTGCATAGTCTGCTATGAGCCATAATGTGAGGGTGAAGAACTAGTTGGAAAAAACAGATGAAATAGTGACAAAGGAATAGACACAATTGAATAAGGAGTCATAATCTACTGCCACTGCAGTTCAATAGAAATATGCTAGTCGGCCGCCTACATCAGTGCACCCTAATAAGTAAACGTTTTGCTGCTATGCCTGTCCAGCTTAACAACAGAATAGGAGCAGTTGCTGTCTATATTTTGCATTTCTTATGATTAAAAAAAATCCTATTGAATTTTGTATTAAACATTATTAAATATACAGTACTTTATATATAAAAGTCATTATAATTATTTAAAATATATAATGATTTAACATTTTTCATGACGAACTGTGTATATTTTTATTATATTTATGATATTTAATTATATATTAGATTTTTATTTATTTCATATAACTTGTTTATATTATAATTTGTGTTTATTTATAAATTATTTATAAATAAAAAAAATCCATCTACATCAGTGTTCCATAACTGGTAAACATCTTTCTGCTATGCCCATCGAGCCACAGAACGGGACCAGTTTTTATGGATTTCTCTGTATGAATACTTAGTTTGCATTTCTCATCAATAATTAAAAAAAAATCATTTTGATTTTAAAGTCACAATATGTAATGTTTCACCACTAGAAGTCGCTTATTCAAAACAAAGGCGTAGCTTGATGACGCCGTATCACCACAGGAACTGTTTCACCATTTGTATCACTCTGCTTGCAATACTCCTCACAGGAAGTGTCATGAAGGAGGACCAAACCCATAATTTTACAAATACTACTGTCATTGTGTCACTGAATGAAGTTTTAAAGGATTAGTTCACTTTAAAATGAAAATTACCTCATTTACTCACCCTCAAGCCATCCTAGGTGTGTGACTTTCTTCTTTCAGATGAATACAATCATAGTTATATTAATAATCACTCTGATGCTCCTAAGCTTAATGGCAGTGCATGGAAACCACCTGTTTGAAACTCAAGAAAGTGGATCCATCCATCCATCCATCATGAACGTACTCCACACGGCTGGGGGGAGGGGGGTTAATAAAGGCCTTCTGAAGAGAAGCGATGGATTTGTGTCAGAAAAATATCCATATTTAAAACGTTTCTTAACGCTTCTGTCAGACTGTCAGTAACTGACGTCACAGAAGCTAGTTATTTAACATTATAATGTGTTAAATATGGATATTTTTCAAACACAAACGAATTGCTTCTCTTCAGAAGGCCTTTATTAACCCCCTGGAGCTGTGTGGAGTACATTTATGATGGATAGATACATTTTTTTGAGTTTCAAACAGGTGGTTTTCGTGTACTGCCATTATAAAGCTTAGGAGCATCAGGGTGATTATTAACAACTCCGATTGTATTCATCTGAAAGAAGAAAGTCATATACAGTTAGGATGGCTTGAGGGTGAGTAAATCATGGGGTAATTTTCATATTAAAGTGAACTAATCCTTTAACAGTTTTTTTTTTTAGGCAAGAATGTAGTTATTTAGACCTCAAATATGTTTATATATAAACATAGCACCTACTTGAAAATTTGTTTAGACATTTTTGGTAGATGTGAGCTCCAGGCCATCAGCGGCCATTCAGCACTCATGTATACTCCGAGAACAGCTTTATCTCAGACAGTCCTTCAGGAATTTGCTGATGGCTTTTATGTAGATAGTGGTTGAACATGAAATATAATTTGTTTTAGGTATATCAAACAGAGTCTTTGGTCATATTAATCTATTACTTGTTCTAGAGCAAATTGATCCTGTACTAACTAGAATGCTGCTTTTACCCTTTTGACTGAATGGTTTGCTTGTGTTCATTTCCTAATGAACAAACTTCTTATACTTTTATAGTGGCTATTATTGTTAAATAATAAATAAAAATAATATGTTGTATTTGGTATTTAGAAAGGGTCTGTTAGTTACTGTATTGTGATTTCGACATCAGTGAAAGTGACATTATTACACCATTAGATGGTGGGAAAGACTGTTTTTATGAGTGAGTCAGTAGCAAACTTTTATTTTGAAAGGGACTGAAATAAGATTGAAAACAAAGACATTATTTTTTACTTTGAACAGCACCTTATAAGACGCAACTGACAAATGCATTGACTAGCATTGTCATAGGAAATCCCCTCAACTGTTAATAGGATACTAAAACAAAGACTCAGTGGCAGTGTTGGGGAAAGTTACTTTTAAAAGTAATGCATTACAATATTGCGTTACTCCCTAAAACAGTAACTAATTGCATTAGTTACTTTTTATGAAAAGTAATGTGTTACTTTACTTTTGCTTTATTTTTTCTCACCTGGGCTGGGTTTGTTTGTTTGTTTTTAATAACAACAAAAAAAGTTCTAATTTTGGCAAATGTAAAGGCCCTTTCACATCAAAAGTGAAATGAATAAACCTCTGGCTGAAGGAAATGCATATTTACGCCTGTACAGTAGAGGGCGCAGCTCACACCAACCTTCCAGCTTTGCTACTATTTTGGATCAAAGAAGAATGGGATACAGGAGAAGGACGTCCAACACTCTTATTTCTAAATCTAATCAAAAGTCATTTTTGATAATTAGTATGGTTGAATTAGGTCATTGAAAGTCAGCAGCAAAGACATTGGTTCATAAAGTGAGATTGAATAGAGAGTATATTTGTGTAATTTAATAGAGTGAATTATTACAAGTTTGCTTAAAATTCTGAGATCGCAAGTGAGATGAGTAAATGCATGTTCACATTATCTAGAACTACAATAACCATCATGATCACACAGCGCACTCAACGCCTCTGCACTTTATTTCTCTCAACATGGGGACAGAGAGCTGTCAGTCAATAAATGTCAAAAAGTAACTTGTGTTACTTTACTAGTTACTTGAAAAAAAAAATTCTGTAACTCAAGTTGCTCAGTGGACATTCAAAGTTTTTTTTATCATGAATATAAGATTGACCTGAAGAATATAGGCAATACACTTGTTTAGTCGATCTCATCTCTCTCTCAAAATACTCTACATAATACAATAATAAGCTTCAATGAAGCAATTCAGCGTTCCTTCATTACTTTTGCTTTGTGTTAACTTTACAATAAGTAAATCCATTTTACCAGCTAATTACCCTGACAGCGATGCCATAGATTTATGTACACAGACAGTTGACTGGGATCATTTTTTCCACTATATATTTTTATATATATATTTGATATGTATTTAAAATAATTGATTATAATTGTTTATGATATTAATCCATCTGAAAAGCAATGCAGCAGTGTGTGTTGACATCGGTATTACCAGTGTAAATAAGGCTGAATTTCTGCTGTCTAGAGGCACTCTGGGCCCCATGTGAATGATTATTAAATGATACTGAGCTTCTGCATTTTTAATTATAAACTTTATGCCAACATTGTGTCAAAGCACTCCGTGTTACCAAGACTACAAAACATTTTGGGAATGTAATGCATGTTTAATACTCAGTATCATGTGGGCATGTGTGTGTGTAGGCAGTTGCCATAGAAACACCAATCCTAGCATCATGCACAAGTAACATTTTGGCAGAGCAAAAGGGTTATGCCTCAGAGCTAGAATTACATGATGCTATCAATATATCTGATTGATTTTGTACATAAAGCAAACATGAGGGCCTTGTATATAGAAGTGTATGTACAAGTGCACGCAAAAGAAAATATGCGAGCATATTCAGCCCATGCATGTGTCATGTGTGCATGCCAGTGTTGGTATGTACATGCTTGTGTGTTCGTGGGTGGGTGTTTATAGAGTGTTTATTGTGGGATTTAAGAAATAGTTTCAGCTTACGCATCTAACAGGTAGTTGCCCACACCGGTACCCAGTTGTTGCTTCCCGTTTGTTGTAAAGTCCCTCTGACCCCTCCAAATATACACAGTGCCGAATGCTCTGTTTCTATGAAACCAAAAATAAACAGCATAACATATACAAATGGTTCCATATAGATACGGTTGAAGCATTTCAGTGCTAGCTTGTGAGTTTGCAAGACAATTGATGCTAGTGAGCAGCTCTGTTTATTTAGTTAGTGTATATGTGTATGTGAATGGCATTAAGTAATCAGATAGTTGAGAGCGGGGGGAGGTGGACGGCTATAATTTAAGTGAACGTCTCCAGGAAGGAGAGGCGGGAGGGACCGCTCAGTTAAATTATAATAATAAGCTCCAAATCGATGCAGGACCCCTTGCTAAAAATAGAAGCAGCTCTGGATTGGATTTTGCTGTGAGTGTGTGTGTGTGTGTGTGTGTGTGTGTGTGTGTGTTTGTCCATGAAAGAAGTGGGATAATGTGGGGTCAATGATGTACACACAATGGCACCCGTGTAAACACTCATTTATTCTTAGTGATGTCACACAAGTGATGATAAAAATAAGAAATATTATGACCTTTTGGACTCTACATCGAATGGCTGTGGTAGGAAATTCTGTCACAGTTTTTTGGTGTCAACTAAACAGCCTTCTGTCACCTGACATTAAAAATTAAGTGAGAGACCTGGAGTGATGTACTTTTCAATTCTAATGATTAATGGATTTTTGAAACGCAAGCCGAAGAAAACGCATTAATGAAGCAGCCGTTGGACTAGCAGCCATGGTCAGGCCAGGATGAGGGGGAGATGGTTGATGTCAACAGGAAAAAAAGCAATGGCAACCATCCATTTGTTTGCTGAGTTATTTTTAGGCTCTTAAGCAACACTCAAGAAAGCCACTGCGGTGAAAGATATTATCTTACAGAGAAATCTCAGTTCTGGATAACAGAATTGAAACACCTTCCCTGTTTGAACATGTCTTCAGCTGTTTTTCCATTGCATGTTTGCAGAGCAATGATTTTTTGCAGAGCTCTAGATTTTCATTTTGGTGCACTAACACCAGGAAACGATCACCCTATGAGGTTGTAGAGTTATGACGGTAAAGGAAAATAACTTCTAAACTAAAGTCCTCTACAGAATGGATGTTTCGTCATCTATGGGCAGTTTTAGGCCCTGTGGATGATTTGAAAAAGTCTTATCGAACATGTTTTCACACTCTCACAATAGATTTATTTTACTTAATTTATTTTTTTTTTCAACAATAGACATTCTAGACTTTTTTTTTCTTAAAAGTAATGTAAATTTTAGACTTCTTGCAGTATATATACTGTTTCGCGAGTTCACACTTACAAATGATCAGATAGCAATAGTATGAGTATTTGGCGTGCTGTCCGAGGAGAGGGCTCAGAGCTCGGTATTTGGCGGATCCACAAATCCAGGTGTGAAAAACTTGTTGCATCTTTCCCAAAAGACTCATGGCTGTATTAGATCAAAAGGGTGCTTCTACTAAATACAGACCATGTGATATTTCAGTTTTTCTTTTTTAATAAATCTGCAAAAATGTCAACAATTCTGTGTTTTTCTGTCAATATGGGTGTGTGTACATTAATGAGGAAAAAAATGAACTTAAATGATTTTAGCAAATGGCTGCAATATAACAAAGAGTGAAAAATTTAAGGGGGTCTGAATACTTTCCGTACCCATGCTGGTAGGTCATGCTGATTGGGTAGACATGTTGATTGCTGATTGATGACTGCTGGGTGGAGTGATGTGATGATTACTTAGATAATTTGAATGTTTTCCTCCTGAACTTTGTTCTTTGAAATCTGTGATGGTGACAGTTATGGTAATTAAATTTATGTTTTTGAAATAAAATGGCCAACTTTTGGTATCTGTCAGGAGTTAGTAACAATGAATCACATGTACTTCATCCATCTTGTTTACCCATCACTTTCGTTCTCACACACACATTACACAACATTTCAAAATAGTAGTCTCAATACACGCATGAACACAACAGTGTTTTATCTTACTACAGGTAATTTCATATTATCTTTATACATCATAAACACACACACAATTAAATGATATTTTCACTCTGTTCGCATAATTTGACAAAATTACAGCTCGACTGGTAATGAAACAAAAAATAATGATGTTCAATGACACTTACCTTGATTTCTATGTTTTCTTCACACATCCCGTCTCAGATTTCTTCTTAAGCTTTTCACTGACACTATCCTCTACTTGGTAACCAAGTACACTAATTTTACTTAGACTTAAACTTTATTATGGGCAAAATTGCTTGGTATGACAAAACTGAACACAACTGTGGGAGAGTTGTAATTTTGAAAAATTATATTAATCATTTTCATACAATAAAAATTGTAATGATTTATGTTTATTTTGCTATTTCTTTATCTGATTAGTGAAAAACATATAATATATATATATATATATATATATATATATATATACAGTATAATATATATATATATATATATATATATATATATATATATATATATGGTGGATTTTCAAGGTTTATATCTGAGGATGATGCACAGCAAAAGCTAGGACTGCAGATCAGTTTAATAAATAGTAATTTAAACCACATGCTATGTTTAATTAAACATAAATAAATAAAATTAAAAATTGCTACTGGTCAACTGGCAAGTAACTAGTTTTATTTACTTTATTGGCACCTGGCTGGTGTTAATTTTGGACACTGTTTAGGTCTATATGCACAGACGTTGATAGCAACTAAAATCGATGGGCAATATGGGTCTGCTTCACATTATAATTACTGTAGAAACAAACTTAAAGAGGTGATTTGTCAAACGCTGAATGAGACAGGTGCGCTCAAGCAGCACATTCACACACGTTTCATGTTTGTAGTAACATGTAATCTTTCTCTTTTTCTCAAGAGTCCTCAACAATCACACACACACAAAGGCAAAGAGAGGCCCACACACAGATAAACTCTCACATGGATGTGCCCACACAAAATTTCTGTGATACTAACATGACTCCAGAAATATGTGATCCACTGCGTTTTACCTCTGTGTTGAATTGTTATCTTCACAGTCGCGCCTCAATGAATGACTTTAATTACTGTATAAACAGAAAGCGCTATTTTTTTTAACATAAAATCAACATAATTCTTTATATTATGCAGAAATTAGACTTCCCTAATTAGAGTTAGAATTAAGGTTGTGTAATGATGCCTCTTAAAACGGGATTATTTCTGAAACTGTACATAAAAAAGGCTGAAGGCTAAAAATAAAAGCCCAATGAATTTTAATGATATAGTTAGTATCTGGACATCAATGTGAAGAAATACATAAGAAGTCGAACATTTTAGAGGTCATATTTAAACAAACGACATGTTTTCTAAGACTTTGTAACAAAAAACACTTTTTTATTTGTTTTAGTGTAGATTAAATCCCATAAATCAGACAAAATAACACAATTACTGATCCTGCATAGGGGCAAAGCGCTTCTCGCCTCTTTTACACAAGATAATAAAGCAAATATATTACTTTTATCTTGAAATGTTCAGCCACATGCACAAGGGTATAACTAACTAGATAATAAATAACACTAATCTTGAGAATAAAAGAGCAAAATCTAATGAGGAAATAAAATAATATATTTTTAAGAGTAGTGTTAGACGCAGACTACAATACGCCATGGACAATCTGTAACTAGCTATAGCAAATCACATCCAACGATCAAATCTCAACGGACAAAATCAAGCCCCTCCCTACTTTTTTGTTGGTGGTGGTGTTCAAGAAGCCGTTTCACTCAGATATACATCACAATAGAAAAGACTTCTGTTTCATGATGACTTTAACATCTTAAGTGTCAGTTTTCAGATGGTTATTTGGTTATTTACTTGCTGGTCACGATCACATGATTCTTTGAAAGCACAGTTATAGATGATAGCTTGTTTCTCTTGGGTCCCTGTGCTATGCATGCCATTTAGTTTGCTCTTGTTTGAATGCTTGGATGAATTCAAGTTTATGTATTCATGTATTCAGTCTCTGCTATGCTTCAGAAAATTCTCTGCACTCATCAAAACCTCAGAGCATAAAAATTTTAACTTCCACTTGACTGTAAACACAAATAATCAGGGTCCAGTATCTTCGAAACTCACCTATCTGCTTAGGTCAGTCTTGGCTGGGCAACAAAACGTCAGTAGTCTGGTTTCTGATGAACGAGGGCTCGTTATTTACGGTTTGCCAGCAGATCGGTGTCATATCGCAGCGATGAAGAACTTCCTGACATTCTGCCATCCCACTGTGCCGCTTTGCTGGCAGTCTTCATTTGTACTGACAGCCAAGGCTGTGCCCCATGGTATCTGGGAAAAGGTCAGACAGAGAGTCTTATTTGTGCCATTACTGTGGTTGACAAAAGCTTTTTAGGCTACAAATGGAAGTGCATCTAATCTTATCTAATTTGGTAAAGTCCTCAAGTTTGATACTATTGTTTACTGATAAAATCATTGTGACTGAATCTGATGGTGATGAGGAGTGTAAATGGCTTTTGTAGGTCAGAGTTCATCCTAAAGTGGTATAGGGCAATCAGTTTCTGGTTTCTGGCTCAAAATTAACATTGCAGCATACCTAAGGCCTTTAATTGCTTCAAGTAAGAGGATATAGGGATAATGTACAGGGATAATGACCCCATCTTGTATCACCCTGAAGGGATTTATTGTGTAATAATGACTGGTTGACTGTACATTATCCTGCTCAACACACAGCTAGTCACTAAATAAATAAGTACAATTACATGAGGATTAAGTTGAAATAATTGTATAATTTTATCTGTATGTTCCATAAAGTTTAGAGCATAATATTCAATTACAACCTGAGACAGATAATGACACTGTTCTGCCTTGGGCACAGACCTGTGTAAAGGCCAGGTTTGTTTTTTAATGTTGCCATTTAGGTTTAATTTTTTTTTTTTTTCAGTTCTAGTTTTAGTTAAGTTTTTATTTATTTCCAGTTAATAATTTTATTGCTTCAACGTATTTATTTCAATTTATTTCAGTTTATTAGGGGTACTTATAACCATTAACCTACAGTAAGAAATTTGATCAATTAATTGACTACTAGTTAAATTTATTAAAAAGCAATTTAAGTCATTTTTTAAAGTAGGCTATTTTGTTCAATATATTTTAAAACGTTTTCTGCAACTTTAAAAAAAATAATATACGTAAAACTGTTTGAAAAAAAAAATAGGTGTATAGGTTGCATTTCATTAGTTTATTATTACATCCAGTAATAATGTAGCATACCATAACCTAAAAGCGAAATGTTTAACAACATTATAAACACAGATAAACATAGCTAAAAGCTATTTCAGTTTCCCTCACTACAGAAGAAATTCTTCAAATTTAATGGGTTCATAAAAGAACAAGAACAAGAACAAGAACGAAAAACAAGTAGGCCTATAAACATCAAACCAAAAAATAATAATAGTAATAAAATAAATAAATAAATAAAGTGAAATGAATGGCATTGGGCTCTCATAGCCTACCTCTCTTATTCTGCATGAATACAAATGTTTCTATATTCCTGATGTATTTGGATGATAAACTATTATTTATAATGTAAACTAAGCTATGTACTTCACTTTTACTTCACTAAAACTTCACCCTTCACACGAACAGATATCTGCTTGGCAAACACCACGTTGGGACGGTGGTGATGCTGAACAGCACAGATTTCACTACGGACTATTTAAATTGAGCAGTGTAACTTTGTTCACATTTGGCTGACTATTTTATTTTGATAATGAACAGGCTGTGATGTCAAGTTAGCAATGCTAGAACAGATAACCTCATGCGCACAAACACAACATGCATGGATTGTGCATTAGCTGTTGTAATCAGAGCTGGTGCAGCCGCCCTGGAAAAACTGCGAGACTGTAATCAGCCATTGACTCTCGCAAATTGCTTTCACGGTACTTTGATGGCATACACTGCTTCAAGTCAGATGCTGATCGGTCTGCGCTGCACCACATGAAGCCGAACACACCTTATGAATTAGCTGTGCTCAGACGGTACACTAATGTGTCACCAAATAATTATCCAAACAATTCAAGTTGTCAAGAGCATTGGGCAGCACAAATTCTTTCTCAGGGGAAAGAAGGGGCGTAGTGCCAGGCCTGCCCCACATCTGGGCCTCCCTCTGGTCTAGTGCCCTGGGCACTTACCCGGTGTGCCAGTCCATTAATCCATCCAGGATTGCAACATATAAATCAACATCAGTTGCGTTTGTCTGAAAGTAATATTTTCCTACATTTTTTTTTTTTTTTTAAAGACTTGAAAGTAGCACCAGTTTTACTAATTCGAATAAGAAAACTGATATGCTGTCACCAGTTTTTCCATTAAAGATGAGTGCAGGATCAATGGAACAAACAATGCAAATACACAGACCAAGCTAAATAACCAAATGAACAGCAGGTGCAAACGATAATCAAACAACGAATAACCAAGAACCTAACTGAAAACACAGGAAACTGACCTAAACTAGAGCAAAACCACCTAAACATACAAATAACACAGATCACCCAGAACATGGTGCAGGAACACAAAACAGGAACCAGGGTGGAGATAATTATAATAATAATTAATAATAATTCATTACATCTATATAGCACTTTTCTGGGTACTCAAAGCGCTTTACATATGGAAGGGGGGGATCTCCTCAACCGCCACCGATGTGCAGCATTCACCTGGATGATGCGACGGCAGCCATATTGCGCCAGAACGCCCACCACACACCAGCTTGTTAGTGGAGAGGAGACAGAGTGATGAAGCCAATCAGTGTATGGGGATGATTAGGAGGCCATGATGGACAGAGGCCAATGGGCAAATTTGGCCAGGATGTCGGGGTTACACCCCTACTCTTTTCGTAGGACATCCTGGGATTTTTAACGACCACAGAGAGTCAGGACCTTGGTTGGTCTCATTTGAAGGACTGTGCTTTTTGACAGCATAGTGTCCCCATCACTATACTGGAGCGTTAGGGCCCACACAGACCACAGGGTGAGCACCCCCTGCTAGCCTCACTAACACCTCGTCCAGCAGAACCCTTGTTTTCCAAGGAGGTCTCCCATCCAGGTACTAACCGGGCTCAGCCCTGCTTAGCTTCATTGGGAAACCAGTCTTGGGCTACAGGGTGATATGGCTGCTTGTATTACAACAGGGAGATGACAACAGGAAGAGCCAGAGTGGAGATGAAGGTAGTAGGAGCCAGGGCGGAACCCCCAGTAGGATAGGATGCAGACCCATGGTGGAGTCGAGAGAGAGACGAGTCATGGTGGAGGCTTGGCCGCCTGAACCAGGAGGACAATGGATGGAGACAGAGCTGCTGGTGGTTGAGAACCAGGAGGAGATGAAGACCTGAAGGGACTGGGTGACACAGAAGGTGGGGCCACAGAGACAAGAGGCCGAGGACCAAGGTGGAACTTGAGGGAAGAAGGAACCCACCAGAGCTGAAAAGTTGGAGGGACAAGTCACCAACAAGGTCCCGTAAATTCATGGCGTATCGACTCACCAGAGTAGCGACTCACAAAGACAGAGCCGGAGGGACGAGGTAGCCTGGTGGAGCCATAGGGATGATGGTCCTAGGTGGAGCCGACTGGTCGATAGGCTGAGGTGAAGTGATGGGCACAGAGGTTCTAAGCAGAGGTAGTTGGTTAACACTCCAGGGATGACCTAATAGGTATTCAGCCTGAGGTGAATTTATAGTGCACTGAGCAGGAGATGAAGGTCTTAGGATTGGCAGTGCAGGCAGGGCTGAAGCACTGGGCGGTGCAGACAAGGGTTTCACAAACAGTTCTCTTGGCTGTTACAGGACAGACATACATCTCAGGATTGACCCTCTTGGTCAACAGGCAGAGGTGGTGGGAGTGGGAGGTAGGAGGGGAACACAGACATCAACAACCCAGTGCTGGGTGATGAAACAGGCTCAGTGCATAGTGACAAAACAGGCAGGATGCAATAACTTTCAAAGTCAATTAGGGGCTAAAAGTCCAGCACATCTAATCCCTCATTAACCAAAGGCTCCATTCCATCCCCTCATACTCCACCAGAAATCCCTCAGAAACTGACTTTGTAGCCGGCTCACAAACCTGGTTAGAGAATTTGTCAGCTCAGGTTCAGGTCCAATTACTGGCGCTGATATCGTGGTGGGCTCCGGCTCTGTGTCTGAAGTAGGCTCAAACTGGTCTGTCATTGGGCTGGTGGCAGCAGATGGTGCGCTGTTTACCTCCTTACTCTCACAGATGGTGAAGGAGGAACAGTTGTGGAGGAGTACCCAGTCCATGTACTCCTTGGAGGTGGTATAAGTCCAGGAAATCCTGGGTGTGTCTCTCGAAGGGCTGTTCCCCCTGCGAGAGGAGGAGAATTTTTACTGCTGCTAGGTCCATCTTAAAGTCAGTTCATCTGTCACCAATGGTTGCAATACAGATGAGTGCAGGATCTAAATGCAGCAATTTGAGGATTTATTTAACATTGAACCCGGGACTAGAAAACAACAACAGAACAACCAACGCAAACGTGACAACAAACTGAAAGAAATGCAGATCTTAAATACACAGACCAAATTAATTAACCAAACAAACATCAAGTGCAAACGATAATCAAACAATGAACAACCAAGGTAACTAACCGAAAACACAAGAAACTAACTAACTAAACTAGTGCAATAGAAGAAGACAGACAGACTAATACATTTCATTGGTTGAACCAGTTGTCTCTTCAGAAAGTCAAATTACTTACAAAAGACTATCATTCAAATGTTTGCGGTTAGGATGATTAATTAATTTAATGATTTATTTAAATGTACTTCCATTCAGCAAGGTTGCGTTACATTGATCAAATGTTAGAGTGGAGACTTTTAGGTTGTTACAGAAACGTTTTGTTTCAAATGAATGCTGTTCTTTTGAACTTTCTATTCACCATAGAATCCTGAAAAAATGTTCTACAATAATTTTCCTTAAAAATATTAAGCAACACAACTGTATTCAACTAATAATAATTAGAAATGTTGTTTTTTTGAGCACCAAATCAGCATAATAAAAAGAAGACTGAAAGACTGCTTTGAACCAGGAATAAATTACTGTTTAAAGAACATATTTCAGTTTTTATTTTATTTTTGATCAAATAATTGCAGCCTTAATGAGAATTAGACACTTTCACTTCTCACAAACATTTAAAAAAAAATATATTCCTAACCCCAAACATTTGAGCTGTGTAATGTTTGTCTTTGCATGTTAATAGTGTTTGCACATTAATCACAGGACAGGAGAAAGTACTTTAACATAGAAGAAAAAATACACGCTTCACCTTGAACTATCAAGTCTTTTCAGTTAACTTTGTTTGCAACAAGCATCATTAAACTTTAATGATACCTTGTAGCCAAGTGAATTGCAAGAATGAGTAGAGCAATTTAAAAATAAATCAGCAGAATACTTATCTCATTAATACATTTAAAATGAATCAGCGTAATGTTTACCTCATTAATATTGATTATTTGCGCAAGCAGGCTGCTCATGCTTACAGACACGTATCAATGGCCTTGACAGCACATGTAATGATACCTGTTTCTGGCCTGTTTGATCTTATCCTCCAGTTGCAACGGGTGTTGGAAGACCCAATTGTCACATGCAAGTCCTTGTTCTAGTGTTTTATACCCCACTTCTACAAGTCCATAGTGCTCTAGAACTAGAAGTTCAATTTGAACGCTATAAGTCAATACTGAAAAACAAACAAACAAAAAAAACATACATAGTCAGTTTAGTGCTCACTGTGAAATAACCTTCAGATCAGCCATCAGATGATGCACAACTGTGTTAAAAGGGGGATGTTATTAGAAATTGCCAGCAGCAAGTGTCTCTTTGAGGACATCCTGGGACTAGAGGAAGTTTCTGGAAAATTCCCCCCCAAGGTCAGTTTCAGGGAATCATAGTCTTTATACGACTCACCTCTCAGTGTACTTGCCATAATTGTAAGAGTGCACCTAATTGTGTAACCCACACCTGAAGGGATGTCAAGCTCGTTCTACTTAATTAGACTGTCGAGGGAGAGGTAATTAACCTAATACAGTTTAATTACACAGAGTGTGTGTCCCTGAATGTTTAATCAAATGTTTATTTTGGTGTTCAATTCTGCGTGCAATAGACTGGCATCATTAAACTTCAAAGTCATGGAAAACGTCAGTACTCAGAATATAGTGAAGATATAGTGGTTTTAACAATTGATAGTCATTTTTTTGCGCTCTATAAATAATGAACAACACCCAGCCAACACACCCATGTGGGACCCAGGTGGGTCCGATGTGGGTTGTCCAAGTGGGGCCCAGACAGTTTTGTCCTCGGTTTCCATGACCAATAAAACAACATCTAAACCTCTGTTAATTCTCAATAAGAGCTTATGTAGACATGTGAAAATAAAGTCAGTCTGGTCAGTAATAAGTGAAGCTGGTAATGCTGTTTGTGGAGTTGATTAATCAGATCTTCAGAGATTGAATGTCTTTTATCTTCAGTTGATTTCATCTAAGACTGTGGCTGAAGCTGTAGTTTCTGTTCTTGTTGTTCATCTTTTCTTCATTGATTCGGCTTGTCAACAGCAGGTGTTCATCATTAATGTTCAGTCATCACTCAATCACTTCATTATCTCATTAACTCCAACACTGATTCAGTGTTACATTTATTAGCCTGTAGTGTGCACACTGCGCAGTGTTCATTTCATCTGGGCTAACCCATGTGGGGCCTACATGGAAACCGAGGACAAAACTGTCTGGGCCCCACTTAGGCAACCCACATCAGACCCACCTGGGTCCCACATGGGTGTGTTGGCTGGGCAGTATGTACCATATTGAATGAAGAAGAAACTTGACCGTGGCTCTTTTTAAGTTTAAGTGATACAAAGAATGTTCGCCACCATTTTTTTTTTGACTGATTCTCAACCTCAGCAAAAATATAAAGTAATAAAATAATCATAAACACATAAAACCAAAATGTTGTCATGTTTATTGTGGTAAGCAAGACGCACGAAGAAAGCAATATTAAATATTCTATTAAATAGTCTTTAATACAGAAAACATGCAGGACAGATATCTACATCAACCACAGCAAATCGAAGATGATAACCAACAAATAACAGATTGAAACAGGAAGTAGCCTATATCTAACACTAAGGCTGCATGATATATCAAAATTATCAAAATATCGCAAATGTACATATCACGATATCGCAGCAGCTTGTGATATCTGAATGATTTTAATAGGCTACTTCAGAAAGTTGCAAAAAGTCAAAGTTTTAGGTAGGCGTATACAGCAAAGAATAGACTGGGCTCACGACTGTCACTTATGTGTGATTTGCTTGATGTTAAAAAGAGTTATTACGCACAAAAAGCTGTGGAAAAAACGAATTGTGGTACTTGTGCTGTCTGACACACACCCGAAGCACAGAAAGCAGCCTCTAAGACTGCATGCAATTTCAAATTCAGTTCTCTTTTGCAGCTTATTACACTGTCAAATACACACAAAGTTTGTCTTGTATTTATTGATAATATCCAACAAGTCCAAGAAGTCATGGGGAAAAAATAATGTTTTTCATAATTTCATATTGAATAAATAGCACTATATGAAAATAAGTGTCTAACAATTAAGATAAATCTCTCTTATGCTATTTGTATATTATTAAGAATTTTTCTTAATTTTTGTTATGTCACACCATAGGACACATTTACAGTACAGTACAGTAAAAAGGTTCACTGTAAAAAATGATCGTGATTTTAATGGTACAAGACTGTAAAAATGCTATGTTGAAAAACAGTTAAATGGTTTACAGAAAGTTTACGTTGTATATATACGGTGAATAACTGTAATAGATCTAATGGTACATTTAATGTAATTTTATGGTAAAATACTGTTAAATTTACTGGAAGTGGAATATAACATCATTATATATATATATATATATATATATATATATATATATATATAATTTAAATTATATTACATTGACATTGTCACAATTCTCTTCAGGACACTTCACATTTGATGTATATGCTTTGAAATAACTGTTTCTTCTTAGTTGTTTCTAATCAATTGTGTACAGTAGGGTTTTATGTTATATCTAATGTTATTAAATTAACATTTATTGCATTTTCATGTGTGTTACCATGATGGTGTCTAGTGTTTGTGTTAATGACACTGTGTGCACCTCTATATAATATCGTTCTTCTCAGCTTTTGGAAAAAGCTGCTTGTGATGAATTTTGATTCATCGTGTGACTCTAATCACCACTGTGTTTGATGGTTGTCAGTGTATGACAAAGGTACAAAACAGATATTAGTGCTTTAATAGATTGGTAAATGAATATTATAAGTTCATGAAATACGTTTTACTGTAAATTTAATAGAATTTTTTATGGTGTATAAAATAAACAGTTATGAACTATAATTATTACAATATAACCTTTCAATTATACTGGTTTTAACTGTAAACTAAGTGCTGTACTGTAAAACCTAAAATGTTGATACCATATTTTTTACGGTAAAGTTCTGGCAACCACAGCTGCTGTTTTTGTTCCCGGAAATTTTATGGGGAATTTTTTTTAACAGTGTTAAAAAAATAGTAAAAGAATTGATCAAGTTAGTGACCCCTCTTATTTTCTCAAACATCAGACTTCGCATTACAAAAATATATTTATTTTTTCTTCAAAAATGGTGTTTTACAAAAAAAAAAACCATTTGTAAACTACCCATTAATAAATTGTTTTTGTAATGATATCCAGATCTCTTTGTCTTCCTTGTTACTGAACCTGTGTGCCCTATTCTTAAATGGATAGTCATTTCCCTGTTCATAAAGAGGTGGCGTAGCCAACTTTCTGTTCTGTATGTTCAGAAATTTTGTTCAAGTGTCATCTGTCCAAGTCCTCACCTACACAAGGAAACATCTTAGGTTGAGAATGAGACTGCATTATGGTGCTGATGCTATGGGGCACCTTGTGCAGAGCTGCAGCATATGTCAGAAAACTGCCCACAAGGCTATTGCTCCTGCACAACAGCTTATTTTTTATCAGTTATTTTACAGAAAGCATGCTACAACTTTTCAGTTTTTAAGCGGTTTCATTGATAAATCACAGAACTTTGACTGTACATTTCTCTGCTCCTGTCCTGAATATTACTGTGCACGCTAACTGCAAGTGATTTGCAACTTACTGTCTGTATGTGTGTACATTACAATGTAGCAGCACATTAGTTTAGAACGGTGATTAACTTAGATGAACAATAAATGACTCACCAGGCTCCTCACATGTTGTCTTCTGCAAGGCAGCCATGTTGTTAGTGTCAAAATCACATAATCAGAGACTAGTCAACGTCAAGTCAACTAGTCTGTGCAACCCCTACTGAGCACATGTAAACACACACCAATCTATTGGCAGACGGCAGTCCATTACGTCACTCATGGAGCACTCGTGCACATAAAAGGGTGCCTAAATTACACGTCATCAATCATTTTGTCTTCAGGAGATGTGCAGGCATGCCCTGAAGTATGGCAATGAGACGCAGTGCCTGGTTCCCCTTCTCAGGGAACCAGATTGCATAATCAAACTAAGATGTTCTATGAAGTGGAACTTTGACGCTGCGTCACTTGACGCTATGGGGAAAACAATACCTACTACTACACCATGCTGAGTAATTTTCTGCCCACTAGGTAGTGAAATGTGCACAAACAGAGTGAGCATAATGTTGGGTGTGTCTCAGTCAGATCCCTAGTTCAGTAATCAGGGCACTGATTAGGGAGTTGGACATTATTCCTAAAAAGTCAATGCACTGTGAAAACCAGGGAGCATTGATGGTCGATGTTTCCTTAACGAACATTCTGATGTTCAAAACATAAATCACGTGAGCCAACTCACTACACATAATGACATACAATAGATGTTTGTTTATTTTTCTTTAAATACAAACCATTTAATTATATTTCAGCATAAACACATCGCTAGACAGGTAATTAACATAATCTAACATTTAATTTATTTACATCTGAAATGTTGCACATACATGTAACAAGCAAAATATTTATCATACTAAACTTTAAATAACGTTAAAACAGTCAGAAAGATATCAGTTCTGCTGTTCATAAAAACCAGCAGTGATGATGTGCAATGAGGATGTTGCTATGTCGCCAGACATAGAGCCAGTGTCCCACTGTGTAGTGAGCCAGGGTCCTCCTTACTGTTCTTAGTAGTGCCCGAATTTGTGTACACGATATATTGATTCACAACCTTGGAAGCTAGGGAGCTGATTGATATGCACCCATTAAGTGACTATGCAGAACTAGCTAGAGTCAAAAAATAAGTCAACATCTTATCATGTGACTTGTACAGTGGCTCTGTTCCTTAAAGCCAGTGTCCCAAGCAGAACATATTCTGGCCTGAGAGGCTCATTGGGAGCAGTCAACTGAAGGGAGCATTCAAATTGTTCTCCATTGCCATGCACTTCAAACAATCAGCTTCTAAAGGCAAAAAAAAGCTGATGATGTGTAACTTTTGTATGCATGGGCACTTCGCATGTGATATCATGGACTGTCATCTGCCAATAGATTAGCATAATCTCAGACACCAGTCACTCCAAGGGCGTTCCCCATAGCATCAACACAGAGACGCAGCGTCAAAGTTCCACTTTGAAAGGAAACTAACAACAAAGAGGTCAAAACTAAACCTCAATGAAACTCAAGAAACAAAAACACAGGTACAGAAAGACAACTAAACTTATCGATCCCGACAGATGTAAACTGAAATGATATTTCTTTTAATTTTCCCTTAACTACTGTTTTTATTGATGAATTCATTGATGATTTTTTATGGAAGGTATATTTTTTTCTACATTTTTATTTTATTATTTTATATAATGTACATATTTCCTTTATTCTGTGAAAGCCCATGCCATCAACAACTCAGTTGATTGATATTGTAAAAAAAAGTTATAGTGATTCATGGCAAGCCATTTATCTGACATTGCCAGCTGGACACTTTCAGATAAGGGCCACTTTAATGGCTCCGGGAGGCACAGCAGTTTAAATAATTAGATCTAAAGGTGACTTCTGACTTTACAATGGGGGTAGGCATGAGTATGTGCAAAAGGGAAGAAGCAGTTTTCACTTAATCTAAACTGAAGAAAAAGTCACTAAAAACAAATAGATTAGACTGCAAATTAAGATCACAATCTGAGCACTCTCAAGCAAAGATGGAGATAGAATCAATAGGTCTCACACCAGGTCAAAGAACGATTCAAAGAGAACCTATTAAAACAAAAAAAGTGAGGGGAAAAGCACATTTCCATTGCATCAGCGTGTGCAAAACCAGTACGATAAGCAGTGAATAAATTATTCCATGCTTTACTGCAAGGTCAGGGTGGCATGTCTTCTCCCATGGCGCTGCATCCCACGCTAGGAAGAACATACCCACACGCAGGTCAAAGTCTTCAACCTTCCTTGTACAGTACACATACACATACAGTCAAACTGATTCTTCTTAAACTTTTTATTTCATAAGGCTTTTTCGTCCAGGGTTGGATAATGATTCTATGCCAGGACGTTGTGCTTAACCTCTGCCTGGGCTCTGCATGTGGGAAGCTGCTCGCTATGAGAAGAGTACCAGCCTTAACAACGCTAAAATGAAAAGTATCTAGTATAGAAACACGTTCTATATAAGGCCTGGCCAATCAATCTAATCTCTTGTCAAATTTTCTCCCTCTATCCTTGTGATTATTTATGTGATAAAAGGGGTAATAACACGATGCCCACATCACTGGACTGCACAATTTCTGAGAGGCTGTAAATATCTCGAAACTATAAACCCGTTCATTATTTATAACGTGCTGAGGGGGCATGTTTTGGGCATTATTTATATACAAGCTCATACAAACGCTTTTTGAATCTGTGTCAGCATCTTGCTTCAATCTTGATGTTTTAAAATATGAAGGTCATGATGTTATGTTGGCCCCTTTTCTGATTTTTACCCATATTTACAGCCAGTTACCTCTAGACATTTAGTCAGGACTTTTCCTTCAGAAGTTAGTCTGATGTCATTTTTGATATCACTGCTGTAAAACTTGGACTGTATTCGAAATCGCCTCCTGCACCCTCATACATTATTCCCTATCTTACTCCACTAATATAGTCCACTTGAAGGAATGAATAAAAACGAGTGAGTGAATTCGGACACCGAGTGCGCCGGAAGGGCTTCCACTTTTGTATAGTTTGTGCTTGCTGTTTAATAATCATTTGAAACTTGGCAAACTGGCAGCTCTAGTAGTAATGAAAATTCTTTCTTGACAATGAGACCAGACTGGCATAAAAGAATTTTTTGTTGCCAGGCTGGCATAAAAATTTATTTTATGCCAGCCTGGTCTCATTGACCAACATTATTATGCATTTACAGCTAAAGAAACTTGCAATTTTTTTATGAATCTTTTATATCTTAAAGATATTTGTATAATTTACCATTTTATAGATAAACTGTAGATCCTTTAACCCTACACTGTAAACAAAATGAGTGTAATTTTAACTGTAAAATATTGTGAAAATGCTACTGGGGGAAAAACTGTTAACTGTAGGTTAGGTTAACTGTAAAACAGTAAAAGATCTAACCGGATAGTAAAATACTGTTAAATGTACAGCTTTTAGAAGCAAAAAAGGCAAATCAAATTATAATTTAGTGGAAAACTGTATTCTGACATTCCCAGAATTCCCTGTTTGACACTTCACATTTGAAAGTATTTTGTTTAAATAATTGTTTCTTAACAGTTTTGTTGTCAGTTATGCACATTTTGGGTTTTATGTTGCATCTTCTGTTGTTTAATGAATGTTTATTATTTTAGTGTCATGTGATGGTTACCCTGATGGTGTTTTGTGTTTGCGTGAATGCTTTCATTGACCAAGAACGCCCAAGAGGACGTTTGAAGTTTGCGAGGGTCCGCGTCAAGTTTAGGGGCATAAAAAAAAAGTAAAGTCAATGTTCCTACAATAACCGACCAGCGTGCAACTAATAAATTAGTTTGAGACGCAAACCTCTCAAACTTTCGGAAGTCCAGTGTTTAGTTGATCCTGGTAAGCACTCATTGTCACAGTTGTAAACATGATGGCTATCTTCTTCTACAAGTGTGTTTGGCGGTACGGCATTTGTTTCCAGGTGAACCATTAAAGACTGCAACTGTAAAATATTGTAAAAACGCTACGGGGGGAAAAACTGTTTCCTGGACATCCTGTAAAATTCAACCAACCAGATGACGACTTCGAAACTCCTGAAGTGTGTCCAGATAAGTGTGCCATATGCGTTCAGCCAACGGTCCGTGGGCGTGACGTCTGAGGCTGAGACAAGTATAAGAGTTTGGAATGACATAAGGGTGAGTAAATAATGACAGAATTTTCATTTTTAGGTGAACTAACCTTTTAACATTATGTAATCTTTCGAACCGAGTTTACAGCAGAAGTCACAACAGAGCGAAATGTTATAATTTCATATAATATATATGATTAAAATGTGTTTAATAAATGCAAATTAGAACATAATGTCATTGTAGGAGCTAGCATCGTAATCTGTGACGAAGCAGTTTGATGTCATTGTCATATACCTTGGGCTGTGTTCGAAATTTCCTCCTATACCCTCATTCATTATTTCCTATATTACCTCACTAATATAGTCCACTTGATGGAATGAAAATGAGTGAGCGAATTCGGACATTGAGTACCCCAAAAAGGCTACCGCTTTTGTATAGTTTGTGCTTGTTGTTTAATAATCATTTGAAGTTTGGCAAACTAGCAGCTCTAGTAATAATGAAAGATTTATCTTGAACACTGTCATGGAAACTAGCATGTATAAACCTTATTAAACTATTTAATAATCAATTAAAAATTTAATTTATACCTGCTGTACCCACATCGGACCAGCGGTTTGGATAATGGATGGATGGATGGATGATTCACCTGCGAGATGCTGGATTCATTCGGCAAGACTCTCTCAGTGCATTATGGGCATTCTCTAGCCGTTAAGCGTAGGCCAACATCACGTTATACGTAGATTGTCAGTGGAGGGACAGAAAGGTCTCAGATTTCATTAAAAAGATCTTCATTTGTGTTCCAAGGATGTGTTTGGAACGACATGAGGGTTTGTAAATGATGACAGAATTTTCATTTTTTAGTGAACTAACCTTTTAACATTATGTAATCTTTCGAAAGTTTGTAGCAGAAGTCACAACAGATCGAAATGTTATAATTTCATATAATATATATGAGTAAACTGCGATTAATAAATGCGAATGAAAACGTAATGTCATTGACATGACAATTAAATATAGAATCAAAATATTAACGCCAGCATTTTACTACTGATGAATAAGCACGCGCATATTTGTACGTCTAAAAGTTGTACATATAATTTACATTTTAGTGCTGTCAATATGTCAGTATTGAAAGTTTCAGTGTGTATGTAGTAGAACCACACTTCACGTAATAATACACATGAATACTCATGAGATTCACTTTTCAGCCGATGATAAGGAGCCAACCAGTGTGTTTATGAGCTCAGGCAGTAATTTCTAAGAGTGCACAGATGGAACAAACTCACAGTGTCCACACTGAGTCAGCACTGAGAAACTGTACTTATTTTTGATCTAGGGTATATTTGAAATGCAAATAAGCTTTTTATGCAGAGAAAAGTTTCATGGGACCACAGAAAGATATTTTAAAACCTACATTATTTTGAATGCCAAATATTAATATTATTTAAACCTCAAACTCTTCCACCCTCTTAAAATCTTGCCTGTCAAAATATGTCCACAAGGTGGAGATGTGCTCATTAGCTATTAGCTGAACATCAGCCATCTACAAACACAAACTTATTCAAAATATTTTATAAATAATAGCTTATTTTAGGTTTATATCATGAGATTATATCATGGGGATCATGAAATTAGGCCCACCAAACTGTCATAACATAAAAACATCATTAGAACCAATGCAACATTTTTAAGGGAAAGTGCTAAAAATAATTGTTCTCTACATACACTACATTTTCTTTTTTATAAAAAAATAATAATACTCTTATTCAATAATGTATTAAATTGATCAAAAGTGGCAGCAAAGACATTTATAATGTTATAAATATTTCCATTTCAAACAAATGCTGTTTCAATTCATCAAAGAATTGCATAAAAAAAATTAATCATGGTTGTTACAAAAATATTAACAACATTGTTATTTATAAGAAATGTTTCATAAGAAACAAATCAGCATATTAGAATGATTTCTGAAGAATCATGTGACATTGAAGACTGGAGTAATAGTGCTGAATATTCAGTTTGCCATCACAGAAATAATTTACATTTTAAAATATATTAAAAAATATAACTTTTTAAAAAAATATATAATAGTATTTCACAATATTATTTGATAAAAAAATGCAGCAAGAGACTTCTTTAAAAAACATTAAAAAGTCATTTGTGCTTAAAATTTATTTTATGCAAACAAATGTAAATAGGCTTGTATAAATCCGGTACAACATGGAATTCTTTCAATTTTCAATCTTTTTCAATTTCAATTTAATTTTTAGTTCAGTTTCAAACAGAAACTGCTGAATTGCACATCTGTATGTTTTTCCTGGAGGAATAAAAATAAAATAGTCAGTTTCGGTAGTCATGTATGGAAAGCCTGCAGTTTTTTTCTATCCAATTCCAATCCACTGTCATGAAACTGTACACCACACTCATTATGAAGCCTGAAAGGAATCATACGCTAGAGTGCACTCGTGACCTCTGGTATTGACCTTCACGACTGGCTCGGCACGGGGGGAAGATGCCTTTTATTATTTGACGCACTTGACAGTGAGGCATCTCAAGCTGATACACTCATACCCTTCCTGCCAAATAGCATCAAATGTGAGGTTATATAGCCTCTAACAGTGCTAAAAGTCACTCTGTCTATTGCTTTTTCTCAGTAAGTGGCCTGGGGTAGAGAAATGGAGACATGGTGGCATGCCTGTAACTAAGATTAAATGGGTGGAAGGGTTTGAACAGTGAACAAACACTATCAATGAGAGACCTAACCTATGCTTGAACTGATTCTGCTTGATTGGATTCAGTTCATTTGGGAAATATGCATCAGTTGTATTAAAATTATCATTCATGCACGCATTTGTAATGCGCTTAACCTGTGGTACTCGGGTAGCTTTTCTGAATTGCGTTTTTGCAGCTATATCAGTAAGTACAGATTTGCGAATAATTAAGAGGACTTGGTGCTCAAAGGTGCCAGCCGACATAATGGAATATCCTCCTTAAACTGCTAACTGTCACACAGAGATACAGCTGAAAGACAATTAAATACAGTTGACACAATGCTATAATCCAATAGATTTTACTAAGTACTGGTAAAGATGCAAGCGTACATCTTTCTGTAGTTTATCGCTGTAGATTCTTTTTTTATTTTAAAGTAATTTTAATTATTTTAAAGTATTTTAATTTAATTAATTTTAGGTAAAATTGCTGATATAGTGCGCTCAACTGCCATGCACTATATAGGGGTTAGTGAATGAGTGAACGAGTGGGTGGTTTCCGACACAGCTCTAGACATAAGATGTGTCCGAAACTGCTCACTTGTTCATTCATTCACGGATGCTGACGTGTAAACTGTGCGTCGGAGATCTGGAGCTTTCGCAGAAACGGCTCGACACGTGATACAACTACTTTTATCCTTCATGTTACTTGCATTATAAAATAATGTTAATAACAATAAGAATCCATTATCAGACTTTATTTTGTAATCATACATACCTCCCTCTGTGCCAACTTTGTAGTTTATTGACTGTATAATTGGTTTGTCATGCTTAATATGTTCATAATACTATAAAAAATACTGCAAACAAAAATAAACACACATTAACATTATTTTTAATAAAACTTTTTTAGTTTGTTAGAAACTCTCACACTCATAGATGCCGTGGTCGTTGAGCACCCTCAGGCGACCGTTATGATTACATTAAGCTACAGATATTATATATATATATATATATATTTATATATATATACATATATATATATATAAAATTACCTTATTAATATAATTTTATTTTTTAAATTAATCCATATAATAATGTCTCTCTATATTTTAGTAGGTTTTATTCAAGTAATGATTACTACTAATAATAAAAAAGGTTAAAAAAAAACTAACATGAAATAAATGCTAAAGCAGAAATAAGAAAGCTGTAAAGTAATCACTGGATTACTCATTCGCAATTCCTCTCTTTCATACGCGCTCTCTGCATTGGATTTTGGGAAATAGTGCTTCAGCGAGTGTGAATCGAATGTACACTCGAAATCAGAGAGAATTGTGGGTATAAAGTAGTGAGCAAATGTAGGGAATGAAGTCGTTCATTCAGAATTCGAACACCACTACAAAATGGCCAACACCTGATATAGTGGACTATATACTGGATAGGAAGAAGTTTTGGACACAGCCATAATAAATACATACAGTGGGGAGAACAAGTATTTGACACACTGACGATTTTGCAGGTTTGCCCACTTACAAAGCATGTAGAAGTCTGTAATTTTTATCATAGATACTCTTCAACTGTGAGTGACGGAATCAAAAACAAAAATCCAGAAAATCAGATTGTATGATTTTTAAATAATTAATTTGCTTTTTATTGCATGACATAAGTATTTGATCACCTACCAACCAGCAAAAATTCCGGCTCTCACAGACCTGTTAGTTTTTCTTTAAGAAGCCCTCCTGTTCTCCACTCATTACCTGTATTAATTGCACCTGTTCGAACTCGTTACCTGTATAAAAGACACCTGTCCACACACTCAATCAAACAGACTCCAACCTCTCCACAATGGCCAAGACCAGAGAGCTGTGTAAGGACATCAACGATAAAACTGTAGACCTGCACAAAGCTGGGATGGGCTACAGGACAATAGGCAAGCACCTTGGTGAGAAGGCAACTACTGTTGGCGCAATTATTAGAAAATGGAAGAAGTTCAAGATGACAGTAAATCTCCCTCGGTCTGGGGCCCATGCAAGATCTCAGCTCTCACCCCAACATCAATGATCATGAGGAAGGTGAGGGATCAGCCCAGAACTACACAGCAGGACCTGGTCAATGACCTGAAGAGAGCTGGGACCACAGTCTCAAAGAAAACCTTTAGTAACACACTACGCCGTCATGGATTAAAATCCTTGCAGCGCACGCAAGGTCCCCCTGCTCAAGCCAGTGCATGTCCAGGCCTGTCTGAAGTTTGCCAATGAGCATCTGGATGATCCAGAGGTGGAATGAGAGAAGGTCATGTGGTCTGATGAGACAAAAATTTAGCTTTTTGGTCGAAACTCCTCTCACCGTGTTTGGAGGAAGAAGAAGGATGAGTACAACCCCAAGAACACTATCCCAACCATGAAGAATGGAGGTGGAAACATCATTCTTTTGGGGATGCTTTTCTGCAAAGGGGACAGGACGACTGCACCATATTGAGGGGAAGATGGATGGGGCCATGTATCGTGAGCTCTTGGCCAACAACCTCCTTCCCTCAGAGAAGGAGGGAAGTGGCATTGAAGATAGGTCGTGGCCGGGTCTTCCAGCATGACAACGACCCGAAACACACAGCCAGGGCAACTAAGGAGCAGCTCAGTAAGAAGCATCTCAAGGTCCTAGAGTGACCTATCCAGTCTTCAGACCTGAACCCAATAGAAAATCTTTGGAGGGAGCTGAAAGTCCAACCTGAAGGAAACCTGAAGGATCTGGAGAAGGCCTGTATGGAGGATTGGGCCAAAATCCCTGCTGCAGTGTGTGCAAACCTGGTCAAAAACTACAGGAAACGAATGATCTCTGTAATTGCAAACAAAGGTTTCTGTACCAAATATTAAGTTCTGCTTTTCTGATGTATCAAATACTTATGTCATGCAATAAAATGCAAATTATTTCTTAAAAATCATACTATGTGATTTTCTGGATTTTTGTTTTAGATTCCATCACTCACAGTTGAAGAGTACCTATGATAAAAATTACAGACTTCTACATGCTTTGTAAGTGGGCAAACCTGCAAAATCGGCAGTGTATCAAATACTTGTTCTCCCCACTGTAGATGCCCCATTGGCCTCTTTGGACTGTTGCTGCGATACGTCAACGAGTCCGTCATATTGTGCGGGGCAAGACTCCTCATCAAACAAATGCAAGTAAACGGGGAGCTGCGGCTTTTCTGGATAAAAGCGCAATAAAGTGTACATTTCTCTACCAATTTCAATGGTTTCTGATCTGCGTGGAGCACGAAATTTTTTTCGTGTCCAATTACTCTGAATCTCGCTAGTTTGAACTTGAAAATTATCCATGGTCATAAGATAACTCAAGCAAAGATCTGGTTTATTTTTCAAGGTTAAAAATTGGGAGATGTCTCTAATGTAATATAATTTAATGTACATGAAATGTGTACATCGATTTTAATTGGAAATGGCCTTTTCCAATTCCGTTCTTCAACAGTATTTTAGCTTAAAAGACATTGTCTTTATTTTGAATGGACAGCATTATATTTAACTGTCTGGCAACTTTATTGGGGTCAAAAGAAAGTTAAACATTTAATTAACTATAGGCCTAAGCATTTCACAGATTTAATGTCAGATTTAATGTTATCCAAATGTTCTAAATGAATTTATTTCGATTCAAATGAATTACAACAAGATATAAAACGATTGTTCTTAAATGATTCCTTATCCTGTGGCTTCCTCTAGTGGACAACATTAATAGCACAGTTTGTACAAATTAGACAATCCTTAAATGTTTTACTGGATCTATTAATTTAACAATGGTAGAACATTTTTAGCACAGTAACAGTACAATATAAATTGTATGAAATATAAGTGTAATAAGGTCAGATGTAATGAATGATAAATGAGCCACAATTAGATGACAGGCAATCAAATCACCTATTTTAGGGTATGAGTCGATTTTGAGTCAAAGTCCTCTGGCTTCATTGCACAGAAGGCTCACTTGCGATTTTGATTAGTTGTTGATATAAACTATACTATAATCTCAGACTTCAAAAGGATCATGTAAACTTTTTATTTCTTATAAAGTCTCAGTTTTCATAGATAATTAGCGTTGATGTTCGCTTTTAATAGCCTGATTTTGGTGGTCAACTAGCTGTCAAAATAATGTTGTAATGACTAAATACAACCAGAAACAACTGTTCAGACTTACATGCGAAAGGTAATTCCCCGATATGTGGTTTGGATTGTGCTACGTTTGTAAAACCTCATAATAGTCAGGCATATTTTCTTCAGTCCACTTATGAGAGTTACGGCAAGTTGCCCCTACAAATATGGCGGCGCCATTGATGTGCGATCCAGCGGCCAATGGGGTGTCTATGTATTTATTATGTCTATGGAGGCACGGGGCACTATTTGAAATTGTGAATTTCTCTGAATTTACAAATTCTTGGAAACATCTAGGATAATGAAACGAAATTTATGAACAAATTATATAACGCTGTGCAAGTTGTTTTTGTATATTTTTATATAAAAATCTAACATTGTGCCTTTAACCCTCTGAGGTCGGCCGTCACGCCCGCGTGATTTACTCACTTTTTTCTTGTCAGTGTGAAAGAGACTCAAAATGCTCCGTCAATTTTGAACATACAATTAAGATATATATACCATTGCAATCTGTGAAATGTCTACTTTTACTTGTGCACACTCATAGTAAAAACAAAATGTTGTGCTTTTTGCAAAATAAACAAAACTAACATGATGCGTGAGCTGCGATCTCTCTCCGAATGAAATCCATTCTGATAGTCATAAGAAAATGAACGGTAACTTCGCGAATACTATTCACACAAATATGAAACGCATGTCTAAATAAACGTTGAAATGTCAGGTTTTAAATCATGTAAGTCAAATCTAAAACAAATATTCTCTGTTTATGTAATCTGTTTGAAAACGGAGAGAAATCAGTCGTTCGCGAGCCAGCTCATTATCTGTAATGTGACCACGCCCACGGAGAGCGCGCGCTATTCAAACACAAATTCTGAGGCGATTACTGTAACAGAGAGTTAACGCCCATATAACATTCTTAGTTCAAGATGCTTCACAGCTTTGGCCTTTGGATGGGCCGTTAGCTACTGGGGGAGTGTCTTTTGTCTCCCCTGGTGTGAATTGCTAATGTATTCATGGCCAACACCACTCCCATGCATACAGCAGTGGTGACACAAAAACTGATTTACAAAATTTAAATCATTATATTGTTGTTTGTGTTGAAGCATTCAGAATGATTTCCACATCATTGTGTAGTAAAAATTCTAGCCTACAAGCTTGATAACTCAAAAGTCTTGTGCACAACTATTCAGTATGTGTTTTATGGCCTTATTGCAAGGGCATTTTTTTTGCCAAAACTTACTAACCACGCATAATCTTTATTTTTAAAAAGATGCAAACATGTACATCTATTTTGCTCACATGTTATTGTAGCAGAGTTTGTGCTGAATACAGCAAAATTACATGTTGGCCAATAGTATGTTATAAGTAGCTGAAATAAGCACAAATGTCAGAGCATGTAAAACTACTCCAGGACCCCAAATCAGCCTCAGACCCCAGAGGGTTAAATGGACTTAAAATCATATACATACTTAATGCTGTAATGAGTAGTTATCAAGCATAAAGGAGATTTCAGGAAACAAGTCTTTTATTTACCTAAAGATCTCAAGAAAAGAAATAATACTAAACACATAAATCCAAACAAGAACCGACAAGTGACTGAATTAAACAGGGTATATACACAGGACTAAATGAGTGATTTGTTATAAGATGGATGGATGGACTTCTCTCGGAAAAGAAAAGCAACCAATCACAGTTCGTTTTGTTCTGTGTAATTTTTAGGTGAGTGAAAATGTAAAGTTGATGTCCCTATGATAACAGAACAGTTGATTCTGATAAGCACTTATTGTCACAGTTGTAAACATGATGGCTTTCTTCTTCCATGAGGGGGTTTGGCATCAGGAGGACCGTTAAGGAACGTGATACACTCGTCTCCTGGAAATCCTCTATAATTAAACCAATCAGATGATGACTTTGAAACCTTTTTCCTTTTTTGTGTGCCGTATACATCAGATGTTCAGCCTATGGTCTGTGGGTGTGATGTCTGAGGCTGAGACTCAGGCCTACCTAGCAGTCAGATAGCAGACTAATTTTTGCAGAGAGGAAGAACATCCTCTTGAATTGGCTGACAAAATATTTTCCGTGACGAGCTGGAAAAAGTAAGGAGGCCTAATATATATTTCACTTTAAAACTGAATTTTATGGGAACCATTTCAGTTGTTATAATCCTGGTATCTCAGCTATTACTTTTCCTTACATTAGATTACATGGCCTCCTTTTTGGGGAGAGAATGAAGCCCAAACAGACTATAGACAAGCAAATTCAGTAGTCACAGAACATTTTAGAGATTTCTGACCATTTGAATTAGATTTTGAATAAACAAATGAGTTCAGTCATTTACATGTACATCATCTGCATGCTTATTGGCTATGTAATATAATATGACTAAAAATATTACATAGTAAAATAAACACCCGCATGCTATTCAAAAGTTTACAGTAGCCAGAGAAGCCCTTATTATTCACTCTGTTTAAGATTATACAGTTTATAGTATCTGTGGATCTCTTTGGTATTAAAGCCTTTTTCTACCACACAAGAAGAAAAAATCATGCTTTGGTAAATCATAATTATAACATACTAAGTCATAATTGTGACATACTAAGCCATATTTATGGCATGAAAGGTCAAAAGTATGACTAAAGTCAATTGTGACTTTAAAAGTCATAAGAATGACATTAAAAAGTCAAAATTACGACATAAAAAGTTGAAATTGTGACTAAGTTGTTACAGTTATGACCAAGATATAAGTTACGATTATGACATACAAGTCATTTATGAGGTGAAATATCATAGTAAAATCTAAATTATGACATGCTAAGTCATAATTATGACAAAATTGCCAATTACTGTTATAATTTTTACATTTTATCATGTTGACTTTTTATGTCATAATTATGACTTTCCATCACAATTTCAGCTTTCATCTCACAATTACGACTCAAGAATGTCATCATTTTGACTTTTCATCTCATTAATATGACTTCATTATGATTTACCAATGCATTTCATTTTCTTATGTGGTAGAAATGGGCTTCCATATATTTGTGTGATGCCTCAGAGTATCTCATTTAAGTATTTGAGTAAGCACAACCAACATATTAACTGACTTGGTCTTTGTTTGTCTTTTTCAGATTAGTACATTGGTTAGACCAATATTTCATAGGAACATATTTAACTGACTTGTTATATTATTTCTTTTTATGATTCATCACTTTTATTATTTCTTTGTAAGATGCTTCGGATAAAGGTTCTGCTAAACTAAAAAAAAAAAATGTAAATATGAATTGAATTTATTTTTCTTCTTTTTTCACATTCCTGTCCCTTATAATCTGACTCATGTGTTATTAAGTTATGTGGAAGTCTTAAATATGCAGTTCCTAGCTAAGGTACAATTTCCTCAGCACTTTTGATTGAATTCTCTGTATTTAATGCACTCTTTGCCTCATCAGCATTTTATATCATCATACATGCGTGTTCATAATGCATTTGTGACCCTATCACTTTTCCATACCTGTGTGGTTGCATACTATTATGCAGTAACTATTATGGGAGTTACTAACTAAAAGTAGAAATGCTAACTCTCTGTCCTCTCTCACATATATAAATTTGGAAAGTCTGATTCATGTACAGTTTGCCCTGAATGGTCCTTGATTTGGAATTTAATAATCAATTCATTCTAGTAAATCGGTTAGTTTAGACAAACAGATTATAAAGTAAAGCAATAGGCCCCAAGACGCCATGGTTTACTGTGATTTTAGAACAGAAAAAAGACACAGCACAAAGCATTTAGTACAGTATACTTTGTCAAGGTTTCATAAAATAAATACACAGCAACTTAATTGTAGTAATTTATTGATAACAAATAATATTTCTTCCACCAAGTATTGTAGTTCTTCAGCAGTGTAGCAGAATGGTTGGCAAAAAACACAGACGCAGTAACACTGATGTAATAAGGTCACAGGTGTGTTTATACAATGTTTTACAACCACATTGAACATGAATCAGTAAATCATTGTCATGGCGGAACAGGCAAAACGAGAAGGAAGGATCTAAATTCAACATTATTATTATTATTATTATTATTATTGTTATTATTGTTATTATTATTATAGGGCCTTATACACAGGATAATGAGAACAAAACCAGAAACAGGTGTACTATAGAAACAAACTAGAGACTAGCACAGAGGAAACCAGCAGGAAACACAGGAAATAATGAAATACAAACTAAGAGTCCTTCAAAACCAAACTGAAACCAAACCTGAATGTGACATTCATAAGGACAATCATTTATAAATAGGTATATATAAACAAATATTTATCAATATATAAATAAAAATGTTTGATACGGTCACCTTGAGTTTATTTATGCCATTATTTTAGATTAATATATTAAATTATACATAAATTAATACATGATTACATTACTGGATAATTTGATTATTTGTTCATAAAAACTCCAGTAACTTCTATTTAGTTAATTTCAAAGTACACTCTTAGAAGAAAATGTTCTATATAGAACTTTAAAGGGTTCTGTATGGTTCTTCATATATAGATCCTATAGGGGTTCCCATCATGGGATCATTTTATGGATATAGCCTTAATTAATTAATTAAATAACTTGGTTCTAGTTTTTAGTTTTCATTACATTTTATGAATTAAAATCCTCATATTTTATCACTAGAAAAATAAATAAATAAATAACTTGTCCAAGCAAACCTTTGTTGTGCTCGCTCTTTGGAAAACAAACACATAAAAAGCGGTATTTTCACACATAATGCCAAAATTATCATGTCCACAAATAGAAGTTCGATAGTACTGTGTGGGCAATTGAGTTTATTGAGACAGATAAACAGAAGTGCTAATAAACAATATTTTACTAATGTTTCAATACAGTTAATGTGCTAAGCCATATTGTATTCTGAAATTGGCGATTGTCATTTCATGTCTTTTATTTTGTATTTTGATTCATCCTGGTTATTTATTCTGTGCTTCCCTTGTTCCTAATGTGCTCCTTTAGTCTATCTGTCATGGTCTGAGTGGTTCATTGTCTTGTCATGTGGTTATGAGTTCTGGTTGTTCATTGGTTGTCTTAGTCATGTGTTGCGTAAGTTCATGTATTTAAAGCCTGTTAATGGTGAACCCAGCAGTTGCTTTAAGTTTGCAGCAGGGGGATTGTCCGCTGGAGGACTTCGTCATGGATTTTCGTGAACTTTGCTATCACATGGACTTTAATGATGTTGCCCTTAAGGGCATTTTTCGCAATGGACTTAAAGACCATTGGAATTATTTAATGCCTGCGAGCTCTGTGCCATAGACTCTTGCCCAGTATATGGACTTCGCCCTTTTACTGATAGGCTCATCATACACTGTGGGTACTGTGTATGAGGAGCCCCGCAATACAACATTACCCACCATATCTGAGCCTTCAGTCATCATGCTAGCCAGTTCAGAGACTGTTCACGTCATGCCTGCTTAGCCAGAGACTGTTCACATCATGTCTGCTCAGCCAAGATGGCTGCCATGCCTGAGTTATCAACCAAGATGGCCACCACGCCAGAGCGTCTCCACATCTGAGCCACCACATTAGAGCCTCTCCATGTCACGGCCGCCACACCAGAGCCTCTCCACGTCATGTTCCAGTCAAGTGTTTGCTTACTCTGGACCATTGTAATGGTTTCTTCAACTAATCTTCTGTGGACTTAGGGGTTACAAACAATCTACTAATACTCTAATGAGAGTTAGTTTACATGTGGTTACAAATGAATGAAAGTTAGTTGACATGTAGTTGGAAATTAATGAGAGTTGAAATGACCCTCTGCTCCTTAGCCCTGGTCCACCCATGCTTCAAGGTCCAAGTCTGTCCATGTTCCATGGACCTGGTCTGCCTATGGTCCATGACCCAGGCCCACCAATGTCATGCTGTAGTTCAGGTCCTGTCCCCATGTAGTTGCAAATGAATGAAATTTGACATGTTGTTGCAAAGTTGCCTATAGTTAGTACAATGTCAAAAAGTGGACTAGCGAAATAAAGTGTAACCAAAGTGTCTCTTTTTGTAGAACCTTTTTTCTTAAAAGCCAATTCACACTGCGCCGACAGACAGCAACAGATACTTTGTCAGATTTTGTTAGATCAGTGTGTTACTTCTGTTGGTATCTGTTGGAGTTTTTTTTTGCCAGTTAAACATGCTGAATTGGAATTAGAATGTCTGAGAAGTGACATGCTGTAATCTGGTGACTGCATCTGTCAGTGCAGCGTGAATTGGCCTTAAGAGTGCTTTCTCAACACTTAGAACAAGACTGAACTTCATGTAAAATTTTAACCTCAGTCTGGTCTTATGAAGTAAAGGATGTATTCAGACATTCAGCCAGAAGGCAGAACTCTGGAACATCTTGAACTTGAGTGTGTTATATATAAGTGCTTTAAAGATAATGACACAAAATTATATTTTTATGAATTCTCCAGGACAAACATTCATAAAACATGTGGATGCAATAAATCTGATGTTAAATCCAACATTAACATGTAGGTCACTACAGGTATAGAATACATCATTCATACTTTGATTCATAAATCATACTTTGATTTCTGTAAGTACAACAGGTGCAGATTATTAATGTAACCACTAGCCCAGGATTTCTGTGTCAATGTACTAGCCAAACAACTTGCAAAAACTTTTCACAGAGTGCTCTCTGGATTCACAGTTGTTTAGACAGAAAGCTGATAATTCTCAGAGTCTTTTAAACAACAGTTTCAAGGATGTTTTGGGGATGTAGAGGAGTTTGCCCATGACAATAAGAGTGAAGATCAGGTTTCATTGTTCTGTGAAAAGCATTACATGCAGTCCAATAAGCCTATTACAGTATAAAGGCACTTAGTAATATGCTATGGGTCAGGAAGGACAACTGGGTACATTTATTAGAACATGAGACATTTAAAACCACAGATGGTTTGGGAAAATGGTATGTTTAATTGACATTTGGAAAATCTAAAATGGACTTCTAGGATAGTGAATGTGGATCTTTATAAAAGGAACATTACACCTTTTTATGGTGTCCATTGTGATTTTATTTGCTTTGTTGAGGATACTAGTGTAGAGTAATTAAACTGTAAGGAAATTACCTTGGGGAAGGCAAACATTCAGTCATCATTTCGTACATTGCATTGCAGGTGTTTCCACAAAACTGAACAGATATTGAATACACATCAGCTAAGCTAATAGTCTCTATACTTTAACATTTGGGTTCCAAGGTTTGAGTTTTATTAAAACTAACAGATTTCAATTAAAAAAACTTTATTTGCATTCGGTTTTGAAAATATTTTACCAGGCCATTTTTGTGCTACTTTTTAAAATGCCTTTTTATATGTTTGTATTTTTTTACCACTTTTTCAGATCTTTTTAATCTGAAATAATGAAAATTTTAAAAACTTAAAACAAACATATTAGATAAATGTTAAAAATATTGATGATTTATTATTATTTATTTATTTATTTATTTCTAGTTTTTTTTAACATGGGTGAAATAAATAAATTAATTAAATTACACTGTTATTTTCATAACAGGGCTTTGACACAATGACAAAGTTAGAGTTCCATGAGCAATAAACGGGCAAGTTTATTAATACAAGCTGCAGGAACACAGTCCAATGCGGGTAAGCAATGATGGGCAGGATCGATAGCTGCAGTGGTGACTATGAAGATGGTAACTGGTTTTATCTTACAGGAGATTCGGGCACACACACACACAATGGAGCAGACGTGACGACTTGGGTGACTTATGCTGCCTTCATGTGCTATCACAAATTTCCTACTTCTGAAGTCGTTATTACTGCTGCCTTCATGTGTAATCGGAAATGTCCTACTTGCCACTTCTGAAGTCGTGATTATGCAATCGTAATCTCTTCTGCCATGTTTAAAGTTTATGGCACGGCCAACCCGGGAACTTGGGCATTAAAATTGTCCCAGAGCTTCCCAGTGGTAAATATGACTTTAGATGGTGTTCATGTCCAATTTTTAACTAGCAAACTTGTATTTACAATAATTCCAATAGCAGATGAAGTCACATTAGAAATGACTTGGATGACTAAAAGGCGACTTGGAACAGGATAATCACTGAAGCTTATGGAAGGGGCTATTTCCAGGTAAGAAAGTCTGTTCTCAGATGAGGACTTATATTGCTGGTGATGAGTACTGATGTATGGCAGGTGTGTTTGATCATTGCTCTGGTGATTGTGAAGGCTGAGTGAGTGAGGGACAGCCTGGAGTGATTGTAACAGTGGTAGCATCCTTTTGGTGGTATCAACATTCATGCCGCTAGAAATATCTTTAACAAGAATATAGTGGATAATTTCCGAACAAGCTCTAAAGTTGTGTAAATACAATATTAATTCATATTGTTGCCGTCAAATTGATTAATCACGATTAAACACAACATAAAAGTTTCTATACATATATTATGGGTGTGGGGTGTCACAATATACCGGTACTGACGATAATCGTGATATTTAAAGCATGAAATATCAACATTGTGTTAATTTAGGGTGTGACAATATACCGGTATTGGTGATAATCACAATATTTGGTTGACCTCTCAGGTGGCAGTATTGCACCTTAATGCTGACACCTGTCAAACGAGAAGAAGACACAGAACATGCAGCCACTCTGAGAAGTAACATGTCGTCCGAGGGGGAGAGTGAGTGTGCCCACACCTGAAAAAAGTAAGCTCGCCAGTATGGCAGTTTTTTAGCTTCCAAGAAAACAGCCCAATCTGCAGAATATGCCGGTCTACAGTTAGTGAGGTTTTTACCCACCTCCATGTCCATCACCCTGCAGATTATGCCATTTGACAGAGAGTAAGTTGTGATTATTTTACTAATCGGGAAATGTTATATTAACCTGTAAACAGTGGTTTTCTGTGTTTATATATTTAAATAAACTTGACAGTATTTTCGCTCTTGTTATTTCATAGGTATCTTCAAAGAAGACAGAGAAAGTCAGAGTCTCAGGTCGATTGAGATTGGGAATGAAAGAAGTGAAAATGCATATGCCCTGTTTTATCAGTATACTTATGTTCGTTGGGTAAAAACGAAAAACTAAATATAAAAAATAAATATATATATTTCAATGATAAAAACTCTTGGAAGATTGTTAGTATGGTAGTGGATATGGCAATGTTAATGCATTTGGTCTTGGCGGAATAGATTTTATACGCTGCTGCTAAATTGCTGCTGCTGCAGAGCAAGTACAGGAACGTGCTACTGCCAATACATACGCTGATACGCTGCTGCGAGTAAGACATAGTGCTGCTGCACAAATAGCATATCAATAACCCATAACAGATCTATACAGGTGGAGCTGGGGAAGGTGGAGGGTTTTAGAGTTGAATGTAACTAGCCATTTAAATGATGTGAGCAATAAGCTCATTGGCAGTAGAAGTGGTATGGGCCGATCAGTGTGTGCCAAGAATTTATTGATGTAATTCTCATCAGCTTGCATTAAGGACCCATCAGCCTTCGCATCTAGAGTTTTATGACTGAACTATAAATATATATATATATATATATATATATATATATATATATAAATATATAAATACACAAATACAAACTTTTGTTCAATGCGATTAATAGCGATTAATTGATTTGACAGCACTAATACATATTAATTAATTAATTAATTAAGTTTGTGTATTTATGTTACATAATATACTAGCTATGAAATTAGCATTAGTAAGACAAAATGAGTGAGCAGTTCTAGAGCAAATACTAGGATGTTATCAACATAATTTTAGATGTGGTGGAAATGACATTTGTTAATTTATTGAAAGGAATTCTCATATGATGACATTGTTAGCAGAAAAAACAACCAGTAATATTTGCGTGCAAGTCACATGCTGTTTATTATAACAATCGCAATCCCTCATTTTAAATGATAAATGATAAACGAGATACAAACATTTGAATGGACTTGAAGTGGAACAGATGGATACAGGACAGTCTGTTTGTCCTCCTCTGACATGGTAAAAAGATAACTATGCCTCTGTGTTTAGCCTTCTCTCTTATGTTTATAAATGATAATAAAGTAGGAACAGCTGCTCAAAACTCACTTGCCCAAACCTCATAAATATTTCTGCCCACTCGAGAGTATTTCATGGACTATCAATGTAATGAAAGTTGCAGATGAGTTTTACAAACTGCTGAGAGCAAGATCCTCATCCTGATTATCTAGTTTCCAACCCAGAGTTGAAACTTGTGACCAACAGTTGTGGTGTATTATACAAAGCATTCGTGAATTTTGAAATGTATAACTTCAGTTGCTGAAATCATACGATGCAAGTAGTAACCAAGCACACAATGTCCACAGTGAGAATGCAGTAATTCTTGATATCCCCCATGATACACGTAATCCCTAGTTAATGATGTATTTTATCAAATAATCCTTTTTGATAAACAGTATGCCCACTTTTAATTCCAGCCTTTCTTTTCCCAAATGAATATTGTATAATCCATGCGATCAACAGCCTGGGGAGTCCAGCTGAGTCCAGCTTGATTTGATCTTGTTGCAAAGGACTGCTTTGTGATAAAATATCAAGGGGATTTACCTTAGAGACAGATTGGAGTGTGAGCTTTATAAGGTCACGTGTGGATATGTTAGGAAGTTCAAAGGACAAAGAGTGGACCGTTTGAGAATAAGCTTCAAAAATATGTTTAATATTGAGGGCAGCTCTTTGAACGTGAGCTTGACAATGCCAGAATCATTCTTGTAAGCATCTGCGAGTAAGGTCAAAGATTCTGCCGTATTTAAATGTATTTATAGAATTAATGGTATTTTATGGAAATGTATTTAATTTTCATAGCATTGTTTTGTTATTTACTGACATGTGACGACCAAAAAGTTATTAAACACAATTTGTATTCTTTGTACAGTATATTACGTTAAAAGAAATTAGGTCTGTTGTTAAGATTTTTGTATTATAATTTGTATTATGCACTAACCATTTATGTATAACAATAGAAAAATATCTGCAAACAAATAA
Source organism: Zacco platypus (assembly GCA_038088235.1). NCBI lineage: Eukaryota > Metazoa > Chordata > Actinopteri > Cypriniformes > Xenocyprididae > Zacco > Zacco platypus. Next base: position 14,263,467 of record CM076065.1, on the reverse strand, counting down.
GTGTAACATGCAAAAGCTTTCTTTAATATGTCATCATCCTTTATTTATTATTTGTATAACTTTTCCTTTTAAATAGTGCAAAGGTTTAACCAAAGACGAACCAAAAATCCATTTTTTAAATATTTCACTCGCCACAAGCCGTAGTTTTCCTTTTTTTCAAAAATCCTTTTTTCAGTTCTGGGAAGTAATATTACATGGGAAACCGCAGGCCATTGTCTGGACATTTACATTTACCACCATTTGAAGTACTGAAGTCTCATGTCAAATTAGCATGGTCTTTAATGATAGTGTCAGATGACATTACCTCTGAGTGAGAGCCACTGTAACTGGATCTCCTTCAACCAACACAGTATATAACTCACTTCATACTGAGAGAGAGCAGGACCACAGCGCACAACTGCTCAACAGACACATCATCTAGGTAGGAAAAAGTTCCTTCTCTTTATGCCATTTAAACTATTTAAATATGTAGTTTGTGATGTATGTGATATGACTTTATTTATTTTGACTTTATTTTTGATTTATGATTAGCATGTATTCAATTACCTATATACCAGTGCATGGTTTGGTAAAAATACTTTTAATAAATATATATTTTTTATAATATTATAATTGAATATCAACTCTAATTCCACAAATGTTATTATTTTTCATGTTTTATTTTTCATTGACTATTGTGAATAATTTTTATTGTGAATTTTTTTTATTAATTTATTTTATAATTTATTATTATGTTCTACTGTTCCTGGTACTTTCTTTCACAAGTTTTTAAATGATGAACATTAATGAGTCATTGTTAGAAGAGGCATGACTTGCATGGCTTGCATGGCTTGCATGCTTGATGAATTAAAGACTGGTAATCACGTTATAGATAATGGGTAAATTCTGGACAACTACAATGTCTATTTTCTTCTGAAAGGATTTGATGACAACAAAAACAAAAGAAAACAATTTGCATCTCTGCACACCTGTGCGATGGGCCATATTCCAAGAGCAGACTGCTGCGTTTACAGTAGCCTGGGTCTCATTTAGCAGTGTTTGCTCACTGCTTGGCAACCACATCTAGTGCTTAATCTTGAATATAAAAAGACTTCCTGTATTCACAGTGTCTGCTGCAAATTACACAGACGGAAATTCATCAATTAGCCCCCTTATCTGGCAGAGGATATAATATGTTTTGCTTGAAAATTAGATGTTCTATTACAAAGTTCCAAAATTGGACCATTTTCCAAGAACAGTCTCACACAAAAGATGCACACTGCACTGCCTTGATCTGAGTTTAAACGCACGTGGATATTGTCAGAAAGTGTTTGGATCTTCAGTAATTTGACACCATGGGAGACTGTGTGGACAACTGTAAACAGTAGTTGAAATAAAATAAAGCTTTTTCTGTAGTTCGATCAGATAGGCAGTTGTTCGCATTTGATTTTCCTGCTTAACAGCTTCTGTGCATCTAGCACCGCATGATTTTAGTAAATTGAATTTTTTATTTTAATAATTTATGTCCATTAAACTGTTTTGAAAAAAACAGGGCCACATTAAATAGCCAAAAGCCGATAGTTTACATCACATCAATGAGCCATGACTTGCAACTTACTATTCAGAAATAAGGGGTATTCGGAGGAGGGACAGCCTTGTTCTAGAGAGAATTTGATTGGAAAATGAGTCTGCAGGATGAGTCATCACAAGTTTTTGAAGAAGGAAAGTTCTGATAAAGGAAAATAAGACTACATTTTACATCCATGAATCTGTTAAAAATGAATTTTGTTTCGGTTTAGCAATATGCTAGCATATAGATACCCTCATGTAGTGAATGTAAAGTTGGTTGTTTTCTGGTTTAAATTTAGTGTAAATGTATCTGTTTTTTCTCTGTTTATGTTTTGTTTTAACTCTATTTATATACAAAATTGAAATGTTTGGGGTCAGTAATTATTTTATTTTCTTAAGTTTAAAAATAAGTTAATAATTAAGCAAGGATGCATTCAATTGGTCAAGAGTAAATTGGTTTAAATTGTAATAATGTGTTCACAATATTACTGTTTTTACAATATTTTTCATGAAATACATACAGCCTTGTTGAGAATTAGAGACTTCTTACAGACAGATTTCACAGACTTTACACAAACTTTTGAACCGTAGTGAAGATTACCTCAGAGATAATGCACGTGGACCAATAGCCAAAAAAGTATGTTTTCGATAGTTATATTAAATAAAGTTGGTTATTTTTTAGTTGTATTAGTTACGTTTAGTGCAAAGTATATGTTCTTATGTTTGTTTTAAGTCAGACAAATGACATAATATAATTTGTTTTTGCTGTCAGAGTATTTATCAATAGTTATTTTTTTAAAAAAAAGAACAAAACCAATAATTAGTTTTGAATCCATTTAATCCATTTCAAAACCAATAATTAGTTTTGAATCATATTTCTAAAAAGTAATTCAGCCCTCAATAAAGAAGCCAGTTTTTACAGTTACATTTGTCATTGTAAGTAAACATATTCACTGAAGTGGAAGCTTCATTTTTCTTTTTCTTTTTTTTTGGCCTGAACACCTAAGGCAATGTGCCACTAAAATTTTAATTTTGAATAGATTCATACTTTTTTCTTAGATGTGCTCTAATATCTGTGAGAGGCTCTTTTAAAGCTTTACCATCAATGACCTTATTGCCACAATGCTTTGCTCACGCCATTCTTGATAATTTACATGGTAGACTGACATCGCTATCATTTTCAGGTTATTGTGTGCAAGTCCAATCATCTGCTCTCAGTTCAACCTTGGGCATCAGTGCACAAAAGCAGTGACTAAAAGAAAACACAATCAACTGCCATTCTGAGGTTATTATTAATAACACCGATCAAATTGTCTTTACAGAATATCCTCACTAATCTCACCAAATGCAGTTTGGAAAGGAGTTTGTGAGGCAAAACAGCTTCTACAAATGTGTGGTACATACAGACGAAACAGACCTGGACTCTGTGGATGTGTTTGAGGTGCGTGTTCTTTCTCCTGTATATATGTTTTAGAGAGCTGGGGGCGGAGGGGAGCACAAATATTTACAGAAGATGATGCCATCAGCATGTGTGTATATGTTTGGTTCTCTATCCAGTACAGTAGCAACCAGAAAAAAAATACCAGGTTACTGAAACTAACTTAATGTTGTGTTTCACCTTTCCTTGGCAAGATGCTTTTATAATCTGTTCCTCAGTTGGCTTTCAAAGGGAAGGCTTCTGCCATCGACCATCTGATCCAGAAAAGTCCGGAACACCTAAGCTTGAAGGATGAGAATGGAGCTAGCCCACTGCACTATGCTTCAGCCGGAGGAAACTTGGACATAATTCGGCTTATTGTTTCTACTGTGGGTCCTGAGGGTAAGACTTACTCGACATGGTTTTAAGTCGCAATGTAATGGAAGTAGTGACAGATCTTTACTTCTGTAATGTGATGCACAAAAAATGTAGGATGGTAACTTGGTTGTGTCCATCGGTTGTTGATTGGTTGGAGCCAGATGTGAATGTGAGCATGCAGTAGATTGAAAAATAGGGGCGGAGTTTAATTGGAATAAATGATTGGAGTCCAACATAGAGTATGTCACCAGAGAGAAGTTTTCTGTTCCCTATCGATACGGTTCACTCGTATTGCGCCGTAATTGATGCTATTAGAAAACTGCTTTTTCTCTGAAATACTGAAGCCTGATTGAATCACGCAATGAAACTGCACCTACCTATGGGGCTGCAGCCCACCAAAACAGGCGGGCTACCCATCTATATAAACAAGCAAATCTCACCATAGGCTTCAGAATCTTTCTCCTTCAGTGCAAAGACCTTCTCCTTCCTGACTCCACAGACAACACAGAAGCCTCTCTACTCGCCGTTGTAGTAATTTGCTCAAATGGATGAAATATATTCACAACTGAAGCATATTATCACGATATAACACTAATATCTAGTTATGAAATTCACAGAGGAATGCTTTGCATCCAAGAATCATGCGTTTCGAACTCTCTTTAGGACATATACATTCTTACATTTGAATATGAGCATTTTACAGTGAAACTAACACAGCTACAAGATGTAACTTGTAGGGGGTAATATAGCATGCATACAAAAAGAAAAGCACAGGAAAAACACTTGGGAATATTCATATTTTGATGAATGTCTCTATGTGTGTGCGTGGACTCCTTGTCCCACAAGCACTGGTCTTGTGGGGGGGGGGGAGAATTTGGTCTGAGCTGATTACAATCTTTTGAAGTCAGGGAGACTTCCAAAGAGATTCTGCCTTACCTCACACCTAGCCACATTAAAACGTCACTTGCCCGTGGGGGGCCAGGACATGCCGGAGCCAACTAAGATTTACTTATGTTAAGTCAGAAGGTTAAAAGCTTTTCCTAAAACCTAAAAATGAATTGATAATCAGTGATCCAGTCCAGACACTACACTGTTGAAGCAAGCCTCTGCAGTGGACCAACGGTGCCTCGCAGCTCGCAGCTGACTCTGCTCTCTCCCTTGTGTCTTTCCGGCGAAAACACAGAAAGAACACTTTCTAAAAGAGCAGTAATGTTTGATGCAAATTGTCATGTCCTGACTGAAGCTGGGACGTGGAGTGCACTGAAGTGGTGTGCATTGATTTCCTGGGACGCACCCACACCGGGACTGCATTTGTTGAGACCAGCTGCTCATGGAAACAAGAACAACGCTGACAACTCGGCAGCTGATTATGATGATGCTTCAAGTGAGACTAATAGAGCATATTTCTCTCTAAAAGAGCATCTTTTTGCCGATGTTGCTTCAAAATGCCGCGACTCTGAGCATGTTGCTTGCCAGGGCCATGCCCATGCCAAGCCCTGTTCACCAAAGACGGATGCTCTGCCTCCAAGAGTGCGAGTCTCAACTCACTGCGTTCGTGGACCGCTTTCTCTACAGAAAGTAGCTCGTCCCCTAGTACTCCACCATTCTCTTCCTCTCTAAAGCCTAAGACAAAGATACAATGGAATTGCAGGGCAGAGCGGACAGGACTAAATGAGCTCATGCCGGTCCATATCCCACATGTCTCACTATCCCTGCAGCAAGGGGATTCCCCAGTGCTGCTAGCAATGCAAGAGCTGCGCTGACAACCCGGCAGCTGAGAATGATGTGCTCCCCTGTGACTATCATCAGGCAAGACTTATTTTACTGTACTGTACAAGAACGTGTTTTCACTGGGGTTTGTTTTAAAACACCATGCTTCTGAGCGCATCGCTTGCTAGGGCTGCGTCAGCTCTCACTGCAGGGGAACCTGTGCCTGTGTGCGGCAGCAATGTGGCCCTGGGGTGTCGGCGGAGACTGTGTTAACTAGCTCTGACCTGTAACTCTGCCTGAATATCGGAGTGTTCACTGTTGGCCAGAGGAGAACTGGCCCCCCGACCAAGCCTGGTTTCTCCCAAGGTTTTTTTCTCCATTTGTTGGAGTTTTGGTTCCTTGCCGCTGTTGCCTTTGGCTTGCTTAAGTTGGGGACACTTGCTTGATATTCAGCTGTGTTTTTGATATGCCTGCATTTGGCGCCGTTGTATGTGAACTGAGCTGAGCCGGACGATTACCTCACTGTTTTCTGCAGTGCTGCTATACCTAAATTAACTATTAACTAATAACTATTGATATTTGCAACGGAATTAATCAATAATATATAGAATAAGCTGGACAATGACACCATTTTCTTTGGGAGCTGCTGTGCAGCCAAAATTATTTGCCAATTATTAATGTAAAGCTGCTTTGCCACAATTTGCATTGTAAAAAGCGCTATATAAATAAAGATGACTTGACTTGACTTGTACTTGCAGTATATAAAATACTAAAAAGTATTTACATTTCAATTCAACGGGTGTCAGTCCCCTGTCTCAGCACTGCGGCCGGTCACCCAAAACGCTTCAGCCCCTTGCCATCTGCCATCAGGCTTGGAGTGTCAAGATGAGCTCTGAACACAATCAAACAAGGATTGAGGTTTTTACAAAGTGCATGGATATGGCCCTCTCCCTTCTGAGAAGGGTGTATACATCGTCAATTTCCTCAACGACTGGCTTATAATCGCCCAGTCGGAGGCCGAACTTGAACACTCAATATCTCTGAACACTGAAGCACTATCTCTGAGGCTAGAGCCCTGTTTACTAGATGCCTCTATGCCCTTAAGTGGTCCGTCTTCTCCAACTGGTGCACAATCCGGAATGAAGACCCAGAGTCCTGCGACGTTTCACTGATGTTGTCTTTACTGCAGGAGCTGCTGGGCAAGGGGCACACCACTTCCAGGCTCAAAATTTACATGGTAGCCATGGCAGCAAACCACGCTCTTGTGGCTGGCCAGTCTATTGACAGGAACAACTTAGGGATTTGTTTCTTGAAAGAGGCCAAAAGGCTGAACCTGCCTTTCCCCCTTACTATTCCAAATTACTTAGGGCCCTCAGGGGCCGCCCTTCGAGCCACTTCAGTCAGCCGAGTTGCAGCCCCTTTTGATGGAGACTCACCTTCTGCTAGCCCTAGCATCACTCAAGCGAGTGGGTGACTTGCTAGTACTCTCGGTGAGTGCATCTTGCCTTGAGTTTGGGCCAACCAACTGTAAAGTCGTCCTCAAACCAAGACATGGTTATGTACCTAAGGTGCTCTCCACTCTGTCCCTATTTTAGCCTTGCTGGCTTCAGGGCCCTTATCCTAAAGTGCCTTAGGCCAGGGCCATAGAATGATCGTCGTTCTATGATTGTAGCACGGCACTATTAGATTGCATTCCCATAGCGTCAATTATGACGCAATACGAGTGAACCATATCGACAGGGAATGTACTAGGTTACTAATGTAACCTTGGTTCCCTGAGATAACGGGAATGAGTATTGCATAGCTGGCCATACCACGCTGCACGACTCGGTGCTCGCCGCTTTCAGTCAAAAGATTCTGAAGCCTATGGTGAGATTTGCCCGCTTGTATACACAGGTAGCCTGCTGTGCAGCACCATAGGTTTGTGCAATTTCACTGCATTATCCAATCAGGCTTCAGTATTTCAGAGAAAAACAGAGTTGTCCTACTTGAAACTTACAACTGATTCCCATTATCTCAGGGAACCGAGGTTACATTAGTAATGAAATATGTTTCACTGGAAAAATAAAACATTTAAAAAATGCATGAATTATTTGTTTACAGTAAAGTGCTGTAAGGATCATTTTTGTCATCCAAAACTAGGAAACAAACATTTTAGCTCGTGTTTCATTGCCCTGAAGTCCATGGATTTTTTAAATGGGTTTTTTGGTTAACAGTCATGTTTGGTTGAAGTCACATGGCTGTTGTGTTGTTTGTTTATATCCTACATTTATATTTTTTCTTCTGGCAATTTTATTTAGGCTTCAAAATTCATAAAAGTTCATTTGCATTATCACGCTGAACAAAACATGTAAGAATCATAAACTTTTATTTATCATAGAGTTTATTTTCAATGGGAATGGGAATACAAGTCAATGGGAAAATGCTATTGTTTTTTTGTCGAGGGAGCGAGGGTGATGCTAACCTCCAGGTTAGCCTTCAAAAATATGTCAGCATTCTATAAGTTCAATAAGATGCATTCAGAAATCGTATTTCTATTTCATCCTGACTTGAGTGAGTAATTTACACCATAAGCAGCATCAAATTAAATTGCAAACTAATGTTTTATAACAGGTTTGCCAAGTACTCTCCTCATCATATTGGTCGGAAAAACAGATAATCCTAGCAAACTGCAAAATCTGTGACATTTTCATAAATTAAATTTGACAACCCAGAAATATAACTAACAGTTTGTAGAAGGTCTTAAGTAGGGTGACCAGATGTCTCATGATGGAATACAGGATGGGATGGACAGGCACCCTCAAACAACACATATAAAAGTATCTATCACAACTTTGCTTGACAAAAAATTCACTGAATGCAGCATCCACTAGTGGTGGGCAGGGCAATATGACCAAAAATTTATTTCATGTTATGAGAAATTTTATTTCATGATAATGATATATAGTTATTTTATTCTTTCATGTATAAAAAACAAACAAAGCAAATTACAAACTATAGGATAAATACTATACAGATATACAGATATTTTTCAGGTATATTTAGGTTTATTTATATATAGGTTTATTTAACATGTATGTATTTATTTGTTGTTTGATTAACATTGATGACACAGACAGGTATTTTAGGCTGCTGTCACTTTAAGACCAAATCCTTGAATTTAATAATAACACGTATCCGGTTTTCACCGAGCTGTTCTTTTTATGTTCACTTAAACCATAACCGAATGTATTCATGTGAGATACTCTACATAATGGGAATTTTGACAACTGTGTCTGTATTTGACCTTTCTTGCGCAAAGAGAACTGAATTGGGGATCACATGCTGTCTGAGAGAGTGCTTCTGGTTTGTCATTCAAGGCAATACCGCATTGTGTTGTACTTTTCACAACTTACTGCGCACTTGATAAACTTGCAGATCCTTGTTAAAAGTACATGTACACTTCTTTGACATCTTCGCGTCTGACTTCACTTGATCTCTGATATATCCCACCTTCACTAACAGCAAGTTAATCGATAACAAATTGTGATTGGATGGTAATTTTAGTCTCCAAATCATACTATGACAAGATTGGCTACCTTGGTTTGGGTGTTCTCACGTGACAGAAGACTACTACCTGCTTTTATGAACACCTAGCAAAGACAATTTAGGAATGAAGAAATACGGGACAAAACATGATTTTTTCATAGGACACTAAAAACGGAGATGAAATACGGGACTGTCCAGGGAAAAACGAGATGTCTGGTCACCCTAGTCATAAGACTACTTTTAGATCAATCTACAGCAAAAAGGAAGAAAACGACTACAAAGTTTAGGATTCAGTTTAAGGAATTAAGAAATTGGATCCGACACTTGAGGCAGCAAATCCGTCATCTTCATAATCTGCATAAAATGACATTTTAAGCATCATAACAAACAACATATTTTGAGAAATTACACTTGAGTCAGTCTATGCTTTGCACTGATTGCACTGTAAATATATAGATCTGTTTTCAAGGCCTTGTCCTTAGGCATTGTTTATTCACCCCAGTCTTTTGCTATTCAGATCACATCAGGTCAATGTGTCATTATGTTCTAATGATTATAAAACTATCACATAATCTCCTCAGGGATCACACACTTACGTCACTGGGCGGCTTATTGTGAACACAGTACTTCAATAAATCATTGACAAAACAGAGCCACCGGTTCAGTCACTACAATGGAAAAAGTCTGAATGATATTTAGAGTGCACATTTCTCTTCCTAATTACATCTATTACAGTGCAATATCCTGTTGAAATAAACAACTTTAACCAGCCCAAGGTGGTTAGCTGGTTTCCTAGTCTTTCTAAGACGTCTGGTGTGGTTTTAGACGGGTTTTAGACACTTAGCTGACCAGGATGGGAGATCAGCTGACCAACCAGCTAAATACTCATGATTTTTTTCCCAAACCAGTCCTACCCCCCCCCCATCCCCCCAGCAGCCAATTCTCAAGATTTCATCGGTCATTTCACTGTGCGGATTGCCAAAACACTGCTGAAACAGTTTCGCAGTTGTAGCCTAATTGTTAGAGGCTCAGCCATGTAACCCGGAAGTCATGGGTTTGAGTCTTAATAGCGGCAGGAAATTCACTCTCGTTCTCTTTCACTCTCATTACCCACAACTGAGGTGTCCTTGAGTGATCCACTTGGATGTGTGAAATGCAGAGCACAAATTCCAAGTATGAGGGAGGAGTGATGGCTGCTTTATATAATATAAATACACAATATACACTGCCCGGCCAAAAAAAGTCACTGTTTGGATTGTAACAGGCAAAAACTTAAGAGTCTATGATTGGATCATATTTCAGTGATTATTATGTTTCAAGCATGTTTTATGTTTGGAAACAGTTCTTTTAACCCTAAAAGATGAGCTTTTAATGTTAAACAACCAAGTAGGAAGACGTATCATGGCCATGTTCCTGGATGACAATGGCAATATTCATCAGGGTTAAAATTGTGAAAAGATGGTTCAGAGAGCATGAAGAATCATTTTGACACATGAATTGGCACCTCTGACTCCTGACCTTACCTCAGTGAAAGTGTGCTGGAGTAGACTTTACAGAGTGCTCACCTCTTGCATTATCAATTCAAGATCTTGCCCAAAACTTAAAGCACCTTTTGATGGAAATAACCTTTTAAATGTGTGTTGTTACATGGATGATCTACGACTGTTTTTTTGTTTTGTGATGGTTGTTCTGAACAGGTAAACTAAGCTCTGTTCTTCAGAAAAATCCTTCAGGTCCTGAAAATTTATCAGTTTTCTTGCAACTTTTGCATATTTGAACCCTTTCCAGCAGTGACTGAATGATTGAGGAACACACAACTATTGAAAAAGGTGAAACTGATTGAAAGAATGAAAGAATGAAACCTGGGCCGGGGATGAAAAAGCTGCTAGAAAAAAGATAAATTTTCAGGACCTGAAGGATATTAAAGACAGATGTATCAATGCAACTTTCATGAAGTAAAATCACTAAAAGCCTTCCTTCCTCTGAAAAAAAATAGTCGCTGACCGTGAACAGCAACAGAAGTTACATTTATTACGCCTCTAGATGGCGGCAACGATTGTTTTTATGAGCGAGTCACTCAGTCGCAAAGACTTTTACATTGAAATTTGTCGTGAACACGGAACAAGAAACAAATGACAAATATTTTGGCTAGTGCTGTCAGTCAGCAGGGCACGGGAAATCCCATTAACTGTTAAAAGGACAAGATCACCGCAGACTTTCAAATGGATTTTAGTTTTATATATTTTATTATTTATATATATTTAGACTATTAAGAAGGTACATAAATATATTTAAATAATAAAATTGAACATTGAAAGAAGATAATAAATATATATATATATATATATATATATATATATATATATATATATATATATATATAATATATATTATCTTCTTTCAATGTTAGTCTTATTTGAACTTGAAATCAAAACTTGTGCACATTTTTTTTTATATAAACAATAAAAAACAAGTTCACAATTTATAGCCTTTACAACATTATCATTGCATGGTAATTTTAAATATGTTTTTTAAAAAATCCTTTATCTTTGTGCTTTTTGCATAATCAGTAATTAAACATTTTTCTGTTATTTGGTAGTATTCATAATCCGTTATTCGTTTTGAAGTCATTACTCGTGCCTTTCCAAATAAGGTATTCATTTCATCTCTATGACAAGCTTTTTCTACTGTCCTAAACGTTGCAACTAATGCGTATATTCAGTGTTTTTTTTTGCTTTGTAGAGCTGAATGTACAGGATGAGCAGGGCAGAACTCCTTTGCACTGGGCTGTGGAGCAGGATCAACAGCAGAGCTGTGAATTACTGCTGGAGCTGGGTGCTGACCCCAACATCCTCAACAGCGCAATGATGGGCCTTCTGCATCTGGCTGTCACTAAAAGATACAATCATCTATTAGAGGTCAGTCACACATGCTGCTGGTAATCTGTTGGGGTTACTGTCAGGGCAAAAAGCAGCAGCAGATATGCATTCTTTTGAATATTTTGTTATAATGTGCATCAGACTATATGAAATACACACTGTTGGTCAACAGTTTGGAATAATTAAGGTTTTTTATTTCTTTGAAAGAAGTCTCTTATGCTCACTGTTTGGTAACAGTGTTCTTGTTACATGTGCTTAGTGTAGTAGTAACATTAAATTATGCATAATTACATGCAACTAACCAAAAACCAAACCATAACCATGGTAATTAAAGTAATTAAGTAATTAACTGTATAGTTACACTGTAACAAGTACACCTTAAAATAAAGTGTAATCAGCTGTTTTCTATTTTATTATATTTTCAAATATAATTTATACCTGTAATGCCAAAACTGAATTTACAGCAGACATTACTTCAGTCTTCAGTATCACATGATCCTTCGGAAATCATTTAAATATGCTGATTTGGTGCTCACTTTTTATGGTGCTCAATTATTAATAATTTAATGTTAATGTTTTCATCATTAACAATAATGAAAACAGATTTTGCTACTTATTTATTTGTGTGGAAAAAAGGATTTCAAATTGTAGCTACTGTTTCACAATATTAGTGTTTTTACTGTATTTTTGATCAAATAAATGCAGCCTTGGTGAGCATTAAAGACTTCTCTAACAAAAACATATTAAAACAAAATTCGCAATTATACCAAACTTTTCGTCTTCAATCGAATTTGTTTGAGCGTCATATTTTTTTTCAAGGTGGAGTTAAGATGTTACACGTGCAAGACTTTAATTAATTAGTCACTTTAATGTAAGTAAATAACTAGAGGAATAACTAAGTGACTGCCTAAACTCGAAGCATGTGTGCCAAATAAAGTTGTTTCAGAAATTGTAATAATAGCACTCTAGTATGCTTTTCTGATTTCAGCCAGTGACTTTATAAGTGAATCATTGAATTATTCATTTAACCGATTCATTCAGCACTAATACATTTATTCAGAAATGAATGAACAAAAGACGATTCTGACATGGATTTGTCGGAACTATAAAATCTTTTTTGTTGTTGTTGTTGATTAAAATAAAGCTGAAATAAAATAAATCTTTAAAAAAAAATGAGAAATATTGCCTTGGCAACTAACTGATATAAAATACTTAAATGACTGGTTACACTATTTCGATAGTTGACTTTTAGACATTCTACTAACTATACGTAACTTTGCAACCAGATGTCAACTAACTCTCATTAGAGTGGGGTTTGGTTTAGAATTATGTTTAGGTTAAGTAGAATAAGTTGATATGTACTTGCAAAGTTGCTTATATTCAGTACAATGTTTGTTGGGGACCATCAAAATAAAGTGTCAGCAGATATCAAAGGGTTAGCTCACCCAAAAATGAAAATTATGTGATTAACTACTCACCCTTTGTTCATCTTCGGAACACAAATTAAGATTTTCTATGCTTTCTATGAATTTCTATGCTCTCAATGCTCAGAAAGCTACTAAAACATATTTAAAACAGTTCATGTGAGTACAGTGGTTCAACCTTAATATTATAAAGCGACGAGAATACTTTTTGTGCGCCAAAAAACCCCCCCTAAATAACGACTTTTCAACGATTTTATCTAGTGATGGCAGATTTCGAAACACTGCATACAAATCTTTTGTTTCGAATCAGTGGTTCGGATCGTGTATCAAATTGACAAAGTCACATGAACTATTGAAATTTTGACTCACTTATGAGGTAACGAAGCCTCGTTTAATGAACCACTGATTCAAAACAAAGGAATTGCAAAGCTTCGTAGCAGTGTTTTGAAATCGGCCAGCACTAGATATTGTTGAAAAGCCGTTATTTTGGGGTTTTTCTTGGTGCACAAAAAGTATTCTCGTCGCTTTATAATATTAAGGTTAAACCACTGTACTCACATGAACTGTTTTAAATATGTTTTTAGTAGCTTTTGGGACATTGAAAGTGTTATTTGTCTTGAGGCCTCACTGAGCCATATGATTTCATCAAAAATAACTTAATTTGTGTTCCGAAGATGAACAAAGGTCTTATGGGTGTAGAACGACTTGAGGGTGAGTAATAAATGATGTAATTTTCATTTTTGGGTGAACTAACCCTTTAAACAGACAGTCTACTAATAATCTAATGACTGGTAGTTGACATGTAGGTGCAATTACTTATAGTTAGCAGAATGTTTAAAGTAGATTGTTGAAATAAAGTGTCATTAAGTATTATTAAAACTAAAACTGAGCTAAAAGTCAATTAAATTTAAATATATATATATATATATATATATATATATATATATTTTAAAAAAACTACTAAAAATGACAACCTTATTCCTAAAATTTAAACTAATATTAAAATGATATCTTAAAATATTAATAAATGCTATAATTTTAATATGAAGACTTAAAATATGAGAATAAAAGCTAATTCAAAATATTAATAAATACCATAATATATACAGTATATAAATAACACTGGCTTAAGTAAAAATACATAAAGAAATATTGTCTCTAAAATATAAATTACTAAGTATTAACTTCTTGTTTATTGAACTGTTCTACAGAAGCAATGTCACACTTGCAATCGTGTTATTTATCTAAATATCATCACGCTGTAACTACCTGTGTCTTCGTGCCTACAGTTGAATCACAGTCATACTGATTTCTTGCTTGTGAGATATTCATTAGATAGCCTAGACGAGAGAGCTCAGTGGGAAACTTAATGGTATCTTCCATCTAAAATCTGCAGGGCCTGTTGGCCTGAAATGATGGAGGAATTATACTGATTGAGTGCCTTGCAGATAATGATGATCATTTTGAATTTTGTGCCTGGCATAGATCCTTCTGTCCTGTGACAGAACAGATGTCAATCTGGAGGGGGATCTGGGAAACACCCCTGTGATGTTGGCCTGCAGCAATAATAATTGCCAAGCTATCCATTCTCTTGTGAGTACAAAGGGTAATAAAATTCCAGAATCTCACATAATGATGTTTTATTAAAAAATTTCGGGAGGAACATGTTCAAATTGCCTAACCAATTAGCAAGAGATAAGGCCTATGTACATACATACTATACATACATAGAGGAACGTAGGTTAGTAACCCACATTCCTCAACAGTTTTCTGTATCCCTTGTCTCCTCACACTTGCCTGGTTACTATCCTAACCAGAGATACAGGGGGAGTACTCTGGGTACAGGCCAAAATTCAATGCCCTGAGCCGTCCCCTCGGACAACATGCCAAATATGCATGTGTTTTATTTTATCTGAATATTTGTAAATGTGAACTCATGAATTGCGTAATAAAAGTGATTATTTTCTTTCCTTACAGTTCAAACATGGCGCCAAGATGTGTCTTCAGAACAAACTGGGTCACTATCCCATCCATACAGTTGCTTTTGCAGGTGCTAAAGAGGCCATGGAGCTGATTTTGAAAATTGGTAAGCAAGTTTAATATTCTCGTTCCACCAATTCACCATGCTGTTTTGTCTGGCGCTGTGATTCTGCACAATGCACGGGTGGTCTTCTGTTCCGGAATGATGTGTTCAAGACATAAATATTTGTGGGGTTTTCCGAGAGCTCCCTTTGGCTTAGAGACAAATGACACGGTTTTCATTATATTACAGTCCAATATTTTCAGACGCTGAAATGCAAAACAGTTAAAACAAGAAGGGTCAACAGGTGAAACATGACTGGCAACCTCCAGCCCTATGAGATTTATTTGCAAGCATGTCACATGGTAACCAAACAAAGTGGTGATGCTTTCACTGTGTTTGAGGTTTGTGACATCAATGGATAGTTCATGCAAAAATGAAAATTCAGTCATCCTTTACTCACCCTCATGTCATTCCAAACCTGTATCGCCTTTTGTTTTTATATAAACATTAATGTATATTAATTTAATTAATGAATTGATGATGATCAAGATGATTAATTAATTAATTAATGTAAATAATGTTGACCACTGGTCACTCTTTTTCCATGCATTTACAATAAATGTGCAAAGGTGACTGGTGCATCAGAAAACATGCAAAAGCACCACAAAAGAGGCTTGAACACCTCATGCAATATATTCCAAGTTTTAGCTATTGAATGACTCCAGAAGTCTTGAAATATAGAGCATTAGTTGTTTTAAAACACTTTCATAATAACTGGTGCTTTGCCATTTTGGAGCTCCAGACCCCATTCACGTCATTATATTGAAAAGAATGGCCAGGATATTCTTCAGAAATGACCTTTTGTGTTCTACGGGAGAAAGTAGAGGTTTGAAATGACATGAGGGTCAGCAAATGATGAAAGAATTGTATTTTTGGAAAATGCCTCTGCATCTTCTTTCATCTGTATGAACTGTCAAGTATAAAAAAATGAATCTGAACTTTTCGTCTCCTTTCTTTCTCATCTTCATGAAGGAGAAGAGGTGGGTCTTTCCACTTCAGTGCACATTAATTATTTGGATAAGACCAAAAGCACCCCCCTCCATCTAGCTGTACGTGGGGGCAACATTGAGGTGATCAAACTTTGCATCATTAAAGGAGCCAGAGTGGATCAGCAACAGGTAACTGCTGTTTCAATTGGTAAAAAATCTCTGTTAGAACTGTAACCCTGGTTCTATGAGAAGGGAAAGAGAATGTACGCTTCTGTGTGACCTGCATCTGAAGCATGTGTGAAATCACTTCAATTTCATTGGCAAAACTCATATTCCCATGACAGATGACGGAGCTAAAAAGGACATCCAGAACAAACATTGTCCGCTTCTATTGGCTGAATTAAGTCACTCTCAGGCATGCAGGAAGTATGGCAAAGCGATGCAGCATCTCATTCCCTTCTCAGGGTCACAACTGAAATGTTCCCTTTTGAGAAAACTCAACACTGTGTCAGAATGTTGAATCTATGGGAACATTTATACCCACTACAGCCATACTGAAAAAATGCCTGGTCAAAAGTTGTGAGTCATACCAAGCACAAAGCTTAAGTAGCCAACACTTGAAAACATTGTGTAGATTCCATGTCCAGACTACAGAATCTAATGAAGGTCTGTAATTAGCATCTTGCGACAATTGGAGGCCCCCATCACAGGAACCTGGGCTGAGAATCAATGCTTCTTCCACATCAATAAGCTATGAAGGTATCTTCGCTTACCCTCTGGAGTCTGAGGTGTTTTCTGAGCCCTGGAGATGTTTTGATATGCCCTAAATTGTGTGCTTATTTCAGTTACTTATAATATTTTCATGGTTTGATTACACTGTATGCAGCATGTATGTAAAAGTTTGTAGTTTTGAGAAAATGACATTTATGCGTGGTGAGTGAAAGAACAATTTAAGACACTGACGTAAGGACATGAAACTTTTAAGAACTGGATCTTGTAGCCTAGAATTTTTACTTCAAAACAACGTGAAAAATTTAGACATGTTTTGTGTTGGAAAGGCTGTATGCATGGAGGCGTGAATGATCATGAGTATTGATGTGGTTCACACCTGGGAAGACTATGACCCCTCCCCAAATGGCCTTAACAGGTGAATGGGACTATGAAGGGAACTAGATGAAAGAATGTGGCTTTTTGATTGTTTGTATTTCATTTACAACTCTGCATAATCCAAATATACATAACAAAGGCACATTATTGAGCACACTGATCTAAACAGAGACTTGAACAGTCACACACCTTTGTTCCATTAATGAAACAGTTCCTGTTGAACAAACCTGCCGTTTACTTTTTTTGCCATGCACTGAAAAAAAAACTGTCTTGCCATTTGTAGTCAGTGATGGAGCTTATTTTACCATGTTCATGTAGAATATCAGTCCAGTTTGAAGAAACTTTTGTGAAAGTTTGAGTCTGCAGGACTCATCAGTTTCAGATGATGTATTACTCAAAAATGCAAGTGATTGCACCGGTGCCTCCACCAACCCCAGAGAACCGTGATGATGTGAAATGGATTGCCCTTCAGGGAAAACCCACTGATCTTGTGTCACCGCTGCAATGGTCTCATGTTTAGAAGGCCCAAAAGAATCATGTTGGACACGACTGCCATGAGTCCTAACAGTCCCTGAAACCATTTTACAGTGGCAGCTTAGCGTAGCCTGATCCAGCCTACGGCTGAGAGAATCAACTTGATATGAGCAGGAGACAGTTCCCATATCCCACAGTCCCATATCACTCCTAGAAAAGTGGTTCTCTGTAATGGAGAAAGCACATTCTTCTTGGAGTTTAGTTTTAACCCCCAAGCATCTTGTATGAGCGAGGATGACATCTCGACACCAAACTGCCATCTGATCTCTGGTACAGGCTGAATAATATGCCTGGTGCCCTGAAATGGCTTGCGGGCAGGGAATGACTGAATATACTTCTCTAATATCCTCCTCAGAGTGAGCGGAAGTCCCAGTTCCGCAAGGTTCCCAAGTGAAGACTGGGCAAAAAGCTTTGCTGGAAAGTGCTACGCCCTGAAACATCTGAGGTCACAGAGATAGCAGACTGGCCTCCTGAGGGCACAGAGAATAAGTGGGCACACCAAAACTTGGCATGGGCCACTTCTCCTTGGAGGGGCCTGCCCTCGATCCTTTCATAATTTGCAAAAACCAATGGAGACAAATTTGGCAGAAGTTGCCATGCTGCCCAATAGTCTAAAAGAGATGGTGGTAATATGCCTGTGCCCAGTGCCAGGTGCTCTCACAGGAAATCACTCTGCTCCGAAACACTAGAGGGCACAGGGAAGAAATGGGCACACCTAACCTTGGTGTTGGCCACTTCTCCTAAGATGAGCCTGCCCTTAATTTCCTGAGCCTTCCTTGATAGGATGACGGCCTTCAGAGCTGTCTGTCCTGGAAAAGGCTTGGAGTGAGTGCCATCTCGACCCAGTCTCTGTGAGGGAGGGCTCGACAAACTATACTCTGTTTTTGTTGTTCATGTCTAGAGGAGCTTGTACTCAGTTGGGGCTGCTCTTTAGTAACAGTCCCAAAGGCCTGTACTCGCCAGGGGATGTACCTCTGGAATGCCACTGCCTGTTTCTTGGCCTCCTGAAACCTCCTGAGAACAGTATTAACTGCTTCGCTGAAGAGGTGGAAGGAGAAAGCGGAGTGTCCAACAGGAATGTCTTGTCCCTATCTCTTATCCTTGAGAGGTTTAAGAAGAAAGAAAGAAAAGAATGGTCTGACATGGAGGTTGTGATTTACTTGACAGGAAGCCCTTGTCTAATTTGCTCTTGTGATGTGCTTCTCGGCTGTCCAGTCGATGTTTAGTTTAGCAACAGCATGAGTCACAACCTCAAAACTTTCCTCATAAGCACGGGATGGCGATCCTTGAATCCTCAAACTCCCCTGCCTCGATGCTAACAATATCCAATTCCTCAGAGCCAACTCTTTCACATGTCATGTGTATCACCTCCCATAATGCAGTGTGGGCTGGGAAACACACAGATCTTAAACTGCTGCTTATTACGTGCCATAACAATAATATAATCAGACAAACAACACCAAATTAGACTCACAATGACACAGAGTGCGTACTGAAAATACAGAGGCTTGACGACGTTTGGTCCAGGTGTCCTTTTCCGGGTGCGTCGTCAACTGTCATTGGACTACGTTTTGCCAATGACATTGGAGTGATTTTACATGTGCTTCAAGACACGGGTCAATCAGAAGCGTTCCCATAGTGTCAACATTCTGATGAGTGTTGAGTTCCCTCAAAAGGGAAATTTCATTTTAAATATAAAAGTTAACAAGAAAAACTAAAATGATCGAAGAACTCAACAGACTTGATGGCCCAAGGCTTGTGAAGAAAAAGAAAGAGTTTATTTTTTCTTTTGTCAGGGAGTCTGTGGCAGCCCATTGAACTATATGATATTGTGGAAATAAAAGTGGGGACACTAATTTTGGGAGTCACCAGTAATAGTTCATTCATAACTATTTTGTCATCATTTACTCGTCATCCTCATGTCATTCTTCCTTATGCCAAAACTGATTCTTATTATTTTTAATAAAATATTTGGTAACATTATGGACTTTACATTTCAGTCCATCTTAGGGACTTAGTTGTTTGACGAAATAGATTATTTTTTGTTTGTCATAATTTCAACATTTTGTCATTTTTTTCATAATTAAGACTTTTTATATCATAATTTTGATTTAGCAAAGCTTGATTTTTGGGGGGCTTCAATAACATTTGGTTTAAAATATAAACCTAAAATCTAAATTATAAGAGACCAAGTCATAAATACGATATTAAAAGCAAAATTATGAAACGTTCAAAAAATAAAATAAATACAATTTAAAAAATGAAATTTGTGGGTGAAACAGAATTAAGAGAAAATAGACATTACTTTTTTTAATCTAAATTTGAAATATGTTATAGTTATGATTTATCTGAGCATTTTTTCCCCTTATGTGGTGGAAATGAGCTTCCATAGAATGGCCTAGAAACAGAAATTCAAGGCAAGTGGTTGCAGTCTCAACCTTTCTACTGACTAGATTATCCTCCAATTTGAATCTTGTCATAAACATATTTTATCATACTCCTCCTACAGCTGTAATAAGATACACTGCAAATTTATATAATATAATCATGAACCCATTATCATCAAGACATATTTCTGTAAAAGCTTTTTGATACATTAAACCACACCATGTCCTGTAAGAAGTTTGGGGACAAAAATAACAAAATTGTTAAATATGCCTAATGTCGGGCCTTAATGTCAAAATTCTGAAAGAGATACTGGAAAAAAAGTAAAATCCTTTCATGAAATACAGCCATTGAAGAATGTAGTTTGTAATGAATACAATAGCAGCCTGATTTCCTGACTCTCATATTCGACCACACAGACACAAACACACTCCTCCATTTGTGGTCTTCAGTCTGTAGTAGCAGGGTTGATGCATTCAGTAATGGCTTCAGATAGTTAAATTGATACAAATTGCAGCCACTTACATCTATAACTGAACTTGGCCATTCAGTTCATTGCCACAGCAATTCAGGGTGCTCTCTCATTAATGGTTTGTGTTATTGGTACAGCAGCTGAGAGATTGTCCCCCCTCTTCCATTACCTGGCCCTGCCTCCTCTACTTATGTCAGGCTAATAGCTGACCTCCATCTCAGTGTCTGTGTGTGTGTATGTGTGGCTTGACTGTTTTGCAGTGTGACAAATCCACGGCCCTCCACTTTGCCTGCACTCAGGGTGCTCAGGATGCCGCCAAAATTATGCTTTCCTCTTACAACAGAGTGGAAGATATCATCAACGTCAGGGATGGAGCCAATCAGACCCCCTTACATAAGTCAGTGTGATGCCATACTGCTCTCCAGTAGTCATTATGAAGTGAACTAGCCTTCTGGTTTATCTCAGAGCTGATCTCAGTTCATGTTAAAGGGACAGTTCACCCAAAAATGAAAATTCTGTCATCAATTACTTACTCTCATGTCATTCCAAATCCTTAAGACTTTCGTTCATCGTTGAAAGACAAATTAAGATAATTTTAAGAGCTAAACTCAGTTCACGTTTAAAGGACAGTTCACCCAAAAATGAAAATTCTGTCATCAATTACCCACTCTCATATCGTTCCAAATCCATACTACTTTCGTTCATTGTCGAAACACAAATGAAGCTATCTTTAATGAAATATTTTTTCTTTTTAATAATTATTTCTGTCCCTCCATTGAAAGTCTATTCACCCAAAACTTTCATAAAGAGATACAAATTAATTCATATGAAACAAACATGCTTGAGCTTCCATTTACCAAATTTGAGTGCTCTACGTTCACTGATCACTGTTTTTATGTGAATTAAATCGTCTCAGGTTAGGACTGTAACCCTTGTTCCCTGAGAAGTTAACGAGTTGCTGCGTCTGAACGACACTTTGTGGAACGCCTCCAGTGTGATAGCATCTGAACCACATGTAGAACTAGTCCAATCTCGGTTGGTGTTGCTTCATGACATCACATGTGACGGTACACCCGGAAGCTTCAAAGGGTCGCCAGCACACAACAGTGTTAGCTTCTGATAGGCCGAAGCAAGCCTTTTTCAGGCACTCAAGAAGTGTGGCAAAGGGACACAGCATCTCGTTACCCTCTCTGGGAAGAAGGGTTATAGCATGTTCCCTTTTGAGGGAATTCGCGCTGCGTCAGAACGTCACTTTGGGGAACGAAATATCCACGGTGCCACACTGACTAGTGCCTGTCCTGGTGTGAAGCTTGTCAGGCACAGCTCAGGATGAAAGGACTTGAGAACCTGGCGTGGAGTGCAGATCCAAGCCGTAATATCTTAAGAAGGTGTGTGGGGAGGCCCAGCTGGCTGCATCACAGACCTCTTGAAGGGAAACCCTTCGCTTTGGTGGAAGTTTCTCCTCTAGTCAAGCAGGCTTTTATCAGGAGAGGTGAGTGTAAACTGTGCGCTTCATATGCTGAAGAAATAGCCTCCACAATCCACCTGTTAATTGTCTGCTTAGAGGCAGGGGAACCGTTCTTAAGTGACCCAAAGCACACAAGTAGCTGGTCCGACTTCCTCCAACCTGAGGACCTACGTACATAGGCCTCCAAGGCTCTTAACAGGGCATAATAAATGTAGCTTCTCATGATAAGACCAGTAATTACGAGTTGATCCCTTCAGGTGCCAGACCCATAGCTTTCACAGCTCTGGCTGAGGGTGATGTAGTGCCAGGAGCGCTATGATGTCTGAAAACCATACTTGGGCCGGCCAGTATGGGGCTACCAGAAGTAGACTGACCCATCCCGACAGACCCTCTCTAGAGTATAGACATCGCCTCGGCCATGCATCCGTAGCATCCAGTCCAAAAGGAGATGGATGTGTGAGGGAAAACCACAGCTGACAGTGTTTTCTCTGAGAGCTGAACAAATCCACTTCCACCGCCTCCAAATCAATTTTGGGGTGGAGTCTTCCATTCCCCGGATTTAAGCCTCTGCCTCGACACGATGTCTGCTCCCAGATTTTTGTCCCGGGGCAAATAGATTGCTCTGAGTGATAGAAACTTGCCCTGGGACCACAGAAGGACCTGATGCGCCAAGTCTGCACAAAGGGTACAGCCTCAGGCCCCCCAACCAATTTATATAGGAGACCAACAATATATTGAACATGATGGCCCCTGAGGTCTGGCAGGAAGTGTCTCAAACACAGTCATCATCTCCAGGCAGTTGATCTGTCACGAAAGATGATGCCATCTCCACAGACCTCTGCTAAAGCTGCACTCCATGACTGCTCCCCAGCCTGTAAGGGATGCGTCCGTAGTCACAATTTTTCGCTGATGCAGCGCTCCTAATATTGGGCTCTGGGACACGAACCATGGTTTCCTCCACAAAGCCAAAGAACGAATGCATCTTGGCTTTACTTTGATCATGTGCAATGAGTTTCCACTCTGGGAAAACCCCCTGATCCTGAGCCACCACTGTAGGGGTCTCATGTGCAGCAGGCCAAAAGGTATTACGTTGGATGCTGTTGCCAGAAGCCCCACCTCTCTCTGAAAGTGTTTGACAGTGATGGCTTGGATGCCGAACCGCCATCTCCTCTGACTGTGCTAGGATAAGCCAGTCGTCGATATAATTCAGTATAGAAATGCCCTGAAGCCTTAAAGGAGCTAGAGCAGCTTCCATACATTTTGTGAAGGGGATAAGCCGAACAGAAGAACTCTATATTGCTACGCTTTTCCCTGAAAGAGAACCTCAGGAACTTCCTGTGTTGAGGAAGGATGGAAATGTATGCGTCCTTGAGGTCTTTCGTGACAAACCCGTCCTCAGATCTGATTTGACTCACAATGTTAGGAATGGTTAATTTCTTGAACCTGAATCTCATCAGAGAATGATTCAGTACCCTGAGATCTATAATGAGACGAAACCCCTATCCTTCTTGGAAACAATGAAGCACTGGCTGTAGAACCCGGCCTTCCTCTGGTGAAGAGGAACACATTCTATGGCCTCCTTTGCTAAAAGGAATTCTCTTTCTGTTCCATCACCCGACTGTTTTGAAGTGTCAAAAGTTTTGGGTGAACAGACTTTCATGTTTACGTCTTATGTGTTAAGAACAACATGAGGGTGAGTAGGGTGAGGGTTTCTTTTTCCATTGAACTTCATGATCTAAATAATTTATTAATATTTGAATAGTAATATGAAATTATTATTTAAAAAATGGCATTACAATGTATTTGGAAATTATATCTGATGTAAAAACCTGAAAGTAAAATTTAAAATCATTACAAACTTTGCTTAATATGTCATTTTTTTAAAGTATTTTTATATACCCCTAATATGTATTTTTATATTTATTTCTGTATGTAAAACTTGTATGCCTGAATAAAAATGTTAGAATTAATTATGCTTTTAAAGCACTTATTTATAATGGTCATGCCATTAGGGTGCTTGTCCTATTGCAGTTTGCAGCTGTATTTGTTTGATTCATTTCCATGCTTCAATGATTAACAATGACTTTCTTTTCCTAATAGAGCCACATTGTTTGATCATGTCGAGTTGGCTGAATATCTTATTTCAAAGGTAAATGTTTGAATGGCTGCTTTGTGAGAATGTGAGTGGCTGAAACATCCAAACTCACACCATTATTCTGCTGTATGTGCATTTCATGAAAAAAGCCAGCTGCGATGCTTTGATTGATCTTTTTATAAGACGAATGTTAACCACTCAATATCTCATTATCTTATCGTATGTCCTTTGATAAAGTCGGTAATTCACTGTTATTCGGATCTCATTTATCTTGGAAAGGGAGCAGAAATTGACTGCATTGACTGTAAGGGACTGTCTCCACTGCTGATGGCGTCCAACTGCAGTGCTTGGAAAACCGTTGCATTTTTACTGTCAATTGGTAAAACATTTTCAGGAATTTTCAACACATTTTTTTTTCTACAATATTATTTACATGCACATTTCTGCATATATAACATTTTCTCCTATTCAAAAAAGGTGCCGATTTTAAAATCAAAGACAAAGCAGGTCGCAACTTCCTCCACTTTGTGATTCTTCAACCAAAAGGGCTGAAAAATCTTCCTGAGACAATCTTGCAGGTGTGAAAATTTTCCTAAACGTCAAGTTCAGTTTGTCAAATGCAGAACACTTTCATTTTGAAAGAAAGCCTGAAGAGTCCAAGTGACCCTGTTTTATGGATTATTACATAATGCATTGTTTTGAACATGCGTATGTTCTGTATATAGTTATAACGACCCATTGCCTCCTCCAGAGTAATGCCGTGAAGGAGATGTTGTCTGATGAGGATGTTGAAGGCTGCACTCCTCTGCACTACGCCTGCAAACTTGGCATTCACGATTCGGTCAAAAATATGCTGGGTCTCAATATCTTCTTGGGTCAAAAGTCACGGGAGAAGAAATCAGCGCTCCACTTCGCTGCAGAGTGAGAATATTTGTAATGCAGTCAGAGCTATATCAAAGCCAGATCTTTGTGCTTATTTTCTTAGAAGTAATAAGTTTTGACCTACAATAACATATCGTTCCTGACCATTTATGAGAATTTTGCTGGAATTTATACAAATTAATGCAAAATAACTCCAAACTTTAACATTTCACATGCTCCCAAACCTGTTAATATTATTTTCTCTCCAATATCTCTTAGAT
Organism: Zacco platypus; assembly: GCA_038088235.1. Taxonomy (NCBI): domain Eukaryota; kingdom Metazoa; phylum Chordata; class Actinopteri; order Cypriniformes; family Xenocyprididae; genus Zacco; species Zacco platypus. The sequence continues at coordinate 14,238,368 of CM076065.1, read as the reverse complement.
ATGGGCGTTTAAACACTTGCCACAGGCTGCTGGAGTCCCTCATGGACTCCAAAATGCTAAACGATTGGGACGAAAAGGGTCTGACGCCCCTTCATCTTGCTTCAAGGGCAGGACACACACATGTAGTGGAGTTGCTGCTCCGGAAGGGTGCATTGTTTCAAAGGTACAGCATACTTTTCTGGCAAAGCAAAACATCTACATTTTCACAGTCATCACAAGCAGTACTTCATTACTCTAATAGCCACCAATTTTTTAATTGCATTGAAATACAGTGGTAACCTGCAAACCTCAAAAAAAAAAAAAAAAGCCTATACGCTTTATGGTTTAGATATTGATAGTAACCCTGCTACAAGGTCACGAATGGGTGAAAATATCAAAAGCTAAAATTCCAACTTTTTAGCTAGGTTAGTTGCAGCTGACATTGTGAGTTTATTCAGCTGGACATTCGGTCATAAGGTCTGTTGTAATCTCTAGTGATTACAAAGGCTGGTCCTGTTTACATCATGCTGCGGCTGAGGGATACACACAGACAATGAAAATCCTCCTCGCAACCAATATCAAACTACTGGACGGAACAAATGAAGATGGGGTAAGCACCGTAACAATCACTAACACCTGTGGAGCGCAGTCAGTTTGAAGAATGCAATAACCAAGCCATAGGAAACTGAGCTTTGAAAATCAGAAGAACACAACATAATACTCTCCTTTGAATTTCACATTAAAAAAGAGAAATGTCTTTTGGTTAGTAAGAGTTTAAAGAAAGAAATGAATACTTTTATTCAGCAAGGATGCATTAGTAAGACATTTACAATGTTACAATGTTGAAATTTCTATTAATCAAAGAATATTCATTTATCATAATAACAGTAATAATAACTGCTTTCAACATTAGTAATAATAAGAAATGTTTCTTGAGCACCAAATCAGCATATTAGAAGGATTTCTAAAGGATCATGTGGATCAAGCCTGGAGTATGATGATGAAAATTCAGCTTTGCCATCACAAGATTAAACTGCATTTTGAAACTTATTAAATTTTAAAACAGTTATTTTAAATTGTAATAATATTTCATAATATTACTGTTTTTACTATATGTTGTCAAATAAATGTATACTTTATTGATAAAAGCTACTATTATTTATGATAAGTTTGAACGACACTGCCTTTTAATCACACATGTATGGTTTAATAGAACACAGCCCTTCACATTGCTGCACAAGCGGGACATGTAGGAGCTGTTTTGCTGTTATTGGACAGAGGAGCTGAAATCACTCTGAACAATGCTGACAACTCTTTTTTGCATGAAGCGGTGCGAAATGAGAAAAAAGATGTAGTGAACGCCACCATCGAAAGTGAGAGGTAAGGAGAAATCCACGTTCAAGATGATCACATTAGTAGCCTTGCAATACTGTGAAAACCCAAATTTAATGTCTGTAGTAAAAAAAAACAAGCCTAGAAGGGCAGGAATATTTTAATTTAAAAAGTAACTTGGATTGCAGATTAATAATAATATATAAATTAATACTGTAACATGTTCATTTTGCCGATTGTTTTCTTTTTAGGGTAAGCTTTAATCTTAATAAGATAATTAAAACTCAAATCAGTATTTCCATCAAAATGTGCATGTATTTATTTGGTAATTAGTTATGTAAAAAAAGTAACTTTTTTCCAATACGAGACCACAACATTTCCTGTTCACTTTAAATAAAGAACAAAAATACCTCAAAGAAAACAATTTCCATGTAGGATTTTTAATTGGAACAATATGAGAGAATAGGTTGAGGGGTTACCTTTGCTTTTTTTTTTTCAAACCTATATTATTTTTCTCCTCTCAGTAAGCCAATGGTTGACAAAGGTATGTTAATGCACTGCAGGTGTGCTGAGGCATTAACATCATTTAAAGCAAAATCCCGCTGTGTCGTGATGGACATCATAGAGTTCCTCCCAGAGTCTTTCAGGGTTTGTCTATTAACTTCACACCTAATGAAACTCTTTAAACTATTGTTGATAAATCTTTGACATGAAACCCCTCTCTCTTCTGAACAGCACCTTCTGGATCGGTGTATTAAAGAGTCTGATCACGACGCCAACAGTCCGGATTATCATGTAAACTTTCCACAAATGTCCTAAAAGTTGCATTCAAACTATTAATAAAAAAGTTCATTAATGCTATAAAATACAAAATTGTTTAATGGTATTGACAGATCAAGTACGATTTTCAGTGGCTTCAAGCTCCTGTACAGTTGAAGAAGTATGCTAAAACAGATAAAACAATGAGATTCCAACCATTGGCAGCTATGAATGTAAGTCTCTTTAAATCATGTTACAATAGGTCACGTTCCTGCAAGGCACTCATCTTTTCTAAAAAAGGATAGAAAACTGTGTATTAAAGTAGAAAAATAATGAGCATTTTATCTGGTGATATCTGACTTTTGTACTCCATTGCGCAGTATACATTATTAAACACAAACTACTGATTCCTAAAGATTTGAGAATTGGTTTGAAAATAAATTATAACCCTTGTACATCACTAGGCAATGGTGCGGTACAACCGTCTGGAGCTCCTCACTCACCCTGTGAGCCGAAAATACCTGGAGATGAAGTGGTATGTTAAAGATGTACTGTTACACTCAGAAAGTCCCTACAGTTCTGGTTGGAAATGTTCGGATGGTAATTGTTTCTCATGGGGATGTAAAGTAATTTTAAAATTTACAGGGGATAGTCAGTGATTTTTAAAAAAATCACAGTCGCATTATTATGGAAACACCAAGGTGGAGATGAAAGAGGGAGGAGCCTGAGGATGACCCAGAGCAGAGCCAGGATGAAGGATTGTGGCGGAACTGATGGAGGGAGGAGCCAAGATGGAGCCAGAGCCCAACTAATTGAGGTGATGTTGTGATAGGAGGAGACCCAGGAGGAAAAGAGGAGATGAAGACCCATGGTGAAATTGAATGCCTGGAAGGCTGAGGGAGTATTGAACCAAGGTGGAGCCGATGGGTGGGAGGGCTGAGGTGGAATACAGGGCTCAGAGGCTTGAGGCGTGGCTAGGAGATCATCAAAACAAGGCAAAGCTGATGACTGAAAAAGCCCAAGGCGGATCCAAGCAGCTGGACAGAATCAGTGAAGGAGAAGCCGATGGACTGAAGGGAGACAGTGGAGGTGAGGCGAAGGAACTGAATGGCTTTGGCAGAGGAGGGTGAGGGAGGCTGGGCAGGACCATCCGCGAAGAAGGACACTTGGAGCTGTGCAGAGCCAATGGTGATGAAGTCGACTTTGCTGGATGACAAAGGAAACTTGGTGCTGGACGATGAAAGAGACTTGATGCTGGATGTTGAAGGAGACTTGGTGCTGGACAATGAAGGAGACTTGGTGCTGGACGATGAAGGAGACTTAGTGCTGGGCAGAACTAGCTGCAACGATGAAGACTTGGGGCTGGAAGGAATCAGTGGTGACAAAGATGACTTGTGACTGGGCTGAACTAGCGGAGATGAAGATGACTTGGAACCGAGTTGAACCAGTGGCGAGGGAGACGACTTTGGACTGGGCTGAACCAGCAGAGATGAATGTGACTTGGAACTGGGCTGAACCAGCTAAACTGGGCTGAAGACGGCTTGAGGCTGGACTAAACCAGCAATGAAGAAGACAACTTGGAACTCTACAGGATCAATGGAGACTGGAGATCTTGCAACATTTCATCATCCAACTTATCAAGCAATATTTAATCAGCAGGACCTCAGCGACGGGAGTGTATACGGTGCTTAGGCTCTGGAACAAAACTGGCCCCTGGAAAACACTCTAGCTTTCACTTTGTGGTGGGCTCACGCTCAAAGTCTGCGGTGGGCTCTGGTTCGTTATCTATAGCGGGTGTGACTAAAGGGCTGCACTCTGGGCCCGGAGTGGGGCTAGTGTTGTCCTCATCAGCAAGGGAGACTGAATGGCGATCCACATTGGATTTACATTATCACCCACTCTACATACTATGCAAAGCTCCCTCAAGGATCTTTCACGGGCAGGCATGCCCTCAAATGTTCATTGAGGCTAGTGTTGTAGAAAACAGGGAGTGGTCGGGATAGTGGGTCAGGCATGCCAGATCTAAGAAGTCCCTTGTTTGATCCCCTAGTGAGAGATTTCTCTGCTCAAGGACAAGCAGGCGAGCTGCAAGAAAATCCTTATATATCCTTTTCTTCCGCTGTTAAATCTAATCTGGGGTCAGTGTTCTGTCAAGGTTGCGTGCAGAGAGTCCATTATAGATGATGTGTGGTGCAGAATGCATTAATATAAGAGACTTTTAATAAACACCTGGAGTACGAGTAACACACTACAATTTAACACTGATAACTCCAAACAATGAACAGAAAGAACTCAGGGCTTAAACACGTTGAGGGAAAATCTATGGAACAAGAAATGGGTGTGTATCATAATTAGAAACTATGGCAACAAACAAAGAACTCAAGCAAACAGGAACAGGGAAAACCATGAAAACAGGACATGATAATAAAACTATGAAACTAAACAAGACAAGATTGTGCATTGCACCTTTGTTTTTTCAGGCATCCCCATGAGAAACAATTATTGATATGCTAATGTCTACAGTCACTTGTTTTTATGTCCTGTACAAAATAGTCACTGCTTTTTACTTTTGTGCATATGGTTAAAAATAGCAACAGTAGACATCACTTCAAACAAAAAGATTGGTTTATCAAAGCATATTATTGAAAATGCTACTGATATTGTATTTTATTCGGACAGGAAGGCGTATGGAAGCAAGGTTCATTTGCTCAACCTGGCTGTCTACCTGCTTGGCCTGTTGCCCCTCACATACCTCATCCTCAATCTGAGACCGAGCCAGGACATTTCTCCCAATGCCACATCTGTCATCATGGTGCCCGTATCTTTTAGTGAGGTAGACAGCCTCTATTCAGGGCTCTCTTGCATCTTGTAGGGAAGAGATGAGCTCAAAGAATTATGTAATTTGTGCAGCAAATGGAGATGCTTATCTGTGACAAGCAGAGAAGGGAAAGGTGATAGAGAATAATGATAGCTGAATTTAAATGACAATCAGATTGATTGTGAATTACTTTTCTAAGTCACAGAGTGTCATAAATGATAAGAGAGAGGAAAATTATTATATATACTTTACAAAATTGGTAATGTATCTTTTAAGAGCTGTCTTTTAAATGTGCTCCACATCAATGGTGTGAAAACACAAGGGAAGGTCTGTGTGTTACGAGACAATTTAGGGGGCAGGCCAATACTTTACATTAAGGCAATGAAGGTAGGTTTTTTGTGCAGCCATTTTATTTCATTGTAAGAAAAATTATTGTACAAATACTTTCATTTATGGGAATATAAGGTCATTTTTTTTATTTCAACCTTTAGTCTTGGTTTTCATTTGTGGAATGCTTTTTAAATGTTTCTTTTTTTAATGTTTGCTATTAGAAAATAATGATAAAATCATGAAAAGTTGAGATGTAACAGAAGTAGTGGCTGAGAGAAATGGTTCATTTAAAAAGAGAAAATGTAGGGTGGGAACTTCTGTACATTGGTTGTTCATAAGGGGGAAGAGTCGGACCACTTCAGACATAATGAATGAGACATTTTGTAGTGCTTGTATGGCAACTATAGGAATAGAAGTCTTGCCTCACAGTTAAAACAAACCATGGAATTTGATTCAATCTGGAAAGTACACACATATTAACTGAAAAATAAAATTTTTATCACAGATTTGAACTAAATTTATTATTGTTGTTGTCAGGTTGATTTCATATATATATTATCCAAATGCAAGCTTGTTATTATCTTGACAAATCTTTTTACAACAAGTGCAAATAGCCCGCCTTGTTGGCAAAGGCCATTTATACTAACTCTGCCCACCATCTGATTAGAGTAAAGACAGGTGGCGTTAACTTTTGATGCAACTGACCCAAGTTCCTGTCCACCTTTTTCTGAACTCATTCTTCTCCCTTAGGGTTTAACGGGTAGGGTTAGGGGAGGACTTTAGGGACGGGGACAAGTAATGTTCCAATAAGACGGCCTCCATTTATGATTTTAATCAATATAATCATATACACTGAATATGTTATTGCATACTGTTTTATATTATACTACAATACAGTGAGGTGCAAATAGTATCTGTCACTATTAGTACCAAGTATAAATTGCATCTAATTACTGTTTATACTTAGTGCAAAGAAAATACTGCTATTTTCACTTAGGGTAAATTGCATCTAGTTGCCTTTTAATTTTTGGGTAAACTAATTCTTTTAAAGGACTTTGGTGTTACTTAAAGCACACCAATATTGGCATCTCATATTTGTCATTATACTGAGGTCAGAGGGACGTTCTTGTTGTCAATTTTGGAATAATCTGTTATGCATTGACAAGCCAATTATCTAAGCTATCATTCACAATTACATGCATCTCCATTCTCACATTTGCATTCACTTCCTTATAACCTTGTCAATGTCCTATTACTTACTGAGTGTCATTATGAACTGAATGGCATCCATCAACTTCAGACTTATTCATCAGCTCCAAGGTTATTATCTCCATGAAATTATGTCTAATCTCATATGCATATTACTATTTATCTTTTTAGAAATGGTGCTGAATACTCATGTTGTCATTAATATTATCTATTTTTGAGTCTGAAGAACATGCACACACCATAGTAGATATTTTTAATTTAGCATAATACGCTAGTTGGATTATGAATGAAAGTGATACACTCATTATGTAAATGTGATTAATTTGGCGATAATGTTGTAATGATGCTCTCTCCCTCTCTTTTCCCTCCATCCAGCAAAAATATTTAATCTCAGTCTGTATAATCATGGTGCTTGTCATGAATGTGTATTCCATTTGCAAAGAGCTGGTGCAGTTGGCTCAGCAGGTAATAGCCATGTCATCACTTCCCATGATGCATCCACTATAAATTCCTCTTATACCACTACAGAGACTCTCAGCAGAGGGCAATCAAACCGTCACTAATCATAAATGTCATGATGCACATTAAATACACATGCCTTTGCTGTGGGGATTCCCTTGCAGTGCTCTAAGCCTTCCAGCCAAGTGATTTACCTATAAAAACACAGCTCGGATTTTGCATGCATTGTTCTGTGGTCTTTGCCATTGGCGAGAGTATTCAAATTGCACTATGTTTGGAACTTAAAGGTGATATTATTTAACCCCTTCTGTCTTTCACATTGTAGCGAATAAATTACTTCACGGACTTCTCTAACCCTGCTGACTGGAGTGCAGCTATTAGCTCTTTAGTCTTTGTCATTCCCATGTGTTTCAATGTAGACAACACGTGGCAATGGCAGGCTGGAGCTTTTGCCATTTTGACTTCATGGATCGGCTTCCTGCTCTACTTCCAGAGGTAGATTTAATGGCCTGTAGGGTTTCTTTATTAAATTTTAATATGAACAATCACATTTTCTGCTTGTACAAATTTATCTCAAGGAAAAGTGCTGGGGATTCCAAGCAAAATCAAATTAAGTACACGATATGCCGACATTTACGATATATACTGTATGAGATGCACAATACATATTGAAACTAGTTGAATCTGTCGATATTCAAGAGTTTTATTAATTTATCAATATCGGTTAATTGTATATGTTAATTTTCCACATTTCTACATTTAGAATACACTACCATTTAAGTGTTTGTCTCTTACACTCACAAATGCTGATTTATTTGATACATTTGCAATAGAAATCTTTTGTAAATCTCATTGTAAATGTCTTTACTATCACTTTTGATCAATTTAATGAATCCTTGCTGAATAGAAGTATTAATTTCTTAAAACATTTTACTGACCCCAAACTTTTGAATGGTAGAAATGTTGGTAGAAATCTTTAGAAATGTTGTTTAGGGTCCAGTTATCACTATTAACTAGTTTCTTATTAGCAAGAATATTACTAGGATATTGGCTGTTTATTAAAAGCTCAAGTTAATGCCTTATTCTGCACGACCATGCTAACTATTAATAAGCAGTAATTAGGAGTCTATTGAGGTAGAAGTCGTAGTTTCTAGTTAGTTAGCAGCGACTCTAAACTTAAATGTGACTGAAATGTTAATGATTGAATTACTCTGTTAAATGTAAAGAAAGTCTAAAAAGGAATATCTCATTTTTTCTCTCTAAACATTACAATGTTGTGATGACTAAATTTACTTTTAGCGATTACTATGATTGATTTGAGTGGTTTTCTAGACAAAACAGTCTAGAATGGGTGTACATTTGAACTATAATATTCCATTTTCACATGGCAGGTTTGAGCGAATTGGAATTTACGTGGTGATGTTTGGTGGAATCGTTAGGACCCTGATATGCATCATGGTTCTTTTCATCTTCCTTTTGCTGGCATTCGGATTGGCCTTCTACGCTTTGATGCTCCACCGGGTACGTCCAAAAAGAGAGATCACATCAACCGAGCATAACAGACTCATCAAGTCAGACTTGGCAATTTGGTGCAGTTTGATAATGATATTTACTGTTTACTGCTTTCAACAGGCTGAGTTCAACTCCATCAGCCTTGCACTAGCCCAGACATTTGTGATGACAGTGGGAGAGCTGAACTACCAGACTACATTTCTGAACACTTATGAAGAAGGCCACATGGCATTCCCTGCGGTCACCTATTTTGTGTTTGTGCTTTTTGTGCTTCTCATGCCTATTCTTCTCATGAACCTAATGGTAGGACACTCAACACTGGCTTGCTGGAAGCCAGCTACTGATGTTAATGACAGCTGCAGTTTGTCAGGATGTATCAGGCTTATTTGTCTAAATTATGTTGCAGATTGGTTTGGCGGTCGGAGACATTGCAGAGGTACAGAGAAATGCAGAGTTGAAACGGATAGCCATGCAGGTGAGCAGACTGGATTGAGTACCGCTTATACCTCTAAATTGATGTATATTTTTAACAATATTTTGCTGAATTGTTAGCTAGTAAGTTTTAAAGACATCATTAACTCACAATTGGAGATTTGCTTGGCGTTTATTTAGCTTTGAAGTAAACTTAAAATTGACAAAGTGATCTCAGATATATACTGATCAAACGTTTGGGGTCGGAAACTTTTTAAAGAAATGAATACTTTTATTCAGCTTGGATGCACTGAAGTGAAGTGACAATGAACATTTATAATGTTACACAAGATTTCTATTTCAAACAAATACTGTTATTTTCTCATCAAAGAATCCTGAAAAAAAGTATCACTGCTCCACAACTGTTTTCAACATTGATAGAAATGTTTCTTGAGCAGCAAATCAGCATATTAGAAAGATTTCTGAAGGACACTGAAGACTACAGAAACTATGCTCAAAATTCAGCTTTGTCATCACAGGAATAAATTACATTTTCAATTATTTTAAAATAAAAAAGTTGATGTAGGTATTATTAATAGTGTTATTATATTATTCATATTAAAATATTGTAATATAAAAAATACTTTAAAATATGAATGACTCATCTTGTACTCAGGGGTGTGTCTTCTGTCCAATCAAATCTTCATTAGAATGAGAAATCATTCTAGTAAAATCAGGATTTATTGCTGTGATGTAAACAATTGACTTTTTTAACAGCTACTAAAAAAAAAAAAAACTGTCCCAGCCTAAACTTCCTGTTTCAATATAAAAAATGTCAACACAGGAAGGAGAATGCTTATCAATAGAAGTATAAATAGCATGTTATCTTGTACATCACATTAATCATTACAGATAGATCTTCACACTGCCCTTGAGGAGAAACTACCTTACTGGTTCCTGAAGCGAGTGGACAAACCATCTATTACCCTCTATCCCAATAAATGCAAGGTTTGTCTGTCGGCAAATGTGGTTCCTATACTCACGTAAACTGTAAACTAACATTTTTATAATTAATACACGGCATTGGGTGAATATTAACACTGAGTTGTTATACAGAAAGTGCTGCTGCAGGTCTGCATTGATGGTGAGATCCAAAACACTGTTCGCACCCGTCTGAACCTCTGCTCACGGCAGGGAAGCCATCTAGAGAGAGAGCTGCACAAACAGAAGAACAGGTGATCTCTTTGTCCCACCGCTTCTGTTTTTGATTTCAAACAGTTGTGCTTGTGTGAACTTTATAGGAAGAATTTCTATTTCTCCATTTATAGAACATCAAAATGGAAATGGCAGGGTTTATCAGACTTTATATGCATTATTGTGCCTATAAAACCATCAGGTATAAAAAAAAGTTGAGTTTTTTTTTTTAATTAATTACAGGTTAGTTGACACTTCTACTCAATATTTGAGGTACATATATATATATATATATTGTAATGTGCTAGAAAATAATGCACAATCAGGTGGATGCATGAAAGTAAGCTTTATGTACTTCAGTTTTGAAATCTGAATATCACAAATCTTTTAGAGTTGTAGGAGAGCAGCTCCTAGTGTTCATTAGCTGTAATGCACCATCAACCAGACATTCAAATTGCAATTTGAGTTTGGTTTCCTAAATCAATCACACCTCAAATTCTATTGAATTTTAATTTAAAAGTATTTCTTGGTTAAAATGTGAATGGCAGATGGCTCTGATCCACATAACCTCACCTACACCACTTTAAAGTCAGTTTCAGATAATGTGACTATATATTTTTCAAATTAATATTTAAAATATATTCTGCTTTAGTTGCATAACAAGTACAAGCATATAGATCTGTGCAGATGTGGTGTCATCACTTTAATTGTATTTTTAAAACATCTGTTAGCATTTACTCCAGTCATTACAAACCTATAAGGCTTTTCATCTTCAGAACACAAATGGTATATTTTTTAATGAAACTGAAGCTTCAAAAAGTTCATAAAGTGATTGTAAAATAAATCCATATGAATTTAATCCAAGTCTTATGAAAAGACATGATCCTGAGCCAAGTTTCTCACAAGGTTTTTATTTTTTTCATTTCTGTCATTGTTGGAGTTTCTGCTACTGCTGCCTCTGACTTGCTTAGGTGGGGAAACGTATTATTCAGCAATATTACATGTTTGACTGTACTGACACTATTGAATGTGAACTGAATTGAGTTGGACGATGACATCACTGTTTTATACAGAGCTGCTTAATATATGAATTGAACTAATTTCATATTAGATGATCTTTACACAGTTATTGAACAGAACTGAAGCAACACTAAACTGAGCTCAGCTGAACAATGACACCCTTTTCTTTTAAGAGCTTTAGGTGTAAAGAGTACCTGAAAACCATACTTGAGTAAAAGTACAGATACCTTAAAGCGGAAAATGACTCCATTACATGTTACAAGTCACCAATTCCGATACAACTTGAGTAAAAGTCTTGGAGTGTCTGATTTTAGCAGTACTCTCTTTATGAAAGTGTCAGAGTTCTGAGTGAATAGACTGTCAATGGAGGCACAGAAATCTCACAGATTGCATTAAAGATATCTTAATTTGTGTTCCAAAGATGAATGAAAGTGTATTTGGAATGACATAAGGGTGAGTAAATGATGACAGAATTTTCATTTTTGGGTGAACTGTCTCTTTAAGTCTCAGTGAGTTATCAGACATACAATATGGAGTGGTATGAACTGCTTTTGATCCATTCTTCCATTCAGGCTGAAAGCGATGTCCTTTACGCTGGACAAACAGCATAGCCTGCTCAAGCTGATCATCCAGAAGATGGAAATCACCTCTGAGGCTGATGAATATGATGGCCCACACAACCCTGGAGCTCTGAAACAGCCCACTTCCTCTTCATCTCAGAAGTCAAAGTGGGTCCCACTGATGCAAGCTATTAGGGCAAAGAAATAATATTAGAGACAATGACGTCATAATGTAAACATAAGCCAAATACTCAGCCATCATACTTATATTGACTATTTTGATGTTAGTTTAATTTTCCTTCCCATCTGATTAAGTGTAAATGTGTAATCATGGGATCATAATGTATTTGGTAGGTTGCACTGATGAATATATTAAATATACTTAAAGTTTGTACTGAACTCAGAACAGAAGTGTTTGAATAATATCCAATACTTTAATGCATTATGAAGGTCTTATAGCTCCAGTACTGAAGATGATGTGGTTTGAGAAAAACACTTGGAAGGAATGTGATAACAAGCACCTAATGCAAACTTAAAGACTTCAAACTCTGTGATGCATCACATATAGATTTGTCACACCGATTGCTCCACATTTGTAGAAGAATTAGCATGTAAATGTCATCTGGCCTTGTGCCTGGACGCTTTGTCATGTCACTGATTTCAAAGTAGTTCTGCCAAATGGGAGCACAAGTGTGTAACCCTCATTTTTTGGATCTGTTTGAGCTCCCTTTTTAGTGTGTCCACCATTATATCATGATGATATTCCCATGAAAGCTGCATTACATAAAACCATCTTCTTGATCAGATTGTCAATGGTGATTTCACAGACTTAAGCAAAAGTCACTCATGTTGGGAGTAGATTAAGACATGCACCTGCATGGCTAGAATGTTGTAAAATCCCTTTGTGATTTAGCATGCACATTGTGAGATGTAGTAAATTTGATGACAGGGATCACAATATCCAGACTGAATGGATTTGCTTTAGATTTGGTCACTTGAAGCGATACTAAACCGACATCTTTACTGCTGTTGAGTGCATTTGCTAGAAGCATGAAAAAACAAAAAAGAAATAATACATTAAATGTTACAAATATACTGTGTTCAAGCCAGCTAGAGCCTTTTGAGTCATAAAGTGCCCCATTATGCTTTTTCGAATATTACTTTTCATGTAATGTGTAATGTAGCTATTTGTGAATGTAAACGATCTGCAAAGTTGTGAAGCCAAAAGTGCACTAGAAATAAAGTTATTGTCTCTCAAAGAAAGAATCGACTCTGAACAGCCTAAATGAGTCGTCAGTAAATCGAATCCCACTTCCGTGATGTGTACACGTCACATTTGCCTGACTATGTTCAATGTTATCTGCCTACGAGCAACTTGACCTGCCTTCAAACGCTGTAGCATTTTCGTGTGATTATCATCATGTCAAGAAGCTGCTGTGACAGTCATTTTTTTTCCACTTCCGAATAAAGATGCTGCGAATAATCAGTTGTTAATATTCATTTTTTCACCGATACCACAGCAATCCAAATCATCTGTTGTGTCCCTGTCATTTCCCGACTGCCTCGAGGAGTTCAACGTGGGATTTGCAAAACGTTTGCTCTTGAAAGATGGGTCGGTATCCAGTTTATTTGGACAGCTTGCTCCTCTGAATCAATGTTATCACGTCTTATACCACAAACTAAGTAGACTTAACCACTAAGAAACATCCTGCTCCAGTCGTACTTGCAATTAAGTTTCTGGTTGATTGACTACTTCAGACGTTTCATCGTCAGTCTCGAGATTGAATCGATGCCATCTTTACTGTCCATACATTGTATACATTCTCTTGAAAGTTGATAAGCCTCCAGATAGAGCTGTAATTTAGTTATGGTAATGAGCATTTAGTTTTCAGCACGTGCTGCACACAGTTGACCAATCACAACAGACAGGCCCACCTGACCAATCAAAGCAGAGTAAGCTCACGGAAAGGAGGGGTTTAGAGAGACAGAATTGTCAAACTGCTTTGAACGAATCATTTAAGAATCTTTGAGAAATTAGGTGATATTAAATGTATATTGTGAGAAAACGAAAGTGTTTCTTGACCTTGAATGCATGTTAACCTGTTGTAGGAGACTCCCAAAACAATATTAGGAACCTTAAAAATGTCTTTTAATTTCTATGACACTGAACCCCAATCAGTTGTGCTTAGGCTTTGGAGACAAATAAGAGAAAAGCTACAATTCTCATCTGTTATCTGGTCAGTGCTACACAGCATTTGGAGTTTACAATGCACAGATATGTCACTTACTCCTCCAAAGGGTAAGCAACATTTCTCACACCAACCACCCAGATCTCAGCTATACAGATATAAAAAGATTTCAGTGATAGCGCGTTCGCATAGCACAGATTTGATCAGCAGATTCATCGATCTTGAAGGCCTTAATGTGCAGGAACATCAAAACAATGTTTGGCATTTTAAGATGTATTTTACTTCCAGGTGATTATAACAAAAATCCAGAACACAGTGTGTTGAAAAATATTAATTTTAAGAAATAACTTCATTTTACAATGTCCTTGTTTCATATGTTACATGTAGTTACTATAGTAATAACTATAAATAATGCATATCTATAAACCTAGCCCTATAGTAAGTACATGTAGTTAATTATTTTTACTCAGTACTTAAATGTATAATTACACTGTAACAAGAACACCTTAAAATTAAGTGCAAGCAATAATTTTATATTATCTGTATTTTCTTGGACAGGTTTCATGAGATTCACTCCATCAAAGTCTGGTTGGAACTGGGAGCAAATGGATAGTCCACTCTTCAGCCACTTCTATCATTCAATTAAATGTGCTTGATTCAATGTAGGGGGAGACTTCACTAAAATGGGGGCGTATTGATTTTCCTAATGGCCGTTTTGATGCTGTTACATGCCATTTGTTTTTCACTGCAGCTGTGAGAGCGTGGTGACCATGGGAACCAGGGGAGGAGAGCGCTCATAGCTGATGTCATAGTCCTGCACCTGTCTCGCTTACTCATTCACACAAAACAGACGGAGAGAAAGAAGGAAAAGAGCCACTGCCCACACTACGACCCTTAACACGCTTACCGACAGACAACTGCACATTTCTCATGTTAGCTCTGACCTAAAACAATGTGGGCAGCATTGTTCCCATGTAATTAGTCCCTATGTGGAAGCATGGGAAAGATGTGCTTACACAGTTGTTTAAAGTAGAGATTAGTGTTAAAATGCTATGAAAGGTGCCTCTGTTGCTGCTTGTTGCCGTTTCCGTCAAAGAGAAGTAAATGTTATTAGTTGAAATTAATGCAAGCAGAGCAACAGGTTCCCATCGGATGAACTGATGTTTTCATGTAAAACAGTTTAGACATGCTAGACTGAAAAAGCATGTGAATGTGTTCTTGGATAAGGAGCATTCCTGTGCAATGACACGTGAGAAATCGTGGAAGAAAATGCAGGTCACTTCGCTACTGTACCTTATGCAATATGCATCTGCAGATTTATAGAGATTCTCACCGTTCATAGAGGCTATAAAAATCATACACGGTTGAATGGTTCTCATTGCGAGTCCTTCCCAGTTTTTTATGCACTGTGGTGCTACGAAATCAGGATTAGACCAAAAATGTGGTCACATTTACCATTGTTCGAAGAATTTTCGCAGGCTAAATCCATTCATTTCAACTGGAATCCATGCAAATTTCGTGTGAGATTTTCTCAAGCAGAATTCACAATGGGTTGAAGTTGGTCAAACGGAAGTAACTTCTGTGTGACCTACGCTTCATATATACCCTATAGAAAATTTTGCCAATGTGACCCCACCGAACGTTTGCTTGTAAAAAAAATATCCTTTGTCCATCAATAGTGTAGCAATTTTTGAAGAACTGCACTCCCAAATATCACTTTTAAATAACTTTCTCTTGGTCAATGCAGCAAATTTGTGTGACCATCTTGGACATGAGCAAAATGTACTTGGGGAACTCTTTTTTTCCTCATGCAAATATTGGAATGATTGTACTTGTCCACTGGCACGGTGCAGAACGAACCTTTTCAATTCAATTCTATGGAATTTTACACTTGCATGAATTGTGGGATTGACAGCGGACCTGAGAAAGCGTTGAGTGTGGCCGAGAGCATCAAAAGTTTGCGCAGTTCTTGTCTGTATTCGTTGTATCTGTGAGTATATTCCCTGTGCGTTGAAAAAAAACATTAAATACTCTCACAACACGCACACCCCAAAGCTTTAGCATTATCAGCGGCACTGAGTGGAGTTTTACCTCTGTAGTGGACATTCACCATGACTGGATTTTGTCCACAAAATTTTGACGAGCAACAACTTTAGAGCGTAGGTTACCTTAGTGATGCAAGTGTTGGCAACACTAGCAAGTACACTGTGGAGGATAATGAGCTATATGCTCATGCATATATTTGAATGAGTTTACATAGAGCCAGATTCACACCGCCAGCGAGATATGTTTAATTCATGCAAATGAAGAGCGACTTTCTAAAAAAATTCTTTTGACCAAATACATCTCACAATATAATTAGAGCTACAATTAGCATCAAGCTACACTTGATAATTTATGAGATTACTGCTTAATACCTTCTTTAAACCATCATTGAGTGCTTCTAATAACTTCCGATTGTGATCTAAAGTGGATTTTGATTATGTAATGGGCAGACATGCAGTATTTGTAGTGTTTTATAATGGACTGCATGCCACCTGTTTAGCATTTCTCATGTAAACACAGACAACCCGCCTCTCCCAGAAGATCTGAGAGCCTCCCACATATTGATAGCGTCTCCCTGATGATCGCAAATTATATACAATATACAGGAAAATCAAGTGAGTGTGGGAGAAGCCAGCTGTTTCTTCCTGGTATTAAGATGGGTTTTCGGCGATCCGTTCACAAAGTGGTCAACCAAGATGCATTAACATTTACAACATTACGTATGTTAAATTAAATTAGTCCTGCCTCACTCTCAAGTACTGAGGTATGAATTATAGAAACAGGTAGTAGTTGCTGTGTTAATTGACCCTTTGCAAAGACCCGCCCCCTTTAGTTACCGTTGCTGTATCCGTCAAGCCATGCCGTTCTCACGCCACACATCATGTTCTCACACAGTGCAAAATACATCGTGGAGCAAAGAGGACACTGAAAACACGTCAACAGACATAAGAAACACTTTCATATTTAATTGATTGCAATTTTTTAAAGAAGTTTAAACAATAAATACCGTATATATTGGCTCTTTAATGTGTCGTGACAGCTGTAGCTCCTTCAAGATCTTCTCTTCATACTAGTTCATTTATAGCATCAAATAAACATGAATCGACATCAGAAGGAATGTTGTTTCAAGCGCGGAAAGACGTGAGTACACACAATTTTTGAAGTTTAAGTTCACCAATGTTAATCTACTAACTCCTCTGACTGCTTTGTTGGACAAAATGCCGGATTCGGGGTTATGATTGGTCAGATCGCTTGTCAATCAAACTCTTTGCGAAGGGTCAATTGTATACTTAAAATAAATTGTATAATTGTACATAGATAGCATTGGGGAAAAAACTGTTATGCCTAGATGTTCTAGTGCACAGAGATCTGAAACATTTGCCTGAGGGCAGAAGTGCAAACAGGATGTGGCCGGGGTGAGAGGAGTTTGTGATGACGTTACCTGCCCATTTCTTCACTCTGGAAATGTAAAAGTCCTGAAGGTTGGGCAGTTGCATCGTTGTTTGTTTCTCCTGAAGTCCACATCTCCACGCTTTGAGCGTGTTC
Organism: Zacco platypus; assembly: GCA_038088235.1. NCBI lineage: Eukaryota > Metazoa > Chordata > Actinopteri > Cypriniformes > Xenocyprididae > Zacco > Zacco platypus. The sequence goes on along the minus strand of CM076065.1, from coordinate 14,221,005 downwards.
AGCTCCAGGTTGTTATGACTGCACCAGACAGCCAGCTGCTCAACCTCTTGTCTGTAAACTGACTCATCAATGTCTTGGATGAGGCTGATGACTGTGGTGTCGTCTGCAAACTTCAAAGCGCGACAGAGGGGTCTTTAGAGGTGCAGCCATTTGTGTAGAGGGAAAAGAGCAGTGGGTAGAGCACACACCCCTGAGGAGCACCAGTGCTGATGGTGAGGGTCCTAGATGTGAGTTTTCCCAGCCTCACTAGCTGCTACCTGTCTGTCAGGAAGTTGATGATCCACTGTTAGATTGATGTGGGTTTAGAGAGTTGTGTCAGTTTATTTAGGAGGGTATTAGCGATGATGGTATTGAAAGAGGAGCTGAAGTCCACAAACAGGATCCTTGCATAAGTCCCTGGTTTGTCCAGAAGTTGCAGGGTGTAGTGCTGTCCCATGTTGACAACGATGTCTTACGGGTGGGCCAACACCATTCTCTTAAAATGACAAGTCTCTTAAATGACTTCATGGCCACAGACGTTACAGCAACAGCTCTGTTGTCATTTAGTCCTGTGATTTTTGGTTTCTTGAGTACAGAGATGATGGTGGAGAGTTTGAAGCTGGAGGGGACTTCATACAGCTCCAGTGATCTGTTAAAGATGAGTGTGAAGATGGATGACAGCTGGACAGCACAGGCTTTGAGACAGGCTGGAAAGATATCGTTTGGGCCTTTGGCTTTTCTTCTTTTCCCTGAAGACCCGGCATACATCCTTCTCACAAGCCCTGTTTCAGCCTAGTATTAAGGTGCGCTTTGGTCGATCGGATCACAAGTAGACGAGGAAGACACTCCACTCTCATCCACTTCTTGTCCTGATTTCTTCAATGGGAGGGTCTTTTGATCTAATGGACAAAACAAGATTGCACAATTTACATATGAATGCACACGGAGACGACGAAAAAACATACAGAGCAGCAGCTTTTGTTTCTGCTCTGAAGACGCTGAACTCTGTGAGGGCATGTTAGAAACCAGGAATGGTGATGGAACATTGTGCTTGAAATGTTTTTCATCTTCAAACCAAATTTGGGTCTTCAGCCGACAAAGTTTAAATCCCATCTGACTATCGCTCTTACCATAATGTTTATGCATTAGGTCAGTAGGCCGAGAGCTTCTTTAGTGGCTTTTCGAAATCGAACACATTTAACCACGTGAGCGTTTCCACTATCCGGTCGAATGCCTTTTCAACTACCTCTGGAAGTGGTCAAAAGTGGACAAGCTCAAAACGTTTTACACTCCGTTTACACCCGTATATAGTGTCGTCCACTTGTGATCCAATTGACCAAAACATATCTTAATACCAGAAGGCCACAGATCTTAAGTGCAGGCCGAGAAGCAGTTGGGTGGAGGCAGGGGGGTGTGGGTGTTGATGGCTGTGAGGAGAAAAGATCACATAATTCAGTGGAAAATGAATAGAATTCTGTATAAGTAAATATGAAGTAAACATAAGAACATCCATTTTCTTCTCTCACCTAGAATACTTCTTCTTCTGCGTTTAAACTGGTGATCTAAAGCTCGAATCTAATTTGATGGCCCGATCAACACTCTGGTTGAAAGAAAATCGTGCTTTGTCACGCTGTGATTGATCGAATTGATGCAAATAGCTCCATTGGGATCTTTTGTTTCAATTCAAGAGCATTATCACGTGGTACCTTTGTGTCGCTTAATAGCGCTCAGTGTGAAAGGCCCTTAATGGGAATGCCCGCTAACGAAAAAGTCCAAATGAACTCCAAACAAACCTAGTTTTTGCCTTATTTTGTTTGAAACAATGTCACACCTGTTCATTCTTTCATTTTGCTTGAAATCAATTGGGGCCATAATACTTGCCCTACAACACTAGAAAATCATGTCAGTACAGGGGTTTCACTGGCATGGTTGAACATGGGGAACTAATTGGCTTTGTTGAACCATGTTCAAGTGGAAATTCAAAAGGAATCGTTTGGCCAAATGGAAGAACAAATGTGAGATGTGATGCAGAGAAATGGAAAATAATAAACTTCTTTTAACTTGAGCTTCTTGAAAACACTGTTCATGTGCAAGATGGTAAAAAAGCATTGAGACTGCGTACAATGGTCAAAGACGACTGTCTAAAAGCAAGTTTACATTTAGGAAAACTATTGAAAATGCACAAAATGAGTTCTTTGTGAACAGATCCTTACAGTGAGAATGTAACATTTTAAATGCCACAAAGCAAGAAGCACAAACTGTTATAGGTTATTCCAAAGCTGTCTTCTCTTGGCAACAAACCTTTGCAAACAAAATGAAGCATGCAAGTTAGCTATGCTTTTCGATAATTGTTGGCTGAGGGTGACCACTGTAATATAAAATCTTAATTTCACACTCATTAGGCGGGAATGAAAACTCATACATATCGAGTTTACTGAGAGATATTGTGAGATGCTGAGAACATTTCAGCTGTGGGAAATTTGGTTTTATGGTTTTGGAAATTTAGCTCTTCATGTATAGTCATGTAAAAGATGCATAAACATCTTTTACAGAGATATACGGACACATTTTTAATGCATTCTGTAATTTTATACAGATAATGCGTTGTGACTAAGGATGTTATCACTTCTTTAAGGGCTGATGGCGTTCAAAATGGCCAAACTAAAAGTCCTCATATTCATTCATAGCCTACATGTTCTTAATAATACATTTTGTGTAATGATGAAAATGTATTTATTTATAAATAGCCAGATGGCAAAATAGCTGTGCCCCCCTTTGATGTGTCATTTAATCCCTGATTCTATATGTATGAACGAGCCATACAGAACAGTTACACTAAAGAGGCGGTCATAAAAAGTTTCCTTTAACAGCTGAACTGATGTCTGCCAAGAATAATTAAATAAAAATCATTTTAATTTGTCAGGCATGTGTATTTCGATCCTCTGCCACGCACCTCATGCTTACATGATTGTATGATAGGAGAGACAAATGAGAGCACATTGTGATCATGTGAAGAATGTCAACATGTGTATTTTTCCTTTACCCACAGGGTCCCAGTGATTGCCCCCCATCCTGCAGATGTAATGTAATGTGCTGACAGCTGTGGCCAATGTGCACCGAGCGTGTGTGAGAGCGTTCTAACCAAGCAGAAACCCAATATCTCTGTGAAATGACCAGTGGATTAAGAACGTTTGATAAGCCTTTCAGACATTTCTATTTGCTTAAGAGCATGTGGGAAAAAGCATTTAAGTGGATGGCGGGTGACCACTGAAGTGAAGAAATAAGAAGTTTTCCACAATAGTTTCACTGAATTATTTATTTGAAATATCGCAAGGTTTTGGAGCCTTTTTTAACTTCACTCAAGATTTATAATTCTGTAATAAATAAACATCCAATGCAACCTGACTATCTATCTATCTGTGATGGAGTCAGCAATTAAATGAATATTAAATAATATATAAAAATAATTTACAAAATTTTTGGCTTTATGCATTTAGTAATAATAACAACTTTATTTGATGTTTCAATGTAATAATTGGCTTTATTATTATTATATAGTATATATAGTGCGATATAGCTGTATATCAGCACGGCTGTGATTCGGCCGTTTGAATTTCCGCTGAGGAAATTAACAGAGGGTCAATGCAGAACAATTGTATTTGTTCTTTTTACAGCTAAGGGAATTTTCCATAACATACAGCACTTTGCAAAAGTTCCTTTCAATTGAAAAAGTCTCTTGGGACTGACTCATTGAATGAGTCTCATTCACTCTAAAGTTTTGTTGCCATCTAATGGCATATTAATGTACCATTCCTCAATCCATTTTATGCCCTAATGGACTCTTTCTCAATACCAAATACAACATATTTATATAAAACAATATTTGTTAAACAAAAACATTTAAATTAACAACAATAGCCATCATAAATGGCAGTAGTGTAGAATATTAAACGAATGAATAGGATTTTTAAAGAGCTTGTGACAAAACCTAGTAACTCCATTGGATCCTCAAACTGTCAGTCAAACCTCGTAGTGTCGCGTGCAGTTTGGAGATCACTGCATCTCGCAAAGGTAAATAAATATCTAATGTTTGAAATAAATGCACAGCGTTTTTATGCATTTGAACAGCAGAGAAGTGTCTTCGTCTGATATTTCCTGTCTAGTGTAACGTTAGCTAATATGCTATGCTATAGAGGATTTAAGTTACAGTACGGCCTTAATATTAAATGATCGAATTTAACATAGCACAAATCGATTAACCATGGAATAAGTAATAGATTAATAAGACCAAAGATTTCTCGTTTAATGTACCTAAAATAAATCATATCTCATGTTTAACAACTAGTAGGCACAGCGGCAAATCCCCGAAGCACTGGATGAGATGAAGCTGTTCTCGGCGGTGACACGACCCCTGAATGGTCGCTGACGGCCCGGAGCTCGCATCTCCGAAAACGTCTGTAACAAACAAATTGTAAAATAGGCGATATGACTAAATATGAGTCACATATTTCAGGTCTAAACAACTACATTCTCGCCTAAAAACTCGTAGAACTACAGTTCGTGGTACAACAAGTGTAGTATTCGCAAAAATTACGGTGGATTTGCTCGGCCGCCATTACAGTCGCTTCAAATTAAGTGATACAAAGGGTGAAAAGGTAGGAGTTCTGTATTTATATATTTATATATATATATATATATATATATATATATATATATATATGTATGTAGTATGTATTTATATATTATATATTAAAATCCCAATTCATTTTATTATTATGTAATAAATAAGATAAAAAACAAATAATAATCATTAAATAATATTAATATATAATATATATATATATATATATATATATATATATATATATATATATAAATATGGACACTTTAATAAATACTAATTAGTAAGCAGTTGTGCATTTAACGTGTTAAACAACTGATTGGAGATAGATCATGGCACATTACATGGGTTTATGTGGTATCAGTGCCGCTGTGTCAGACAATCTTGCCAAAAGTTAGATGGGAAAAGGGGAGGAGAAATGCCTGATCCATAATGACCCGGCCAAACCCCAAACCTTAAATGTGCTTGGTACACCGCAGGACAAGCTTTGAGATGTTTAGTGAGAAGGGGCAGAAGACACGGTCCGCTTGATCTACGTGACAACAATTTTAATAACCATTTACACTCAGGAAATGCTGAATGACTTTGAATGGTGATTAAATAATGGCCTTGTTTTGATGCGCTTTTTCCTGGGCTTATTTTACAGAGATTGGCAATCAAGGCAGCACCTGTTGCTTTGAATCCACTGCAAGGACACTGAATATCACATACTATTAAAAAGCAGGACATCAGTTTTTTTCCGAAATCAAGTTCTTTGCTCTGAAGCAGGTGCAGTCGTCATGTCTACGGGTTCGGTGAGTGATCCGGAAGACCTCCAGGAGCTGTCAATCACTCACATGGACACTCTGGAAGACTCAGAAGACGAGTTTTGTATCGATGACAGTTTGAAAGCAAAGACCAAACAACCTCGAGCTGGTGCCAGCAACAACAAGCAACAAATGAAGATGGCAAAGGATGGCAGACAGTCTCAGAGAAACGCAGCAAATGCCAGAGAGAGGGCACGCATGAGAGTTCTGAGTAAAGCTTTCTCTCGGCTGAAGACCAGCCTGCCGTGGGTACCAGCAGACACCAAACTGTCAAAGCTGGACACGCTGCGTCTGGCATCCAGCTATATATCTCACCTCAGACAGCTCTTACAAGAGGACAGATACCAGAACAGCTTTGTGCATCCTGTAAACTTGGTATGAGTGAGTGTTGTTTTATTGTTCAGTACTTGTATAAAATATAATCGATATTACAATATATACATATATCAAACATATACCACTTTTTTTTTTTTAGAAATGTACCATAATAGTATCATATCATTTATCATATCATGTCACTGTATTTTAAAGTATTTAATGTTTTTATTCTATATTTAAAATCAATAATATAATATGAAAATAAACAAAATAGTATAAATACAAAATATGTAATAATAACTTAATAATTACTATAAATAACACAAAGTAAATTAATTAACTTTATATTTTACATAGATTACATAGATACAGTATGCATTTTTAAATATTAATGTGTGTGCATTTTGTATATATATATATATAATAATGAGTATTTTACTTTTTATAATTCTGTATTTAATATCAATATATAATATTCACATACATATAAAAGTGTTCTTAAACATAAGCAAATAATACTTCTCAATAAATAAAAAAATATATAAAATAATATTTTTTAATATTTATTTAATATATATTATAAGTAATTTTTATATTCTTTATGAAACATCAATAATATAACATTTAAATGAACAAATTCTTCAAATTCTTAAATATGAATAATACTAATGAATAATTACTATGAATAATATTAAATTGACTAATATATATATATATATGTGTATATATATATATATATATATATATATATATATATATATATATATATTATACTGTTTACTGTTACTGTAATATGCAACGCAAATGAAAGTGATATTTACTACTAAGTATTATTTACTTACATCAATGAATGCAATGCAACTGCGCCTGCATTAAATAATATAATATAATACACTATATATATACTGAATTTACCCCAATGAAGTAATACTTCACAGTACACTGAGCATTACATGTGTTCGCATCTGCTTCTTATGGCATTTTACCAGCACTGTGTGGCTGACTTACTCATTCTTTTTTCCCCAGACCTGGCCTTTTGTGGTCTCTGCACGATCAGAGGACACCAAAGACATTTCAGCAGCGGTCAGACTATGTGGAGCTACAGCATAAACATCTGGCACCTCTCTGTCTTTTATCCCCCTCCATCTCTCTCTCTTTATTGTCTGTACTCATGCACTTCCTTTGAACTTACATCAATGGACATTATGCAATAAATGCAACTGCATGTGGGACGTACCAATAGTTAAACAGCAAAGTCATTGCACACAAATCTGTCTTTATAGTATGTTTATGTTAGGTCTATCTAGCGAACATAAGCAGATATTACTGTGTTTGATTATTTTGCTTTCTGTTTGTACTTTAAAGCTAACTTTTTAAAGAAAAAAAAACATCAACAAATTGCATGACCAGATGCACAGAAAATCACTTTTTTTGTTTTAAAGCGCTTACAATTTTTCTAACCACCCAGCAGACATTTAAAAATGTGATTTTGACAGGATGTTTTCAACCTGTAGAAACTGCTTCTGTTTGATTAGCTTTATTTTTCACTGAGCGGCAGCATCACGTTTGTAATTAAAGCTACAGATGCAATAGAACAGAAAATATTACTCCAAGGTATGTTTAAGTTTATTTATGATTGTGATATTTGTGGTTTGTTCCATCTTCCTTTTTTAAATTTTCTTTACATTATAACTAAAATGAATCGCTCAGTGATTGTCTACATCAACACCTTGATGCATAATACTTCTTTTATGTACCAGATGACGTCATTTATATCACTGTAGACACACCTGTTGATCAAATGTATCTCATTTTTCATCTGTACGCATTTTGGAGAACTACTCTATATTGCAAAAACTGTAATGTGTCACTTAGTACGAATACTAGGAATGAGGAATGTACTAGGTGGTTAGTTAAATTCCATAAAGTCCACAGTGTGTTAATATTTATTTTAATTCATAACCTTTGTTTATAAAATGCAGACTTTTTTCAGGATGCTTAATTTTTCTCTTTTGCATGGAAACTGCCCTTCCCTCAACTCAGCACTTCATTTGAAGGGATAAGAAAATGATCAACTATAAAATACACAACTTATAATATGGTATTTTCCAAATTGTTGAACCCAAATGCAAGCTTGTGTTGTGCCCATGTGTGCAGCGTTCATTAGAAAGTGTGTAGTTTAGAGAGGAAGCCGACTTTTCATCACGTTTGTGGAGGACTGCAGCTGTCGAGCCATTAGTTTCCCAGAACACTGAACGGGTCCCTTGAGGGAGTCTCACAGGAGATGAAGCACTTTGTCAGGCAAGGACAGCTCAGAAACGGCTCTCACGTTCTCCACCGATGCTAGGATGAGCGCTCTGGGGTTCTCTGGGCTTACAATGAGGAAAGCATTATCTGACTGCTAAAACTCATGACTTCATAAACTGTGATTTGTCATCCTCTTATAATATCAGAATGTCACTGGAATGTGAGAGTGAAATAGTATGTGTACAAATACAAAATAGCTCCATCTAGTGGTGACAGAGCTTTCTGGGCACGTGATATATAAGATCTCAACCAGGGTGCCACTATAGGGGACCTCGGGAAATTAAACGAACAAGCAAACAACAACAACAACAACAAAAACCTTCAGTTACCCTTTTTTTTTATTAGCGACACCAGTGGCCGGTAAGTGAACTGCAGCCAGCAACTTATTGCTCGTGCTCGCTCGAGAGCAAATAGCGTATAATTCAAGGCCCCACAGCGAAGTTATTTTTCATTTCATTCCGTGGAAGTAAAAAGAAATTGGAAGTAAATACATTTGCAGCGATATACTTTTAACGAGCATCCACGTTCAGATGAATATGTGCTGCTTGTTCTCCTTTGAGAGCCTCAACAACAAAACAAACAACAAAAATAACCGCGGTGAGAAAACAGCAGTTAAAAAAACAGCTGATCGTAGAAATGTGGATATGTTTGCACCAGCTCTGCAATTCACCGGCATCATGTCGACAGATGAGGTAATTAAAATTACCCTTTCATTGTAGTTTGATTGTAAAGTTTAAAAAAAAGACCTGACTATGTGAGACTAGTTTGAATCAGGGCCGGCGCCACGGGGGGGCGTGTGGGGGCGACGCCCCCTCACCGGGACTCTCCCGCCCCCTCAGATCACCATGAATGTTAAAGTAATTTTAATGATAAATAAAATATTTTATTTAAAAAAATTACATTTGCCAATTGCCCTTTCTTCCAGTTCCTAGAGTCAATATTAATCTTAAATAGCAACATTTTAGTAAAGAAAAGTCTGTTAGGCAAAGTCGAATTTTAATTGGTCCTGTCGTTTGATTAGCGCGCTTCCCCACCCCCACTCTAACGTCACATTACATTTCTCGCGCACCAGAACATACACAATTAATTAAATTTTCGAAGCTACTACGGATGATCATTACTCTTGTTTCACAATGGATATTCGAAATTATCTCTATTCTTCTGACATATTCTTACGTAATCTTATGTGATGTCCTGTTCACTTTTCAACGTAAATGAAATTAAAAAGTAACATTAGCCTATAATATTTAAACTGAAACTAAAAACTTGTTTTAATGGCTACAAGAAGGCTAGGAGCGCGAAAAATACCGGTGCGCGATTCATGAGTGAAGCTCCGCTTTGCTTCGCTCATGCTCTGGTAAGGCTGTTTTTTTTTTGTTTGTTTGTTTTTTTGCATTCTTATTTCCTGTCCCTGTGTAGGCTCTTTTATTTTAGGCTATATGACTGTGTAAAGAGCTCAGCAACCCTTTTATTTAAATGTTTAATGTAGGCCACACACAGTCCATTGCATTATGATTGCAAGAAGAATCAACATTGTGAAAAAAAGTGTGCAGTCAAATGTCCCGGTGTGTATGAAGCTTCAACGAGTGTTTTTATCAATATATTTGTTGTACTTTAGTGTTTTCTAGACTCGATATTGTTTATTAAAATAAAAAAAAAACACCCTGTTTATGTGATCACCGCCCCCTTTCAGTATTTCACACGCCCCCTCTTCAGGACTCGGCTGGCGCCGGCTCTGGTTTGAATAAACCCCCTTTTTCTTTGGATTAGGCTACAGAATGGCTCTTTTGGCATTATCCTTAACACTGTGAATAAGCATTCATTTCATGTTTCTTTGAATGGAGGAAATGCCTTCGGGAGCGCGCGCGTTCTTTTGATTTTCCCGGCAAAAACGTTCTGAGTCCTTCACATTAACAGACTTTCATAGAAAAAACGTCCTAGGAAATCAGGGACTTTTTAAGTTTCGTTACAAGCTGTTCACACATTGGCAATAAACAGAGATTAATACATGAAAATTCTGACATAACTCCAATTTGTAAAATGCTGTAGTTATATGAAAGTTATATTAAAAGAATGCCCTCAACCACTTTTCTTTCAACCACTTCTCACTCAACTCAACTAAAAGACTGAAATAATAATAAACATAGGCTATTACAAATACAAAGGGGGAAAAACCGGATAAGTTTTCTCACTATTTTATTTTAATGATTCTTCTACCGTCAGTTTTAATAAATGAACAGTTTTATACATCGCCAGCAGAGGTCAGCATTGATCTAGAATATGCCTACGCCTCAGCCATGTTCAAACTTTCGACACTCTGTCAGTAAGTTTTTGTGTTTCATTTGAACCTTGATGTTTTCCTAATTTACTCTGAATGATGGAAAAGTTATTTCAGTTAACGCTAAACTTAGCAAACTTCCTTTCTGTAGACCTACTGGTGTGTGTTTGTATTGAGAGCAAAAATGTCCAGTAGATTTAATTAAATTCTTGAAATACTCTGTATGTTTAGCCTTCCTTTTCTCAGGTGGAACACATTTTCATTAATATGGAGCTGTGATTTCAGGCATTAACCCATAAGCACATCCAAATTTTTGTGTACGAAAAACACATTTCAGAGACAAAATTTCCATGAACAGGAAGGAACTGTAGGTCCAAAGCCAAACAGCACAGTTCACTGACCGTTTCTTTGTAGTTTAACCAAAAGCACTAACTGCAATTCCACGGCGGGCCAAGATTCAGAGAACAGTCTTTGAGGTTATGAAAGACATTCTGAGCCTATTTGTTACCTAATATCCATTCACTCAACAGCAAAGAGGAAGAAAATGCTAAATAGGACCTATTACTTTCATAATCAGTTTAAACATCTGCTTTATTTTGGTTTCATTCAAAACACGTTGGTCATTTCATCTTGTGTCTTGTTAGCTTTTTAACTACATTAAAAAAAAAATTATGCTAAAAAAGCAGCATAATTTGTAATGCAAATAACTAGACTGACTGATAACATGCATAATTGCAACATAGGCCAAAAAAGCATCCAAAACACACGTTTAATAATTTATTTTATTACACTTTATCTATTTGCGTCTGTACTGAAGATTTTAATTACAATCCATATCTTTAAAGTCTGTTTTTTCGAAATGAGTTTTTTGAGTCAAAAATCTCAGCAGCATTTACATACTCCAAACTTTCCAGTTAGAGTGGTTTGTTCATATATCAATCACCTGATTTAAATAACATTTTATTGACTTTTTTTTTCAGTGCTAAAGATGTCCAAAAATCCCTTCTGTAAATAAAAAACTTTATTCTAATATGTCAGCAAAATGAAACAAATAACCTTTTGAACCTGGCTTCATCCAATGCACAGCTTTCTGTTCTGAAATGTATGTAAATTTGTGTATATTTATAATTTAATTATATAATTCCTTATTTGCTTATTTAAACATAACACAATACAAAAAAATTGCCCATGTACTATACTGTGTTTAATTACCTGGGGAAGTATGGTGATGTCTAATAAGTTTTAACCTATTGCCCCAAATAAATATGCTGACAAGAAATATTGATTTGAATTATTTTATAACTTTTCCTGCATATTGTTTTAGTCTTCCACTAAGGAAAAACTATACGAAAGTATAGCAGACGATATTACAGTAGTATATATTATAATTATATATCAGTACATTTATAATACATACAGTGTTGACCCAGAAGACGAAATATAACAAAATCACATGGCATGATCGACCAATCAGAATCAAGTATTCCAGAAGAGCCGTATAATAGAACGTTGTATGTTTACACTGGCAAACCAGCAAACCTTGCCACATTCTTCCTTTGAAGATGGCTTTCTTTTCAGAGCGCCAAGTCACTACCCTGTGCTCAGTGTAATCCATAACTGCGTCCAAATTGTAGTGTCATGAAACATGGCAGACTGTGAGAAAGTTTGGTGGCTCGCTGAAGGTCACTGCGAATATTACAGGGTGTGTGATCTGCTTGGCTGGAGACTTCCTGCTGGGCTGGGGGGGAGATGACACAGTTTTCTTTTAGGCAGGTGATAGAGTTTCAGCACAAGAGCAAGGCGCTCTATCTCCCGAGAGAATGGAGCCTCTTTGTGGCTGGATGTGCTCACAGAGGAAGGTCAAACCAGGGAAGGGAGGGGTGATGAGGTTGAGCATTGACAAGAAAACATTTCATCAGATATTCCCCTCTCTTCCTATTGATTCTTTGCCCACTCAGACCTTTCTTTCTCTCTTCTCCATTATTTTCGAAGTTCGAGGGGTGGCGCTGGCAGCGTCCGTGAGCGTTTTCATACAGTGGCCTGATTAGGAGTGTGATTCAGGATACTGATATTTTCTCGCAAGGTATGTGTTATTCTCTCCTTGCTGTTTACAAGAAAAGGGTGGGAACCGCAACCATTGTGGACCGAACAAAAGGGTTTAGGTGAGCTCCTGAAGGGCATTGTTGTTCACAATGCCACACATTTCACTAGTCTCCAGGGCTAAGGTGTGTTTGGGAATAATGTCACCTGTGAAAACGTTCCAAGTGTTGGTTTTCACAACACAGAAATGGCACAAAATATAATAACTGATGCTACAGACAAACAGTACCAGTACAGAATGCTAAAACCGTGCTGTATTGTGAGCCATTTGGCATTAAATTACAGTTAAAATCTGGAATTTAATTAGAATTTGAATTAAGGCTCCAAACATGCTGCAGAATTTTAATTTAAGGAAGTAAATTTCACTAAAATTCAATTGTCCATGTGCAACAAGTTTAATGTTTAGCTAGAAAAAATGTTTTAAAAACATTTTAAAATTTTCTTCTAAAATTTGCAAGAATAGTTCATCCAGAACTGAAAATTCTGTCATTTAATCCATTCCAAACTTGTTTGACTATCTTTGTTCTGTGGAACACAAAAGATGATATTTTGAAGAACGTTTTAACACTGTTTTTGTCCATACAATGAAAGTCAGTGGGGTCCAATGACTTTCATGGACAAAAAACACTGAGACAAATATCTTCTTTTGTGTTCCAGAGAAGAAAAAAGTCTTACAGGTTTGGAAGAGAATGAGGGTGAGTAACTGATCAGCGAATTTACATTTTTGGGAGTACTAGCCCTTTAATTTCCGTGTACTTATCAAATTTATGGATGGACACTTCATTTCCCAGAATGCATACCTGCTGAAGTTCTCTGAATTGTAAAATTCCACTTCCTTTAATTCTGAATCAAATTACAGTTTTGTTTCCTGTGTGTTTTGGCTTGCCAGTTCAAATTCTAACGCCAACTCTTGAACAGTCGCCCAACCCTGGAACTAAGATGTTTTTGTAGTCATTTATAGGACACGGGTACATCCAAGATGGGTGAGGCGAGTCAAATCTGAGAGACACCTGCTTTATGAAATATGAACTGCAGTTCTTTCTCTTCTTTATGGGCCAGTTTCATTACAAACATCTCCTGAAAAGCTTTCATGCAGTGAGCCATTTCCCCTCCAGACACATACTTTCTCATCCATCAAGTGATGCTATAATGACGGCCACGGTTTGACAATGGGGATAATATTTTTTCTCCCACAATGGCTTTTGGTTCCCCCCTTTTGGCAAGATTCTGGCTACTATAAATACTCCCCGTTCCCATCGTTGTGGTTCACAGACACTGCTCTGAGTGAAGATGAGGCCTAGTGTGGCTTCAGGCCTGAGCTGTCAGCGCTCCACAGGGATTAGTAAGTCACAGTCACTGTATTGTTCTCCAGGCTACAATGGGCACATGGAGCTCTGGTCTTTGTCTCGAAGTCCGTTGTGAACTTCAGAGAAGGTAAAAAAGGTGTGACACACCTGCGAACGTGGATTAAACTCTTTTTTCCTCTCTCGTTCCTGTCTTTTCTCAGATTCATGGCTGTAGCCTTTAGCTATGTCCACCACATCAAACAAAGAACTTGCTAGTCATGAGTTCCTCAATAGTCATTTGGTTACAATGAGATATTACACTTATATATTACAATTACACCCTTTTTATACATTCTACTGACATTTGTGACGGTGTGCGTTCGAATGATTCGTTTTCAGATGACGTAGCGTTCAGCGAGGGAATGAGGTTTTTTTAATGACACTGACCACCTCTATGGTTAATTAAATCAATAACACACCCTTACTGCAAATTCCAGCCAATCCATTCGGAGAACAAAAACAAATTTCCCACTAATTTTTTTCCTAACCATCAGTCTTATTTTGACAAGTCAGGAATAAGCTATGACTTCAAAAGACAGAAATATTCTGTCACAGGTTTTGATGGAGATGTCTAAACAGCTTGGACGCTAATTCAGCGTTGTGTTTTTCTCCGCGGTGAACTTTTAGTGACCGCATCAGAGAGATTTCACGGATATCAGATACAATGTGTAGTCCGAGGAGATTGTGTTTGACAAATGAATTATAATTACTCAATTTCGTTTCTTTGAATGGTCAAACAAATGACTCGGTTTTAAAGTTTCACTATTATACAAACAGAACAAGAAAGAATATATACATATTTAAAACTTAATGAGTACAATAGACAAAACCGAAAATTCCAACTTTTAAGAGGTATCAGGAAAAAATGAGTAAAATCATGGCAAAATCGAAGACTGTTCAATGTTTGACTTGATATTACCACACCATAAACAATCATCAGTTTCATAATTAAGACTTTCGACAACTATGAGCACTTTTGGGCCTGTGGACTTTTATAAAATAAACTCTCTTAAAACTCTGTTTCACACTCACACTAGTTTTTAATTGGTCTACTAACAATGTCCAACAGTAGATTTACACACATTACAAAATAATTTAGACTTTTTTTTCTCTGAAAAGTCAAGAACGCTCCACCACATCTTTGAAATAAAATGGCTAACTTCATATATAGTATTTTATGTATCTTAAATATGCATAAATATTACATACACTACTGCTCAAAAGTTTGGGGTTGTTAAGTTTCTTATGTATGGTGCCCCTAAAGGGACATGGTGGTGGAAAAAAAAATATGAGATGGGAGGAAAATAATAAGTCAATGCTTTTGCGTTATCTCGCAACTGTTTTGCGTTCCTCCGGGAAACTGCGTTCCCTAGTAATGTTTCTTGGTGGAACACAAAACGTTTGTGAGACATCACATCCATGCACATCCATGCAAAAACATGTCCCTTTAGGGGCTCCGTACTTTTGCTCACCGAGGCTGCATCTATTTGGTACAAATACAGTGAAAACTGTAATATTGTTAAATATTATTACAATTTAAAATAACTGTTTTCTATTTCGATATGTATTGAAATGGAATTTATTTCTGTGGTGCAAAATTTTCAGCATCATTACTCCATTCTTCAATCTTCAATCACACAATCCTTCAGAAATCAGTCAAACATGCTGATTTGCTGCTCGAGAAACATTTTGTATCAATGTTGAAAACAATAGTGCTGCTTAGTATATTTGTGGAAACTATGATACATTTTTTTCAGGATACTTTGATGGATAGAAAGATCAAAATAACAGCATTTACATTTTTTTAATGCAGCCATGCTGAATAAAGGTACTGTATTCATTTATTTAAAAAAAATCTTGCTGACTCCAACCTATTGAATGGTATATTTAGAAGGAAAATAAATAGCAAAATTGTTCATAACAAAAAAAATAATAATTAAAAAAAAAATTAAATATGTAATAATTTACATTTTTATTATGGATTTTTATAATGTAACATTGAAATCTGGGTCTGGGACTAGAGTAAAATAATACAATCATTAAACAAATATTATATATATATATATATATATATATATATATATATAATATTTATATACAAAAGCAGGGGATATATATTCAAAAACTGGGGATCTATTCAAAAACTGGATTTATGTTCAAAAACACACAGGAAAAGGCATGGTGAACAGTTTCCAAAACATTTTTAATGCGAACTTCGTAGAGCAACAAGACCTGAGTCATATCTAAAGTCCATTATTCCAACAAGCTCTTTTGACCAGTAAGTAAACACCTAGAAGCCAGAAGACCCTAGCAACCACATGGCAATACTTTGGAAACCAAACCAACATTGAAACACTCTATAAACAGTGACTGGATACGTGGACCATATCATCGAGGTCAGTCTCACCTCGACATAGACTGTCATTGTCCTCCATTATGCATATTGTGAGTCATCAGCTGTACGTCTGTCTCATTAACATTTGTGTGACATGCACCAGTTTGCAGACCATCATCTTTTATTCACACATGGCCATGAATAAGTTATCAGAGACTACGACAACGATACGTTGTATATCTCTATGTAAGCGATGGGCCTAAGGGTTGGTGGTGTGACCCCATGTCCTACTAAGGCCTATGGGCCATGGAAGGGTCACAATGGGAGCGCTTGACAGTGCAGCCAGTTAGCAACCACTGATGGATCTGCTATGTGCCTCTGAGACCATGAGCCTCTTGGGCTGACAGTGTATCGGATGGCCTGTTAATTATACTGACTTCAAAAGAGCAGGCGCTGATGTCTGAGTGTGTCACTGTGGGTGACCGAGTGTTCCCAAGACATGCGTCTGCGTGTGGACAGGTCTGTTGTTGTGAATGGGCCATAGGTGTGCGATTTCTACGTGTGTGGGAATTCAGGAGTCGTCTGGATTAGCCTGATTAGTGCGTCATAATCCTACAGGATGGGATGGTCTCTTTCCCATCCCATTGTCTTTGTGGTAAGGGTAGTAACCTGACCAGAGGAATTTGATGACAGCTGCTAACCACAAAATTAGGGTTCTACCTCAGGGGCGACACGACTATTGCCATACGTAGATTAAATTAGCCCATTATTCACTGCTGGCTAGGTCACTCAGATATTTGTCACCATCTCCGAGTCGGCCATGAATCATTGGCGTCAACCAAAGTCGTCCATCTTTATCAGAAAGGCACCTGGATTGGGACAGATCAGTCATATGCACATCTGGGGGCGTATTAAAAAAAATTGTATTTTAGGTCTTAAGTGAAGATATGATAAGTTAATTTACACAAATTTAAAGATTTTTCACAAATTCGTATTGCTGAAGCAAATCTTAACTTCATTTAGGATTCTTATCCTATCTTACAAAAGTAGTTAGGAAATCTTAAAACGTTCTATCGAGTTCGGTAATCAACTCTCAGGTCTGACGCGCAAACTGCTTCTGAGGTAAACCTAAAATCAAAATGGAGAAATCCCGAGATGCTTTTAATTTCAGTGCTGCAGAGAATGAAATTTTGATATGTTCCATTGAAAAGTTAAAGCCTGTTTTATTCAGCAAGCTTTCACCTTCGCTCATAAAGATAAGGAAAGAGAGTGGGCAAAAGTTGCCGAAAATGTGTCTGCATGTCTGGCGTTTCTTGTAGCGCATCAAATGTAGTTAATTAATGTAATAAATAAATGTTAATTAATGTGATGTCACCATTCTCGAAAAAAGGCTTTTGTACTGGATTTCAAAAAGGTTCTAAGTTAAGACACCGGTGGGGTTCTAAAGTTAAGACAGCTTTTAGGATTTTTCGTAGAGTTAGGATGCTTCTGTTATACCCGTTTCCTATCCATAGTTAAGATAATACACTTAAGAAGCGTCATTCTGTAATAGCTTTTGTCTGTAAATGAGGTCCCAACTGAAATTGTCAGGGTTCCCAAACACAAAAGATAGGATTCTGAAGTTAAGATCTTAATGTAATGAGCCCCCTGGGATGTACGTAGGACAAATAACAAATTGGCTGATTGGAAAAACACGCTTCTACCTACATTTTTGCAAAACTCCAAAATAACTTACTTATACATAAAATTCTCTGCATTTTCCAACTGAAATGAACACTAGTGGTAATAAAACACTCAAAACTTTTATTCCTTTTCACAGAAATTGTGATTTTTTTATTTATTTTTTAACTGGTGAAAAGTTTCCAAAACAGTTTTAATGTGTTTGAAGCGCCGCATGACATGCAGGGAAAAAAAGTAAATCGTTCCCTTGATTTACTAAATTAAAAAACAACACATTTCAGCACCAGATCACCTCTTATTTAACACAAACGAACAAATTGCTAATCACTTGGAGATGTTTCTTTTATATTAGTTACATTCGTGCTGCGAGATGTTTCAAAAAATGGTGTCGACTATATCCCACAAATTTGGCCTATGTGCTTATTTGCTACTGCTCACACCACTGGTTAAGTTTAGGGTTGGGTTTAGTGTAGGTAGTACGGAATTTTAAACACGATACAGCATTAACCTTTTAGCTTCACTCACTGGACATATCACTTTGAAAGTGTCACGAAACATTCAAGAAGCAACAATTTAATTTAGCAGAAATGTCGCCTCAGGCACCTATTTCCAATGAGTCTGGTCTGCAAGAAAAAAAAAGATGGGGGTGTGTTTGTGTCAAGGCAGTGTTTTAACGGTAGCCTTTCAATTTTCAAAGTGTCGTGTAATGTGCAAGAAGCAATGTAATATAATTTTGCAGAAATGTTGCAATGTGTTTTAACAGTAGCTGTGGTGGTGTTTGCACTGTGTAATGCATGTAGCCACTGCGGCGAGGGCAGGATGGACAGGGGTCCCTGACCTCCTCTCTGGTTTGGGACCTTAGGGGCCCTTAGGGGTCCTCAGATCAAAGCTCAAGTCAGGGGATGAGTGTGCAGAGATGAGGACTGCCTTTTTGCTCAGCAATTGGTGCAGAAAGAGACAAACAACAAGGTCCAAAGCTGCCTCAGAACCTGCACTGACAGATAGCTAATCCAGAGAAGACCAGCAAGGCCATGCATGACAAGACACGGGGTGATTGATTTAGACCACAAGAACCCATTTTCTTCAGTACAGCTCTTTCAATAGCTGTGTTTCCGTCCAATATGAGAAAAATACGAATTTCAAGAAACAATTTGCGAATGAGGCAGCGTTTCCATCCATATGTTTAAGAGAACAAAATTGTCACGTCTTGTGGGGGTGAAAAAAGTAAAATATTATAAAAATTATTATATAAAAAGTATTACTATATTATTAAAAGTATTATAAAATTGGAATTTACTATCAAAATAATATTTATTGTACATTAACTTACTTTTCCGTTAATCAGTCTATAAATACTAAAAATACATCAAAAATATAGCTTACTAACTAACCTGAAACCATAAAAAACTAACAATTATAGAATTAAAAAGTAATGAAAACTAACCTAATTGAAAAGACAAGTAAAAAAATGTGCTTTTATGTTAAAAATATAGTCACATGACTTGTCACATGACTTGTTGAATCAAGGTCACATAACTATTTTTTCATATTTACTCATTTATTTAGTAAATATGTTGCCACTGCAGTATATGCACTTTATACAAACAAATATTGCACTATTTATGTAAAATCCAATAAATTAATAAAATATCATATTAACTCCAGATTAATAGATATTTTTCTATGCATTAAATACTTATTCCTCTCTAATCCATTTCCTTTCACTCATTCATATTCTGGCCTTTGTTCAAGTTATCTTTAACAAAACCTTTCTTTAAAAATCATTCCCATGAACATGGAGCAAAAGCGTAATACCCCAAATCCACTACTGAAAACGAAGATTTACATTAACTGTCTATAGAGGCTTAAACAAACCTCACTGTCTTTTTCATACCCCACAATTCACCGGTTCCCCAGACTTTAGAAATCACTGCTTCATTCACTGGCCTTTATTCCTCTGATGGCAAACAAAAAGACACTATATTCCCTCATGATTCATGACAGCTTACTTTCCTCTCTTCGCTTTACAAGGTGTCAAACCGTTACCATCATCTCTGTGTGGCTGGTATCTATGTGAGCTGTGTCTCCCTATAGATCCATATGAAGTGTTCATATGAGCTCCTGCGAGGACTCTAGGTCTCTATGCCTTTTCCACATGTCCGATGTGGGCTTAATTACTCCGCTCAGCTGTGCCTTCCGCCCACGGCTGTCTGCGTCTGTGTGGGAAACGAAAGGCTACGGGCTGACAGCCATGGCATAACTCTCTCTGTTTCACTGTGGTACAAATGCTGTTTATGAAATTAATATGATTGATGGAAAATCTTAGATGCATTGTTGCTCAGTTTCATCCATGTTCTTATTAAGCAAATGCTAGAAACATTAAAAAACAGAGGGAGAGTTGTCCAAAAAAACGCTGGACATCAGTTTTAACGAGTAAGGACTGAAACCCAGCATAATCGCAGCAATATATCTGAAATGTCACAAAATAAGAAACGCAACACTCTCCGTGCATTTAATACGCAGACTTTGGTGCAGCTTTGACAGGCTTTCGCTCGAGATTCTGGGAGAGAGGCGAGATAAGATCGGCCCGTGACCTTTTCCTTCTGATTGGACACACACACACACACATACACATGTGCTTCTTCCTGGCACATTCAGCACTGGGTGGCACCCAAGAGCCAGGCTGAATAGGTATTGGGTTGCACACGGATTCTGGCTCACATGTTTAAGCAATTTCCTCTGCCTTCCGTGAAATTATGCAAATATTTTAGTCCAGTTTCCTTGAGTCTGGAACAGCAATTAAGACTGTCTGTTTCACTTTATGACGGCCACTGAAGTCACTTGCAGACAGCCTTCATGGGACGTGAGGATTTATGCCAGTAATGTCACAAAGGTGAAACCTATTTAAGCTTGGAGGTTCAATAGGTGAGGAATGGAGAGGTTCTGCTACACTTTGATAAACTGATATCTTAGACTACTGTGTCTGAATGAAACACAATCTTAATGTGATTATTAGCACCTTCAATTTTCTTGTAATTTTAATTGGAAATATTATTGTGCATATCTCAAATTCAGACGATAGAATAATGTAAACAATAAAGAAAAAAGGTTATGGGTTTAGTAGAAGCTAAGCTCAGTTGATAGCGTTACAAATATTAATTTGGACTCTCTTTAAAAAAGCAAAACTCTGAGTTAAAATTTACGCTGGAAATGAATGAATTTTTTTATGTTAAATAATCGCTTTATCAATGTAGCCACAAAACGTAAACAATGTCTTAACATGATCTTTAGTGTAAAAACAGTACTTAACCTTTTATAACTAATCTATTACTGCTAAGTTATAATTAATTAACTTTGTTGCCATGGCACTGCAATGACATAAATCATAAAATTACTTTTTTTTTTTTTTTTTTTTTTAAAAAAGGCTTTTAAACAGCTTAACAGACAGTACACAAGTTTTAACAGAAATGTTTTTATAAAATTTTAACCTTCACAATTATGAACCTTGAAATCTTTTAAATAATCAAAATAATTGTTTTTTTTAGTAAAAAATAATAGTCAACATTAGGCCACAAATGCTCTTGATTGAGCTTAACTTGTATTGAAACTTCCTTCGGGGAATTGCTTGGTCTGTTACATCATTCAGAGGGTCTGTTCTGGTCCAGAGGTCATTAAAGTCTGTGTAGAATGACTTAAGTTCAGTTTTCCTTTTCTTCTCTGAATGGGCCAATAAAGATCTACTGGGTTGAAAATTTCCCACCACACAAAGACGGTTGGACCTGAGCGTTGCGGTGTTGTCGGATAGGGTTCTGTGAAATGAAATCGATGGGGGTCAGTGGATGAATATATCTCTCAGTTCAAAGGTGGATACTGAAGTAGCCCTCCACTACAAATGAATCTTGATCAGACCGGGACCTTTCAGGGAGCAAAGCATGTAATTGGATTAGTGAGCGTAACAACTCCATTAATTATCAAACAATATTGATCAAAGGCACGGCAAAGAATGGGTCAGCAGTGAAACATTATTATGAAACATAACCTGGAACTACAAAACCTCTAGGCAATGGATACTAACTTAAACTAAAACACTATGTAACAAACATCCTGACAGCTTATTTCACTTTTAGCATTTAAGATTAAAGTTAATAGATCTATGGAGTGGAAAGTTTTAGATGCTGCATCTGGTCACCATATATTTTGGGTTTTTCACCAACTTTTTTATTTCACTTATTTCAATAGTCCTGCATTGTGATAAACACAGCACAAGTAGAAGCAATCATAAATATTTATTACAATCTATCAATTAATATAATCATGGCTGCAAACATGCATTACATGTATATTATTGATTAATATTTATAATGCACTACCGTTCAAATGTTTGCGGTTGGTAAGATTTTTTTTAAATGTTTTTGATAAAAGTCTCTTATGCTCACTAAGGCTGCATTTATTTGATAAAAAATAGAATAAAATCTGTAATATTCTCATTTTATTTACAATTTAAAATAACGTTTCTATTTTAATATATCTTAAAATGTCATTTATTCCTATGATAGCAATTTGCATCATTACTCCAGGCTTCAGTGTCACGTGATCCTTCAGAAATCATTCTAATATGCTGATTTGGTGCTCAAGAAACATTACTTATTTCCATAATACATTTCTTTTCAGGATTCTTTGATGAATAGAGTCATAAAGATTTTGGACTGTATGTAAATTCAAGATCAATTTTTTTTTTTTGGAAATGCTAAGTTATTCAAAAAATGTTTCTTTCCATATTGTTACTTTTTTGTAAGCATTTCTACTGTGAATAGGAAGCGTCATACCACTGTAGACAGTCATAGACATATTGGTCAAATCATTCTGACCAGAAGACTTGGTTGGGGGTTGGTGGGTTATTTACCCCCTAAGCTGAAAGTTCAAAGGAGAGCCACCTATTTTTCTCCCTCCATCTCTCTCTTTTTCTCCAGGTGGTCTATAGCCACCTGTGTTTTCTTTGTGTGCTTGTCATCTGTCTTTGGAAGGCTTTGTTGGGTTGCCAGAGTGAGGACAAGTCCAGTACGGTTCCGATGATGGACTTTCTGTCCCTCTGTCCTGCCCCTCACAGGAAACTAGTGTTATAACCTTGAGCTCCTCATCCAGTCCTCATCAAGAGCCTGGGAAACTACTTATGTGTTGTTTATTCTTTTGTGCGTAGGCCTGTGAATTAGAGGGTGGCGGCTCCGTTTTTCAACGTATGTTTAATTCTCTTCAAATATGCGGTTAGTTGAAAACCCTTTGGTTAGGAGTTCTCAGAACACCAGCGGGACGATACAATAAACTTCTGTAAATGATGATGATGAGGATCAGAAATCATCATACTTAAAAACAATTCTAAAATTATTTCTCATATGCTGAAAGTGAGTGGTTGTAATCTGTGACACTGCCATAAATGATGTCTCGGAGGCATGTGTCTGAATGTGTGTGAAGAACTCCACATACAGACAATGTGTGTGCTGGGGAGGTGTCCAAGAGTGTAACCTGACCACAGCTATTGTCTTGGCCTTTGAGAGAGTCATCACTCACAGACTCACACACTGCACTGATGAGCCACTCCTAATCACGGCCATTTTAGGAGCTGGAGGTATGAACATGAAAGTACTTATAGTGTGGATGAGCTGTTTTTGTGGTTTGCTCAGGGCAAAGTAGCATCTGCCCTGGTAAAACGAGATAGCAGGGTAAGGTAGCAAGTAATCGCAATGGAGAAAAACAAGTTCAAGTTATAAGCATGGAAGTCGAGATCAATCACTCCTTGAGATATAATTTGTTTTAAGAAAATTAAATCATTACATTTCTTTCAGACTTTTTTGTTATCTTTCTTGTTTCCGTAGTGTCTTTCCACTCAAGAACATCATAGCAACTTCATAGCAAGGCCTTAAAGACCTGGTATGCACATGGCAAAGATACTTGCTAAAGCTTGAAATACTTCATTTTTTGCACAGTTGTGTCCACACAGCTTTAAATGTATACTCAACTGGAGATGAGTGGGGATGGACGAGTTTGACACATGCTTTTTTTATACTCTGTCACGCCGAGCCAGTGCTAAGACACACAAACTCTGGACAGAGGCATCACTTTTTTCCTTTTTTATTAAAAATATTCACAAACTGGTTAACTATATCATGAACTATCTATTATATTCCATTTGTCAAATATGCGCCACCACATTAGTTTGCACCGCAATTCAGAGAATCGGATCTGACGGATTTACATAAATTCATTAGTTTCTCCCAAAATACATAAAAGTAAGTGCCTGTGAACTAGGAGAAGAATAGAGTAAACTTTATTGTTACCTAAACAATGTGTATCTGATATGAAACATGTCAAAACATGTTTTTTCCACTTCCATAGACATCAGTGTGGATTTAACAAACTATATATTTTTTAGGTTTTTTTTTTTTTTGGGTAGTTCTTAATCTATATGTCTATTTAAATACCCTAAACCTTAAACAAGCATTATGTGAATTGTTGAATAGTTGTGATATATGAAAAGCGCTGAGTGCATATTGTACATGTCAAAGCGTTAAAATAGATCATGTTTTTGGGTGGAGGGAGGACAAGTTGAAACTGAGGGGCCACAAATCAGATCTGCCAAATCAATGCCCCCTTTTGCCCCATCGTGGCACCGGGCCTGCTACCAGGCATCAGAGGGCAGCACTGAAGGAGAAGAAGAAAAGTAAACATGAAAAAAACTGTGTCAGTGTCGCTTTTAATTGGAATTACAACTTCCATTTTTATTATAAAGCAGCACAAATATCCTCCACAGACACCTCACTAAATAATGACCAACATTTCGCCATGACCCTAGTAGAGTGTGCACGCACCCCTGCAAGCAAAACCAACCATTTACTCTTGTATGCTATTCAAACAGCCTCCACAATCGAATGCGAAAGACGTTGTTTAGATAGCCGACAAGACACAAAGCATAAATTCTCCTGTCTTCCTCTGAGTGAATAGACACATTTGACAAGGCAGGCAGCTTAAACTAGAGGCATTAGGTGTATATGCTGAATTGGTACACAACACCACTTTTGACCCATCTAACGCAAATTGGATGCATTAGAGATGCACTCACAGAACATGGAGGTCACTAACGTGTTTCGCTGATAATAGCGCCAGGGTGGTTTTGTAAGACAGCATCCT
This sequence comes from Zacco platypus, assembly GCA_038088235.1. Classification (NCBI taxonomy): domain Eukaryota; kingdom Metazoa; phylum Chordata; class Actinopteri; order Cypriniformes; family Xenocyprididae; genus Zacco; species Zacco platypus. The sequence continues at coordinate 14,196,053 of CM076065.1, read as the reverse complement.
TAGCTCCAAGGATACTAGTGGCTCAAACAGAGGTTCACACATAGCCTCCAGAACTACAATCAAGTCCCGTGACGGCACCATTGGTTTTGTTATGTGCCTAAGGCACAGAGCCCCTTTAAGGAACTGAAAGGCAAACGGGTGCAGACTTGGCACATTATTAATGCCCCCATGACAAGTCACCAAAGCCTTTTGAAATGGGAGCAACCTTCCTCCAACATTTTCTGCAAAAATTCAGTATCCCCGCAATCTGGCACTCATATGGCGAAGACCTTCGCCCACACCAAGCTTCAAACACGCGCCACTATGCACTCTGTATTGTGGCCGCAACATTGATTGGGAGCCCCACTACTATCAGATTGTCCCTCTTAGTTGGTAGGCCCATGGATACCACAGCTCCGATCGAGGGTGCAGAATCTGCCCTTCTGCCTTGGACAGCAAGTCCCTGCATATGGGAAGACGTCACGGTGTCCCAGACAGCAGTGTCATAATGCTTGTGTATCATTTTTTTGCTGGCCAGCAAGGAATCACTGACAGACCCTCCCGGCACACCCTGTCTAGGGTGGGCCGTATCAGCTCCACCGGCGGGAATGTGTGCAGGAAGGTCCTTCGCCATACATAAGACAGGGCATCCACTCTCAGTGGGGCACTCCTGTCCATGATCGAGAAAACCAGTGGGCACTGTATGTCTTCTGCAGAAAACCGATCCCAGATATGCACCATTATCCATGGGTGCAGACGGTGGACTCCCTGAGCTGTATCGCCCCTGGACAGCAGGTCTGCCCCACCATTTAGATGACCCTGGGATGTGCACTGCCCTGAGTGACGCTAAATTTTCACTGCCCAATATCAAGTGTGTCTATGACAATTGTAACAGGGGAAGAGAGCAAGTACCCTCTTGCTTGTTTATATACGACATCTATGTTGTGTTGTCCGTTCTGACTAACACATGTTTGCCCTGCAAGCGCAGGACAAAATGTTTCAGTGCCAGAAGAATATCCTGTTGTTCCAAATAATTTATGTGATGCTCTTTCATGTCTGTCAACCATTCCCCTCTTACAGAGCTTCCATTGCACAGAGCTCCACATCCATTTCATGGCTTTTTTGTTGTCACTACTCTACATGACAAAACCCTGCATAGTTCCCTCTGTGATTACTCTATGAAATCAGAGTTTCCCAAGGGGATCAGAGCTTGAACGTATTTATTAAGAATCCCAGAGCTTGCAAGTGGGAGACAAGTGATTGTGTTTGTAACACTGTTTGTTCCTTGCTATCTGAAGCCAGGAGTAGGTTGTCCAAATAGGCAAACACTCTCATGCCCTGCTGATGCAGTGGAGCCAACATTGCTTCTGCACATTTTGTAAATATGTGCAGCGCTAGGGACAGCCCAAATGACAGGACTCGTACCTAAATATGTGAAAGTGAAAATATGCATTGGTCAAATCCACCAATGTAAACCAATACCTGGGATGCAGAGAGCATAACAGATGACATGCAGTAAGCATTTTGTACTTTTAACGCCTGAGTTGCTTGTTCAACTGCTGTAAATATAGTATAGAGCATAAGCCCCTTCCTTTTCTTTGAGAGGAGTATGTAACTGCTGTAAAATCCTTCCTCCATTTTCCCTTGTGGAACAACCTGAAATCACCCAAATCACCAGCTCTGAACCAGGAAAAGTGGTTCATAAGTAGCACCAAAACATTGCTGGTCTAGAAGTAGTTCTTACTTCTAGTTGCTGGGGTTGCTGCTTACGTCAGTTGCTGGGGGCAGGGTTACAACAAGAAACTTGTGACTGCCATTTTGAAATAGCAGCTAATTGGGCTAATATCAGCTCGACTGTAGTCTCCGTCTATACTAATTATGGAGAGCTGCATGAACGCATTGAATTTGCCGTGTTTGGATACTGATGTAGGTTCGCAAAGCTTTGAGGATCAATAGTAATGCAATGTCCACCATTGTTGATTGGCTTTTGGATCGCTTGTTTTGCGCCGGCACCGGAGGGGGGAAGTGTGACATGGGCTTCGGCCACAAAGATGTCAGCTCCGCTACACAATCTGGATAAAGCCATGTTCTTACCACGGTTTGCTCGAAGACAAATGGAACCCACTGAAGCGCAAGGTTTTCTGTAATGGAGGAGGGGCAGGCAACTACAACTTCTCTGCCTGTCTTCGATACAGATCAGTGAAAGGATTCTCCATCACTTCAGTTTCACCCGCCGCCTCAGAGGGCAACGGGGAAGCCATGGTTTGCTCGCTTGAAAAATGTCGTCGGAGAATTCCTCGTCCACATCAAGCAAGACAGAGTAATCCTCATGTCAATCAAAGTCACAATCAAACTCAGGGGCAGTCATTGGAACAGACTCTCCTCTGGCTTCCATGTGATTGCCTCATCTCCGCTTAGTCCCCCCAAAAACAGCCAGAGCAGATTTGGATCAGCACCCCAAGAGGATCGTGTCTGGCCACTGGTCCCCTGAGCACACACTCAACAAGCGCTACATGCTGGAACAGTGGAGCTGCCCTAAATGCACACATGCCCCGGGGTTCAATAGAGCCAGCTTAGTGTGGACAATCCTCAAACACACCAGACATTGTTTTTGAGTATATACCCACATGCCCTAGGACAGGTAGGTAGGTCCGCCCACTTCTGCATTGGCCTTTCAGGTGAGAATAAATGTGTCTTCAGCGAATGGTGCGAGAGCACAATATCCCATAGTCATGTGCAGGAAATGGTATAGGAAAACAATGTCCGATTCGCAATGAAACGAAATCGATGAGTAAATTGATAGTAAAAGGATTTGGAGGGAATTGGCAGAAGGGGCAAAAAGTAAGTTAAATTAATAACTAAAAAAAAAAAAAAAAATTGTACAATAAGTGGCAATAAAATTTATTCAGAAAAAAGTTTTTATAGCATGAATTATGCTGCGCTTGAGGACACAACTAAAATAACCACTTAAAACTTTAATCGGTACTTTGAAAAGAACTGTCCGAAGTTTGAAAGAGCCGATTTGCACGAATAAATCGGACTTGCCATCATGCTCCAGCATTGCAGGGGAATAAACTCTCACTTTAATGCTTTTCCACTTGAGAGAAACGTTACTGGTTATGACGACTATTTATTGTTCCTGAGGTTAGAGCGAGGGAAAAGAACATCACTCATAGTAGTATAAAGTCATGACGACCTCCGTGATATGCTCAACATCACAAGCCCCAGCAACCCCCATATTCCTCCTTTATATTTACCCTGCATCCGGAGTTGGAGCGTGTTGATAAATGAGGAGAGGGCGTCCAGGGACTCTCTCCGTTAAGGACCGGGCCGTGCGATTTATGACGGCGCTCTTGCAGACTTCACGATGATTAATATGGCTCCTCCGTCCACCACGGCAGATCGGGCGCAGGCGCTGCACTCCACGAGCGCCAGTCAGGCTGTTTGGACAGGCAGATAACATCAAAGCGGCCTGCTGCTAGTGTTAAGAAAATACTGCATTCTGGGTCAGTGCAAATGAATCCACAAGGAGCACGAAACTGTTTTAATGACAGTGCCATCTATATATTATCACTTGTGTGCAGATTGGAACGGAGAGGTTCGGTTAATGGCATTTGTAAATGTCTTTTTTCTCAGCCTGCACAATAATGATTTCATTTCATGTTTATGAATGTACTGTGATCTCTGGCTGAAGATATATCTGCCCTACTTAAAAAACTTTTCATTATATCCGTAATGAAATAACACTGGTCACATTCTGTTACATTGCTGTTTACTATTATTATTTATTTTTTATTTTTATTGTTTTCAAAAATACAAAACGATGAACCTTTTTTCACATTTCTTTGGTTCTCAGAAGTGGAAGTCATCATTCGGTTTAAGTCCTATAGCGGTAAAACTAAAACTACAACAAATGTAGTTTATTATTTATTTATTTATTTATTATTATTATTTTTTTTTGGTGTTCCATTTACAAAATGGCAAAACAAAACAAAATTCCACAGTAGTGTTTCTATGTCTTTCTAACTGAGAAAAACAAATAGAGAGCTTGATTACGATGGTCAGAAGAGAGAAAGATGTAAATTTGCAATCAGTCCCTCAGCCGTCATATTAGTATTTCCGCCACGGAATAAAAAATAAAAAAGGTAATTGCGACTTTTTAATCTCGTAATTCTTTACTTTTTTTCCCCTTGACGTTTTATAATTTTCAATTCATCCTTTTTCTCAGAATTGTGAGACATAAGGTCCCAATTGTGAACTATAAAATCTGCAAATCTGCAAAAAAAACTCGCAATTGATCCTTCGCTGACAGTTTGATTGACAGGCGATCTGACCAATCATAACCCCGAATCCGCCATTTTGTCTGACAGAGCAGTCAGGGGATTAACGTTGGTGAATTTGAACTTGAAAAATTGTATGTTCTCGCGTCTTTCCACACTTGAAACAGCATTCCTTCTGATGTTCATTCATGTTTATTTGATGCTATAAATGAACTAGTATGAAGAGATGGATGGTTCACGAGCCGCTTGAACTGAGGAACTACAGCAATCTGTCACGACACATTAAAGAGCCACTATATGGTATTTATTGTTTAAACTTCTTTTAAAAATTACAATATTTTAAATACGAAACTGTTTCATATCAAAAGTAACCTGCTCTGTCTTGTCTGTGACAGTTTTCAGTGTCCTCCTGGCTCTGCAATGTATTTTGCACTCTGTGAGAATATGATGTGTGGCGTGAGAGCACATGGCTTGTCGGATATAGCAACAGTTACTAAAGGGGTCTTTGCGAACGGCCAATTGTGAGGAAAAAAAAGTCAGAATTGTAAGATAGCACCATATTTCTCCAAATTTGCATTGGCAAGGCTGCTGGTGAACAACCTCTCAACATCCAAACATTCACACCTGCTCCATTGATCAAATTTTGTTTTTGACAGGTGTGGCCAGAGGTTATAGAACCAGTGTTTGATCTCACCATGTTGGTCCGAAAAGCAACCACAGACTGAGGCCATGCTGTCAATATCCTGCTTTTCTCAGGTAAGAACATTCCCAGTGATCACATCACCCACCTCAGCCTTTAATGATCCTTCAAATGTGTTTTTCGTTGCTATTTAATGTTTCTTCTTAAATTGCTCATGAAGCTGGATATGTAGAAGTCCAATCATATTTCATTAATGACTTGAACAATCTTGGAATTCTTGACAATTGACGCTCTGGAAAGACCTCGGGATTTGGGGTGGGATCAGTGCTGTGTGCTTCCACTAAAGCTCCAGTATGTCATTAAAAGCAACACACACTTCCTAAATCTACTGATGGAAGACTTCTCCTTTTCCCTTTCTTACCACTACTTATAGTCTCTACTTAAGTATGCCAATTTAGCTGAATTCATGAAATCAATGGCTCACTGTTAGCTGCCCATTGATGTAGAACTACGATGGTGACTGCCCTTTCCCATGCTTCCATCCCGGGACCTCTGCGGCCCACAAACAGAGGGAACACCTGTTTCCAGCGAGCCCAGTCCCCCAGCACCTGAAATCTTAGCAATGGCTCAGGCTGTTGAGAGGCAGCCTCACGATAAGCCCGCCCCAGAGATGGACGGCGGAAACTCGATAATGAAAGGGGATGCCTAATAGATGAATCTGGTGCAATTTGCCAAAACACGCCCTGCCTTTCTCAGGAAAATTATCCACACTTGCAATAGGAAGGCCATTGTCTTGGGAGAGTTTGTGCTTTATCTGTGTATTCATTATCTGTATTACAACAGCATAATGGGCCGCTGGTTGGAGAGAAACGACTCTTTTCGAATGGGGTGGGGGAGCATTGACGTGAAATTAAAAGTAGCTTTGCTGTCATTGGCATAAATCAATGTTATTATACCTGGCGGGAAAACCCCAGGTTTCCTGCTGAAATACCTTCGGTTTGAACGAATAAATCCTAGAATCATAAGCCTTGATCCTGCCTTTTGGAACAGTATGTACGTCCTTGCATACCTATGTATGCTAGCGCTGCTTAAACTCCAGAATGAGGGGAAATTGATTCAGACGTTAAAATCTAAAGTGGTTTTGTATATGATTTTTTTTTTTACGTTCTGGGCAATCTGATTATCAGAAATCATTATGAAAAAGTTAGCATGAATGTTCTGAATTTTTCAATTTTGCTTTTGTACATTTTCAGATAATGCAGTGACCAGTGTCAGAAAGTTTAGTGTTAAGAGGCTATATTCTCATTTCTTATTTATTTATTTATTGCCTTTTTAGGGACCTATTTATGATTAAAAAAAACCAACTCTTATTTATTTTATTGTATGCATAAGCCTACAATATACACTACTGTTCAAAGGTTTGGGGTTTGTTAATGTTTTTGGAAGACTGCATTTATTTGATAAAAATAAAATCAATAATTTTATTAAATAACAATTTAAAATAACTTTTTTATTATTTTAATATATTTTAAAATGTAATTTAACCTTGTGATGGCAAAGCTGAATTTTCAAATTGTTTCAGTTTTCAGTGGCATATGCTTCAGATTATTTCTATTCATATTGTCAAAGTTGTGTTACAGTTGTACTGCATAATATTTTTTATGAAAAGCTCGATACATTTTTTTACATTTTTTTCAGGATCTTTGATGAATCGTGAGTTCTGAAGATTTTTTGAAGACATATAATTTTTTATAACAATCTAAAAGTCTTTTTTGTCACATTACTCATACAAATACAAATATATAAATAATAAACATAATTTACAAAATTAAATAAATCATTTTGTAATGAGCCGAATATGCCCGTGATGTTTTGCATACAGCAGTATTTAGCATTACATCAATATTCACATTGCCAAAGTTTAAGCATTGAGGCTTTATTATTTGACAAGGAACACAAATGGTCGGTTCTTGGAGAGCCTCATACAGTTTCTGTCTTTTTCTCTATTGGTCATATTTCACTAACCCCCTCCTGAGGGTGAGTAACCTTCCTCAGACCTCCTTTGATGTCTACGGGATGTTGAAGCACTATTTGTAATCATCGCTGAGCCAACCTCTACACATTCAGCCTCCTACCAGGCCGCAACTGCAAACTCCAATCTTAAGGGTGACCTTTACGTCATCCATTATTGTAATGTCTGAAGGGGGAGTCGCCTTTGCTGATGCGTAAATTGCAGTTTAAAAACATTTTTGTCTTCATGATCACTCCTCTTTCACGCTCAGTAGTGTGTACTTAAGAAGAAATGGCTGCTAAGGGGCTCATCACTCATACAGGCTGGAGTTCCCTCTTATAGACTCTGCAGAAAACACTTTTACTGCACTATTGATATCGCTTCTTGGGTGAATGAATAAATGTTGTCAAGATGATTTTCCAGTCTTTATTGAGAGTCAATTTCAAAAATGTATTAATTTTTTTATTTTATTTTTTTTTGGGGGGGGGGGCACAACTGACTTTACATTTAAGCTACGAGATGTCCTAGTACATCACAGTGATTTTACCATGGTTAACGGTGTGTTTTTGGGGACAACGTGAATCCTGAGTGAATCAAAGTGAATCAACGTGAATCAAAGCCCTCTACAATCGTAACATTACTGTAAAGTGCCTTCAGTAACTCTTTCATTTAAAAAATGGTGGCAACCACAATATAAAGAGGAAAATATCCTTTCTAATTTGCTTTTGCATGTTTTCAGGTAATGCAGTTGCAAGCATGAGAAATCAGTATTTGCAACATGCATTTTGATTTTTGGGGAATTTTAAATCATATAAAATATGGATAAAAAATCTCTTAGTGTAACGACACTATACTGATAATATGGTGATTGTTGGGGATTGCCCCATTGAATGGCATTTTTTTAAAGGTGTTAACCACTTTAGCACTCTGATCAGGGAGTCAGAGGCATCAGATATCTTTCCCAACCTTCATTTGTGCAAGATTCATCCTTGTACACATTACAGTATACAACTGAGGTATTTTGGCATCAAAAACTTTAACTTGCACTGAAGGATGCTGCACATGAGAGGAAACACTACAAACTTGCATAACAGAGAATACGTCACTTACGCTAGAATCATTCCTAGTCTAAATGTTTTCCATAACCCAACCGAACACATTAACAAGATACAGACAATAAGACATAAATCATCAAGAATTCACAGCAGTGATAATATGTATAACTCTAATATTATAAATCTAATATTACAAAATAATAATTCTTAAAAGGTTAGTTCATCCAAAAATGAAAATTCTGTCATTAATTACTCACCTTCAAGTCGTTCTACACCCGTAAGACCTTCGTTCATCTTCAGAACACAAATTAAGATATTTTTGATGAAATCCGATGGCTCAGTTAGGCCTCTATTGCCAGGAAGGTAATTAATACTTTCAGATGCCCACAAGGGTACTAAAACATATTTAAAACAGTTCATGTGAGTACAGTGGTTCAACCTCAATATTATAAAGTGACGAGAATACTATTTGTGTGCTAAAAAAACAAAATAAGACTTTTCAACACTATCTAGTGATGGCCGATTTCAAAACACTGCTTCGACGCTTTACAAATCTTTTGTTTCGAATCAGTGGTTTGGAGCGCCAAAATCAAGTGATTTCAGTAAACGAGGCTTTGTTACGTCATAAAGGTTTCATAATATCAATACTTCATGTGATTTTGGCAGTTTGATATGCGAACTGAACCACTGATTCGAAACAAAAGATTCGTAAAGCTTTGAAACAGTGATTTGAAGTCAGAAAAATATTTCATCAATGATATCTTAATTTGTATTGAAGATGATCGAAGGTCTTACGGGTGTAGAACGACATGAGGGCGAGTAATTAATGACAGAATTAATTAGCCTTTAAACAAATAATATATAATAATTAATAAAAATAATGTAATTAATAACAATAATAAATACATTTTTGGGCCATTTTTGTCTTTAGTTGTTAAAGGGACAGTCCAAGTATGACACCAGAAATGTCACCCTCATGTCTTTCCAAACCTGTTTAACTTTCCTTCTTCTATGGAACATAAAAGAAGATATTTTGAAGAATATTGCTAGCCAAAGAGTTTTGGTTCCCTTTGATTCCATTATATGGACAAGAAATACAGTGGATACTATTATGATTCTATAGAGATAATATGTGTAACTGGCTAGAATACAATATTATGAAATAATAATTCTTAATTTGTAAACAAATAGTATATAATAAAAAATAAAAAAAACATTAATTATATATATATTAAATATATTTGGGGGCATTTATTTATTTATTTATTTACTTTTGTGCACTGAGCTGCCCTTAACTTCTGACCCTGGCATAATTAATTTATAAATCTAATATTACTGATGATAAACTATGTTTGCCAAGTAATATAACACATTAACTTAAATCCTTGTTTATGGTTACAAGGCAACTTGACTTTCTGGTATGATAGGTAAGGAAGGTAAGAACAGCTTGTTTTAAAATCTTCCTGATCTACTGACATTTCTTATGACATCTACTTCAAACATTAAAATGATCTTGATAACTTTCATCAACTCTACAATAGGTAAATCCACTTCACCTGCTGATTACTCTCTGACAATGATGCCGTAGAAATGTAGATACAGAGCTGCCACAAAAACTGAAGTTCAAAGACAAAATTCCAAAGACGGCTGCACGTTTTTTTTTTTTTTGGCGCATAAGGTCTATAGAATTTACTTGAATCACACAGAGCTGTCAATATGAACCAAAACTATTAGATTATCATAAAGAAGTGGTGAATTTGAGTGATGATATGGTCTTCTGTGTGGTTTCCAGAGCACTGCTGTGTGGTCACTAAGGTGTTAGTAGTTTTTACTGTATTGCTATGGAGTTGTTAGTACCTGTATTTTCAGGTCTCTTGGTTCTTTTGGTCTGGCCCAAAAAAAAGAAAATGATACATTTAGTCCTGGATTAGTCCATGTTTTCAGGATTCTCGGTCCTCTTGTTTGGTGCTCGGATGCCAGTGTTCACACTTATTCAAATGAACCACACTAGCAGAGCAATCGCACCAGAGTTTGTTTTAATCGAACCAACATCCTTAGTGGAAATAGATTTAGTTGTTAAAAGATATTAGAAGATATTTTGAAGAACACTGAAAAAAAAATTGTTGGATTGTGGTTCCATGCAACTATGTTGAGTAATTTGTACAAATAATTTAGTTGTACAAAAGAAATTCAAGTAAAGCGGACTAAATTTCTTTGAGCAAAGACAAATCATTTGAATTTGTCACTAATACATAATATTTATATGTGCAATTTACTTAATAATGTTGTTTATTACGTAAGGTGAACACATTTACCTTATTGAATTAACTATTTGCTCTACAAAATGCAGTCATAAAAATTACGCATTGAACAAACCCAATTGATAGCAGGATTTCCATCCAAATCAAGCAAACATGCTTAAATTAGTGCCCACAGCCTAAACACAGTCGCCACTCTTCTGCATAATGGTAACCACAAAATTAAAAAACAGAAACTCCTCTAAATGTCCAACATAACAGAACATTAAACACTAACATAAACTGACAAAATCTTTCCCTTTACTGAAAAACAATCCCTAAATTTACTCTCCTAATGCAGTCCTTTGCAAAGCATCCTGGGAACTACAGATCTATTGCCCAGTTAGTTATGTTACCATAATGTGTGTGTTTCACTCAGAAATGTTAAGTTGACTCAACAAACACTTATTAGGTAAAGCTGACAATACTCATTTTAGTAGAATCAACTGTTATATTAAGTTCATGTAGTTACATGAATGTTTTAAGTAATGTGTGCAAAAGTGAAACTAACAACAGTGAAAGTAAATTTTTTTGAGTGAATGTTGGTTAACGAACAGTTTCGGTTCCCATTGACTTCCATTATATGGACACAAAATACATACAGGTTTGGAACGACATGAGGGGCAGCAAATGATGACAGAATTTTTTTGGGTGAACTATCCCTTTAAATACTTCATGTCAACCAATCCAGGCTAAAAATTTCATTCATAAATGTTGTTTTTAATCAAATTACTGCTAACTGAGAGCCTTTATCTTGTTGGGTGACAGCTTAACGTTAACATCTAATTTATCCTCCTCTTTCTCCATCTCCTAAAATGACTATAAGGTCTATTGCTTTTGTGGGGCAGTAGGATCCTGAGGGGGATCTTATTGAAGAGCACCCATTAAACTGTCCTCACCTTTCCACATGGCCTCTGCTCAGGGCTACAGATTTTAGTTTCCTCAGCGAAGCACCCTTCATTGACTGCTGGACTGACTGTGGGTCTGCCGCGCGCATCGATGTGTTGAAGGGAGCTTTAAGGGCACATTGTGAGATGTATTGATCTAGAGAATCAATCAGGGAGAGAGAGGGGCAGAGAGACATTATCTTTTAACACTGCAGACACATAGTCGTGATGGGCAAAAGAACAACGGCTAATACATTCACTTGAGAAGACAGAACTGTTTCCCTCCCATTCTCTTTCTCCTTCCTCTTTCCTTCCCTATTAGTCCCTGGGGCTCAGTTAAGGATGCTATCACTCTATCCAGATCACTCTATCCAACATTGCCACCCCATTTCTCTCTCACACTTGCGTACGGTCCTAAGCTCTTTATATGCACTCTAAATATGAAGCAATATGCATGTGTTCTATCTGTTTTACAGTGCACTCAATTTTGACCTCATTTTTAAATTAATTTAACAGTTACTATGGATTCTGTTTAACATGTCACTGTGTGTATTAAGATTTGACTTGTTTCATGTTGTGTGGCTGAAGATCTGATACAAACTATTTTGGTGAGACGCTTACTGAACTGCTCCCACTCTCTTAAAGAGACAGTACGCTTTTCGCTGTATGTGAAATGCATCTCAATGATTAATGTAATCTCAATGTGAAAAGTTACACTGCAAATATATTTAAAGTTTGGACATCATTTTTTATTCTTTATTCTTTATTTATATTATATAATTAATAACAAATTTAAAAAATATTCTCTAGACTTTATAGCAATAAAAATCAGTAATATTTAAAATAGTTGTTGATATGTTTAGAATGTCTATAATAATGCATAGTAAAAGTGTTAGTTATTCATTGACTGCCTTTCAAAAGTTTTGGTTGGTAAGATTTCTAAACGTTTTTAAAAGAAGTCTCTTTTGCTCACCAAGGCTGCATTTATTTGATCAAAAAAATAGTGAAACAGTAATGTTATGAAATATTGTTAAAATTTTAAATACAATTTACTATTTTAAATATTATACAAATGTAATTTATTCCTGTGATGGCAAAGCAGCATTTTTACTCCAGTCTTCAGTATCACATGATCCTTCAGAAATCATTCTAATATGCTAATTTGCTGCTTAAGAAACATTTCAAGCATTTATTTGAAATCATTTAGAAAATTATAAATGTCTTTACTGTTACTTTTGATTAATTAAATGCATCTTTACTGAATAAAAGTATTCAAAAACATCCTGTCCGCAACCTTTCCATTGTAACAGGCAGTTTCACCCTGAATGCAAAAACATAGTCTACACCAAAGCTTCCCAAACTTAAGAACTTAAGAGGGGAAAGGCCCCCCAAAAACATTGCAAAAGCTCCACGACCCCGCCGTTAAAAAATATATACCGACATTTACCTACAAATACATTTATTAACAAGTTTTCATTAGAATTTCATGTGAGTTATGAGAACTATGATGTAAAAAATCTAATTTTAGAACAATTGCAATATTTTAATTATTTTAATATATTGATTTGGACTAGCTACGGCCCCCCTGCAATACCGCTACGGCCCACAGTTTGGGAAGCACTGATCTACACTCTAAAATAATGCTGGCTTAAAAACAACCCAAGTTGGTCTGAAAATGGACAAACCCAGCAAGTTGTGTTTTAGTTATGTTTAAAGTAATGTTTGCCAACGTGCTGGCCAGTTTTATTTAATTATTGTTTGAAAATTACTACATGGCTGGCTTAAAGGTGCACTATGTAGTTTTTATTGTCCGCTAGGGGTCGCTAAACAATTCAAAACAATAACAAAGGCGTAGGTTGATGACGCAGTGAATATGGAATCATGGAACTTGTCGTCATGCTGATTGATCTAATAATGTTTATGTGGAAATAATGTTTATGGATGAGTGAATGCATGTTTTAACATGACTGTGGTATGAAGCAGGGCATGGCTGAGAATCACGGGCGCGATTTATTATTGAGAGAAAGATATCAGTGGCACATGTGAGTCCCGGGGATATAAAGAAACGAGGACATTTCATTCTACCGAACTACTGGCAAGTGCTGAAACACTACTCATACAGGTCAGTTTATTTGATGAATTAAAACTTTGAGATAACGCAGCGCTGTTTCATTCGATCTAACGTTACACTATCATACTAAACTGCATTTAAGTGTATTGAAAGTTGTAATGTTATTCTGTGTATTAGTTTGTTGGCTGTATGAAACTTAACAGTAAGATAGATCAACATTAGATTATCATACTGATGATATTCTAACACTTCGTTGTGTTGAGTTATATAATATTGATTGATTATTAATGATTAATATCATTGATTAGTCTTATGTAGCCTACATTTGTTTATCTTGTCTAATAACGTGTAAGAGCGCCGTCTGTCAAGTCAAAGTTTGTCGCAAAGCTCTCACCATCTTGGAAATGCCACGCCGATATTGATCCTCGTTTTATTTCTCCTTATGTCCCAAAGTTTGCTTGCCATGGTCCATAACGTTTCAACGAAAACAAAAGCAGCGTGCCGCTAGCCGTTACACAGCTGTCCTTGTCTGTTGCCATGGTTACTGTGCAGCACAAGAAACCAGGGATAACACAGACATTACGTCATTGACAGGTGACTAGTGACAAGAGAGGGATGGGGCACTATTTAAAATTGTGATTTTTCTCTGAATTTACAAATTCTTCGAAACATTTAGGATAATGTAAGTACACAGCTGAACAAAATATATAACACTGTGCAAATGGTTTTTGGATATTTTAATATAAAATATTTTACATATTATACCTTTAAAATGAAGCCAAAATAGTTTGGAAATTAAAAACGCAAGACGCAATTATTATGAGACAACAATAACAATCAAAAGGTGAACATTTATTAATGCGCAATTTAATAAATGTTTATTGTTTAATTATTATTCATTAAACTTATTAATAAATGCAAAAAAATAATTTATTAAACATATGAATAAATGTTAATTTCCAATATACTTTGGGTTCATTTTAAGAAAGCAATACAGTAATTTTTAACCATTAATTGAGTTGAATAAAACTACTCAGCAGGTTGGACAAACATTTAACCCAACCATATAAAATAACCCATTCAGAGGGTTAAAACAACCCAATTGCTGGGTTTGTCTATTTTCAACTCAACTTGGGTTGTTTTTAACCCAGCATGTTTTAGAGTGTGTGATTGGTGTTTAAATGTTTCAGGCATTGTTTGAAACAAATGCTCTTGAGAGAATGATTTCACTCATTTCTGAATGGACTGGAGTGAAAAAGACTGGACTTAGATCTGGAAGAAATGTCAACAACTTACTGGTTTACTGGTTTTCAAAAAATAAATTGATATTTATTGAACCATATTTTTATTTTTTTACCCAAAATCACTGCAGAAAGGTCTACAGATTCCATTTGGGCCTGGTCATGGGTCTTTTAAATGGTGAAAAACAGCACCTGTATATCCAGAACAGTAAATGCCACTGGTCCAATTCAGCTTTGAGTGCAACCCGCTGTTCATAAGCAGACTATGATGCACAAGTGTCTCGAGGCAGTTTGAGTGGATAACCATATGCTGTCACAGAAGACCAACAGAGCTTTGTATTGAGTGCTAAGCTGAGCTGGGAGTTGTGTGGGAGTCTGGGAGTGGGTGGAAGGGGAGAGATGAGGGACGGCTGGGGTGTGGGAGGGCTTGTCAGGGTTTTTCATGAAGGTTACAAATCAAAGATTTCTGAACCTAGCCTTCTTCTCGGATTCACTCTCTGGAGTGGAAGTGTGTGAGAGAAGGGAGCGTGTTAACTGGGCCGTCTAGCTCTTTATTGAAGCATTGGCTAAATCATTTACATATGTGGAGAGTGATCGCATCCCAGAACTGTCAGAATCTATGCTGCGCCTTCTTCAACTGGCACCGGTCCATCCAGTCACACTCCATCCACCACAACCAGCACTGGGGTAAACAAACTCAATCCCGCAATGTCAGAGATGTAGAAAGATGAAAAACTGTGGGCAGCTCAGTGATTACAAGAGATAGTGATTCAAGGATTTTAATTGTTGTCAATGCTGTCGAACATTGACATGGTTTGTACTAATTATAAAACCTATATCATCTGTCTGTGCCTGTAATTGAGTATCACTTTGTTGGAAGCAAAAAGCAACCTATAGTGACCAAACGCTATGGGGCATTTTCATTTAGTTTTTTTTTTACAATGTAAGAACTACGTCTGTGTGGACATATTTTGTTATTCATCACTATATTCATCTGAAAGATCCTATTTATTGTTAAAACCCCAAAATAGATCTTTTATCATGACTATTTTGATCAGTGTATTCTGATTCCTGAACAAATGACTATTTAAAACGATTCTTTTTAGTGAATCAAAAACATAAACTGATTCCTAAATGAATAACTCTATATGTTGATTCTTTCTAGTGAATCAATACCATACAATTTGACCAGTTTAATCTCAATTCTAATGAATGACTCTTTTGAGCCAATTATTTTTAATAAATCAAAAACAAACAGCAGGATCAGTGCAATCTGGTTCCAGAACAAATGACTCTCAAGATGAATGAATGAATGAATGTTGATTCTTGGTAGTCAATCAATAACTTATAATTTGACTAGTTTAATGTCATCAATGTGGGTTTCCTATGAGGTGATTCATATTAGTAAATCAAAAACATACAGAACAACCAGTGTAGTCTGATTCCCGAGCAAATGACTCTTAAACGTCGATTCTTTTTAGTGAATCCAAAGCATATAGTTCCTTTTAGTAAAACAAACAAAGAAACAAAAAATACAGCAAGGCCAGTATAGTCTGATTCCTGACTCTTAATGATAATGAAAATGACTATAAGCTGATTTTTATTGAATCAGAAGCATAGTGCGACCAGCGTAATCTCTTTCTCAAACGAATGACTCTTAAATGATAATCCTTTATAGTGAATCAAAAGCATACAGCATGACCAGTGTAGGCTCATTCTTGAACAAATGACTCGTATGAACTGATTCCTTTCAGTGAAACAAAAACATAAAGCACAACCAGTGTAATCTGTTTCCCAAATGAATCACTCTTAAATGCTGATTCTTTTTAGTAAATTAAAGGCATACAGGACAACCAGCGTAGTCTGATTTCTGAGTGAATTACTTTTATGAGCTGTGAATCAAAAACATACAGTGTGATTAGTGTAGCCAGATTAACAAAATGAAAGACCCTTACGAGCCAATTTCTTTTAGAGAAACAACAACATACAGTGTGACCAGTAGCCATATTTGCTGAAACGAAATATTCTTTGGAGCTGGTTCTTTTAGTGAATAGTTCAAAAAGATAGCTTACCTGTGTAAGCCACCAGTCTGAGAGACTGCTTTGTATAATGTACAGCTTAATCAGAAAGAGAATTTCTTTCATACGTAAGCAAAATGAACATAATTTCTTAAATACACACAAATAAATCAGAATCAAGAGCTTCTGAATCAGAACTGAATCTCTATCAATACTACAGGATCTACACTTGTATTTCAAACCAATAATGAAGTTTCAATCTTGGCATTTTTCATTTGCTCCTGATAGAGGTTGATGTGAAGTTCTGAGACGTCCAGTTACGTCATAAATGTGCTCTAATCCATTTAACTCTATAGACAACGCACTCACTGTAATGAGGACGATTTGTACTTTTGGTTTGCCAATTTATGTCTCAATGGATTGATTACTCTTTTGGGAGATAGGCGTATGAATCTTGTTTATGGAAAGACTGAAGGTTACAAATTAAATTTTTTCATTTTTCTTGAAATCATGATTAGATCTCACTGAAATACAGCCCTTGATGTTTTTTACGTCTTATGATGATGATTTCGTTAATTGCTTAAAAGCTGATTTTTGCGTGCGCTGCATATTTGGAAGCAACGGTCTTAATGGTGTTCAATTAGTTCCACAAGGCTTTTTGCGATGGATAGGCCTCCAGCTTGATTACATTGAACGGTGGGTATTTCCTGTGTTTAAACCCACATATGGATTGAGTAAGGCAGTGGCTGCGGACTACTGTTTCCCTCCACTACATCTTCATTTCTCTACATTTTCACAAAAAACTTTTTTTTCTCTTTTATTTCACCAGGTCGGCAGTCCAAATGCTGAGGGAGGTTTTGGCCTGGGCCTTTGGAAAGTGAAGCCAATGCAAATTTCAAGAGGCACGCATGGCTCAATGCAGTATATTTCCCATGATCCCTCACTATATGAGCCACACCTACTGACCTATGGCTGGAAGGCACATTTGTACCTTTACTTTTACATTAGCTTTGAAAAATGCATGTGACACATGAAAGGCTCTTTTTGAAATCCTCCTCATGCATCCAGAAGCGTCACAATCAAGTTTGTTCCACAGCGTGTGCTGGCGTTGGGTTTTATGACTGAGTTCATTTTATCTCCATCAAGCTGAGTACTGTGTCTATCCCATGAGTCAGTAGTCTAAGAACAGCCCACCATAAAATTAGCTGGAACCAGAACCAGTCTAAAGACTCAACATGATGGTGCGTGCTTGGATATTTATTTATTTTGTGAAAAAGGCAAAAGATATTTTTTTGGACTGAGGGAGGTGAACATGACTTGTTTGGTAACACTTTGGCAGCAATTCACCTGTAGGTTTTGTGATTCTAGTTGGATCATATTTACATTTTTTTCCCTGTGTTGAACACACATAATGCAAATGGCTTGGCAGAGTGAAATGAGAGATTGAGGGTGCGTGGCAGAGACATTTGGGTTGTGCAAACCTCGTTGAGAAGTTAAACATGATTTACACATGCACATTGGCCCTCTATTGTTTAATTCCTTCTAATATTACAAAATTTGTATATTAGTTGATTTATTTCAGAATTTTGAGTTTCTAGTTGCTTATGTTGTAGATTTAAAGATCCTTTTGGGGGATGTTTTCAAGGTTAAAAAAAGAGTTAGATTCATTGTTTTAATCATAGCAGACAAGGAACAAATCTCATTTAGTTTTTATATCAATATTTAGTTGGGTCATCATGCCACATGATCACCCATTGGCATGATGACAAAACGAGAGTTTGCTAAGGGTTGGGCCTATGAACATTGGCAGTCAATGCCTGGCTGACTTTTTCATCACTTTATTGTGGTAAACAGGAACAAAGGTGATGGTGAGGGTCAAACACAGTTCACTGCCGACTTACTAAAGACGTTCTTTAGTGGAGAACATCTCTCAGGTAAGTTCTCATGATTTTCATTGTATTTTTGCTTGTATTTGCATATAGGGCTTTGCATATGTATAAATTGAGGTACATATGTATATAAACATTACCTGTCAAATAGTTTGGAAAATGTATTTTTATTTTTTATTTCTTTTATGCTCACCAAGGCTGCATTTATTTAATCAAAAATACAGTAATATTGTGAAGTATTATTGCAATTCAAAAGAATTGCTTTCTGCTTTAGTACATTTAAAAATGTAATTTATTCCTGTGATGCAAAGCTGAATTTTCAGCATCATTACTCCAGTCTTCATTGTCACATGATCCTTCAGAAATCATTCCAATATGATGATTTGCTGCTCAAGAAACATTTATTATAGTTATTATTATCATTGTTGAAAACAGTTTTTGCTGCTTGACATATATATTCACATTCATACATATATATTCACACAAGAATTCAGACAAATGTGATTATTTTGCTGGTATATGCATCATTGATAGCAGGTCAGAGTTTTCTGCTCATTATTTTTCAGTCTGGTCCTCGACGAGGTCTGAATCGAAGTATGTTTTCTTCCGTTTTTACCCTACCTGTGAACGTATTTACTTTGGCTCGCAACGCTTACACCACATCTCAAAACCCAAACTAACAGAGTATTTGGATAGGCAAAGCAGCTTATTAACATTTCTCAGTGAACCTCAACCGTCCAAAGGTTCTATGTTACCTTTTTTTTTTTTTTTTGCGAATTCCTTACATAGGAATTACGTGCTCAGCAATTGTGCAACTCCTAAAAGTGTTGAAATGAGTGTTAACGGTAAGGATATGGGTTACATATAAGAGTTCTCTCTCTCTTTTTTGATTTGGTCTGCTGTTTTTATTTATTTATTTTGGTTCTTATCGTATACTCGCATATTCCAAGTTCTTTAGATACAAGAGATATTTAGAATGAATGCTAATTATCACTAAATACTATTATTTTCTTTTGTCCGCGTTTGCCAATATCTTACATCTCATCTAGTGATAGCAAAACCACAAGGTGTGCAAGTCTTCACATCCTTGTGTTGCTTTAGTGGGCATCCTGGTATGATAAATGTCATGTTTGATGAAGTGAAATGATAGACATGGAGTACAAGGATTGCTGAAATGACAAACTAATTACTAATGAAGTTTATTTCCTCTCTTTTGTGTATGGAAAGAAAACAATTTTTCACCAGGTGCATGTTATTTCATATGTCCAGAAATATGATAGGAAGCTAATTCAAAACACTTGCTGTGTTGTCTGATTGGTTATGGTAATTGCTCAGTTTAGCCACAATAACTCGGGACTTTGTGCTACAAATGCAAACAAAGTCACAAAAAACAGATGTCGCTTCAGATCCCCAAATTATAAAATGAAAAATGCATGTTACAAAGTAAAGCATTGCCAATACCGGCCCGTTCCACTGACAAAATACAATAAATAGCTATAACGTCGTTATATTTTTACAGTTTTACATAAATCAAAAGTTATAGACATGCTGAGACCAAAAGCGCTCAGTCTGCCGGTCGTCCATTTAAGTAGCGGTCAGAGCATTGGGTGATACACAGGGACCTCCTTCTGTCAGTTTTACTTCCTCCTGCTCACCTCCCTTAGAAGAGACCTGATCCAGCTGCAGGAAACCGCCAATAAGAGCCCTATCAGATCGACAAGGATGGGGGAAAAGACATGAAAGGGAATTCACGAGTTTTTTATCCCTTTCTCTTCAACTTCGCTGTTTCGTTCCCCGTCGGTTTTCCCTATCGACTGCTTTTTGGCTTTGACATGTCTGTATATCAACACACGCTAGTAGCACATAGGAGAAGTGTACACTCTGAGGCCCACGAGCGATTTAAACACAGTAGATCAGTCATCTAACACTCGAGAACGGTCTGCAATCGGATCCCCGAACATCCCTGAGAACATGAAAACATGCCCACTGATCACATCAATAACACAGTTATTGATCACAGAGTTCAGACTAATCAAATCGAGCGCTGGTTTGTTTGAAGTTAAATATGGGCTGCGGCGCTATTTATCTGTTCCGCTTTTGGACTTTTGTGCAGGCCGCCCACTCCAACGCACATGGAGGGAAAGTGTTATTTGTATTGTTAAATTTACATTAAGCCCATTTTAATTGCATCAGCCGCTAAACAGATCTCACAATAATGGCCCTAACCGAGAAAATTGCGATCATCTGTGGAAGGGCCTGCAGTATAATGGACAAACCCAATTAATCTAATCTTGTTGTGTTCCATTATGGCTGCACTTTATCATTTCAACAGATGGAGCATGAAGAAATTAAGAATGCGCTCCTGCCAAGCAGGGCTCGCTCACAGACGCTTTTCTCTCTGATGGTACCGTGTTCGCATCTGACGCGGCCTATGCATCCTCCTAAAGAAGTGATCCACTTACAGATGAAGAATGCTATTTTAACTGTTTCTCGACAAGAGATTAATTGAAGAAAACTTTTAGTTGGAGAAGGTAAGTGGGATAGAATAACAGTTTTACATCCACAATAAAGATGACTGGAACTGCAGGGTTAATGCCAGGTCATCTGAGCAACACGATTTCTAGAGCTCGGCCGTAACCGATGAGGTCAATTTAAGTCGTAATGTTCACCTCTGAAAATAAACAATTTTTCTGGTTTGAGCGTTGACAGAAACACAAAACAATGATGGATTCGTGTGGATGGAATTCACATGAGTTTGTTTCTTCCAATTATATTTTCCAGTGGTTAAATGTTTAATTTGGATAAATGACAAAAACGTATAAGTACACAAAAATAGGTCAGTTTAGAGGCAGTTAGAGTTGCTACAAAGGGTGCAAAGTGTTTGGAAGGAACTACCTCTAGAGGGCATATTACATTCAGTATTTAATACAAGTAAATATAGTCTAAGATGGGTGTATGTAACCTTGCAGTGTGTGTTGCTGTTCTATGACTTGAAGGTAAGCAGTGTTTGTCAGTAGCTATTTTTGCAATTATTTGATTTCCTTACGGCCTTAATAAAATTGCATTTTCTTACTGTTGAGTGGGAAACGGGAATGGTGGAATATCTGTTTCTTTTCAAAGCTTCACAGATGCAAATAAGCTGAAATTGGTGCACTTACTTCATTTGTCTATATTACTATAAGATAAACAGATTTTAATAAAAATTGTCAAATAAAATGTGAATTAGACTGATAGTACTCTTGCATAAAGATACAATCATTCAGCTGCCTTATGTAAATTAATAATAAACTTACTTAAACTAATCACATTTAGCTTATAAGAGGACCACTTTTTAAAGCACAAATGTGGACTAATAAAGATTTTAAATTTGTGAGGCACATTTTCTGTGAAGTACTGCCTGGTAATTCACTATTCCTTGAGGGGAAACAATTATCCTACTGTGTTTTTCAAATACCCCTCATCTTTTTCAGCTGCCATGCTTTTTTTAACTGACATGGTATTGCATATATTTATTTCGCTTAATTGTGTACTTGTTTTCTCGTTCTTTTTTTTTTTTTAAATGGTAAATCCAGCTCCCAAAAGGCCTCTACAATTTATCTGTACGTTAATGTACGTTGGTGAAGATTAATTATTATAATTTTATAGTTAATTCTTATCATTATCTTTATATTTAGTGGACAGATGATATGACCTGTGAGACTTTTCCTTAACTGCATCTCAGCAGTCCAAATAGACTAAAATGATAAATTTACTCCATTACCTTGTCCATCACTGAGCTAAGAATAACTCTAATAAGTCTTTTCACAGGCACCTTCACATCTGCCAGGAGCTTATGTGAAATAGAAAATGCATTCTTGTCTGCAGAAAAACATCTTCTAATATTAAAATTTTGTCAGTCTTTAAGTTGCCAAAATGGTAAACCGATGAGCACTAATATTAATAGCAAAAGTTTCATTCACTTAATTTGTAGAAAACAAATAATAATACCAACAACATAGTCATAAGCCAGACAATATGCATCATGGTTCTCTATAAAATATAAAAAAGTAAATGTGCAAACTGCAAATGAAGAGTATAAATAATTCACTACTAACACAGAGTGCGCTATTTATTTATTATTATTATTATTATTATTATTATTTCTCTTTGAATTTGTGAATAGTGTTTGTGAATATTTGGGCGAGTGTTCCATTCTTCCGTTCATTCTTGTTGAAGTATTAAAATGTTTAAAGTAATTTTTAATTGACATTGCACAATATAAGTGTGCATTTAATGTAGGTAAAGGTGTGTACGTTTAGTTTGCTATCATTACATTTTAATTCTCCTAATCAGCAATTATGAATCTTCTTTTAGACTAACACGACATATGAAGGTTGTGTTAAGTGTGGTGTCAGTTTAACTGAACATGTTTTAACCCACTGTAACAGTGGTCATTGGGTTTGGTCTCACTGTAACGTGTGTGGTTGACACACTAGCCCTCCCTCTGGTTAGACGTGTAGCGTCATCAAGGCTCTGTGGTCTCATTACCCGAGTGGTGTCATTACATCGAGTTCAAGGTTGAGCTGCAGCAGAAGTGAATATTATGTGCAGTAATTTATATCTAAACTGAAAGGCCTGGTTTTCTACTCGATCAAGCTCAGTAAATTTATCATTTTACTGTTTTGGTTTGTCTGGTAATACAAATGTCAGGCAAAACTAAATTCATAGACATCACTAATGCCATTGAGAAAAGAATAGGAAAAAAAGAGGTAACTTTATTTTGATGGTCTCCTTTAGACATTCTGTTGACTATTAAGTAACTTTGCACATACATGTCAACTAACAGCCAGTGAAGTATTACTATACTCTCTTGTTAATTTCTGCTAACACTTTATTTTTATGGTCATCAACAGACGTACTACTAACTTAAGTAACTTTTCAATTACATGGCAACTTATTGTAGTAACCCAAACCATACACCAGTCTACTAATACACAACTAATACTGTAGAGTTAGTGTAGGTGCATCATTACTCATAGTCAACGGAATGTCTAAAGGGGACCATCAAAGTGTAACTAAAAATTAAATAGAATGTAGCCATTTTAGAGAGTACCGTATAGCTTTCTGCATAAGCATTTTTATGGCAAAAAACTGTCCGAGTAAATGTATCCAATTAAAAAATAATTCAAAAAAATATGCATTATGGATAATTGCTAGTGTATAAAACCATTGTTGCTGTCATGAATAAAGGTCAAATATAACATAAAATATTACATAAAATAGCATCTGTGGGTGGGGTAAATTGTGTCAGATGTTTTCGGGTGCCAGTGACTCAAATCTATTGAGATATGCGTCAGGAAATACTATTACAATTAGGGGGGAAATGTAAGTATATTTTTGTCAGAGAGTGACTGAAAAGAGAAATCTAACTTTAAAATATTATTATAGATATTCTCCACTAAATTACATATTGAAGGATTTCATATTTCTCCGCAACCTTGGTAGATGGAATGTGGCAAAAAGTTTTTAAACTTGGTGACATTTTTCTGAATGTTTTTTACCTAATGCTTAATTTGGAGCAAATTTTATTTAGTTATTTATTCATATTAATAATTTTTAAGAAGTCATATTTGTCATATCATAGAAGTAGATATCAAACATCTTAAAACATTATTAGGCATATTTGTTTTAGCTCTCTCATTTTTCCTTGACTAAACTTAAATAAAAATTGGCACAACTTACTCGCTTTTCACTAATGGAAAAGAATAAAACATTGTTAATCAATGCTTAATCATGTCAGGTTCATGTATTCAGAATGCAGCATTGTTTGCTACCTCTCATTTCTCTATTCTGTTGTGTAAGACACTGTCACACACTAGAATATTCTCCATAAGAGTTCCGTTCATAGCGACACAGCCATTTCATTGTGTCATCTACTAATGCATGCCAGTTTTAAATTTAGATTTTGCCCACTTCCAGCTGTAATTTATGTTTTCAGCCCTTTATCTGCATTATGCACCATTACGTTACATTATCATTAAGGCTAATATATGGTGTTATTTTCAAACGGTGTGTAGTTTCGTGTTGTGGAGCGATACACTTTAAGCATTTGGAGTGGTAACTGCATCAATTCCAAGACCTACAAAGCATTTCATCAAATGAATTATCCTAAATCAAAATGTGTTTTGGTACTACTTTGAAGTTTCTTCTTTTTCCGCTTTTACTGGCTAGCTGTGTTCTTTCTTTCAGAGCAGTGTCCTTGGGCAGCCTTTCATGTACTGTGAAAATAGCATGCTCCATTTATCTTGAATTGTCTTCATGTGTTGGCTGAGGTCTAGGCCTCCGCTCTTAAAGACCTCTGCTCCGCACCACTCTAAGTCTGCGGC
This sequence comes from Zacco platypus, assembly GCA_038088235.1. Classification (NCBI taxonomy): domain Eukaryota; kingdom Metazoa; phylum Chordata; class Actinopteri; order Cypriniformes; family Xenocyprididae; genus Zacco; species Zacco platypus. The sequence continues at coordinate 14,171,320 of CM076065.1, read as the reverse complement.
TTTGCGTCTGAGTCAGTGTTGTGAAGACATTTTCATCAACTTCTGTCATCAAGAACTGATATGATTCAGACTTTTGAGTAAATATCACAGATATGAGCACATTAATGGCGGATAGATCCCCACAGTTATGTTGTGAACTACACTTTTAGAGGCCATTCACATGACACCTTTTCAACTAAAAACATAAAACTTTATATTCGTTTTTGACGTTATTTACATGGCAAGGCGTTTGGGGGCCTGAAAACACAAACTTTTGAAAATATACCATCATTGTCTCCATCTGCTACAAAACTACCAACTACAAAAATGAGAATTGATCATGTGCATGCATATTGCATGTTCTGTCTATAGGCGTGTAGTTTTTCTTCACAAAGTTACCCCGTAACTACTGGCCTGGCATGGAAAATACAGCGTTTTTAGTCGTTTTTGTGGATTCATGTGAATGAGGATCTTTTTGACAGCGTTGTCATCTGTACACGAAAAACGCAAAGGAAAAACTTTTCATTTTTTAGCAAATTGTTGTGTAAATGTAGCCTTTTAAAATCAATACTTGATTGCTATACTTGCACTGTCAGAAATATACAAAACGTGTATCTTTTGGGGTACAACAGCTTGTCACTATCAGTACCCTTAAAAGGACAACTTTGTACCTTAACAACCCCTAAAAGGTGCATTTTAGCATTTTACAATAGTAATATGAACCCTAACACACTACTATGAACTTTTATGGCTAAATACGGTAGAAAGTTGTCCTTTTAAGGACAATTATAGGGACAAGCTGTGGTACCACTAAAGGTACAATTGTTATATATTTCTGACAGTGTAGGTATACAGAAGCGATCAAGCATTGAACCCCTAAAAGGTGCTTTTTTAGCATTTTACAGTAGTAATATATACCCTAACGCACTACTGTGAACTTTTATGGCTAAATACGGTAGAGAGATGTCCCTTTAAGGGTACTGCTGCAGTGACAAGCTGTTGTACCCCTAAATGCCTGTTCACACCAAGTACGATAACTATAAAGAGAACTATAACAATAACTATATTATCGTCCACATGCGTGCAGTTTTGTCATCTGCTGCTTTAAATACTCAAGCTCTTTAAAGTAGGATGAATTCTGATTGGCTCTTTTTATCATTCATCAGCTGGGAAAAGTCATTCTGAAAGTTATTCCAACAATAACGTTTCTCAGTGCCATAATCATAGTTGTGGCATTACTTGCTATTCGTTTCGATTTAGAACAACTATATCTTTATCTTTATATAGTTATCATCCTTGGTGATATTGTGAGAGATGTTTATTGCCATTGGATGTTTTTTGAGTGATGTTTTCTGCATTTTTTGAGGTGAGGTCAGAGCATTTGCACAAAGCAAGACAAACTTGGTATCCATTACATGTCCTGCTTTTAGCTTAACACCCATGTGATGAGCTGTAATTGCTTCAAACCACTATTATAATGTTCGGTAAGGAAAAAACACGTCCCCACGTCAGATGTACTTTTCAATATTGTGTTATATCTCAAGCCGCTGTATTGTCCGTGTCACCCTGCTTCTGTGGTGTTTTCTTTCAGTCTTAAAGTCTCTGTTGTTTCAGTGAGACTAATTTGCTGTCAGACATGTGGTGCTTTTGCAATAGCAGGCAGACTCCAGAAATTAATTTATCCAAATAACCAAGCCCTCCTGGGCCATTGAGAAGGGGACACAGAAATGGCCTAAGAAGGCAAAGCCTCCTTTTGAAGTCTGGAATGTTTTGACTGACTTAAAACAGGCAACTGGAATGAACAGATCATTTTCACTGACCCTTGGGATTTTTAACCATTTTCATACACTACGGACCAAACAAAGAGCCAATGCTTTGACTGATACGTGTGGAGTTGGCAATCAAAAGGCAATGAGAGCAATGTGAAATTGATTTGGACTGAAGAGTTGGGATATTTTGTGGGTTTTGTCAACAAAAAGCATTTTACATGTGGAGATATAATGTTCTAGGTGGAATTTGTGTGGAAATTTTCCATTTGCCTCAGTACAGAAAATAGTCACGCACATGTACAATTGGGAAGCGATTACTGGGTTTTCAGGCTTGGGATATAATGGGTTAAATTGGGCAAGAACAGCATCTTCTGATAATCGTCTTTTAAATTCTAAAATGTATTTATTTATTTACTAAATAAAACGATTATTATATTTAGTAGTAAAATTATTATTATTATTATATTTAGTTTGTTTTTATAAATCTTTCCATTATGCACTGATTAAATATTATATTATTATTAGTCTTGAAATTACTTTTATTCAAAGTACTCAGAATCTTTTGTGTTGTTTTCGTAAGAAAATATCTACCAAGAACATAAATGGAAAAATGTAATTTAATGTAATAAAAAGAATGAATTTCTCATTGAAATAAATTGTTCATTTAACTTTCAATTTGGATATATCTACACACATCTCTCAATGTTAATCACGTTCAGCAACGTAAAGGCATATTTTCTAAATGCATTCATTTATTATTTTATGTAACTAAATTAGTTGGCAGCAAAGAAATAACAACGAATGTCATGCTAATAAATCATCCCTATTAAAACTTGCGTACATGACAATTATTGGCAAAGCGGTTTAAACAAGCCTGAAGGAGAAAAAAAAAACACAAAAAAACAGGCAGCCTTGAGTTAGGGGCACTTAAGTTTCCACCTTAATAAATAATTCACTACTCCACTGTCATGAGTTGCAGTTGGTTGAAATCCCTAATGACAGCTTTTTATAACCTATGACTCAGCTGGCCATTATGCTTCTGACATCTCCACACAGACCACATCCCTTCAGCCAGATCGCTGTTCTCTGTCTCTCTCTTGCACAGATCCTGATTCTTGAGTGCATCGATGAATTAGCTAAGCGTTCTACTCTCTTTATGAACTGAGTGTTGCAAACACTTTTGGCCATTAATGCAGTGAATGATTAAGATGGATGCTTACAGGTTATGAACGCTCTGGCTGAGGTTTCAGTTTTATTTCTACTCCGAAACCTGGGGCTTTTACAAACTGATTATACAATATTAAGTCGCTTGTTTTAATCTATAACGGATTAACTCTCTAAAATTAACTCAGTTAACTTATCATGACTAAATTGCCATCTGCAACTAGCTCATTCCTTTTTTTGCAGTATGTTTTGATCTTTAACGTATTAAAAAGATATGTTTTAATCAAATTTTATTCTTCACATAATTAATAAAATCCATTATTGCTCCTTATGTGTTAATGTCATCCCGTGTTGATATTTGACATGTTTCTGTGATTGTCATTCTATCTATGCAGTTTCAAAAAAGGCAGAAAAGTATCTGGCAAGGGATATTATAACAGGATGGAAAGTTCCAAAATTACATTTATTATCAATTAATCAAACCTGGAATATTTCTTTATGAATTGCCAAATTTTTCATGTCAGAGGTTGGACATGGAGAAATGTCAACATCCGCTTGAACCAAAGTAATGAAATTATCTGAATTCATGCTCATTTATTGTGATATTCTGATAAAAGTTAACTAAGTAAAATGACTTCCATCTTTAAAAACTGAGTTTAATATTTTATCTACCATGTTAACTCTTTCCCCACAAGCATTTTTTTTTTTTTTTAACATATTGTATTGTAGCATCATGCGTTCTTTTTATTAACACTTGAATGCTGGTAAGTTTCAGTAACAGCAACACATGTGAATTTTTTTCACCCGCAGCCAATTCAGAAGCTTTCATTACTGACGTCAATCACAGTGCTGATTGCCTACTCAACACAACAAATACCGACCGCTAAACCTGTCCTACACCCTAACCTTAATCTGGTTTTGGGAAAACTCATGTGTCCACTACGTATTTGACTTAAAGTGTCAGTTCACTCAAAAATTAAAATGACCCCATAATTTACTCACCCTCAAGCCATCTTAGGTTTATATGACTTTCTTCTTTCAGCCAAACGCAGTCAGAATTATATTTAAAAATATTCTGGCTCTTCCAAGCTTTATAATGGGAGTGAATAGTAACCAAGATTTTGAAGCCCAAAAAAGCACATCCATCCATCATAAAAGTAATCCATATAGCTCCAAGGGGTTAATAAAATCCTTCTAAAGCGAAGCGATACATTGTTGTAAGAAAATTATACATACTTAAGCTAGAATCACTGAGTCGATTCCAGTGAAAGAGTGAACTTTGACCTGACGTATTGACGAGAGCAAAACAAAACAAAACACCGGTCATGAATTAGAATTCTAAAATGAGAATTTTTAAAGAGAAATATCAAAAGATCTTGAGTTTGTCCAGCTCTGTTTGTTTGAACCGCGATAGGGGTCGACACTCACCTAGGCTTACACTACTCCAACATCCTACGTCATATGGTGGAACTCGATTCTCTCGTGAACGCGCAGACGGACGTTACTGGAAACTAGAAAATGATAGTCTAGAAAGTTATGAATATGGATATTTTTCTTACAAAAGCACATCGCTTCACTTCAGAAGGCATTTATTAACCCCTTGGAGCTATATGGATTACTTTTATGATGGATGGATGTGCTTTTTTAGGCTTCAAAATCCCGGTTACTATTCACTCCCATTATAAAGCTTGAAAGAGCCAGAATATTTTTTAATATAACTCTGATTGTGTTTGGCTGAAAGAAGAAAGTCATAGACAACTATGAAATTATGGGATCATTTTCATTTTTGGGTGAACTAACCCAGTACCTCATTGCAATACAGGCTGCAGCGAGGACTTCTTCGAAAAACTTGTCAATGGCATTGTCATAAATGAAAATCTCGTAAATTTTGGGGAAAGAGTTAAAACTCGTATATGATAGACACGTTAAAATGCCTCAAATGCTCTGTACTGTGTTTCACCTACAGGTTTATAAGGACTTCCACCCCCTACCGAGCTGAGGCTATATTATATCCCTTAATAGGTAAGTGTCAATCTTTTCTTTGCTCTGTATTTTGCCATAAAGTTGTTTTACTCCCCCAGTGTCTAATTTCTATTTGATAAATCTCATAAATATTGAATTAAATTAAATCTAGTGCCATTTGCAATGCGGTAACCTGACGTTGGTGTATCGCTGCAAGTTCTTTTGCTCCTTCTAAACGTAGAGCCGTAATTGACTATAAAAAGAACAAATAACTCACAGCTTTATTGAGTCATTCCCACGAGTTAACCCTAGGATATAAATCTTGTGGTGGTGATTAAGCTTTTGACAATAGAGTTAGCACAGTGTAGCAGACAAGGGCAAGTGGGCCTGCAGAGTAATTTACTGTACGGTTTGCAGGTGTGGCCTCCTACTGAGCAGGAGACCACCGTAGGAACTGACGAAACTATTTGCTAGCAGGGAGACGTGTACGGTCAAAGTAATCACTGCTACCGTGCCTCGCTCCTGGACACTGCTGATTTGATCCAGTTCGTAATTATCTTGAATTATGTAAAAAGAGAGATTGATGACTATTTTTTCAACATTTTATTGTTGACCTTTTTACGTCACTGCAGACCTCTTTCCCTCGCTGCTAACTATTAATTATGAAATACTGTAGGTCTTGCCCATTTCGTTTTACAGCCTCTTCCTGTTAAACTTGGTGTGAAGGGCTGCTGTTTTTAAATAGGTGTGTAAAGTCAATGTGGATATAGTGCCCCTAGCCTCCAATCTCATGCCCATTATGTCATGTGGGGGTTTTAAAAAAAAAAAAGCAATACACTCCTGCAGTCATGCTGTTTACTTGCAGTTCTGTACAATTTCGTTGTCAAAAATTGTGTACATTTTTCAACAGTTGTTGCTTTTAATGCTTCTTTGATTATATTCCATAATTGCCTTGTTGATTATTTGTGTGACTTTTTTAATGACATTGATTTCTAAGGGTAATTATTAACTAAAACTATTAAAAACATGTTTGTTCAGTTTCATAAAACTGAGATGAGATATAAATATTAGATAAACTTTAAACAAAAAACTAAACGAAAATTCGAAACTGAAATGTGTTTAATTTGAAGCACCAAAAATTCTAACTGGAAATAAAAAGTAAAACTGAAATCAAAATAAATTAAAATAGTAATATTTAAAAAAAGAAAAGCATTTGTTCAATAGGTGAAATAAATCTCACAAAAATATATATAAAAAGATAAAATTATAAAAAATTACACATAAAATTAAAATGAAAACTGAAAATATAAAAATAAAAGGTAATTCAAAATATTAATAAAAATATAATAGTGCACTCTTAAATAAAGGTTCCATTGGGTTTTTGCAGCGATACAATAGAAGAATCATTTTTGGACTATTTCAATAAAAGAACCTTTTTTTTATTTTTTTAAACATGCAAGTAACCTTTTTTCACTATAAAGAACCTTTACAACATTATATAGATGTTAAAGGTTCTTCATGGAACCATTTGATGGCAATAAATAATCTTTATTTTTAGGAGTATAGGTGGGTAATACTAAAATTATACTGGTTTTATGCCACACCGAATATGTGCTTGCAGATTTCCGCAGAATCAGATTTATCTATCTGCAGAATTCCAAAGACTTTCCATTATAATTAATACAGAAAACACAAGAAAAGTCTGCGGATTCCGTGTGGGCCTGCTGATGACCCTCTCTACTGGCCCTCGGGGCCTTTCGTGAAGCAATCAACTCGTGTGGATGAATATATTGCTGGATGTAGAGCAGGGATTGTTTCCCTGTATGTCACAGGCTTATCGGCTTCTTGTTTAGGTCACATCATTTGCTATCCTGCTGAGACCTCTGGAATAACTTGCGCAGCCCTGATCCCTACTGTCAGCACCTCTCTCAAAGTGTGAAGTGATTTCACCAAGGACTCTCTCAGCTGGAAACGACTGTGTTTCTCTTTACATTTAGTCTTTAAAACGGGAGCTTGCCCAAAATAATAAATGTCATTTCCATCTAGTAGAAAATGTTTTCGGCAAACTGTGTACAAACAAAATGTGGGTATATTGAAGTCAGCACCTGGCTGAGGGTGAATTAGTGTGTTTTACTTTACTGTTATCACTTACGGCTGTAAAGCTGTGGATTTGAAGTATTATATTAGTTTCATTTCATCTTTCATTTTAAATTGTGTGTGAGCAGTTAGTGAAGAGGATTTTGATTTTACATGAAACATGCACATATTATATACAACATGTTTAGTATGGCCATTGTTCCCATAACCATCAAAAAGTGTACTCTAATTAATACTGTACATGATATTAATGTGGTTATTTTAGAGCTATAGGCTAGTTTAGAATGAGACCTAAGACTAACATATTATAGCTAGTAGAGGTAGAACAATCTGACCAGATTCTGACTAAAATTCTAAGACTAGCCTACATCTTTATGGTTGTTTGAAGGAAAAGTTCATTTAAAAAAAATTTATTTGGTCATTATTTACTCTAGGGCCGCAACAACTAATCGATAAAATAATAATCAATAATGAAAATCATATATATATATATATATATATAGTTCATAGCGACCATTTCTTCATGTCTTCCAATCACCCCCAATTTTTTTTTTCAATTTCCAAAATAATGTTATTTAAAAGAAAACTTTAATAAGAATAAAATTTTACATTTTATTCACTCTGCCAAAGCTTGTGTCTAAAAATGGCTGTTTTTGGATCTGGATATAAACATGGGCTGCATTTCATAAAGAAACACTTTATTTTGATGGTCCACTTTAGACATTCTACTGACTATAAGTAACTTTGCAAGTACACGTCAATTTATTCTACTTACCCTAACCCTAACCTACCTGACTAATACTCTAATGAGTGTTTGTTAACATGTAGTTGCAAAGTTATTTGTAGTTAGTAGAATCTCTAAAGTGGACCATCAAAATAAACTGTAACGGAAACCTTAAAAAGATATCCATTTTCTTTTTAACATGGGTTTGAAATGACATGTGGGTGAATAATGACAGAATTTTCTTTTTTTAGATGAACAATCTATTTAAGTTGTACTTGTTGGGCTATGATCATTAATTTCCCAATGTTTCAAATTTTATGAATGGTTTGTCAGACTTCCATATTTCACAACGCAACAGATCCTCGTTAATATTAAACTATTGGAAGACGGAGGACACACATTAGTTTCACATTTTAACTGTCAGCATTTGTTCTCATTAGCGCTTAAATTGGGCAAATACCCGTTTCTGCTGCACCCTGATGTTGAGTGACGTGCAGAGACCGTCCATCCCTTACGTAACCCCTCTAACCACACTCACAAACTTAGAGTGGCTGTTGCTGCCTGCTTACTCACAAATCAGGACCAAAGGCAGCAGTTCAGAAGTTCACTTTTTGGAAGCCAGCCGGAACTGCTTAAGGGTGATGACGTTTTCCAGGAACAGGTGGCCCAAGTGACATAATTTTGGCCCAGTGTTGAGACTCTGCGATATTACAACACCATCATGTTGCCAGAAATCGATTTCAAATGAATACTCTGATATTAGAACATTTGCTAAAGTGTGCTTTTAGCAAGAGAATAAAACCGCTAATAACTCTGCAAGATGCACTTCCTCTGTTTAAGACCCATCTCAGTCTTGAAAATGCTTTGGCTGAGAAAACTATTTATGATCATACACTGTTAACTACTGGCACGTACACTTTGGACTGGAATGTCATTCAGAATGCAGAAAATATATTTAGTTCTCACCAACAGACAGCAAAAGGCACCAGTGGGTCTAGCTCAACACGAGAACATTTATTTTTACCACAGTATGGACTTTCAATTATGGTAATGTGTTTTCTAGCCCCTTTAAGAACACTTGGAGCAATTAATGTGCCTCCATTTGCTGAAATGAAATATGACATTTTATGACAGATGCAGACACAAAAGTGTTTGGTGCATTCTGTTAATCTAAATTAAATGGATGCGATCATACTGTATATTATAATTTGCAAAATGTAAATGAAATTATTACACAAAACATCAAAAGTTACAATAAAGATATATATAATGTTATAAAAAATTTTATTTCAAATAAATGCTGTACTTTTGAACATTATATTCATCAAAGACTCCTGAAAATGTATAATTGTTTCCACAAACATATTAAATATTTTACATATTAAATAATGTAGAAATATTACGCTAAATATTAGGTTTCCAGCATTGATAATAATAATAACAATAATAAATGTTTCTTGAGTAACTTAGAATTAGCAAATTAGAATGATTTTTGATGGATCATTTGACTGGAGTAATGATGCTGAAAATTAATCTTTACCATCACAGGAATAAATTACATTTTAACATATACATTGTAATAATATTTCACAATATTACTGTTTTAGCCTACTATAATAATGCTTAAATGCAGATAAATAAATACAACCTTTTTTTGAGAGATGTTAATTGTTGAGCGACAGGTCAAGGAAACAGGAAATAAGTAGAAAAAATAAAAACTCTGAATTATGATTGGATGAGCCACATTTGGAGCAGTCATAAAAATAAAGCACCACTCAAGGCTGATTTTACCACGGTTAAGAGGTTAAAGTCACTGTGACGCACAGCGGCAGCATTACAGTGATTTTACCACAGTTAAGAGGTTAAAGTCACCGTGACGCACAGCTGCATTACAATGATTTTACCACGGTTAAGAGGTTGAAGTCACTGTGACGCACAACTACATTACAGTGATTTTACCACAGTTAAGAGGTTAAAGTCACTGTGACGCACAGTGGCATTACAGTGATTTTACCACGGTTAAGAGGTTAAAGTCACTGTGACGCACAACTACATTACAGTGAATTTACCACGGTTAAGAGGTTAAAATCACTGTGATGCACAACTACATTACAGTGATTTTACCACAGTTAAGAGGTTAAAGTCACTGTGACGCACAGTGGCATTACAGTGAATTTACCACGGTTAAGAGGTTAAAGTCACTGTGACGCACAGTGGCATTACAGTGAATTTACCACGGTTAAGAGGTTAAAGTCAATGTGATGCACAACTACATTACAGTGATTTTACCGCGGTTAAGAGGTTAAAGTCACTGTGACGCACAACTACATTACAGTGAATTTACCACGGTTAAGAGGTTAAAGTCACTGTGATGCACAACTACATTACAGTGATTTTACCGCGGTTAAGAGGTTAAAGTCACTGTGACGCACAACTACATTACAGTGATTTTACCACGGTTAAGAGGTTAAAGTCACTGTGACGCACAGTGGCATTACAGTGATTTTACCACAGTTAAGAGGTTAAAGTCACTGTGACGCACAACTACATTACAGTGAATTTACCACGGTTAAGAGGTTAAAGTCACTGTGACGCACAGTGGCATTACAGTGAATTTACCACGGTTAAGAGGTTAAAGTCACTGTGACGCACAGTGGCATTACAGTGAATTTACCACGGTTAAGAGGTTAAAGTCACTGTGACGCACAGTGGCATTACAGTGATTTTACCACAGTTAAGAGGTTAAAGTCACTGTGACGCACAACTACATTACAGTGATTTTACCACGGTTAAGAGGTTAAAGTCACTGTGACGCACAACTACATTACAGTGAATTTACCACGGTTAAGAGGTTAAAGTCACTGTGACGCACAACTACATTACAGTGAATTTACCACGGTTAAGAGGTTAAAGTCACTGTGACGCACAGTGGCATTACAGTGAATTTACCACGGTTAAGAGGTTGAAGTCACTGTGACGCACAACTACATTACAGTGAATTTACCACGGTTAAGAGGTTAAAGTCACTGTGACGCACAGTGGCATTACAGTGAATTTACCACGGTTAAGAGGTTAAAGTCACTGTGACGCACAGTGGCATTACAGTGATTTTACCACGGTTAAGAGGTTAAAGTCACTGTGATGCACAACTGCATTACAGTGATTTTACCACGGTTAAGAGGTTAAAGTCAATGTGCGACAACTCTTTACTTCCTTATTTACTTCCTCTCTAATTGAGCTTTTAATGAATTAGCAGCATCTGTATTGCAGAAAATAACCACACAATCCTTGCCTATTTCAAGAACACCTGTAATGTTGTGTTTTCAGGTCTCTGTGACATTTTCCCCACCAAAGCTTACTGAGTCCACTAGGTCAAACAGGGATAAAATGCGAACAATACACAGAATTACCTGAATGGCAGGAAGACTAGAGCGGTTACGTGTACCTAAGCAACTGAAATCCCTGTGTTTGTATTGAGTCTCGCTCAAGCTGTTCTCAAACGTCATTCATTCTGTTTATTTGCTGTAGTAATTGCTGCAGACTTGTCATATCAGCCTGTTTGGTTTGCGTCAAAGAAGTGACAGGAACCTGTTCAGATCAACTCAAACATTTGAATTATTTTCAATAATTTTACCACGTCACCTGAAAAGAAATGAGTAGGAAAGTTTATTAAAAAACAGAGGGAAATCAAGACTGTCACATCCTGATATAATAAGACGACTTGGCGAACACTTTGAGGAGTCATACAGAGCAACTGCCCAAGGAGAATCAAATCAGAATATTTCGAGTTTAAATATAGTATCAGGATTCAAAGAGGCTTCCTGCAAGTTAGATAAATTTCCTGTGATTTATTTTCAAGTTTTAATTGTCTTGGAGGAGCCTCCTTATTAGAGTTCCAAACCCATTGAGATAATGAAACCTTTACCCTCCAGGCAGGCATCTTTTTTCCAATGACAGTAATTTACATATGATTTATTTAGAGAACAAGAGGCTCGGCTAATTTTATTTGGAGATTTTCCTTTGTTTTAAGAGTCATTAGCAGCTCAGCCTAATCTAATTTGGACAATTTCATCAGGCCATTTTGGAAAACCTCTCCGAGCTCATCAGAAAGATGCATTTATTGCTAAGTGTGCTCTATTGCATTAGCACACAATAAAGCGACCAGGGACTGCTACAGACGTTTGAGTGCAATTCAGTTAACACTCTGCCAATTCGTTTTTTATTGGGACGCAATCAATTTTTATTCATTTTAAAACCAAAAGGCTTTCTTTCATTGTATGCCATCTCCAGCTTATTATGAGGCTAAACAAATTACGCAGTTGTTTGCACAAAATGCTAATGTTTATGGTCATGGTTTCCTCTTTTAAATTGAAGTCTGTGCCTGAATATACATAATGCTGAAATGAAATTCAAAAGCTTATTGTCCTTCACTTCGTATCATTCAAGGATTTTCGTTTACCATGCCTTGTTATAAAGAATTATATAAATGCATATGCTTTGTACTTGAAGAGTATAGTATATATTCAACTTTATAAAAAAGTATTGTTAATTATTCCACTTATACTACATTATCACTCTTTAAGACATTGTTCAGATTTTTATCCTTAAAATGCTCTTATGTAGGAGTAATTTCTAATCTCATAGCAAGCCTCCGTTGCTAATTCCAAAATGTAATTTTAGAGCAAAAAATGGAGGCTTGCGCCACTCGTATTCAGACTAATGTGATTATTAGTTATTGGAGAGATAGACTGATTAAGTGCATGTGAATTACCCGAGTCTGTGCAGCAGCAGCATCTCTAATGCTAATAGTGAAGCTGTAAGATTGATTGTTTCAAGAACAGCGACATTACTATCTGTATAGTTAGAAATGTCATGTAGCTTTTCATTTGCAAACTATTTTATTGATAAAGTTGTGGGGCAGTGCTGAAAATTGTTGTCTGTACTGGATGTGAGAATGATGCTGTACAGAAAATGTCACCAATCAGAATCAAAAAAGCAAAACACTACAAAAGAGCTTATTAGCTCCGCCCATTCCCATGAAGCACCGCAAATAACGTATTCGAGTCTCCCAACGCACTCAAAATACTTTTTGAATATTAAATTTGAATATATATGCATATTTTGCAATAAATTTGATATATATTGTTTTTTATATAGATTTTTATATATTTTTTGTTTTTAATTTATGCAGTACATTTCAATACATGATGTGTTTGTAGTTTCCATCACTAAGTACACAGTCTTGTATTTTTTGTCCGATTTTCAAATAGTTTTTTGCTTCAAATCGTGGTTTTTAATGCTGCATTTCACCTCGTAGCCGGTATGTTTGTTTCATGACATATGACGTTTCAACTGAGACTTTTTTTTTAAATTCCTGTGGGAAAAATGAATGGAAAAAATACTTTCAGAACCAACAGTGACCAATACTGATGGGTGGACACTAGGGGTGTGCGATATTGACAAAAAATGATATCTCAACATTTTCTACAATTTTTCCGATGACGGTAATCAGACAATATTTTGCATCATTCAAAAATGTTTTATTGTATTTGGTGGCACCATTTGTCATATCTTTCCATCTGTCGCTTTTTCTGTCATAAGGAACTTTCTTGCTAAATGATTCGGCCAACGTTTGTTGAGTGTGTGGTTTTGATTTTGCTCTGTCTGCTGCAGACTCGTCGTGTTCAGCTGACTCCTGAAGCTTTTCATTATCCGCACATTAGGGCTGCACGATACGATTTATCGCGATTTGGCATTTAATGCGCAGCTTGTCAGAGCTGTACAGCTCTGTGATCAGTAGTAAATGCTTCTCCATCTGAAAGCCAGAGGGCGCTCTTGAGCAGAAACTCAAAATATGCCCTGCAGCAGAAGAAGATAGCGCGTCATATCGCTGTAGCTGAATAAACAGAAGATTGAAACAATTTGGCTGATTAAACATGAATAATAAACACAAGACTGCCTCATTCTGTGTCAGAAATCACATCATCTCTCAGTAGGATGCTCAACTGTCGTTATGAAGTGAGTTTGGAGTAAAAACATGTTATTAAATGTTGTCGTTTGTTGGACAAGATGTTAATAAATGCTTTTCATGTCTGGAAAGATATTTGACGCGCGTTGTTGTTTCAAATGTACATTATAAGCGACACAAACTCGCAGTGCTTTCAGATGGATTAGCATTTGGAGCCGTACTTCATTGACAAGCATGCTAATTTGCAGATCGGCGTCTTTTGTCTAACATCTGATCTTTCAAAACCAAACTACCTCCATGCTAATGATGACGACCCACGTTTTGGAATTAAATCTAGCGTGGATTGTGAGGTTGGTGTTTGGATATGTTCTCTCGCAGTTTCTTCACTCATTTTCACTTCTGTCAAACACCGCACTTCGAATACGCGCACGCAGTCGTACCTAGTATATACTTAGCTGCAGTGAATTCGTGAACACTTCATGCAGCTTTTTGTTTGGTTTCTAAAAATGAGTGAAGTACTCGATAATATGATTTGGCAATCGTTAAAAGATCAATTAAGATATCATCGCACACGATACATATCACATATCCCTAGTGGACACTATTGCACACCTAAGAACATTTGTCAGCCAATCAGAATCAAGCATTCAACAGCCTGTAAATGAAGTTTAAACTTATGTTTACTAATATATAGTCAGGCTGTCATTTAGCTATATTTCCATCCAAAGTTTAACTTTGCATTTGAGCGCATAATTTTTAATGCGCATTTTTAGAATTTATGCACATCTTGCTGTTTCCATTCAGTGTTTTTTTATGCGATATCCCAAAATGTGCATTAAAATCAATGGGTGGAAACATAGCTATTATCACAAAATAAACGTTACTAAATTAATCTTTTTAAGATGTATATTTTATAAAAATGTGTCCAGGAACATTGAACCTCAGTTCAGTGAACTGAACCAATTTGTGTCAGACATTTTTACAAATAAATAATTGTGTCATTAAACTAATTAATTTGAGTTGAAATAATTTTATTGTGTTTCTTGTAGAAATCATGGAGAGATCAAGCCCAGCTGTTTGTGAAACCAGTTTCCTGGATCGGCCAGTTAAACAGTGTTGCCATAACGGTCAGTATTCAGAAATATTTGACCCCTGAATGCAGCAAATGACCAATCAGTGTATTTGTATTCGAGAAGTATGAGAGCTGTGTAATAATAATGCCAAGATATGTACTTTTAAGCAAACGATTTCAAAGAGGAAATCAGGCCAAATACCCTTTTTCATTGTTGTTTTCTTTTGAACCTGTACACGATTAACACATTACCTGTAACAATATCCAGGTATTGTGTCATGTGTCATGGCGTGACATTCTCAAACAGTCACGCTTGACTCATTCAAACATTCCTCCACGATTTCAGCAATGTGCAGTTCTGTGACTCAACCTAAATCCACCTGTGATATAATATAATGCGATGTGGACGACCGTGCGTGAGTGTGTGAAAAAACTTTAACACTTGATATCTGGATGGCACAAAATGGTTTGAGCCGGAACATTACCTAGATGTGTATCACAGGCTCAGAGGAATTCCTCGGCTTCTTAAGTGCTCCTGAAGACAAGACGTGCAAAAAATTTCCCCACAAAGAAAGGTTCCTAATGGCTCCCACAAGACCGTGATATCATTTATTTTTCAGATCAGATGTACAACTTGTACCCTTCATAATTTGTAGAGGCACATTTGACCTCGACGGAAAAGTAGCCTTTTCTTTTCATTGCTGTCGTTTTTCAGTCAGCATCTGTACATTTGGCGCTGATCCATTGGTATATCGTTTTAAACCATTAAACTATTAGTATATTTTAAATGACAGAGGGGTGATGTCTCTGGAATGCTGTCAACATATTCATGAGATGACAACTTATTCTTGATTTGCCTTTATTTAGTAGCTTTTAAATAATGTATGCGCCCATGTGTGTAACCTCCCACTCCTGTGCCCCCTCGGCCCATTAAGCCTGCGCTGCGAGTCTCACAGACGTCTGAGGTCCTTGGGCTTTCATTTAATTAAATTATCTCATAATGAAATCTCCTGTAATGAGATTAATTTTAATTATTCATCAAGTGCTGATTTGAGTAAAAGACAACGTAAATAATTGATCGCGCTGCTAAACATTTTTTCAATTCATCACCTTTTGCTTTGGTAAAAGGTACAATTTATTAAAGAGACCACAGCTGATGGTGTCGGGGGTCAGGGATGCTAGGAGCAGGTGCCCTCGGGGTCAAATTGAATTGGGATTGGTCAATTTACATGGCTTGGAAGCAGTGCCCATGAAAGGAAAAATCTTTTTTACAGATATAAAAACATATTTACATATCTCTGTTAAAACAGCTGTTTTTCGTGATGTAAAAAATTAAAGATAAATAAATTCAGAAATATTGCATTTGCAACCTATGCAATATAATAGGCAAAAAAAAAACTTCAACACCCATAATGCACTGGACATGTTGCCGTCCAAGGCCACGCCCACCAGTGTACTATGCTTACCGGTAGGGCTGCATGATATTGGACAAACTTACATTGCAATATTTTGTTTTTCTGCGATATATATTGCGATATGAAAAAATCACCAGATGACTTGAATATCTCTATTTGGAAAGAATTAATCATTCTAGAAGGTTTAGGGTGGTTTTATAGGTGAGTGAATATGCATAGAAAATAATGAACAAATTACAAACAGAGATAAATATAATAGAAAGATTACAAAGATACAACTTAAATAAATAGTGTTTCAGGTACAGAAATGGAATAATCAAATGTAAATACATTGCATAGTCTTCACTGTATAAATTAAATATAATTAATCTGTATTAAAACTACAAAAGTGATTTTTCTCTTTTTCTTTTTGTTTGATTAATATTCATGACACAGAAAGCAGCAGGAATGTGTTGTCACTTTAAGTCCAAAATACTGTTACACATCCAGTTTTCTTTCTCAACTGTTTAGCTAACATAAGCCATAACCAACTGTTTACAAGGATACTCGATGTTTTATGTGTATTTTGTCAATTTGTTTGCATGTATGTGTCAGTTCAGGCACAAATAGACGGCAAGAGAGTGGCATTCGGTGTTCATGTGCATCTGCGCGGCTCTGTGTGTGAATTGAGTACTCTTTCGCGTCTTCGTGCGCTCAAATGGTTTAAAATCGTTTGAATTTTTAAACTGACAGGACGTAAAACACGTTCAAACTTGTTTTGTTCCCGAGTGAAAGCCTGGAGTGAGTTATTTTCAGTTTCCAGTGAAGGATCCAGTACGTTGTACGGAGCGGCTAAAGGCTACAAAGAATCATAAATATGGAGAGAACACTGCGATGGGAAATCTGAACAATTTCAGTGTTTGTAATCAACATTTCAAGCGGGGTGACCACGAGCACACTGTTTTAGGCCAAACTGCAGGAGGAAAAAACTGAAAGAAATGGCCATTCCGTCAACCACCCAAAGCAAAACGTTGTTCCGTAAAGATCAGAAAGCTGTTCCGTAATGTTCCATTTGTACCATAATGCTGCTTAAAAAGTAGATATAGTACGATACAATTTTCAATGATAACCTATCCTTACAATAACTGTTCTGTTAATAACCCTCTGTCGATCCGACTGTCCGTGGGCGGGGATACAAAAATGCGAAAGTATAATCTGCACTTTTCACGAAAGCCTGTGCATGATCTTGACTTTCGCTGACAAATAAAAGTGAATTTCTCGGTCCAGGTAACATAGAGAACGAGTAAACATTGTTCATTTACGTATACCACCTATGTTGTAATAATAACACAGCAGGTTGAAAATCTGCAGTTACACTTTAGTTATTAGATCATCATATGACATTTTCCAAACTTGTAAAGTCGTAAAGTCAGATTATGTGATATTTTAGGAGACATTGACCTCTGACAGGCTTTGTTTTTATGAGGTGGCATGGCTCAGTAATCTTTAATTCAGTGTTTATCGTTTTGTGTTGGGGTCTTTCCATTTTCTATCTTTTGTGAAAAACAAAAAATCTTTTTTTAATATTATCATTTATAAAAAATAAAAAAAAAATGAGACAAGTTTGTTTATATCTGTGCATTATGCTGTTTACACTATGTCATAAATATGCTATTTTGTTCTGATCGTGTTACTCCATGCAGCAGGGAGCTCTTAACTAGTTGGCGTTGGCACCGGTTGGGCGTGTTTCCTTAGCATGACAGATTGCACCACGGTAACCTAATCTTGTATTTCAAATTCTGCTCTCCTGGAGGGATAAAAATAAGGAACAACATTTGCCCTCTTCTGCCTAATCAGCCCTTTCCTTCATGTATTAGAGATGTGTCTATCGCTGCCGAAGACAAGAATGTCGACTGCATAACAGGCTGCCTCCTTTTATTAGAGCTTTTCAATATCTGATCAATTATTCAGGCCCAGAGCAGCCGTTTGGTGAGACAGAATTTCAGCTAGCTTGTAATTTTGTAAATAGCATAGTCATCATGTGATGGGTCATTCGTCATGCCAGTAAATGCAGAAGAACCTCAGGAGACGGAGAACAGGTGAGGTTTCACTTTGTCAGAGACTTCATTTACTTAAAGGAACAGGTTATCTGAAAATATTTACTCAACTTCATGTTGTTCTAAACTTGTATGACTTACTGGGGAAAACACAAAGGGAGAATTTTTTAATAATGTAGTGGCTGTTGTTTTCCATGCAGTTATACGAATGAATGGCTCCTTTCAAGTTTAAAAAAAATAAAGACTCAAAATTATCATAAAAGTAGTCTGTATAAAATGTTCGCTACTCCATGTTATCTGATTTCATACAGTATTTTTTGTGTGACTAAAATTTGAGTCGTTGTTCACTGAAAATTCAAAAAGAATTGGCATATGTCAGATAATTTTAATTTTCTTTTAAATTTAATCAGTTGTTTCAGTTCTCAAAACCAGTCTGAATGGTTTTTTACGAATAACCACATATATTTTGGTCTGTTCCTCGCACAGAACGACTTGTACTTTGTGTACTAATGCACAAATTGTAGTGATCACTTTAAGCTTTCGTGTTCTTTCTGAAGCTTTAAAGCTCCAGTTCATTGCAGTCTCAAGAAATGAAGTCCTACGTGTTTGGTGAGGATATAATAATACTTTTTAATGATAATCACCTTTCCTTGGACCAAGAAATGTCAGAAATTACACAGGTACACTGGACCACCAAACTGTGATTGCCAGAACTTTACTCTAAAAAATATGGTCGCAACATGTTAAGTTTTATGGATTAAACTTAAAGGCATAGTTTGCCCAAAAAATGAAAAAAAAATACTATGGTAGTCAATGGGGGAGCGAGATCTGCTTGGTTTCAAACATTCTTCCAAATATCTTACTTTCTGTACAGCAGAACAAAGAAATTTATGTAGGTTTGGAACAACTTGAGGGTGAGTAAATGATGACAGAATTTTCATTTTCCCTTAAATAAAAAAAAAAATCACCATAAAAACAGGTGGTAAAGAGAAAGCTGTGAGATACTTAAAGTTCATCACATGGCGTTTCCAAAAGATGAGGTAAATACTAATATATAGAAGGTGCACAGTGTCAAACAAATGCAAAACACCATCATAGCACATGACACTAAAATAATGCAATAAACATTAATTTACCTACAGTAGATGTAACATTAAGACCTAATGTATAGAACTGATAAAAAAAAATAATAAGAAGAAACATGTAAATGTGAAGAGAAATGTGAAGTGAGTTGTTTTTATTGAAATTATAAGATATTTTCTTTTTAACTTTCAAAAAATGTACATTTTCTGTACATGTACAATATCTTACTGTAAAATAAATAAATGCAATGCACTGCTAGATTGCAGTTTTTCACAGAATGTAACTTAACAGATTTTTACCATAACATTTTTACAGTCTTTTACTGATTAATGAATCTTTTATCTCTATTTTTCGATCTCCAAATGCGCCTTGCCTCTGTTAATCCACTGTTTTAATATGCGCCTAAAGACAGAAATGACAGCTGTCTATGCTGAGTAGCCATTAAAACTGAAGCTGGATGTCATTTCCATTCTTCTAGTGAGTCTAAGCCAGGTGCGGCCGAGAGGGAGAACAATTCCAGCCCAGTGAATGAACAAACCCCCAATTACCCTGAATGTCCCTCTGGTAGCTTTCATTCAAGCAAATGGCTCCTCTAATTGGCCTGACCAGTCCTACCTGTTTCACATCCAAACCCTGGACTATTCTTCTGCATTGTATCCACGGCAACAGGAAGTTTTGCGGCCTATAAAAAGTTGCGAGTCGTGTAACCGAGACTTGGCAGGGAGAGTTACCATGGTACGCTTCTCTATTTATAGATCAATCTCGCTGTGAGCTGTGAGTTATACCCCTCAGACGTTTGACGACGAGACTTTGGATATCGCTTTACTTAATGTTTGTTTTAAAAATTGTGTTTTGCACTGTTTTGTTGTTAAGGAATTGACAACGCTAATGCAGTATAGCATTGAAGGACTGCGAGTAGAATAAAACAACACGGTTTATTAAGTCCCTCAATACTCTTGTTTTACTCAATACTAGTTGAAATTTATGACAAATCAATACGCCTGTTTAGGTGTTTGTGGCAGTGAGTAGACTGAATCATATGTTAGCCATTTGAGTGCAAAGTTAGTCATCCTTTTCTTCATTTATCATCATTTATTAAAGCCAAACCCTCAGCATAAGGACATCCTGCTAATGTTATTGAATGCAGAGGATTTTATAACCCTGTCTGAAAGCATTCAAGTTGGCCTTTTTTTTCTTTTCCTCTGTATTTTCCACAAAATGAAAGTGTGACTCAACATCTCCCATAAACATTTTAGTCATACGATTCAAATGAAGAGCAGCAGGGATTCAGTGAACCTGTTTTTTGGTGTATTTTAATGGAAGCATTTCTGGAAGTTTGTTTCCGCCACTGAATAAAAAAAAAAAAGAAAAGGTAATTATGACTTTTTATCTCAGAATTGCGGCATACAAACTTGCAATTGCGAGCTAAAAAGTCAGAATTGTGAGACATAATCGAATTGAACTTTATAAAACATGAGTTTACATCTCGCAATTTTGAAAAGTAGAGTCGGAATTGCAATTGCGAGAAAAAAAGTGAGAAGTAAAAAAGAGGTAAACAGTGCGAGTTTATATCTTGCAATTCTGACTTTATTTTTCGCAGCTGTGTTTATATCCCACAATTGTGTTCATAACACGCAATTGGGATAACTTTATTTCTCGCATTTGTGAGTTTATATCTCGCAATTCTGAGAAAAGAAGTCAGAGTTGTGTGAAGTATCTTGCAATTGTAAGGAAAATAAGTCTGAATTCTGAGATGAAAAGTCACAATTACCTTTTTTATCTTATATTCAGTGGTGGAAACAAGCTTCTATACAATGGTGTCGAACCTCCATCATGGCCTGTTTTTACTTCAGTTCTTTGCTCGTCGAAACACATTTCACTCCAAAACTATTGCGTCACCCATGACGGATGTCCATTCGCCTTGATTACTGCTTCCTGTCAGTGTTTTCTTGTAATATTTCCTTAGGCTGACAGTAGGCTGTGTACACTAAGAGGTCGATAGGGCCTGTAAAGAGGATGTGTCATCAGGTGAACTTCAGATGCTGTTTTCAAATAACTTTTTCTCTCCGGCGTATCCATTACGAGGAATCCACCCTGTACATCCCATTCAGACACAGTGATATGATACACCCCAGTGAAGTCACGGTGCAAGTATACTACATGCAACCGAGCAATAAAAGGCCTTTCCCTGCGGTTTTGGATCTCAGAAATGTGTTTGTGAGGAAAGTTCAGAATGGATGTGATATATACATCTGGAAATGAACATCTGCATATAGAGGCTTTGCTTTTAAGTTTGTTACTCTTTTGAGCATGTCCACGACACCCCACTGATGTTGGGATGGGATTTTTGGCCATCGTGTCAATCACTGAGAGGCCTAGATATATAAGACAAGGTTTGACATATTTTTGAAGAGTTCAGCCTAAAATCCCACTAGGCAATTTCCATTTCCTCAAAGAGGAAATCACCTTCTGAGCACCGCACAAAAAGGAAATAAACATGGAAAGTTGGCACGTCACTCCAAAAACTTTGACTTTGTCACTGCAGTGTTTTGATGTGAAGTGTATCTGGTGCACTTGCCCTTGAAAAAGTCTTCTGCAAAAAGTATGGGTGATAGATTTTTATTTTAAACTAAAGGCCACTGTCTTTGTGAGTTTTGTCAATTAAGTAGACGAGACCCAGAGCCGAGTACAGAGTCACGGAGAGTTAGGCTTCATCGGGGGATGCTATTAGCATGTCTTTACTCTCTCTCACTCTCTCTCTCTCTCTCTCATGCATAGTCCTAAACTGTTATTAACCTTTGGTTATTTTTGAACTTCTGGTCATGCTTCAAGTCACTTTATATGACGCCAGCACGATGGGAGGCAACCGTTGGCCAAGCAAGCTGCTAATAGTTCACACACTTCAGGGGCCGCTGCAGCATCTTCCTGTCCTATAAAATGAACAGCATTCCATATCCATATAATTAAAGCGTTATTTTAAATGCATATATGGAGAAAGAAAGAGCCAGGGAAGTTCAGCTGTTAAATGTCTAAACTAGAGTTAAAAATGAAATCCGCCACCCAATAGCAACCCTGCCATTATATATGGTAAGCAGCCCTGAGTGATTTAATTATACTTCCTGAAGAGCAAGTGTGGAAATATTTTTAGTACAGATTGTTTCTAGTTGCTTCCTCAGAAGTTGGTAGGCTGAAGAATCTTCCCAGGCCAGGTTTTAATGTGAAATCAGAAGCAACGCACAGTGGCCCAAAAAAAGTTTTTACAAAAATGTCTTTCACAGCGCCTGGGTCGCTTTAACCTATGATGCCTACATATCAATGAGGCTGCACTTTTCTAAGCTGCGGTATCATCTAGCACATTTACACTACCCACTGAGGCACACACGGATCCATTTCTCCCTTACTCCGAGACACAGTCGCATTCTCCCTCTTGCATTCCTTCCATGCGCCTGCCCCTTCACTGGAACTGCCCACTGCCATTGTGCAGAATGGCAGTGCCCCAATCATAGTGGCTTTCATCTGGCCAATTTAAACAGACAACCCCAACCAGACATTTGCCTAATGTGTTTTTGTTATGTGGGCTCCTGACTTCACAAATGTCAGCCGGCTGGAAGGAAGCAGTGGCTCTAACCTCTGTAGTTTCAGTGCTCTTCCCCCACTGGGAGTTCTGCTGGCCTGAAACTAATCCCTCCGCCTGAGAGCCGAAGTGTCCTCTCTGCAGGGGAGAGCCCATTCCGGGGGCCAGGGAGCGGCGGTCTGGCCGCGGCACTCTGCTGACCTGGACCCAACTGGGGGAGGCAGCTGTGAAGGCTGGGAATGCCAGATTTCTGACCAAAACCAAGACAGTTGGGCCAGCGCTGACAAATGTTCCTATGGACGCCAGGCATGCTAGCTTGGAGTCATTAGAAAGGGGCCTGAAAATTTATTACGAAACATATTGGTATTTTAGGGTGCAGCTGATTTAAATTTAGTGGAATCCAGCAGCCTTTACCATTCAAGAATTTAAGATTCCAGTTATGGTTTACCTAGGGATAAAAGGTTTTGTGTGTGTGTGTGTGTGTGTGTGTATATATATATATGTGAATAATTACATTGTACTTATATAAATAACTACTGAGCAATATTAAGTAGCTACATGCACTTACTATAGGTTTAGGGTTATGCAAAATTTACTGATGTTACTATAGTAATTACATGTAGTAACTATGTCACCTTAAAATAAACAATTGCTTATTAATTTTAATATGTTGTTATATTTATATTTTATTTTATTATGTAGCATTTTTGCTTATGACCTACAGTTTTATTGTGGCACATGATGCCACCCTTTTAGTTGATGTTGCCGAGGCATTCTGGGGTTTCATTTGACTTACAACACCTGCAGCTTATTTGTCAACATCGGCGGTGCCAAAAAACAGTGCATTGAATGGGACGTACATTTTTTTAAAATGATTTGTCTAGAATGCACTCTTGATTGAAAAAGTAAACAATTGAAGTTTCTTCGTCATTTTTTCTCTTCACTTTAACAACAGCCAATGGCCCTAGAACAGCATTTAGATAAACACTCCAGTAGGGAGTATGTCCTGTATATCACCACAATCCTCTGTGATGTCTCTTTCTGAGTAATAGGTCTCTGTAGTTCGCTTGTTTTGCTGTTTTTTCAGAGCCCTGGAGAGTAATAAACTGCCTTCTTGAGGATCAGAGGGCCCTCATAGAACTTCACCAGGTGTGCTTAAATCCTCATAAAGCGCGGCCTGCAGTGCACTCATGGTTAGAAGTGTGCTTTGTGCCGCTCTTAAACAAACACTGTCTACGTTGATGGTTTTTTTTTTATCTCTGAGTTCTAGAAGTACAAACATCAGTGTAGTTTGAAATTCATACTGATGAGTTTACAATAGAATAAATGTAATTGTTTTTCTCGCCTGTGATTGCAAATTTCGATTTTTTCAGCATCCTTTTGAGGTTAACCGGCTGAATTATTCTGATGAGGAGAAATCCAGTTGTATTTCATAGACATGAGTATGAACATACTCCCATTAGTTCTAGTAGATGAACGTGATGTTTGTTTATAGAGAAATGGAGCTTCACTGCAGCTTTTATTCACCACTTGAAAGCACTTTGCTTGCTACTAATTTACCTTAGGGGGCTTTAAAATTATCTGTCTGTGCTGTCGAAATCTTTATTGTGGTGACAACTCGTCATCATCATCAAAGATTGCCCCGGAGTCAAATAAAGATGGTTTTTGAATAGCGGGTATGGTGCTCTGTCGAGCAGATTCCGTCTGATTGGCTCCCCTCTCTAACAGTGAAATTAAGCACTGCAGGTTGGATCAGCAAATGTAGTTTTGGAGATTGATGGTGCAGTCTGTGGGATCAGGCAGGAGGAGAGAAAAACACCCACTGATGGAGTCATATAATCCATAAAATGTCTCGTATATTGTGTTTGAATTTAGCTTTGATCATTTTTTCTGAATGCAACGCTTTCAGATTAACAATTAGAATCCTTTTTATTTGTCATACCTAAACCTGATATAAAACTAATGTTGATACGGTACACTACCGTTCAAAAGTTTGGGGTCGGTAAGTTTTTTTTTTTTTAAATGTTTTTGAAAGTCTCTTCTGCTCACCAAGACTGCATTTATTTGATAAAAACATTACAGTAAACATAGTAATACTGTTAAATATGATTGCAACTGTTTCTACTTTAGTATATTTTCAAGTGTAATTTATATTATTCCTCTGATGGCAAAGCTGATTGCTCCAGTGTCACAAGACTTTCATTCTAATATGATGATTTGATGCTCAAGAAACATATTGTCTAGGTTTTTTTTTTTTGTTTTGTTTTTTTTAGAAACTGATAACATTTTTTCAGGATTCTTTTAATAAATAGAAAGTTCAAAAGAACAGCATATATTTGAAATATAAATATTTTGTAACATTATAAATGTCTGATCACTTTTTGTCAGTTTAATGTGTCCTTGCTGAATAAAATAATTAATGTATTCCTTTACAAAAAAATCTTACTGCACTCTATATATAAATATATATATATATATATATATATATATATATATATATATATATATATATATATATATATATATATATATATATATATATATATAATGTTTTATATAAATATATATTAGCTTTTTACCATTTACCTCACTTTTAATTTATAGATGAATAATCACTAGGGTCATTGGCTGTTATGAATAATAATATAGAAGACTTTGTGCTATATGTCTTTATACACTCTTGCTAGATATGTCATAATTTGTGATCTTTAAATAACCGTTAGCATTTGAATTATCTGAAGTATTATAGTGAAAAATTTTTAAGTGTTGATTTATACTGGTGTCACTAGTCAAGTCTGCGTGAGTTTAGCACATGAAAATTGCGCTTCAGCTTTCACCTGGTTGCCTTTTTTTTCACATTGTCTGTCATTCAAGACAAGTTTTTGTTGCTTGGTTATTCAAAGCAGAAAATATACTCACTGTGACAAAAGTCCTTCAAAGAATGAGGAAAATATCCAATATCAACTGCTCGACAGCTTGGAAAAATCTCCAAAGATCCAACTCTACCTGTCAGGAACATGAATTTAGAGGCCCAGAATATTTTTTCCTTCACATAAGAAGTAAGGTAGATATTGTGTAAAATGTGTTAGAAGTTGTTTTCATTAAACAAATACTGAAGTTCAGGTTTCGCATCTTGCGGGAAGCTTTAGAGTTTTATGTTCAGGGAGACGGGCAAAAAAAGCAACTTGATCTCCTCAAAGTGTGACATTGTGTAAACACTTTGGTAGCAGATTGCAAACAACCTGTGACGTTGTGATTTTAGTTTGTTGTTTATTAGCATTAGCATTATTAGCATCAATGTTTATTTTGTCAGTTTTCTCTGAGGAGATATTGCTCATAGTTTGAAGAAGTATAAATGTGCTATACAATAACAATGACATTCCATCAGGGCATCCATTTATTGTTTTTCAGCTGAATTACTTAACTGAGTAATGAGTAGCTCAACTTCAGCTAGTTGCTTCAGAGGCTCAGCTGTGGGCAATGCATGAATCATAGCATAATTATGCATTTATGACATAATTTTATGATAACCCCCAGTGCAGTGCAGGACACAGTAGATCCTCCCCATGTGTCTACATTTCAAGCAGGCATCTCTGCAGCCTCCCAGTAAGACTGCAGGGTCCCATCAAGATAATCCTTAATAAAGAACGGCTTCACTTTTAATCTTACCCACTTCTCATATTTCTAGCTTGATATAGTTTTTGGCAAGTAATGTTTTAGCACTGATGTCAGTCTAGGACTATCAATGCATCTTTGTTAAGTCCACCACGGGCACATACTAGGAACATTGCGGGCTTGACTGTCTAATTCTAAAGAGCGGTTTTGCTAAGCATTTAATTCTAGGGGAAAAATAAGGCTGTTAAAACCTTTAGGCTCTCAGACTTAGCATCAACATTTACATATATATATATATATATATATATATATATTTAATGCGCTTTTTCATATATAGATATTGAGTGAAAATAAAAAACAATTAAAACTGAAAATAATTACATATACTTGTTATGTATACTTGTTTACTTGACTTGACTCATGTTATTGACTCTTGTTAATGAGTCAATATATCTTTCAGAATTTTAATTTCAGTCTTATTGAATATTATAAGGAATCTTTCACCTGATATTGTACTATTTATAGTTATATGGTACAGTAATGTGAAACATACCTTTCTGTTGACGATGATGCCTTTGCTTTGGGGAAAATGAAAGCGTTTGCTTGGGAGACATAAACAACTTGGGATAATTATGCTGTGCAATTTTAAAATAACTGCAAAATTACATTGAAAGTTAATTTTATGTGTGAGAGAGGGGGTTATAACTCGATTGCCGTATAAACCCCTCAGCTACGGCGAATAGTTACTTGAGATCCCCTCTGCATTTATTAGTCTATTGAGTTATCAAGAGCCTCTTCAAAATGCAATATATTTAATTTTCTCAGGCTGTAATGTGAAACGCCGGCTTTTACCTGTAGGCACATCTGTAGCGTAAGCGCTTGTGTATTTGCATGACAACTGCTTTAGTAGTGCACCACATCTAGATGAGGAAAAGTCAAGCTCGGGTCTATTTATACTGAGGAGGACGGCAGAGGTTTGACCTGCCGTCCCATATATGGCTGTCAAGACCATTTCATTGTGACAGACCAACATCATAAAGGTGTGTAAATGTGTTTGTTTGTCATTTTGGCCACTTATTTATTAGCTTATTTGTTGGTATGTTCACACCAAAAACGATAACTACAAAGATAATTATAACGATATTAGTGTTCACCAGCGGACGATATTGTTCTATTTATTATAAGCGCGCATGCTGCTGTTATGTCAACTGCTGCTTTAGATGCTTGCGCTCTTAAAGCAGAATGGAACCTGGTTGGCTGTCAATGTTTTTGTCGTTGATCAGCTGGAAAAAATTATTCTGAGAGTGATTCCAGTCATATCATTTTTGTTTTGGTGTGAACTCTGCTATTCTTTTATATTTAGAATGATTTTTTATGGAACTAATGTTATAGTTATCGTCCTTGGTGTGTACGGGCCTTTACCCCTGAAAGATAAATGCAAAGATAAATCTTTAATATAGGCCTGTATGTCCATAAAATAAGGCACATGCTGCTTTTGTTCATTGTAGAGTTCGTTCGGATGCTTATTAAATAATCATTTTAATATTATCTTATCTCAAAATATTATTTTCTCCACATTGTATGTTTCTTTGAAAATGTAAACTTTCATCTTCTATTGGTAAATTAAATCTTTATTCTCTAAATTTACTAGAGAAAAAATTTACTTTACTTCTTTTTTTACTTTCGTATGTACATACTTTTTTTTTTTTGAGATCCACTTTACATTTGTAGTGTATACACACACACACACACACACACACACACACATATATATATATATATATATACATACATATAAGAAGGCATTTCTTTATGTAATACTTTACATTTGGTAGTATTCCATTCCATTCCATAGTTAGGGAGTAGTGAAGGTAAACTTTGGAAACAATTGAAGTAATAAGCTGGAGCAGACAGACTGCAGTCATTACCTTACAAACAGCAGTGAGAGGTCTACTTGTTGATGGAGGGCTTCCACTATAACGCTGATCGGACGAGCCAGTTTGCTCCAATAAAATCAACTCCATCATTTACAAACTATATTTACTTAATGCATACCTACTAGGATCCTTTTGTCAGGGACAAACCACAAAGAATCAGCCACAAAAAAGAACCGGTTTGTGGAAAGAAGAAAATAAAAATAAACGGGAGAGAAAAAGAAAAAAGCTGTGCCCCTGGGCTGTGTGTGTGCATAGCCACAGGATCCAGCAGACTAGCAGAGATGCATGCAGGATCTGCCGTTTCATTGTCTTAGGATCACTGATACAATCTAGAGGAAGGCTATATTGCTTAAAGCTGTGAGTGAATGACATATGGAGGACTGGTGTGAAGAAAACTCCCCAGTGCCTCCTCCAAACTAAAGTCTTCCTGTGAGAGAGAGCAGCGAGCAACTTTCTGTGCTTTCAAACTGCATGCTCCCTCCCTCCCTCTCTCTCTCTCTCTCTCTCTCTCTCTCACCCATTTCTCTCTCTCTCTCTCTCTTTCACTCTTTTTTTTTCTCTTCCTCAGACACTAGCTAGTCACTGCCTGCAGCAGTAATCGGACAACTCTCGTTCTTGCTCGGAGTCTGTCTCTTGAGATCTAGCACGGGGCTCCATGACTTTTCACCCTTAAAATGAAAAAGAAAAAAGTTGTCTTTTATCGCTAATCTGCGCATTTAAAGTCAACTCCGAAAGAAGTTTCTTTTTTAAAAAGTTCTTTATTTGCTCTGGAACGGACAGACACTCAACGGAAGATTGCAAAAATAAGGAGGAATAAAAGAAAAAGTGCAAGGATTCTACCATAATTGTAGTGAGTACTTTTTTGATTATCTTTTAACGGACTTTTCTTCTACGTTTGTTATTTCACGTGTCCCGTGCTAAACTTTATATGTCAGTTTTAAACGTGGCTAAATGCGGCGGTGTCTTAACTCTCAAAAATTTCAACATTTTTGAAAACATCTTCTGAAATTTTTATGAACGTCAGTTAAGGAGTTTTTTGAATGACAAGATTAAGGTACTTTAAAACCTCTTAGTTATTAACATTTGATCTCTTACCAAAAGTTTTTTTATTATTATTATTATTATTTTATAATAATAATTACTTCATTACTTCATCTAATGTAGTTAAAACCTCAATATTGTTAACTTTATTAAATTTCATAAAAGTCAGTGAAATATAAAAAGACGTCTATTAGTTTCTGACACTCCTGTCAATAACATGATTTGCAAAATGTCCAAAAATGAAAATTGCTGTAGTATATTTTGTCCGATTATTTCCAAAACGTATTTATAAAAGTTCATATAAAGATGATTGCTATTTATACATACAAAGTATTTAATATTTTTAAAAAGCTATATTTTGTATAGTATTTTGAGTTCATACAAATTTCTATTTTATATAAAAGTTTCTGATAAATACACAGTCTTTTTAATTCCCTGTAAAATTCAGCAACAGCCTTTGAGTTTAAAAATCTTTAAGACTGCACTAAAGGCATCATGTCACTGTCACCGTTTGCCGCTCAAATTTAAATCCCCAGTGACTCTGTCTCTCTCTCTCTCTCTCGCTCACACACCTGAATCACACCTTCACCCTTTTCAAATTCACCTTTTTTGCGTATCCACAGCCCTCAGGTGAAAACTACCTTTTTTGATACTTTAAAACAGGTGTACGAGGCACTGAAATAAGAGATAGCATTGTAAATAGTGACCCCATTTTGGGTCTAAGATAATAAGTTTCCATTTTCCATCCAGTAAGTAAAACCCAAGATTCTATTCAGCTGGCAGAATAAACAAAACCAGTTCAGTTTTAGCAGTTGACATCCAATGCCATCTGCTGCAGGCAGGAATGCTTTAGGGTAGACAGACAGGCAGATTGCTGTCTTGTAAGACATCAGCAGACGGTCACCACAACTAAGACACCCGTACATTTTTGGAAGGGTTGTTTTCTATCCAGAGATGCAGTTTGTTTGAGAATTTAACATTTTGTGTTGTCCGGCTAAATGCATAATTATGCAGGACTTAAAGATTGCTCAAAACCGATAATCTCTTTCTCTCTTTTATCTTTGTTTTTGGCCATTAAATAACACCAAAAAATGGCATTTAATTATGCTTTTTTCTTCTAATAATTGAAAAGTCATTCCACGGCAGCTGTTTCCCCGACTTGCATTGTTTTTTTTCAGAGTGTGTGAGCTCGGTGTCGCCTCCGGCCGCCCTCTCTGTGTTCCTTTCGCACAATAACCCTGCTTATCTAATTAACTCATAATGGGCTGCTTGATTTGGACTGTTTACACACTGTATTTGCTTTAATAAGGTATAAGTTCGACTGCATTAAGCTCTGTCCGATAAGCCCTCATGCGACGTGCCGTTGTTTGCCGAAGGCCCAATGCGTTCCGTATGTGTGCGGCCGAGCTGGAAACGGTGCGTGGTGAAAGACACAGGGTTAATTGAAACTGCTGCGCTCCACTGTTTATGAGATAGAGACAACGGAAACGGTTTGTGGCGATTAGCTGTTTACTAAATACAGTAGAATGTTATTTTGTTAACATGCCACTGTTGGTCTCAGGAAAATGTCGCTCAGGGAGCAGGAAATAAGGGCTGAGAAGCTCAATTGATCACGGCTCTTCTACATTCACAATTCCTATGTGTTTGTTTACGTGTAATCAAGGAGTTTGTTTACTTGAGCAGGAGAGCAGAGGATGAGCCAAACCTGAGTGTCTTAGTTTTTTTTTTTTTTTTTTTTTTGGCTTTTAGGATGTTTGTGTAGATGCAGGTTTTAGTATAGTGAATAAAAGAAAAAGAGGGGGAAATAAATAAATACTGTGAAAATGACCAATTATAAAAAAAAATGCTTTTATTAAAGTTTATTTTTACTTTTTAAGATTAAATTAATTTGTAAAGAAGTCTTTCTACAATGTAAAATTAAAAGCCGGAGAAAAATAAACGAATAAAGGATGCATTTTTACGTGTTCGCAGTGTGATCGCTTTTTTTTTTTTTTTTCTGTGATACTGTGGTGGGGAGAATTTGATCAGATGTGTACCTTAAATCTTCTTTGATGGACTCTCAAAGCGGACGGACTTCTGGAAATAATTTAAGGGTTGAAGAGCTCGGAATTAACAGGTTTAATGTAGCTGCGCTGTCCATCGCTTGAGCTTCATGTCAGATTGAACAAAACGAAACGGACAAATTGCACATCAACAAACCAC
Organism: Zacco platypus; assembly: GCA_038088235.1. NCBI lineage: Eukaryota > Metazoa > Chordata > Actinopteri > Cypriniformes > Xenocyprididae > Zacco > Zacco platypus. The sequence goes on along the minus strand of CM076065.1, from coordinate 14,139,682 downwards.
AGCATGTGTTCGGAATTTACATTTTAATAATTACGCATAAGCTTAAATTTTCTGTTTAAATTAATATCTAAAAACCAAACTGATTTTTATGAGTATGTGTCCAACTGTGCGTTTGCACATAAATATGTCCTTTCATTTGATAATTGATATATAATTTTATGGGCATCATGTATTGATAATCTCGATTGGATGGTTTTCATGTCACAAAAAGAACACCGTATTAGTATTTTACTAAATTCACAATTTCAATTCACTTACAAAGGGAAAAAAAACTTTAAAGCATGTACCTGCAATTAAATTAAGCCCAATATTACAGGCACGCACGGTATTTCATTTTTCATTCTGTCCTTTATTTATATATATATATATATATATATATATATATATCTCAGTGTTTTGTTGGTGGTTCATATTTCTTTGCTCTATGCTCACAGAGTCCAGTGAAGTGTAGCATTTTGTAAACTGTGTCTAATTCTAGTCACATCTGTGTTCAATTGTTGTCTACATCGACATTCTTTGCATGTGGATTTATTTTTCCTGGGCCACCATGTGGATTCAGCTGACCAGCTTAAGTTGGGATTAGTTGTTTTAAAGTTATTTTGATTAAAGCGCTGTTTTTCAAAACTAGAAACTTACAGCACATGTTTTGCATAGTCTATGAAATTCAAAAAGGAACATGCATGTCTTGCCTTAAATTTACAATCTTGTAAACCGTGGCTGAAAAGCAAGCAGGGAAAAGTGAATAAACAGTTTCATTATGAATTTTTGAATTTGAAAAATGTACTTATTCTTCGTATAATTGCCAAAAAAGATAAATACAATAATAAATGCCAGCAAATATTTAGATCCAGCTTGTTATTACATCAGAACTGAAGTATTCAGGTGAATCTCATCCATGCCGGAGCGGCTCAGACAGCCCGTGTGCTCTGTAATGATCAATGTTAAAAGCCCGGCGGTGTTTGCCGATGGAAACGCAGCGCTTGAAATAAGCAAAGCGAGACAAAAAGCCGTGCAAACAGTCATGAGTGAAGCGTGTTTGGCTTTTTTGATGACGCTTCCAACGCAGCTCTTTGTTCCTGAGAGCTTCAAAGACGGCTCAGTTCAGGTTGAATTCAAGCACACATCAAAGATGCTGAATGCACTTCTTTTTTGTTTAAACAATAAATATTTAGCGGTACAGGACAAGGGCTTGTTTTTGCTTTTAAAAGCCCACCAGCCCCTCCCTGTTCACCTGGTGAAAGTCACCTGCTGGATGAGGGGCTCTGCCGTGAGACCGGCATGCGTAATGCTTCGTAAGCTCAGGGCGCTGAATGCAGGCCGTGGCAAAGTCTTTATTTCTCCATTCAGAGTCCCTCCTTCTTTTCTTGCAATGAAACAACTTGTGCTGAACTTTTTATAGAAAGCCAAAGTAATGTTCCCAAGCTTCAGATGATGTAAGGGACGACTTTAGGGTAGGCGAAAGTGTGTTAATGTGACTAGACGGGGTCAAGGCAAGGAAGACCGAAAGAGAATTTTGAAAAACTTTGACCATTATTCATCACGACTCGGCCATTGTGGGAAGAGGGGGCCGAAAAACACCAAGACCAAACAGCTCGGGTTACTACATCATGAAAACAGCCTGGCATTAAAAATTCATGCAGGGATTTTTCAGACATTTTTGGTGGAAAGGCTGAGTAAATGTGACTTAGATCCAACAATTCGGCTCAGGTCTCATATTGGGGAATAGTGCTGCAGGTATCAGTGGATAGCAGAATGTAATTGTCAATTAAAAAAAGAGGAATAGTTGCGTTCGAAGTATCATATGAAACATATGTGTCCCCATATGTCCCACTCCAACTTATTGCATTTATTTATATGGCGATTTTCACAATAATGCTTTATTTCAGTGCTTTTTACAAATAAGAAATATTCTGTCACCATCCAGAGATGCGTGTCAAAGTAATGTCCATATGGCAATGATATTCAGCTATAATAGTTAATGTCATGTATTCAGTTAAGCATTCACAAACGTGTTAAGCAGCAATTACAACTTGTGATCTCAATCATTACAATATAAAGATAATATTTGATTGTTTTGTATGTCAATGATATGGCGTCATTTGAAATCTTCACAATAGTCAGCATTCAATGCACTCAATATATTTCACTCTGATTTATTGTACAGGATGCACTCAGTGATATCTATAGTGGTCCGGTGTTCCCTAAACCCTTAGGCGAAGTCCCAATCATCCCCCTGACCGTCATTAGGAACTGTCAGTGTGCCTGGAGAGGGAGTGTAGATAAATTTCAGATAGTGTCAATTGCAGATGAAAGATGCTAGGGGTGTCATGCTTGACTAGCTTCTGTTCAACAAAGTCCCATCTCTCTCAGCCCCCCCCAACTACACACACACTTCCAGAGGCAACAGCGGCAGCGACCTCAAGCAGGCGCCCCCGGCTCGCTCACCCAAATCTACCCCCCCAAACACCCGCCCCTCCCTTTCCTGCTTACCTTGGCTAAGCCGCTTTGCATGTTGATTGGGGGAGGACTAATCCAGTTTGCAGCTGTCGTAGACCAATGATGAATCACCTTTCCGTCATTCGGCCGGGAGGAGGGAAGACCTGGAAGGAGGAAACAACGGTGGAGGGGTTGAGCCTACAGACAATGTGCCTCTCTGTTCCACCGACTTCTCTCTTCCCATTCTGCGCGAGAATAACAAAAATGTTTTCTCAGACAACGTCTATTGTGTCACGGATGGCTCTTCACAGAGACACTGAGCTGAAATAACAAGGAGTCATATTGTTTTTAGGGTCCTGGCAGGTGGAAAAAAGGGAAAAAGAGAAAGAAAGAAGGAAGGGAGGGAAAAAAACACTATTTGACAGATGGTTGAGGTCCGTCCAGTTTCAGGTAAGATGTAGTTGATTTGCTGCCAGCAGCATCACTGAAAAGCAGCCACTTGTTTAGCAAAGTGCAACGGTTTGCACTGTTAAAAAGCTCAGGACTTCAGGAGAAAGTGTCTGGAAGTTTTTGTAAACTGCTGGAAGTGTGAAAGAAACAGGACAGAGGGAGTTAGAAAAGGAAAACATTTGACAAATAAGGTTTGTGTCAGAAACTGACGTTATTTTAAAAGCAAGTCAAGTTTTAACATCTACATGGCATGGATTATTTTTCCCTTGTTTTAACTGCGACCATCTGTAACGGATATTTTATAGCCGATCAAGAACGACGGCTAAAAAGAGGTATGATAATCTACGCTGATAAAACGTTTCTTATTTCCTCCTTTGTTATTTATAAAAATCCAAATGTTTGTTGATAGCAGGGACACGACCATTCCTAATTGATTCTGGCAGAGCGGCACGCAAAGCATTCTGTTTTTGGCGCAATTAGTGCAATAATGCTTTTCTGAAGACTGATGTGTGTTTTAGTTTTGTGGCCACGCTCACATCACACACAAACACCCGTAACATACATCCGACCGCAGACGCACACTGGCCTGACCTTCCATTTGCTATGCATAATAAAATCCCGCGAGTGCGCGATGGAGCCAGTAGAATAATGTTTTCAGTGGCGTGGCCCTCAGTACATAAACAAAGAAACAATTAAGACGCTCGCCAGAGCAAACAGCATGCTTTAGTGAACTCTTCATACGCTCTCGTTGAGGTTTGAGGCCTCGCAATCACACATCTCTCTAACACGGCTCCGGCTATTGCTGCGTCAGATCAGAGATCGCTGGGGAAAAGGAACGTATGAAAATTGCAGCGTGCGATACGGGGCCAATGGTGGTTAATTTTTAATGCTTAAAATGAGAAAGTCAATCAATCATCAGATGTCTCATTAATTGTTAAATTTGTGTCAAATGTCATTTGATTTGCCTCAGGGGACTGTCCTTGTTAAGTGTATTTCTCTGGAGAGCTGCTGGAATGTTCTTGTTTAATGTCGTTTTTTAAATAATGATAATTATTGTTATTATTATTGCCTTCTTTTTTCTGTTATTCTATAATATATATGTTGTTCATAGTGTTAATATATATATGTATTGTTTTACATGTAGCTAAAATAGGGCCTAAACTGTAAAATAATTGCCAATAATGTGGTTTTAAATATAGATATATTTGGGTTGCACTTTATTTTACATTACGTGCACTTTCAATGTACTTATCCACAAAAGTACTAAGTTGGGTAAGGTTAAGGTTAGGTTTAGGTTAGTACCTTGTTATTACCCTGTTATTACCCAGTTATTGTCATTAGTATAATTACACAACTACATAGTATGTTCTTGCGAAACAGGACTGTAATATAAAGTGCTACCTATATTTGTATGTGTTATAATATAATTATTTTTAAAAGTTTTAATTTTAAAATGGTGTTTTATTGTTTTTTAGTGAATGCAATACATTAATATTTATTTTAAATGAACAATTATATTTTATTAGCTTGTGTGTATGTGTGTGTGTGTGTCTGCTTGTGTCATTCAATATCATGTGACTGTCTATGTGTCTCTTCCTCTCAGGTCTATGGAAATGCAGGATCTAGCTAGTCCACACAGCCGAGTAAGTGGAAGCAGTGAGTCCCCAAACGGTCCCAACATCGACAACTCACATATAAATAACAATTCCATGACACCAAATGGCACTGAAGGTACGTCTCCTCAGCCTCCCGTGGTCGTATACCTTGATTACTGTACTACAGCATACTTGGTTTTGCACATTACCTTTGTATAGCATTTATGCTCTTGTGAAAAGTTAAATCTGTGTTAAACATCTATAGATTTTCGCTCTGATATACGATATGCTTGCTATTTAAACGCTCCATTTTAGCTAGTGTAATCTGATCAAACATTTTAAAAAGATGTATTTTTATTCAATTAAATTCGAATATATGTGGCTCATTGTGTTCAACTTCATTGATGTAATATTTTAATGATATATTTTTAAATAAATGCAACAGTGAACTTTAGCACTACTTGAATACATTTTAAAAAATGACTATGCGTGCACTATATAAACTGTAGATCTTTCTGTGTTTTCACAGATCATGTTACAGCCCATAAGAATTTAACTCAGCTCTGAAGTAGTTTACATAATGTAATCTTGACTGTGGTTTTTCTCCATTTCTGTAGTGATAAGCCCCAACCTGTGACAGTGCAGATTGTCATGTGTCCTGTCCCATTCTTTCTCCCTATAGGTGATAACATCACTATGCTTACCACAGCTGACTGGTTGTTAAGTTCTAGTTCACAGTCCGCTGCAGGTTTGTGCAGTTCTGGCGATACAATGAAAGGACAATACTTGGCGTCATATGTGAAATTACACACGCTTTATAGTCATTTCACCCTGAGGCAATCCTAACAATTCCATCTGATTACATTCACCAATGTGAAAAGCCAATTTGATGTGCTCACATCTCTTCAACTATTGTGCCTTTCATTTGGACTCCTGTTTGGCATTCTGTGTTGTGTTATGGTGAATCTGTTGAAAGCATGGTTTGAAACTTTTGGCTTTGATTCCAGAACGTCAATGAATGGTAAAGCTGTGGGCACGCGTAATGTGCGTTTAGCTTTTTATTTGATGTTTTGCAGGACGGTTTTATGGTTATGTGTGGTATGTGATAAGACTTGACTGCACTAGTTTCTGCATGTGTCGTGCCACTATTTTCCCGTATCCCTTTGAGAAGGAGGGGTGGGGGGAGCGTTGGTACGTATTCAAACCGCTCCCCATCGACATGTGTTCTTTTGAGGGAGAGCATAGCTGCAACATGTTCGACATGACAAGCTGATGGCTACCTCAGCCATGAGGGATTTCAGTGGGCATGACTCTGTACCCACATAGTGAATTTTGTTTTCATAAATGTAAACCTCCACCCCACCCCCTCCTGAGACAGAGATGGATTCATTTCAAAGATCCGGGCCTGTCTAAACGCTGTGAAATCGTCTCCCGGTTGCCCTCATTGTAGTTCGAGCAGTTGGGTCAAACACATTTTATACACCATGCATTGCCTTGACATATCAATTATGCTGCACGTCCATGCATTCCACAGTTTATTCCTGCCATTAAATTCCACCTTTTTTGCCTGTTTTCCCTTGATGCTACATAAAACCCTTCCGGTAAGAAATCAAGTGACTAAACTTTAGAATAGATCAGTTGACATTAAATCAAAGGTCAATTTTCAATGTATAAAAAGTAAAAAGAAAAAAATAACACACACACACACACACACACACACACACATATATATATATATATATATATATGTATATATATATATATATACCTTCAAAAGTTTGGGTTGGTAAGATTTTGGGGTTTGTTAAGTCTCTAATGCTCACCCAGGCTGTTTTTTTATCAAAAAAAATACAGTCAAAACAGTAATAATGTGAAATACCATTAGTTTAAAATATAACTGTTCTCTATTTTTAAATTGTCAGTGTCAAATAATCCTTCAGAAATCATAATATGCTTAATTTGCTACTAAGGAAACATTTTTTTTCTTTTGTTATTATTATTATCATGTTGAAGACACTTGTGCTGCTTAATAATTTTGTGGGAACTCTGATCAATATTTTCAAGATTAATAAAGTTCAATAGAACAGCATTTATTTGAAATAAAAATATTTTGTATTCACTTCTTTAAAATGTATTGAACCCAAAGTTTATCATTCTACATGTCATTCTGTCAGAATTAGATTGGAGAAGTTCATGCATTTAAATAAGTGTGTTTATTATGGCTATTGTCCTTAAATCAACACCAGAGTTGTGTGTATTGGAAGAGAATTGTCCTTGTCCTATTTGTAGAAGAGATTAGCTTTAATTGTTGGCCTCTCCTGTGAGTTAGCCAGGACAGAACTGTCGAAACCTAAAAGCTCTCTTATCTCAATTATAAAACCCAGTTCATTACAAAACCCAACCTCCTTATGATCCTTTCCACATTGTGAGCCAATGAAACCATCTGGATGAGCACTTTGACATTGCAGAAGTTTGTTTTTCTGCTATGTTTAAATTTGCCCATTACTTTGAGATTAAGTATGTTGATTTTACAAGCAGAGAGGCATTTGCCTCTAGTGTGACTGACAACAGACTTTAGTGCTGTGTCACAAATGCTCCGCTTTCCTTCTGTTTGCAGTTAAAACAGAGCCAATGAGCAGCAGTGAAATCGCCACCTCTGTAGCAGACGGCTCTCTAGACAGCTTCTCAGGATCAGGTATGACACGCACACACTCAATGCTGTAGAGTTGACTGGTGGGAGATGATCCCAGAGATGGCTTACTGATAAGCAGAGGCCCAGGAAGTGTCCCTGTGGCTGCGGCTGTTGTAGCATGAGGCACTCTCTCAGTTCCCATGCCAACAGGCGTTGAGTTATGACCCTCCCAGCCCCCTTCTCGGCCCTAATCGAGTGACACTCCATCTCCATGGCCCTCAGACCCTACAGATTTTAGATGCATGCTGCAAAACTAAGACTCCTAAATTCTGAAATGCTTTTCGAAACCGCAGAACTTTGGACCGGATTTAATTTCGATAACTGTGAGACGAGACATGTGAAGTGTAAATTGATTGATATGAAGTGCTTATTTGTATTTTATTTCTAAAAAAAAACTCAACTGAACATTTTGGAACTGCAAAACCAGCTCGCTTGCATTGTGCCAAAAACGTTATACTCTCAATGGTCTATTTTCAAACTTAAGCATACAAATTTAGATAGGTCTACTCCGTGTTATAGACTCCTCACATTACTTACTAAGCAAATGCAAAAACTCTTCATGGAGTATTACATTCCTGCTAATTTGTCTTATTTCCCTACCTATTTGACTAAGTACCTGATACCTTTATGTTAGACTCATATAAATCATGGCTCGGACTTCTATCTCTGAGAACATGAATGAAATGAAGTCATTTGAGACTGTTTTATACTCAGGGGATGGAGTAGTGCAGAGGTTTGGTGTTTGCCCAGACCAGGTGCTGAAGTGTGGGGAAAAGGCCCCATTTTCAAAGTGCAAAGAATACAGTTACATTGAGCAAGAGCTCCTTAACTAACCCTTACTTTAGATGTCACAGCCAATTATACACATAAGGCAAGAGAATCGCAATATTCATAATACCTTCACCCCAAAGAAAGACATCCAAACCCTACCAAAGGTAATGCTCAAAGGACCTAGGCTTATATTTAGCAATCTATAAATGGCAATAGCCAGCCTAATAATATAAGAAGTAGTTATTATTAAAAAAAAATAATAATAATAAATGTGTAATACTTATAAAGTTTAAAATAATTTATTATTATAGTTGTTGTTAAAAATAAATGAATTACAATAATAACAAAAATAAATTACTCATAAAATGACATTAAAGTTATTTTTATGAATATATTTAATTGTATTTCAGTATAATTTATATGTATGTATGTATGTATATATATATATATATATATATTACAGTATTAAATTAAAAAGTATTATAATAATAATAATATAGTCTATTAGTCTATTAATATAGTCTATTTATTAATACAGTCTATTATATAATTTATTATATTACTGTAGTAGTAATAAATTATTTAGTCATGTATCCTATATTTTAGTTTTTATATATATATATATATATATATATATATATATATATATATATATATATATATATACTGTTCGTCATGAAATGTACTTTTTAAGGGCCCTACAATTTTTATATATATATATAAAATATATTGTTTGCCATGAAAGGTACCTTTTGAGGGCACTACAATTTGAGTGCAAGTTCCCCGACTTAAGCCATGCATTCACTGGCACATCAAAAGATCTCATGTTGCTCTGTATTGTTTGTGAGAGTTAACTGAATGGCCCTCCACACCGTCATTAAGGGCTGGGAACCACAAAGCCGATATGTGTCTAATGAAGGCTCCTTATGTGTACTACTTACCTGTAATCAGGCCTGCCGATTTCTCATTGTACAGTCCACTTTAAACCCTCCAGTGTGCACGGCTATACATCATCCCCAGCTCTGTGTGTGTGCGTGTTTGTGGACACTAGACCTTTCCATCCTGTGTAGGGTTTTATGTATACAAGTCAGCAGAAAAACGCTCCCATATTACCTGATTATTTTCCTTCGTTATTGCTCTTAATTTATCAACCTAAAATAAGGTTAGTGAAATAAATAGTGTAATGCAATGTAATTACTGTTTCCTTGGATTCCAGAAGTTCTGTTGGCAAAGAATAATATTTACCTTATTTTTTAATGTTTGAATATGTGCTTGCCTCTTTTCTTTTTAACTCTCCACAGCCATTGGAACCAGTGGCTTCAGCCCAAGACAAACTCACCAGTTCTCTCCCCAGATTTACCCTTCCAAGTAAGGCTTCTTTTATTTTTCTTTAAAAAATAAGCAGCATCCAACTTCATTTGGGCCTTTAATTAGATCCTTCTGCCAGATTCTGGACTCTCCGGCTGCTTTGTTTTCATTGATGTCTGCAGCTTGCATACTCCAAAATCTGTTGTAATTATTATCTTGCAAAAATTTCCCTCGTGATTTATTTTTCTTTTGCAATGTATATCAGCTGCTTAATGGCTGGATTTTTCTCCGTTTCACAGCTTGGCCAAATATTTATGATTAAGTAGCAGAATCACAGAGAATTTGTCTTTGAGCAAATTTTATGATATGGGCTTTTGGGTAAAACTACATGTCTCCCTTTTCTCTTATTTTGCTCTCAAATAGCAGACCCTATCCACACATTCTTCCGACTCCTTCCGCCCAAAATATGGCCGCGTACGGACAGACGCAATACACCACAGGAATGCAGCAGGCTGCTGCCTATGGCACATACCCTCAGCCAGGCCAGCCCTATGGGATTCCAGCCTATGGTAACTGATTCAGTTCATTCTTTTCTATGCTGTAAAGCTTTGTAATCCAGACTGTGCTTTGGTTTTCACTCAAGCAGATGAACTCCCACCCTTACAAAACATTTCAATATTTTCTGCCATAATATTATAGTAACTAAATTAATGGTAGCACTTTTATTTTACAGTCATGTTCCCTATGTACGTACGATGTACAGTAATATCAAAAGCTGGGTAATACCCTGAACCTACCCTACCCTAAACTTTAACCCCTGTAGTTACCTTATATTACCCAGTATTTTCTTAAGTAAGTACACTGTAAGTACTTGTGCACGTATTGTAAAATAAAGTGCAACCATATTAATTTTTACTACTGAAAAAATACAATACATTACTATGGAATCTTCTTTAAAAAGTATGCTAACGTTTCAGAATTCTTCAAATTTATTTTAATTCATTAATTTATTTATTTATGAATAGTGAAGGAAATGTGAACATCTTTATAAAAATTTTCATGTTTTTTTTTTATCAATAATGTCTTTCCTACTAGGTGAACATTACGTTAACTAATTAAATATCCTGCGCAGGTTTATAATACAGTACATACCTCAGTTTTCGGATATTTCCTCATTTTGGTGACAATTATGGACAATATTTAATGTTTCTTGTTTCTTTTGATGCATTTAATTAAACTGAAAATAAGACACAGTTTAATGTTAACATTTAGCATTCGTAGCATTTAGCCCAATACTTAGCATTTAGCTTTAAGATTAATTCTGAAAGCGCTGATCACTAAGATAAGGCTAACGCTTACCTCAGCCCTTAGTAGCTCCTTTTCCCACCTTCAGTCAAAACTTGGGACTCTGCTGACCTTTTGTTTTTCATTTGCAGACTCAGTAACTCCTCCTAACGGTTGCTAATTTCATGCTAGTTCGACAGATATGGGAGATATAAAGATTTCAGTACACACTGAACCCAACTCTAGCTGGAAATGTTTTTCCAGGGGTTTGAACGTTGTGAAACCTTTGTGAAAATATGCGCACAGATAATGTTGTTTAGGTAGAACAATCTCGAAAATGCTCCTGAGAGTTCACATGTTTGTTTGAGTGAAAGCAAATCACAAACCTGCATTGGGCCTGATTCAATCTAATCAAAAAACAGGTTTGTTTTAACTCCGACCAGCAAATTCTTAGAAATCTGTGCTGAGTTTGGCGCAAACACTTCAATACAAAGGTTGCTTGAACCACGGCCCAGTGCGAAACAAGCCACCATTATCTTTTATTCTTGATTGACGTGAAAGGAGTAACGCTGAGGATTGTGCATCATATTGCTCTGGTGTCACTAACTGATTTAGGTCCATTGTGGGCAGGCATCAAGACAGAGGGCGGACTGACCCAGGCCCAGTCCCCAGGCCAGAGCGGTTTCCTCAGCTACAGTTCCAGCTTCTCCACGCCTCAGACGGGACAAGCACCCTACAGTTACCAGATGCAAGGTCAGGATCACCCTCTTTTCTTTTCCTTTTCTGCTCTTCCCGGTGGAGTGACAAAATAGAGCCGTGATTCCTCTCAGGCCCCCTTCAAAAGAGGACACAATTAATGGCAGACACGGACCAATTCATAACATCCCCGAGGAGATGGTTGTATTGGGTTGTAGTTGGACACAGTCTTTTTTGCATTAGGCCTGAAGAGAAACAACACAGATGGAAAAAATCCCTTTTTCCTCTTTAAGACCAATCTTTTTCTCCTTTGCGCTCGGCCATGTACGTTCTCAAGTATGTTTGCTTAAAAAGGAACACCCGGAACTCTCATCTTTGAGGTCAGTTCATGGAAGTCACACTTACGTACTGGGAATTAAATGTGCATCAGGCAAATTGCCTGCCACCCAGGTTTTTTTTTTTGTTTTGTTTTGTTTTTTTCTGAGACATTGTCTCAGCTCCAAAGCCAACAGTCTTTTTCTGACGTTCTATTTCTCCAACAGCCTCCAACAGTTAGTGCTGGTTTGAGCTCTCTAATCTCCAAATAATGTGTGACAGTAGAAACATCTCCACGTTTTTGAAATCTCTCCAGAGCATCTCACAATAAATAATGTGACATATGTGGTCTGTGGAAGCTTCTTTTCCATGCCTCATAAGTTGAAACTTTCTGTTTCTGCTGAAGCTGCTTCAGCACCAGGGTTGTAAGTGTTACCCTGTTCCAACCGCGGAAGTTTAAAGGGCTGTTCACACCGTTCAAGTCCAATGAGACTAAATGTCATGAAAGCATAGAATCCAAAGTATGCATCCAATCTGTTCACTGTGTCCGATACCAAATTTGAGATATTTTTGGAATCATTTGGATTGCTAAAGGACTTTCTTTAGCATCCAGATAATTAAAAAATCAACCTAGTTGTCAAATAAAAGGCCTTGAATCCTCATCTCAATAGGATGTTTTGGACTGGAAACAGATGGATTGTTTCATTTAAAAATTTTGACTTTTGTCATTTTTGTGCCAAAATTTGGTATGAATAGTCCTCAAAGGAATAGTTCACTCAAAAAGGAAAACCATGCCATCATTTATTCAACCTCATGCCATTCCAAACCTAGAATCTTAGCTCTTTTCCAAAAATAACATGCTTTTTACCGAGCATGCAGGTTTGGAATTACATGACAGTGAGTGAATCATAACAGATTTTGTTTCTGCATAAAATATCCCTTTAACTGTCATCTCACAATGACACTGCTTTGAGTTTTTTGTAAGTCAGAAACTGAGGTGCCTTCAGTCTTCCTTTCAAAGCCCATGCAGCCGTAAACACATTAGCCACTAACTGCAAGAGCAGATGACAGATGACCATTAACCAGGCCAGTCTGTCTCTATTGGCTTCCTCTCTGTGCCTCATCGATTAGGCAGGTCTGGACTCAACACGGTAGCCAAATGTAGACCCCCCCCCCACATCTATCCCCCCCATCTACACGATACCAACTGCTGTCCCATAACCCTAGTAGAGCGAGCCTGCACCCAGCTGTCAGAGGGAATACAATTAAATTAATGTTTTTTACAGTGCTCTTTCATGTCTAATGGAACGACTCTGGCTTTCTCTGATCACGATCCAAAAATGTAACATAGAAGGACCTTCCTGGCTTAATATTGAGGTCTGAAGTTGTCACACACTGTGGGATTATTATAAATATCACAAAATAGTGAGAGAATTTGGGAATTTTAACACTCGGACACACTTTAACACGTCAAAATTAGGGGTGTCGGTAATCAGGCTTTTGTTCAATTATATGAAAATAAAACAAATAATATATTGACTTCTAAAGCTACTTTTTGTGATGTCTGTTACATTATTTACCAGTATGCCATATATATAATTTTTTTATGTCATTTAGCTGAGATTTAATTCGCTCAATGCGAATGTGTTGTGAATCTTCTTGATAGCATTTCACACAGTACATCCTAGTATAAATTAGGAATTAATTTTCCAGTTTCACACCTGTTTGAGCTGTTCTTACACATAATGACTCAAGAGTAGAGCGAGAGAGGGGCTTCTCTCACTGATTTTCACAAAGAGTAGATGATAATTACAGCAACAATTGGGCCTCCCTCCATTCTGCACACCGTGTGAGAAGAGCAGCAGACTGCTTTTTAAAGAAGCCCATCTGGACTTGATCGTTCGCTCCCTAGAGAGGCCTACAAAACTTCTGCTGCAAATATTGTGCACTGATGATAGACATAGCCCATGGCAAGAGGACTGATCAAGCACAGCAAATGGACTCCCAATTGGAGTGGCCATAAGGAGAGCCAGTGTCTCGTCTTGAGTGAACTAACTGGAGCAAGACAGAGCGGAGAAGGGGGAGGAATGGGGGAGTTTTTTTGCCCCTGGGAAAAACCAGGCCGCTCCCCAGCATGGAGTCATTCTTTTGGGACTGGAGGGGGTCTTTCTTGGCTTTTATGTGGCTCCGGACTCTTTCTGGAGTCAACTGCTTTCCTACGAGTCCTGGCTTTTATGACTTTTTGAACTGTGGATTTAGCTAATTTGTTGTGCAATGGGAGTTTGATGTGTCTCACTTTAAATGACAGCCCAAGTCTGGAGAGGAAGTCAACAGCTTTTAGAGCACCTCTTGCTGTTCTTTAACAGAAAACAAGAGTTAAAAAAAAAAAAATAGAAAAAGAAACTGCCTTGCCGGTTGATCCAGACAGTAGTCCACAAGTAAAGCTGTTGTATGTTTGTTGCAGTCTGAAGCCCACCCCCATTTTACAGAAGACAAGAAGATGAAAGACTTAGCTTCGTTTTTTTTTTCTTTTCTTTTTTGCTCAGCAAATGTCTAGTTACCCCTTTATTTAAACACATTGAGATAATTTTGTGCACATTTCATGTTGTGAATGCTATTACTGAGGAGGTAACAACTCTTAGCAACAGGTAGTACAGCTGTTCATTAGTTTAGGACCTGGTTATGCTAGTCAGAAAAAGAAAACTTCTAAGAAAATGTGCTAAAACTGATTAAAAGGAATATTTCCGATTCAATACACGATAAGCTCAGTCTACAGCATTTGGTGCAAAATGGTGATTACCACAAAAAATATTTTTTAATCGTCCCTCATTTTCTTTAAATAAGCAAATATATATATACTATATACACCAAAATATATTTACATAATTTATTCAAATTGAAATTTTCACATCATCTGAAAGCTGAATAAGATTGTTAGGATAGGACCATATTTGGCCGAGGTACAACTATATGAAAATCTGGAATCTAAGGGTGCAAAAAATTCTAAATATCGAGAAAATCGTCTATAAAGTTGTCCAAATGAAGTCCTTAGCAATGCATATCCACTCACAAAAATACATTTTTGATATATTTACAGTAGGAAATTTATAAAATATCTTCATGGAATATGATCTTTACTTAATATCCTAGTGATTTTTGGCATAAAAGAAAAATCGATAATTTTGACCCATACAATGTATTGTTGGCTATTGCTACAAATATAGCTGTGCGACTTATGACTAAATAATATTAATAATACCAAAATAACACTGTCTTTTTGAAGTTTTAGGGTTATGTTGTCAAGGTTTGTGAGCAATTTACAAAAATCTTGTCAAGACATTATTTGCATCTTGTGGCTAAACTATTGAAACAGTGAATATTTTAATGTTTACAAATTGGCCCAATATTCACTTCCATTGTAACCGCCTCACTGGAACACAAAGGGACAATTTGAAATAATTTTCTGTTTAATTTTACGTTAAAATAACTTATACTTACACTATTTCTCTACAGCAGTTTTTTTCAGTCTGCTTTAGAAATTCAGTGTGATTTGACCACTTTGACTCTAAGAAGCACCTCGAAACACGAAGTACCTCCAGGCTGTCCCGGCCCATATAACTCATGTCATGTATGTTATTAAGTCATTAGATGCTATCTCTCCGTAGAGAGATTTAATTACCCAGAAGGTGCTTCTTTGAGCAGCTTGAAAAGAAGACAGATATGCATATTCATTGAGGCAGGATGTCAGGTAAAAAGACCTCCCATCTCCCTCCCCCTCATTCACAACAGTGGCACTATGTCTGTCATTAAGGTAGCGATGGATGAAATAATAGACCCAACCCCCTTTCCTCTTTCTTTCCGACCATCAGCCAAGATCCAATCACTGATATGGAGAGAGAAAAGATAGAGCCACTGTTATATCCCACCCAAAACACACACACACACACACACACACACAGGTTTGTTTTGCTATCTTAGTGAGGACATTCCATAGGCGGAATGGTTTTTATACTGTACAAACTGTACATTCTCTCCCCCTACACTAACTCTACTCCCACACCTACCCATCACAGAAAAAAGTCTGCATTTTTACATTTTAATAAAACATTGTTTAGCATATTTTTAAAGCGATTTTAAATATGAGGACTCATGAAATGTCTTCATAAAGCATGTTTACGTCGTAATACTAGTGTAATACCCATGTCATTATACAAATTTCTGTCCTCATAAATCGTGAAAACACACACACACACATACACAACCACTCATGCCCCTATAGTACCTGCAAGGCTTTGTCTTAAATGCCTTTGAGGCAGTTTAGGTCATGCTTGGCTCAGCCCCCATCTACAGTTTAAAAACGTCATTTATTTTGAAGGTTGTGTTACATTTATCACCCTTAGTATTACATCTTACATCAGTTGCAAACAAAGGCTATGTCTACCCTAATCTGCATATATCTGAAAAGCATAATTAACTCTACGTTTTGGCTCTCCATCCACACTGAGGCAGCATTTTTGTCCTAAAAAATGACAAAGATGCTTTTTGAAGACGCTCTCCCAAGTGGATAACTTTTAAAACGCCATTTTCACGTTGTAGCGTGGATTGTGCAAAACAGTGACATTCAAAAACAATGACGCATTCTTAGTCATGTGATACATATTGTACCCATAGATATCTATGTTTATACCTGCATGTCTCTGCAATGTTGCATTCACTTTCACAGTGTTGCTAAAGATAAATGATTCTTTGTACAATCTTCATTTCATTCCTGCAAAGATGGCAGACAATTTACTGCCAATTGCTGTCCTGCATTTTAGACCATAATGCGATTGATTGTGATCTGGACACACCAATAAGTGAAAAAAAAAAAAAAAGATTGTGCTTGAAGAATAGAGAATTTTTGTATCATCTCAGTGAGCTTTTATTACGTTTTATGCATGTGCAGTAAGATGTTGTACAGATAGCGTTTTAAAACGAAAACCCTGTTATCAAATGTATCCTGATTAATGTAGACGTAGCCAAAGTCTCGTTCGATTCAATCTTTCTTTGTGTTTTGCATTGTGATTGCTCACCATTATGTCTCTTTCTCTCGTAGGAGGCAGTTTTACAACAACTTCAGGGCTGTACGCTGGAAGCAATTCCCTCACAAACTCAACTGGATTCAATAGTACACAACAGGTAGCTGTAATTGAGTTTCTATCTCTGACTATCTAGTCTGTAGCACACGTTGAAATTGTATTTCCTCCATTTGGCACATGCGCTCAGTATTTTTTTTCCTTCCTCCTGTAAGTCTTTATAGAACATGTGTACGCTCACATGATATGAATCACTCTAAATGTCTCGACCACTGTACGCAAGGATTACCTCTTGCTCTTTTCGTATATGAATTATGCCATGAGTGGAGGAAAAAAGAAAAAAAAGTGAAGACAGATCTCTGTCCAGATGTAGCACACAGGAGACATATGTTCACATTTACGTTTTGGAATCTGCGCTGTAAAGTAGCAGCGTTGTGTGCTGCTATCTCACATTACCGCCTTGATGTCTTTCTGCAGGAATACCCCTCCTACCCAGCTTTTGGCCAGAGTCAGTATGCGCAGTATTACAACAGTAGTCCCTACACCTCTCCATACATGACCAGTAATAACACCAGCCCCACCACACCCTCCACCACTGCCACCTACACCCTACAGGAACCTCCATCAGGGATCACCAGCCAGGCCCTCTCAGAGCAACCGGCAGGTAAGAGAGTTCAGTTTGGGGAAAAAAAGTCCTAAAAGTTGCTGCAAAGACAAGATGGGATTGGCTGATTTTGCAATATTAAACTCTGATGGTGCACTCTAAAAAAACCCATCAAATAGGACTCAGTGTCCTGTGTTAAAATGAAGGAATTAGCCATATTGTTTTAAACAGGAGTTTTACTTGTATTTGAATTACACATTGTGTTTTAGGATTAAAGGAAGTGTTCGTAAATTGTACTTTACCACTTTTTTTTTCTTTATTATTTAGTTAATTTGTTCATTTTATGTCAAGATTACTGCTGTACTGAATATCAATATTGTTGTGATTACATTTACCTGTGCTGTCATCTAAGTGACAAAAAAACGTTTAAAAATTATATAAATAATTTTATACATTTATATTTCATAAAATTATTAATTATTATAAAGTCTAGAAATATTCATTTTATATTTAGTACAAATCCTTAGTAGTTTTAAAAATGAATTGTATTTTTATCAAATTTAAAGGTATAAAATTATTAATATAATTATTTTCAATGACTTCAATGTTGTTATATCCATTATAATGATGCCCAAGTATTTAAAATATTTTATCGATTTATTATTTTTAATGTCTAATATTATATTATTTATTATATCTATCTGTTATGTTTATTAATATCTGCCATTTATCAATTATCGGCCACAATATGAAAATAATGATCAGATTAACGATATCAGTCGGACTGTTAATCAGTTCTATAAACAAGAAGTTGATATCCCTGAACTTGTGAGTTTGATATAATATTGCTGAAAATATCAACCAAAGCAACCGTTGCGTGTTTCCACAAAATGAAAGCCCTGGTAAGTTGCAAACGCAGACAATCAGATAAAAAACTATGCAACATTTCAGTGTTGTTGGACTATATATCTGCACTTTTGAAAAGACGCTCAGCCAATCAGAGTCGATGACCGAACTGTTATAATATATTCAGTATTTCATTCACTCATTTATTTCCAAAAGCTTGTAAACCCAAAGTTTTCTTACATTTGCCTTGTCGTGTAATTAGGAAAGGATGATATAGTGCATAACACCCCCATTGCCATTACTAAAGCTTAAATGGTATCTAGGGTATAAGGAGATCAGATAAACGGCATGATATTAGACCATGTGGGCAGCAACTACAGCACTGAGCACTAGATAAGGTAAACGGATCCAGCCACAATGTGAAGGTGAAAGCCTTTTTTATTTTCCTCTTTTGATATACTTTTTGCCTTTCTTTTTTCCTGCAGGAGAGTACAGTACAATCCACAGTCCATCAACCCCCATTAAAGATTCAGATTCAGATCGATTGCGCCGAGCTTCAGATGGAAAGTCACGTGGCCGGGGAAGGAGGAACAATAACCCATCCCCACCTCCTGACTCTGACCTTGAGGTATTGGACCACTGCCGCTCTGTCAGTGTATCTGACTGGAATGGCAGTGATAGAACTAATTACTATCCAGATACTTTTGATAATCTAGAAGTGTGTTCACTGCTCACTGCTTTACTTTAAAAACAACATGTTTAAAGAGAGACACTGAGTGTGTTTACATGCTCAGTCTTACATGTTACAACATGTAAATGCCCTAAACAGAGTTTTTTTGGTGAAAGCTTTGTTTTGCATGCTTCGCTTTGCATGCAAACGCTTTAATAGGCATCTGTCAGTTTATTTAGTGTGCACGTCACATGTTTGGACATGAAGACCAGAGAAAAACCAGATCATTTCAGATCTCTTGTAAACAGTTTTCTTGCATTGTTACGTTTTTATAATGAGCAGATTTCTGATAGCATTTTGTTATAAACAAGAGTTCAGTTTGGTTCTGAATCATGTATTAAAACACAAATCTGTAGAAGTGCATTATTTATATCTTCTTTTCATTAACATAACTCGAATCTCAGGAAGGTTTCGGCCCCATTAGCAAGCTGACATCATAGCATGTTAACAAATCTAGTTAATTAGTTTGTTGGTATTGATTGTGTTAATGCATTGGGGGCAGGAGATGGATGGGCTGGTGGTGCTTCTTCCCGCAGTTGCGGGGTGCTATGGTGACCATCAGTGCTGTATATCTACCGATCCCAGGGCACATGAATCTATGCACCCTTCTTATTGACAATCAGATCATCTTGCATGCTGAGTGAGCCATTGATTTTGCTCTTTCTTTTCTCAGCGCGTGTTCATTTGGGACTTGGATGAAACAATCATCGTTTTCCATTCCTTGCTCACAGGATCTTACGCCAACAGATTCGGAAGGGTAAGTGATGTATTTTAAATGCAAACACAGGCAAATATTGCGGCAAAGTTTAGAAAAATACACAGAAAAGGGGTCTGTTTGGGTACACCGTCCAGCTTCGAGGAACTCAGAGTTCAGAGTAATTGTTTCTTTTTTTAATACGATCGTCGAGGCCTCGCAGGCATTCAGTTCGGCCTGCAGCTGTCTGAGTTATGTGGCTGGTACGGGCATGGATTACAAACCAGTTGCACCGAGAATGTCCATTGACACTTCTTAAGGGTTTTTTGTCCTTCAGAAATGTTTCATTGTGAAGTTTAATTAAGTGTTTGCCGAAACTGCCCTTAAAGTGAGGTTAATGTGCAAAGAAACACTTTATTTCTTTATTTATATATATATTGGTATTTGACCAGAAAATGCAGTAAACAGTAGTATAGTGAAATATTACTACAATCAATATAACTGTTTTCTATTTTAATATATTTTCAAATGTAATTTATTCCTGTGATGCAAAACTGAATTTTCAGCATCATTACTCCAGTCATCAGTGTCACATGTCCTTCAGAAATCATTCTAATATGCTGATTTGCTGCATAAGAAACACAGAGCTCTAAAAACAGTTGTACTGTTTAATAAATAAACTGATACATTTTTTTAAGATTCTTTGATGCAGCATTTATTTGTAATAGAAATATTTTGCAACATTATCCATGTCTTTACTCTCACTTTTCCATCAATTTAAGCCATTTTTGCTGAATAAAACTTTTAATTTCAACTTTTTAACTTACTGTCCCCAAACCTTTTGTAGTGTAGGTTATAGATATTAAGATATAATATTTCGTGTAATATATACAAAACGTTTATAAAAAAATATATATATATATATATATATATATACACACACATTCTATGTAAAATCTATATTTTTGTCTTTATTATAGGATAATGTTATTAAGACATAATGCCAAATTTAGCAGGTTCAAAAGGGTTATGAAGATGCAATAAGAACTTGTTTACTTGTGTGGTCATTGTATTTGTTATTTCATATAAACCATCATAAGCTATATTTGAACTTTCAAAACAAACAATTTGGGAAGTACGGCAATCTGAAATTCTCAGGCTTCGTCAATGATCTCATGCTTTTATTTAACGACTGCTCGTTCAATTCGCCAGATTATATTTTTACAAAATTTGCGATGTCTGAGTTCAACATGCGTGTGTTTTGAAACCCGCTTTGTGTCTGAAGAATGTAGAAAGCTGCTTCCTTGTTTGAGGGAATAAATCACAGACTTGGCATTTTTTGGCTGAGCTTCTTGAAGGGTTTTTTTCTTTGTGGTGAGTGTAGATGACAGCAGCGCTCGGATGTCAGTGGAACGGGGCCCGGCGGCTGGTTTGTTCTCTTTGTTCCTCAGGCAGGGTGTTTGATGGGGGTGGTGTTTTGTTTTAAGGGTGAGGGAGCCCTGGCCCTCGACCCTGCACTGTTTATTTACTTTATCTCGGCTGAGCATGCTGGGTAAAGAAGCAAAACTCTGAGAGAACCTCAACCGCATCCACTCTCCTCTCTCTCTCTCTCACACACACACACACACACACACACACTTCTACTGAGGCATTGGTTGCCCCTCTGATTTTAAGGTCCTTTTTCCAAACCAATCTTCATTTATAATGTGACGGCAAGCCTCCATCATTCTTTCTCTTCCTCTCTCCTCTCGAAATCTGATTACACGCTGCCCTTTTTCACACTTAATAATTTCTGTCTATTGGGTTTTGATTGGTCAGAAACATTTGAATTTGAAAAGAATTTGATCCAATTTTCTATTACTTTCACACATACATAATTGAAATCTAAACTACAATTTTAAAAGTTTGTGATCATTAAGATTTATTTTAAATAAATTATTAGTTTTATTCAGAAAGAATACATTCAATTGATCAAAATTGGCAGTAAAGACATTTAGAATGTTACAAAAGATTTCTGTTTCAAATAAATGCTGTTCTTTTGAACTTTCTATTCTTTATAGAATCATGAAATCCTGCTGCTTAGTATTTCTACAAAAATATTAAGCAGCACAACTGTTTTCAACCTTGATAATAAGAATAAGCAGCTCTGATTTTAAGGTCCTTTTCCTTAAAGGGATAGTTCACCCAAAAATGAAAATGCTGTCATAATTTACTCACCCCCATGTTGTTCCAAACCTGTATGAGTTTCTTTCTTCTGTTGAACACAAAAGAAGAAATTGTGAAGAATGTTTGTAACTAGACAGTTGACTATAGCCACTGACTTTCATAGTATTATTTTTGCTACTATGGAAGTCAATGGCTACTGTCCGGTTACCAACATTTTTCAAAATATCTTCGTTTGTGTTCAACAGAAGAAAGAAACTCGTACAAATTTGGAACAACTTGAGGGTGAGTAAATTATGACAGCATTTTCATTTTTGGGTGAACTATCCCTTTAACCAATCTTCACTTATAATGTGACTGCGAGCCCCCATCGCTCTTTCTCTTCCTCTCTGCTCTCGAAATCTGATTACACGTTGCCCTTCTACCAGAAATATGCTTTTCCCATCTACCCTGCAACATCACAAACCACATAATGCTCTCTTAAATCATATCAGCACACTCATCTCAAACCCTTACATTAAAAACCAAGGTGCTTCACGTTTCTCCGATATGAGGCGTGGATGACATAAACAGAAAGAAAACCCAGAGAAATGCATTTCTTCCAGGGAGACCGTTGAGGAAGAGCTCTATAAATAGAGCTGTGTTGGAGAGCTCACTGCTGTGGTTATCAGTTATCCTAATTGGCATCAGGGCAGCTCGCTCCCATAAAGCTGATGGTTCGGGCCAGCTGTGTGGCCGTCAGACCCGGAGGGAAAGCTTGCGGGGTGAGGGGGTTTCGGAGGG
The DNA here is from genome assembly GCA_038088235.1 of Zacco platypus. NCBI lineage: Eukaryota > Metazoa > Chordata > Actinopteri > Cypriniformes > Xenocyprididae > Zacco > Zacco platypus. The sequence continues at coordinate 14,117,240 of CM076065.1, read as the reverse complement.
GAGGACTTGGCGCCCTTCGGGTGGCGCTGACGTGTGGGGACAGGTGGCAGCGAGAGCAGAAGACCCTCTGGCACTCCGGCCTGCTTGTATTCTTAACTCTCCTGCTGAATGATTGTTTAGATTTAATTGGAGAGGATTCGTCGGGCCGGAGAAGTGCACTTTGCATACCTCTCACCACCAAACCTGCTTTTATTAACTGTCAGATACATACACAGGTGTTTATATTAAGTCCACTGACTGGCTGGCTCAAAATAGATGGGAGGGGAGGAATATTGAGATGTTGTATTAAAGCAGAGACACCCTTAACGAAGAAAGAACCTATTTTAGATCTGGCAATTTATTTAATTGTTCTTTTTATAATTAAAAGTAACATGAGAGCTACTCGGTATATGTAAACTGCAAAATTATTGATCATTTTTTTCATTAACCCTCATGTTCTGTTTGGGAGTCTGAGAGACTCCATGACTCTTTTAATAGCTTAGAAAACATACTTAACATTGAAGTATCAGGTTGATGACTTCCTGCACTCATGAGAACTGATTATAAACATAATTTTAACTTGCTAACATGCATCCAATGACCTCCATGAAATATATTACTACAGTTTGGAGTCTCAGAGATCTCAGATATAAACAAAGAATAATTGGAATGGATTTTCACATGCAAAAGGACTGTAGAAGTGCATTCCTGCCATTTTGCATTTGTTTTATTGGAATTTTCTACAATGTGTTTTTTTCTAATGTCAAACTGACCCCAAATTGGAAGTTCCAATTGCTACTATAATATATAAAAGCCATGTTTTATACTTAATAATTGTTTTTTGATTGGTCAGAGGAACATATTACAAGAAGTTGATGAGAGAATTAGAGGTTTAATTAAAAAAAAAATGGTTATTACATTTACATGTACATAATTGGGGTCTCTAAAAGTCAATTTCAGCAGAACATGAAGGTTAATCATTTAAAAAATAACAGACTAACATTCAAAAGTTTCAGTAAAATTGCATTAAATCAATTGTTCTTTTGAAATTTCGATTCAACAAAGAATCCTGAATAAAAAATGCTACGGTTTCCACAAACATATTAAGCAGCTCAACACTGATAATAATAATAATAATAAAAATGTTTCATACACCAAATTAGAATATCAGAATGATTTCAAAATGATAATGTGACACTGATATCTTTGATATTATCTTTGATATCACAGTAATATAAATTGCATTTTAAATATATTAAAATAGAAATAAAGTTGTTTTAAATTGTAATAATATTTAACAATATTACTATTTTACTGTGTTTTTGATCAAATAAATGCAGCCTCGGTGAGCATAAGAGACTTCTTTCAAAAACATGAAAAAATCTTGCTGACCCAAAATTTTTAAACAGCAATGTATACGTGTACCATCAAAAATATACTAATACAATTTTTGGTGCTCAAAAGTGTGAACACCATCTTCCTCATCAGTGTTCTGTTCTTCTTGTGTGGTTTCCCCTCCCGCTGTCCGCAGTTAAACATTTTCATTGTTGAGTGTGACATGTAATCAGTAAAAAGCTCTGCCGTTTCTTCAGGTGGCTTTAAGCTCTAATCCCTGTACCAGAGCTCTCTGACTCAGCACGGCCGTACAGACACTGGAATAAATCCCCTCCTTTGCTTTCCTCTCTCATTCGCACACTCGTTTTATCCTCTTAATGAACAACGGGAGAGTGGCCTCTGATTAGAAAAATAAGCCCGTGTGGAATGAAGATTACAAAAGATGATTTTAAACTGAATACTTGTCTAAACGGCCATTTAATAAACCCTGTGGCCTTGTTTTAAGCTTGTACTACAGTGTTTCTTTGTCTCAACATTGTGAACTGTCACTTTAAATGCACTGACTCCTACTAGATATATATATATATATATATATATATATATATATATATATATATATATAGTGTGACAAGACAAATTTGTAAAAATCATGAAAAGTTGTCATTTTGTTATGAGCTTCCTTAATGAATGTTGACTAGTTATTAAAGAGAAAAACACACTGCAACTGGTTCATTAACAATTTAGAGAGCAGTCACTCCAATCTTTGTGTCAGCTCTAACACAGCCATGAGATCACCATTACTGGCAGTATTGCATTACCGTCGAAACTGAATACATTGAATACATTTAAAAAAAAAAAAAGAGTCCATTATATTTTAAGTGAGTAATCCATTTTGATTACTGCCAGTGCACAGGTTTAAACATCACTTGCTAAAGCTGTTTTGTGTAGGAAAATGTGCATCTTCCTGTTCCTAGAAGTTTCTATTAAATTCCCAACTTGAGCCTTTTACAAATAGTTGGAAAAATGCTTTATCTGATGTTAGAAGATTGTTGGGGGGAAATGGGGGTGAAATGCATCAGTAGTAATGTGTAGAAAGATGATCTTGGCTCTGAGGTATGTGGACAGTGATATATTTATGATGACACTTTGACCTCATGCTCATTTCAACTCATAACGCATCTAAGACTGGGTTTTACTGCCTACAGAGTGTAAAATTAAGCCCAGTTTCTTTTCAGACAAAAATGAAAGTCTTAATTTGCGAGCCTTGTAGTATTGGGAGAGTCAGAGATGTGTTTTATCAATTATTTTATTTCATCATTTTTTAAGAATGCACTATCGATGGATGGATGGATGGGTCACATTTTTCCATATTAACTTTTTTATCTATTATTCTTATATATATATATAGATATATATATATATATATATATATATACCGGTAGTTAAACAGAGCTAATAATACTATATTAACACTGATTCTGAAGCATCATCGTGTATTATGATTAGTAATCATATTAGGATTGAATATTATGCCTGCCTTTATATTTTTTTATTATTTTGTGGAAAGGATAATTAATTATTGAATATGTTTTTTTCTGTGTGTTTTTTTTTTTTTTTTCAGGATCCACCAACGTCGGTGTCATTGGGACTAAGAATGGAAGAGATGATCTTCAACTTGGCCGACACACATTTCTTCTTCAATGACTTGGAAGTAGGTCCAGCTGTTTTTGTGGCTTTGGGGGGGATTCCCTTTTCTTCTTCTTCTTCTTCTTCTTCTTCTTCTTTTTTTTTTCTTTTTTCTCTCTGGCTTCACCCCCTGTGAAGCTTACTGCAAGGCTTCTAATACTGTGATTACTTCTGCAGCTTGCTTTTTTAGCGGCCATATTTAAAACCCAGCCCCAAGATGTGGATAAGTCACAACAGAGTGTATACATTACATTACGAGCACAAGAGCAGTCCATTAAAGTTTAAGCCATAGCATCAACAACCATTTAATAGCAGGGTGCCTATTTCTCGCTAACGTCCCTCAGTGGTGAAGTATTACCTCGGAGCCCATGGGACACTATGAATTTTACATGCGCTGTCAGTCTCCCCGGCCTGCGCCCACCACCGGCCCCCTCCCTTCCCTGCCGCCCAGGCCAATTTGTCAGCTTCTAATATTTCTGTACGTGCTCTGACTGTCTGCGTGTCATGCTGTGTGCTCTGTGTCTCTGGCCGCTCTGGCCGCAGACTTTCAGTCACGGTCTGACAACGGCTGCTCTGCCCGCTCTGCCTGATTCATGTCGGATCAGTGTAAAATCTGCCCCCGGGGGCAGTTACTGAGAGGGTATCTAGGTGTCTGTCTGCCCCGCCTGGTGAGGGGTGAAAATGAGACTGGTGGGGTCACTTCTGCTCGTGATTGGCAGCACTCCATGTGTTCATAGCAGTGTAATTCAGTTTTACCAGATCTGGTGTTGCTCGTTCTAACACATCATTTAGTGATTTGAACAGATCGTCTATATGGCTTGTTAAAATAGCTTCAGGTCTTAAAATATGCACTGTGAAATTATTCAACAAACCCTTAAAAGCCAGTTCATCCAAAAATGTAAATTCAGTTATTGTTTATTCACCTGACTTTTTTCTTATTCCAAGTCTTCTGAAGTTATACCATAGCTTTCTGTTAGAAATGACCAAACTGTAAGTTGTAATTTGTCTATTTAATTAATCAATTGATTCAGTTCTCAATCGAACAGATCTGATTCTGAAGTTCTTAACCCTATAAAGCCTACTGTGTCATATTTGGTATGCATATTTATAAGGTCTCCAAATTATCAGCATGCTCAAAATCTGCTAAATGCCCTCTGTCTTCTGATTGATAGTTTAAAAGGCCTTTTAATTTAATTCTCACAACATCCCCTTCAGGTCATAATACATGTGTCTTTTAAGTTTTTAACATTTTTTTGTTTAGAAAAATCATATTAAAATATATGTGTCAAATATGATACAACACTCTGAAACACATACACAAACAAAATACAAAAGTTTATTTAATATATTTTGGTACAACATTTTTTTTTTGGAAGATTATTAATAAATATTAAAAAATAATAAAAATGCAGTCTATTTCTCACACAAAACAAACTTGGAAATTAACAATTAATCGTATGCACTGCTTTTATGATACTTTGCTATCTTTTTGAAGCTTGAAAGCTTCAGTTGCCATTGATTGTAATTGCATGAAAAAGAGCAGCTTGAACATTCTTCAAACTTTCTACTTTTGTGTTCCACTAAAGAATGAAAGTCCAACGGGTTTAAAACAACGTGAGGGTGAATAAATGATAAAAAGAAGTTTAATTTTTGACTGAACTACGCTTTTAAATGGCAGACTTTGCAGACCAGATCTAACTGACCCCGCTGAATCCACCCGAGCCCAGACACCGCTGGCGAGCCGCTTTCCCTCATACCCAGAACCCGACTCCACTGACCCATCGATTTTCCTCTGTGTCCTGCTCGTGGATGACCCCGCAGAGGAGGAAATGTTTTGTTTGATACTTAAGTGTGAGGAGAACTGTTGCGAGCCTGCCAAGTCTCATTAGTCAACGGCCTCGCTCTGCTTTTCCTGCCACGAGAACCAGGGAGAAAGAAAATGTTTGTGCTGCCCGAGACATTCGAGTGACGGGGAGATTCCAATCGCACTCATCTTGATCAAAGTTAATTGGCAGCAATTGGCTGTTAAATATTACCGTATGTTTGGCTACACTGAATTTTGCCCGCTGCACTTCGTATAATGGATATGCCCCCCGTCATTTGAAAAAACAAATATGACAGTTTTGTGACAAAGCTTAAATGTGGCTTTTTCACAACATCTGTCCTGTATTTTGATTTCGTTTCATGTGTTTAAACGGCTCGCGTATGATTCGCCTGTCGAGGCATCTTGTAAAATGATTGGATTGTGCAATGTGCAGTTTTTCCTTTCTGCTATATCTCAGCAACGGAATTATTACATTTCGCTCTGACACTTTAAAGCTAGGGAACTTTCTCTTAAAACGACAATTGCATGCAATAGCAGTGAATACTTCACTTTCTGTACTTCAGACCGTAACAGAATGTTTTCTTTGAACTAAGCGGGGTGTTCAGAAGGACAGAACGAAAAAAAAAATAATAATACAGCCCAGAATTGGTGGGAGAATTTCAAACTGTAAATAATACCACAGCAGATATGTATTTGAGACCTTGAAGAAATGCACATGCTCAGTCTAATTTAGTCAAAGCCATAAAGGGATTTCCCTCTGGCTTTGCACATACAAATGCCTAATGGTGATTGGTGATTGTCAACTGTGTAACTTAGACAAATGTGCAAAGGACAGCCGGCACAGTCCAGAAATACACCATCAGCCTCTCAGCTTTTGCTTTGTGCCAAGCACTTACAATGCTAATTTTGGGGAATAAAACAAGGCTATGACTTGTAATTATCACTGTTTAGTGTATAAATCCACATGGATACATTTTCTCGTGGTCACATCCTGTGTGATTAAAGCGTCGGTCTGTGTTAGTGATGTTTGGGGTCGTGTTGCATTGTGTTGTGTTACACTCGATGGGTTGTGTTATTTATTTGACGTTCCGCCCGCTTTCTTGCACCTGTGTGCGATTGGAGTTTGATAATTACAGATGAATGTTGATATAGACGAAAGTAATGAAAAGGACGAGGCTTGTTGTATAGGTCTTAAGGGATTTAATTCACACACACACTACTATGTCCGAGCAGACACTTAAACTCTGGAAAAAGAGACCCTGTTTTTTTTTTTGTTTTTTTTGCTCACTTAATTATTGATATTGTACAATGGCAGAATATATTTCATGCTTGTCAGCAATATGATCCTTGTATTGATTGCAGTATATTGATTCAAATTTCTTCATGACAGAGGAAGATTTTAGTGGTTATTTTCAGGAACCACAAGTTTCATACTAAAATAGAGTGTGCAGAATGTCCGGTGCCATTTTTACCAATAATTAAATGGTATTAAATGGTTAATCAAAATGTGTGTTGCTGAAAAATGAATAGTATATTTAAAATATATTTTTCTTAAAAATTCCCTTTTTTTTTTAAAAAATTAAAAATGTCCATTTTTATTTTTAAGAATATAAAGATATATATATATATATATATATATATATATATATATAAAACTATTTTAACCCACTCTGTACTATATTTTTCCATATTTGTTTATATGTAGCATTTAGTACACTACCATTCAAAAGAGTTCATTTTATTATCATTTTTTTTTTTAAATAAATCTCTTATGTTTACAAGGCTGCTTTAATTTGATTTGATTTAAAATGCAGAATTTTTTTTTTTTTTCTATTTTAATATATTTTAAAATATAATTTATTCCTGTGATGGCAAAGCTGAACTTTCAGCATCGTTACTCACATGTCACATGATCCTTCAGAAATCATTCTAACATGCTGATTTTTTAATCATTCTTGTTATCAGTGTTGAGAAACTGTGCTACTTTTTTTCAAAGATTCTTTGATGAATAGAGTTTAAAAGAACAGCATTAATTTAAATATTTTGTAACATCATACACGACTTTACAGTCACCAACTGATCAGTTTTAATGCAGTCTTGCTGAATAACGGTATTCATTCCTTTTTTTAAAAAGCAAAAAAAAATCCTACTGACCACAGACTTTTAAACAGTACGTACATGTACGTAATTTTTTTTTTCAAATTTGAAACACAATATTGGAAACTAAATTAACTGTTTTTTAAAAATGAATAATTTCCTTAATTTTTTGAAATATTTAGTAGTTTTTAGGAGAAAATAAGGCACAGGAAATACAATTGTATTTTTACTGGACAAATCACACATTTAAAGTGTGTAGAGAACGCACAGAGACTCAGTTGGCATAGTTCACTTTGGTTAAAACCACAACTGGTTATACCATAACTCTTGCATGCAATTACCCAGCTTGTCTAAAATGCTGCGTGCAGTACCTGAGTGTAAGGATGTTTTGGGGATGAAAGCATTCTTGTGTGTTGGGTGAGAGGTGGAGTGCGGGTTGGTGTGTGGGAATGTGCGTCTCTGGAGGCCCGGCCGTGCTCCCTCTCAGCGGGGAAGGGCCACGGCTCGCCGGGAGAGAAAACAACACAGAGCCGTCTGCAGGACAGAGATCTCCTCCCTGGCTCTGCTGAGGTGGGAACGGTTTCAATTATCCCCGGCCGTACCTCTGCCCGATGCATACCTGAGGCCAACCCGGTGACATTGCAAACGGGACAGTTTTAGCACCTCTGGGATGGAGGGGCTTTGCTTATAAGTTTACAGCTGGAATCGAGTAGAGGTGTGAATTTTGTTTGCAATTGCATTATTGTGACATTTTTATGAATTTAAAAACACAGCGCCTTAACATCTTTCCAGTGCAATTCAACTATCTTAGTTTTCACTTTTTCTCTCGATTATTTAGGTAGAGAGCTTTGTTATTTAATATACAGTATTTCTGGCCAATACCACAAGCAAATGTTCCATCACAATTCCTCGAGCTCTTTGGACCAAACCAAAATAGAGGAGTGACTCTTTTGAAAGTGAAATAAGTCATTATCATAACTTTCCCTGCTCGTGTTGTGTGTTCGGGAACACGACTGACTCTGTGGATTTAATGTGTTTTTACGTCTAGACGCAGGTAGTGTCTTTTGGCTGTCAGGGCTCCAGAGGTCCCCAGGCAGGAGCCCTGATGTGTTTTGGAATGACTAAAGAGAGAAAGGAGAGCTTTTAAAGTCGGCCTGTCTATCTTCTCTCAGCATCAGCCCCTCTCTTACCCAGCAGCCCACAGTAATGGGGCCTAAAAGCAATAAGGGTTGTGCGTTTGTGGAAAATGTAGTGTTACAAACAATGTGGTGACATGATGGTCAAGAAGCCTGGTTGCTCATCCTTCTGCATAAATAGAGAGGTTTTTTGGATTAAAGCAATGTTATGTTTTGAATTAAGTTTCTCAGTTTAGACAAAATTTGAAAAACGTATCATTTGAAATGCTGATATAATCCTGAAACTGTTAGGATATTAATAAGAGCGGGTTTTCCATTATCTTGGGGGTATTCCATTATCCTCGTCATCTTACTCAAGTTTACTTGAAGATCTTGGGCCAGATTCACAAAACATACTACTTAAGAATGATATTCTTCTTAGCTGTTTTCTTCTTTTTTATATCTGAAGAATATTTTGTATTCGCAAAAGCATTTCTTAAGAATGTTAGATTTTTAAAAAAGATTGTTCTGAAGAATTTAAATTCTTGAGAAAAAAAGTGCAAATGTATTCAATATCTCTGTTCTATCTTGAGACATGCTCTTTAAAAAAATATTACAAATAATGACAAATATAAAAAAAATACATGGCACCCTAAAAAAGTTCTTGAGTAGAAGTACAGATACCTAATAAAATATAACTCTAGTAAAAGTTTTAAGTACTCTTTTCCAATTTTACTTGAATTACAAAAGTACTTTATTTTTTAATGTGCTTAAGTATTAAAAGTAATGAATGTTTGTTTTGTAATTTTATACTTATATGCTTTCCATTAATTTATATTATATATTTTATATAATCCTTCTCAAAATACCTGAGGAAGGGGTAATTGTTGGTTCTAACATCATTACGAATTATTATAAATTGTCAAGTAGCCAGCACTAGTCAGTAAGGAATATTAGTGGATGAATAATATGTAATGTGTGCTGACGAACAATAAAAACAGATGTCACATGAAACTGCTTTGGCAGCGAAGAAGAATGCAAGTGTGATAATTTGCATTATTTTAATGTTATGTTGTTTTTTTATTACTTAAAATCTACATTGTTAAGATGGTGATATGGACATACATTACAGCCCATTCTTATACAGCAGATTTAGTTGACAAACAACTGACAGTGACCTAAAGATGAGTTTCATTTACAATAATCAATCCTAAAATTAGGCATTTGTAACTTACACGGCATCAGTCGCATGCGCACTCAAACTTTGAGGATCTCCCAGTTCTTGGCTCATTTTGAGTTAAACTTGTAAATTCAGTTAACTAGAGACTCGCTCTCAACGGATCATTGAATCAGAGTTGTTGACTCGAGAACAGCTGCAATCGTATCAGTCCAATTCACAAATGAATCATTCTGTGCGATTTGAGTACCGGTTTGACAGGTTCATTGAAAAGAATCAGTTCATTCATGAATTGGACACTGCAATTGAGTCTTGGAGCACGTGACGATTTCTTCAGTTAAAAATAACGAGTAGCAATATATTTTTATGAAATGTAGTAGAGTAAAAAGTATGATATTTGGAATGAAGTGAAATAAAAGTAAAAGTTTCTCAAAATAAAAATACTCCAGGAAAGTACAGATTGAAATTCCTAAACTTACATCAAACCGATAAACTTGATAAAAAATAGTGTGCATGCGTTTTATGATTATTACGATGATCTACAGGCAGCACAAAAAGGCGGCCTTTGGTTTGTTTTACATTGAGTCTTCAGCAAGAGCTGTCATACAATCAGATAAGCCTGTCATTTTCTTCTTAAGAAAAAGTATAAAATGTTCTTAAGAAAATTTTTAAGAACATTTAAGAATTGCACTCAGGAATGCTATTACGAACTTCTCAGAATGAATCTTCTTAAGAAGATTTTTATGAATCCGGCCCCTTCTCTTTTCTATCTTCATGTGAGAAAGTGCGAAAAGCCTCGGTTTTAGGAAAGTTGCGCTTTCAGAGAGCTTTGTTTTACTCGGCTGTTTGAATTCCATGACTGTTCAAGCACAAACTGTGGATTGGAATGAAGTGGGTCTGAAGAACTCTCTTTGTTCTCCATATCCTGTGTCCGACCCACAGGTAAGCCGCACCCTCCCTCTTTCCCCTCTACCTCTCTCACCCTTTGCGTGGGCCAACTGTGGTGGGAAAGTGAAGGGAGGGAGGGGGGGGCAAACACTGGGGTCATGAACCCCCCTCACAGACAGGGGGATGACAGACCCTGCCAATGGAGTGGCAGCATTGAGAACCTGCGAACCATGGATTGGGCTTTTTCACATGGACTTAGCTTGTAGGCTTGGAGGAATGTTGTGATGATGGCTGTAATCACTCACACTGTGCCTTTGTTACCTGGGCCGCTCACCTGTGTGGGGAGCTGCTTCCTTCTCCAGAATGAGATTCAGCGAAGTTTAGGGTCTGGCCCAAAGGCACGGCTAGGGATGAAAGTCCTCCTGAGCTGAGAGGGGGGAGGGGGAGGGGGAAACGGAGGTAGCCAGGGAGAGTAATGCAATACGGATGTTTCCAGCTCGGGACGAGAGAGAAAGTGAGGTTTGTAGTTTTAAATAATCATTTTCCTTTTTGACGTTCTGCAGCAGTCGCTTCTGTGCAGTCGGCAGCAAAGCCCTTCCTCTGGCCAACAGGAAGAATCAGCCGGTCCAGCCTGATTGCTTAATGACAGATGCCAGCCGAACAAAGGAGGCTCTGATAGTTCGCATAAATGAAAAGGTTTTTCTAGGCCTGGATAGTCAGAGGAGGAACTGAAAGGAAAATGAGAGCGAGTGAATGGAAATAGAGAAGAGCTGATTTCAAGGTGTTTATTTTGTAGTTTGTTAGGCTTCTCTTGCAGTTTCCCACAGTTTTTCCCACACATTTACACATTTTTTTTCGTCTACCAGGACCTTCATATTTTTTAATGAATGAGAAGGGATCAAAAAAATTGATGAATTAAACAGAGACAACGTGTTTGTGTAAGACGTAATTATGTATGGATTGCAGAGGAGGATCTTTACACAGCCTACAGTAGGAACATCTGGTGTTAGTTAGGAGTGATTGTAGGTTTGTAAGAAACACTACTTGGTGAACAAGGAGATCCACAATGAAGAAAAGACAGACCTATTTACACTGGATCACACTCAACTCTCATCTGAGGGGCGACAAGATTTTAATTTATTAAAAAAAAAAAAAAGCATCCTAATTTACATTTTTGATTATATATTTCAATATTTGTATTGAAAAAAACAAGATCTTTAGGCATAATATCACAAATGATTATTATTAGAAATAATATTATTATTTTATTTTAGCTATAAAACAAATTTAAATATGTATATGTATTCATCACTTTTTACTTGATGGTTACACTACATAACACTGATATTTTCAGTTCATTAAATATAAGCCTTTGTTGAAAATGCATGAATTAAAATGCAATCATGAACTCATTCACTTGAGATAATCATTGATCCCATTATCTCAATTGAATTCCTGTCACCAGGTCAATTGTGCTATTCTTCAAGCAATATTTACAGTATCTCATCCTTTCAACACAACATGTTCTTGAAGATACCTTCAGGCAGCCACCCCTGAAGATCAACCACATGCGGTATTTAACCACTTAAAGCTGGCCCATCCTCGGTCATTAGGCTTAACGGTGTTTACGAGTGCTTAAGAAGCTGCCCTAATGAGTCTCATGAGTTACTGTAAGACATTAGGACCGGGCGGCTCCATTAGGGTCCGGGTGCAGCTACCAGAGTGGCAGTCAAGTGGTTTATGTGGGCTCCAGCTGTGTGCAGTAATTGCTAGAGGTTGTGCATTCTTTCTCTGCCCTCACTTTCATCCCGGAGGTCTGGAAGCCCACAACAAGACTGTTAATTGTGTGTCGTAATAACCAGAGAATTAAAAGGCAATGTAAACATGCGGTGATTCCGTCAAAGGGAGATGGTAACGTGTTAAGAGACCTAGACAGCTGCATGCACTTGAACAGGGGCAACACTGCAGTGTTTTTGCTGGATAGTTTTTATATTTTCAATGTTTTTATCAAACATGGGTCGGAAATATTTCAAATACTCCATGTTTTCTTTATCCGAAATGGCAAATTTTTTTATCATAACAATTAACTCTTTCTCTGCCAGTGTTTTTGAAAAAAAAGTGGCCAGCCAGCCCTAGCATTTTTGATCATTTTAACAAATGTTTCCTGGCCCCCAGAATGTATTGTTGTATGTGTTAAAAGAAAGAAAAGACCCTCTGCTTTTAAACAGCTTGCTTTATGCATTCTTTTTATCAACATTTGAATGTGGGCAAGTTAAAAAAAAAAAAGCTGAGAAAATCATGTTTTTGTCAAAGACTACGTCTCGATCGGATTCACAACAATGATCAAAACATAAATGGAGTAGATCGAGTCCAACAACACCCACAAAGCTCGCACAGTCCTATACTTCATCCATTTCAACATTTCATTCAATATCATTAGGCAGTTTTGAGTTATATGGTGTTTCTTGTTGATGATCGTGTGATTTTACATATGCATCTGCTAATATATGCTATCACTTGTTTCTGCTTCTTCGTCGCCTGCGTTTTAATCAGGAGATTCAGAATATGCGCAACAGCACCCCCTCACGGATAACAGTGAAAACACAGAAAATTCTGTCAATGGCGGGGCAAGAGTAAATACCAAGGATTAAACGTCGTGACGGCAGCCCCAGCTTTCTGTAATGATTTTGGCCTGTCCAAAGGTCCTCTTTGGAAAACAAATTGGTACTTCAGAAGTATTACAGATCCACTGCTGACTATCTAGAAACAGATTACACAAATAGCTGGAGGTGTTCCTGAGCCGTGGCTGCAATTGGCAGTCCATCTTTTGGCCCTGCAACACTCCAAGTTCTCCATGTGAGGTCACCCCGACTCCCCCCTCACAAACCCCCCTGCCTCCAGACCCCCTCCCCCTTATCTGAGCCTGTGGAGCCCTGGAGAGGAGGAGCAGGGCACCAGGTCAAAGTCTTTTCCTCTTTGGATCTCGAGGCTTGCTGGGAGAGGCTTGGCGAGAGAATGGCTGCATTAGAGCAGGGGTTGGGGGTCAAGATTTTAATTCTGTTAAAGAACAGCTGGTTTGAGTTTCTCTTCACGTTGCTCTCCCCTCCCTTTCCCCACAAATCCAGAGAGATGAAAAATTTGTTCAGAGGGGAACCAGTAAAATAAAAAAGGTTTACGGTCTAAAGCGCTTACCCCTACCCTGCTGTAGCATTAGACAGGAATGCAATAACGTCAGCATTTGGCCAGGTTCAGATTGAGTTAAAACAAGGAAGTCCTTTTTCGGATTTCTGTGTCTCAGCAGCCTGTTGAAACTTAATTAAAAGGCTTAAAGTTGTGGAAAGGAAATTCTAAGGAATGGCTAAAAGGAAATACCCCCTTCTAAAATTTGACTACCAAGTAAATTGTAAGATTTAACTTTAAATTTGAATGGTGGTCAACACATTTCTCACATATATATATATATATATATACATATATATATATATATATATATATGTATATATATATATATGTGTGTGTTATTTACTTATTAATTAATTTATTTATTTTTTGCGCATGATTGTTGGATCGCCCAAGCCACCAATTCTGTTTTTCCATATGATTTTTGTTTGATTTGAATGCTTAGGTCCTGCTCACTAATATCTAGGGCTCCTGCGAGAGGAGGGGGGAGAGGACGACTATAAATGGAAAACTAATAACAGATTTTCAGTCTACTTTCTCCAAAAAGCTGGCCTCAGGCTGTGTTGGTGTGTGGCTCAGCAGCAATCAGAGGTCATAATTTCATTGGCGGTTAGCATCAGGTTCAATTTTTCTAGTACGTTACATTTACCAGAAAGTCTGGTTTGTGTTACTGTGTACACTGGCTGAATCAGCTCTGAGCTGTAGAATCATTCAGCCTCTCCAAGAAGTGGAGACCCTGAAGGGGGCACAGACGTACTCATTATCCCACAGCTATCTCTTTGTTCAGGCATCAGTCTCTGGACTAGCAGACCTAACACGGAGAGGCCACTTCTACCTTCCCGGAGTCTACCGATCCCATCCCAATTGACTTTCCGTACCAGCAGATGTGCATATCAAGAGATCCCCCTAGTGGTAGTGGCCAAATGGGTTGAATCCCTGGTCCCCTGATGATGGTGTTTATTTTTATTAAGATTTAGCAGGTGGGGGGTTAGGGGCTGGAAGTGGTTGAGGGTTGATTTGAGCTTTCAGGAGAGAGTTTTCAATTGGGAATTCAACAGTTGTTGACATTATTCACTTCATGGATTCAAGCTGCCAAATCGCACCCAATTTCGCACATGAAAACAATTAATCAAATTGGTATATTTTAATACCAATCGGCTTACCATGTCCATCCTGTTTTTGCTCGTTTCCAGGAGTGCGATCAAGTCCATATCGACGATGTGTCATCGGACGACAACGGACAGGATCTAAGGTAGAGTTGGGATCCTTCTAGCCATTTCAGAGTTCACTCTGGCTGAAGTCGAGCTCAAAAGCTTTCTCTTTCTCTCCTCTCTGTTCAGTACATATAATTTTAGCACAGACGGATTCCACGCTGCTGCCACTAGTGCCAACCTGTGCCTGGCCACCGGCGTACGAGGAGGTGTAGACTGGATGAGAAAGCTCGCCTTCCGCTACAGACGAGTAAAAGAAATTTACACCACCTATAAAAATAACGTCGGAGGTAATCCCCCAATAAACTGCTTTTCTAAAATTGCTGGGGAAGAGGGGTGGTGCATCAACAAAAGCACTCATAAGTTTCTCAAATAATCCCTTATGCAGAAACCACTTGGTCTGGGTAAATTTCAAAATTTCTCAAAGTATTCGCAGGACGGTCCAACTCAAACAATGTTTCTGTTCATTTCAGGTCTGCTTGGCCCGGCCAAAAGGGAAGCCTGGTTGCAATTGCGAGCAGAAATTGAAGCCCTGACTGACTCCTGGTTAACACTGGCACTGAAAGCACTAACATTAATCCACTCAAGGTAGGCCTTAGCACGAGCGAATTATATAGAGCCCATCACTGATACGCATAAATCACAGCAAGGCATGAATAACTGCACTCTTTATACCCCAATACCTCAAAGAACACTTATTCACTGTATTATTTTGAAAAACACCATTTTTAGGGCACCGATTATTTGCAAAAATTAAAGATCCATTTATCACGGGGCGTTTTGGATGACAAATGGCATGCCTGCTAGCCTTGTCCTCCCTTGTCTACTTTAACTTGACATAATTTGCCTTTCAATTCCAGATCAAACTGTGTGAACATCTTAGTGACCACAACACAGCTTATACCTGCCCTCGCCAAGGTCCTTCTGTACGGACTGGGAGTAGTATTTCCAATTGAAAACATTTATAGCGCCACGAAAATAGGTAAGTGTGAGCTCAGTATTAACTACCTGTGTGTGAATGGATTCTATTGGAGTGTGGCCGTAATTGCTACGATATTATGTGTAAACAGCGCTAGACACATGGCGTGTGATTGGGTTAGGCTGCAGAAGTGGCGGACACACGAGAGGGTTGATGTTCAGGAAGAGGTCTAATCAGGCTGGGATTATTTTCTTGGAGCTCAGCCTGAACTGGGCCTCTCCTTTTCAGGTCTACATATGAAACCACTTCGGCAAATTTATGTCATTCCACTTTGACATTTTTTTTCTTCTTTTCGGCCTGTGCACTTTTTCGAATGCAAAATAAACACCAACCTTTACTGTCGTACTTTCGTTTGCGCAAAGCTCTGCACCTCCCTCGTTGCGGCATTTGCATGTGAGGTTGATTTAGCTTGTTTTAGCCATTTGTCCCACGTTCTGGGAGGAATAAGACACATTTAATGCTTTTCAGACTACTTTTATCTAGCCATCGATCTTATCGTATCTCCAAGCCAAGGCAAAGTGTTTACACTGCGTAATTTTGTGTAACTTATTGCGTATTTAAAGAGCCCCTCACTGGGGCTTGATCTTGGATGTGGCTTCCTTGCTTTCCGCAGCAAACTAAACCTGTTTCTCCTCTCCCCAGGAAAAGAGAGCTGCTTCGAGAGAGTAATCCAGAGGTTCGGGAGGAAAGTTGTTTATGTGGTGGTGGGGGACGGCGTGGAGGAGGAGCAAGGGTCAAAAAAGGTACGAAGACGCCCAGAACTCTATACCACTTTTCCTTCAAACCTTCAATTCCTTCAATGCATTCCCTGAAAATGTCATTGGACCAGCGAGAGAATGAATCTCACATTGTAATCAGCTCAATTCCTCTGACAGCTCGAATGTAAAGGGAGGCATGATGACATAATTACACCTCCCTGCATGTGACTGTGCCGTTTCACCTTTGGTAATGCTAGACAAGTCCTCTCAGGCATGTTAGAGGGCTGGTTCATAAATATAACATGCGTTTATGAGACTTAAATCACTGTTAGATAAGTTGAAGATATTCAGAAGAACATTGGAACAGTCAGACGGGCAGCCAAACCGCTCAGTGTTGTTTTCCATGACTTTTGTTGTTCAAACCAGAAGATTTATGTTACCTGCTGTCTATGTATTCAGAACGTCCGCCAAGTTTTCATGTAAACCCAGAGCCATAAACCACAAAACCTGAAATTATTCATCATGCAATTATCAAACACATTGTTGTTCAGACGGGTCACAAACAGATGAATGAGTGTTGATGTGATTCTTTATTATATTGTGCCAAGTGATTAGTTCCATGTTGTCTATTAATCATGGAAGGAATGTGAACACAGGAAGTTGACACGAGTTTAAGTTTTACATGTCAGTCCCCATTTCCTCCAAGACAAAGTGTTTAGATGTAGCACAGGGGATTTTAATAAGTCCTTGGCACTTAAGAAACCCACAGTTTTGTCAGATACAACATTAGTGTCAAGGGTGACTTTGTATTAAACCACCAAAGCAAAGACAAACCTTTGTATACTTTCATTTTTTCCATCGGATCCCAGAAACAATTCCCCTCTAGTTAATAACCGACCAAGGCAAAAGGGAGATAGCATCTTTGGCTTTTAAAGTTAAAAGCAAAGACAATTTACAAAACAAAAGAAAAGAGTCTTTTAAGGGTCAGTGCAAGCTTCTCTAAGCGGAACATATGCCTGAGAGAGGCTATACCTTTGATAAGACTCAGTAATGGTTTGTGTGTGGACGTCTCTGAGCTGACAAGCTTCTTTCATTCTGGCAGAATCATATTTCCCTGTGGCCTCTCCCAGGAACAATGCCTCATTTGCAGCGTTGTGTCCGGATACGTTTGTGCAGAGGTGCTGTATATATGGAGCATTTAATAGTTATTTCCCACCGGGCCATTCTTTTTCCCAAGGAGTATTATGGGGCTTATGGGGATTCCTTGTTTTATATTTTTAAATATTTTATATTTTTGAAGATGTTTTTTTAATTAGATTTTTAAGAACGTTATAATATATTCTTAAAATTTAGAAGAAAAAAATATATATTTTTTTATATTTTAATTACTACACTGCCTATTAATATTAACATTTAGCTGCCAAATCAACAAGCAGAAACATGCATGAAAGAAAAAAAATTAAAAAGGAAATGATGTTATAAACAGAGCCCCTATAGATCTTCATGGCTATGTGTCAAGGTCCAAGTTTCCTAAAATATCAGATCTTTTAACATTTTTTTGACAAGGCAAGATTAGTTCAGGTTGTAAAATGTTATGCGGTGTGACTCCTCAAATTGTGATATTGGTGTGTGTGTGTATATAATTAATTCCTAAGAACTAATGGATTTTGATTTATTTTCTCATATGTCATAAAGATAATTGTCAAAATCTGACCTTTTTATTCTTACTATTATTTAAAATGATATTTACTGAGTGACCTCACTGGTATGGTTCCGCTTCAGTTGTAGTTTTCAAGTCCTTCCTCTTCTCAAGTCTCGTGTGATGTTACGGGCCATCAAGGCTGTTCAGACGGCACTCATGGGCGTGATTGTTTTTCTAAGTGAAGTGTTCATTGCAGGTTTTGTGTTTCTTTATTTTCTCTTTCACCCTCAAACACTCTCGCTCTCTCTGTGTCTTTCCAGCACAACATGCCTTTCTGGAGGATCTCTAGTCACTCTGACCTCATGGCCCTTCACCACGCTCTGGACCTGGAGTACTTGTAGCACTGTGACGGCCCTGACGCTCCGTCCCAGGCCGCGCGAAGGCCCTGCAGACCCAAACCCAGCACCGTCAGCCTGCTGTGTCGCCCAAGCGTCTGTGTTCCGACAGCACCAGACCAAAAACAAAATCGTTCACACACATAACGTAGAGAGAGCGACACTCTCAGCGTGTTGACACATGGCCGCAATTCGTCTTAACCCTAAACTTTTTTTTCGGAGTGGAGGAGAGTGAATTTATGGCGCTGCAGCTGCTGGCCCTGGTTACTGTGAATTGGCTTTTTTTTCCGAAGCCATCAAAATGTTTTACAGCCCTGTCTACGCGGGGGACTCGGCAAGGGTTCACACCTGTGACAAAAACTGAGCTACCGATGCCTTTGGAACTCAGCAGGACTCCGATCCCACTGCGACTTGGTGTAAAGTTTTGTCTCTTCATGTCTCCGTCTTTCTCAATCGATGGTACAAAGACAGTTGGGCACTGCCCCCTCAATTTTCCTCGTTTCGCCAGCCCTATTGCCCGGGATGTCCTGCTCTTCTTATTTATAATCTTCAAGAGACTTTGTGGAGCGGCATCGGCCCCAAAAAAGGCACTTTGTTTGAGAGACTTGTGCCTTTTCGTGTTACAAAGTACTTTGATTCCACTACACCAAGAAGTTTATGGAGGAAAAAAAAAGGATTTTCTAAGTAATTTAAGGAAAAATTTAACAAAACTATTTACATTGCAGAGACAATCGTGTACAGACATTTTTGTGTGTAAATTTGTAATCACTGGACTATTCCTTCGTATATTGATTAAGGTACATGCTGTGGAAAGCATTTCATGGAAGTACGTAAAGGCGTTGCCGTTAGCTCGCGCAAAGCCTCAAAGTGTTGACGTGTTCAAGGTTTCATTCAATAAATAAATGTAGATAAGGATTTTTTTTTTTTTTTTTTTGTGATAATTGTTTTGTCATGACCAAAAGCATGGATGTCAAGTGTCAATAATTTCGTATTTTTTCTTCAGTGATGTTTTGTTTCCTCCTTTGAACTTGTAGAGATATTCTCCACAATGAAATGTGACTCTTTCTGTCAGAATTTCATACCGGACAGAGTGAATTAAGTCCCAACGGTTGCTCAAACTCCAAGGAAGAACATAAACAGCATAATAGAATAATAATCTTCTGAATGTCAAGCTTCAAACTGAGTGTAAATGTCTATATCCCCAGTACTATCTCCTGCCCGAGCTGGACATTGAACCTCAACGTCCGTGATGGGCATTTAAGCTTAAATAGGTTTTATTATCTTTTGTACCGGCGCTAAAGCAGAAAGTCTTGTACAGCAAGTGTAATTTTTGTATGAAGTAGTCATTTTATCTTGATTGTGTCCACTTGGAAATCGCCGTAGTTGGATTTTCATGATGCATATTGGTAGGTAACTGTGGACTGGAAACTCTAGCTCTTAGACTTTAAGAAAGAAAGCCACTACTCACTCACACCTACACACACACACACACACACTCACAATGGAGTTAAGAACATACATGTGCTATCGACTGTGAATTTCCCCAGCTAACTCGATCTGTTTTTAATTTTCCCTCCCGGCACATGATGATGTTCGGCTCCTGCAGGTGAGGTCGTCTTCTCTGGCCTAGTTTTTCTCACCACATTTACAATTTCACCCCTCTTATTGCATCGCCCGCCACCCCCCCGTACCGGGGAATCACATTTTGCTGCTAGATCACGGTAACAGTAAATGTTTTCTAGATTTAACACAGCATTTTTTTTTTTTTTAAATAAATGATGCAATCATAATGCAAACTGGAAATAATTTACAATATGTGGGCCTCATTGTGAAACAGTTTGTTGTGTCTGCAAAAAAAGATGTGTACAGATGTTTTTGACATTTATTATTTGATTGTGTTTAAATTAATAAAAACTGATTTGTGAACTGTTACACACATTTTCCCTTTTTGCGAGTGATTGAAATGGTGGCTCTGCAATTTTTTCTGCCATATAGTTTGTATTTATTGACTGTTTGGTCCTGCGATCGAATGCCCCCAAATTAAGTGTTTTGGAATGGTGGCCTTCTGAACATCTGAGCAACTGATGCGTGTCCAGAGATCATTATATTAACATTTTACATATACACACATGCACAGAAGGGTAACTTTATAAAAGTCTTTTATTGGATGGGAATGTAGTATTTGTGTGGCCTCTTGTGTCATTTGGTGGTCTGCAATTTAGCATTTCCCAGACAACACGTCATATATGGCACTTTTGTTTGAGAAATCATAACTGATGTAATGTCATATAAAGCTCTCCGTTCTTCTCATCTCGCAACTGTTAGAACAATATGTGGGATTTCAAAGCGCACATTTGAAATCAATACGTTCAGTTCATTTTAGGGACTCACTTCCAGATAATATGATGCAAAAACAATGCTAGATGTCTAAATTGATCACAAAATGGCAGAAAAAAACATTTTCTTTTGTTACGAATGCTTTCTGATCATATTCTTTATAAAGGAACAGAAAGAAGCTTTGATTTTCTGCTTTAGCCTGGATTCAGATGAGGGGAATGAGCCATAATCATGCTACATAGGCACCACAAATTTGTCAGTCGGGCGGTTTGTGTTATTCTTGGGGATAGTTGAAGGTGAAACCCTCACCTAATTGTGATTTTTCTTTGCAGCACAGCCAATTGCTTCCAATAACAGCTCCTCTCCACAAATGTTTCCCTGTGTTTTTCTAAAAAACACAGCTCGGGCCACTTGCAGTTGGGAGTTGAGTTGGTTTATATAACGCATGAAAAATATTTATGAGGCTGATTTTATGAGGTGGCCAAAATGAAGATGTAACGAGAGACTGGCAAGTGCTCAGAAGAATCAAGCATTCATGGAATCTTATTTTACAAACATTGAAGTCAATTATGTTTTCAGATGGCATCTTAGCAATATTCCAGGGGAGTTAAAGGCTGCCAGGAAGAGCAGATAGGGCTATTATCCTTGGAATGCAAGAAAAAAAAAGTCAGAATACTGTCTGAGGCTCATTGAGACAGAATGGGTTTTGTTTCCTTTGATATACAATAAATCCAAAAGTCAGAGGGCACAAGAGCTGGGATTTATAAATAAACAGTTGTATTATATATATATATATATATATATATATATATATATATATATATATATATATATATATATATATATAATGGAACTTAATTTGGGAGGGAAACAAACAAAATAGAAGCATTTTCACTAGTGACATTATAATTCTATCTATCTATCTATCTATCTATCTATCTATCTATCTATCTATCTATCTATCTATCTATCTATCAATCAATCATTACTAATTTACCAAGCGTTTCAGAATCGGAAAGATTAGAATAAAAAAAAACAGGAAAACGAAAATCACTTTACACTCTTATTGTGAGTAATGCCTTGACAAACAGCGCTAGAGTGATTTATTATCTGAGCCTAGACACCGATTTCATGCAGATTCACACCAAAAGAGCCACTCCTGGAGCATTGTAAGTGAACTAATATTGTATTACATACATATCAAACATTAAAAACTCGTTCCACATGAGTTACTTTACAACCAGAGGGTCTATTAAAAGGCCCTTGTTCCCCACAGATGCGGTAGCTAATGTGTCTCAAGCTGAGGGAGTTCACTCCATCTTTACACTGCAGACAAGAGAGAGAGGGGCTCTAATAAAGGACTTGAAATTCACATTCCTCCCTCTTTCCTCCAAGAGTAACATTATGAAACTACATAAGTCAGTGGTGCCTGTCATTTTACTGCCATTGTCTTTAATTATGATGTTTGTCTTTGAGAGAAGAAAAATATATTTGAAGTTATGGTTGCCTCTTTTCGTGGTGGGTTTTGGACAGGCTGATTTACCGCTCAGAGAAAAGACTTACTTAAATTCTCCTGGGGAGTGAATGACCTGCCATTACGGCTGTAGGCCTTGCCATACTGGGCCTTTTGGTTGGTGTTAAGATTTTTAAATATGATTTAATGATTCAAAGGTGCACTCAATAAATTTCACTGGTTCTTATTCAAGTTCAAAAACTTCATGATATCTGAGTGAAATGGCTTCTCAGACAAGAAAAAAAAATCTAGGATTGGACTGATTGAAATTGATTGTTGGATCATTGTGGTTCGCTATTGCTGCGATCTCATATGAGTGACAGGTTGGTCCCTCGCCCAGTAAACACGTCATCATAGAAGAGAAGAGATGTTGCTGTAATTTAGGGGAAGTTATTTTAATTAAAGATTACATATAATTAAATTAATTAAAAAAAACAGATAAAACATTTCTAATAAATACTACAATATTTCATAAAAACTATATTTGTTAGATGTGTGTGCTGTGTTTGTACATAGTCCTGGCTGTGTAAATAGAAGAAAAAACAAAAGAGGATCGGACCAATCAGTAGTTTCTTGCGTTCATGATGTGGACTTAATAAATTATCTTTAGCAAGATGACAAGTAGAATGTATATCTTTCATTTCGAATATATAGTAATATCATTTTCATATTTTAGTGTGTCAAGAGATTTTAAGCACTGTTTTTGAAGTGTGCATGTGCGTACGTGCTCTTGCATGTAAGAACTAGCCGATGATTGAATCTGGTAATTAAGCAAAATAAATGAGAATTAGTCTTTAGATGCCATGTCCATATTTTATAGCATAAAAATCCAGCATCAATTCAACCTCAAACGGATTCATTTAAAGAAGTTATTACTCCACCACATGTGTGACATCATTCACCAAAGTGGCTGAACAACAGGTTTGCTACAATACAGTTTCGGGAAACAGTCGTGACTAGCTTGCTTGACTGGCTTGCTTCAGTTGGGGACACTTGCTTGATATTCAGCAGTGTTTTTGATATGCCTGCATTGGCGCCATTGTATGCAAACTGAGCTGAGCCGGACGATTACGTCACTGTTTTCTCCAGTGCTAATATACATAAATTAACTAGACTAATAACTATTGATCTTTGCAATGGAATGAATCAATAATATATAGAATAAGCTGGACAATGATACCATTTTCTTTGGGAAAAAATTATTTGCCAATTATTAATTTAAAGCTGCTTTGCCACAATTTGCATCGAAAAAAGCACTATATAAATAAAGGTGACTTGACTTGACTAGCTAGTTGATTTGTTCAACGATGGATCGTGCTATGGTAGTGAAACAGTGAGTAACGTCGTTGTACAGGAAACACACCCCAGACCGAGCACCATAACGCTCATGTAGCCAAACAACAATAGGGGTGAAGGGTTACGATAGCAAGAGCCCACTTTCCAGCTCTGGAGAGACAGATCAGAATGGCCTGAAAATGTATTTCGGTTTTGCTATGTTTCACAGAAACAAGATATGCTGTTGTATCACAGCTGATTCATCCAGTCTTGCTCGTTGCCAATGGGTGCTTCCTCGCGTCTACGTCCTCAAACACGTGACCCGGAAACTGATTGAATTCAGCCATTTTGAAGGACATCTCGATTCTCTCCAATTGCAACGTGAGGAGATGAGGAATGAGGAGCTTCCTGAGTCATGAGCGAGGATACATGTGCTTTTCACAACAAAACCTGCACAATTGCTACTCAAAACTAGCCCAATCACGTTTCGGGGTGGGGGTGGGGGGTCGCTTTTCGGGGGCTAAATATCATGTTATTTGTGGTCGCTTCAGCCCACGGACATGAAAAACAACCCGTGGCGACAGTGTAAAAGTAGCCCAATTCTGCGGGAAGAACATTGATCCTAAGACGCAAGGAAAGGAAACGAGGATGCACAAATAAGAAATGAGAAGCACCTTCTGTGTGTTGCATAGCGTGTTCATTATTTTGGGGGCTGAGCAATGAAGGGAGGGGGGTGTTTGTTTGGGTGTATCAAATATCAACAGCTCAGAAATCGCTTACTGTATACAGACTTATGGATTATGCAGGGCTTGACAACAAGGACTGCATGGAAGATGAGGCCAGTGTGAAATCAATTCACAGAGTCATCACTGGCCCAACTAGATTAGATTAGATCGTCAGCGACAATTTGGGCAGGTCACGAACAAGGGTCATTCTTCAACCGTGGTGGCAAACTAGACAAAATTTGTAAAAATCATGTTTTATTTTTAAATATGCCTACTAAAATGAATTGCTATGTACTGCATTTAAAGTTAGTTTAATATGCTATATCCAGTCAAATGAAAGCTTACTTTTTGATTTTAGAAACTTAAATATAATACTGGTGCCCAAACCACTATTTTTACCAGTATTTGAAAGTAAATTTCAGGGTTTTTGTTTTTTCTAAAATGAGTATGGTGTGGTGAAAAATATACGGTCTAAAACCACAGACCGAAACACCACAGACAAATTAGCACAAATCTAGACTTTTCAAAAACGGAGACTGCCATCATGATGGTTTCAACATCTGTGGACATTTTAGAAATATTAATAAGACTGTATTTATATTAAAATATGTAAAAATCTGCAAGTTATCAGTGTACCACCACAGACTCTAATAAAGTGCAACATATGAAATTGACAGAAATTAATCAAAAATTATGAAAATTAAAAAGAGAGAATTAACTCACTAATAACCCCTCAGATCAACCAGCACCTGCAAGGACCTTCACACACAAAAAGCAGTCCAAATATAATACCCCCTTGTCTTAAATGGGCAACATCCATTATTGTAACACCACAGGCATGAAGTTGGAACTTTTTTCTTAAAATACAAATGATTATTTTTTGTTATACCAAGATTTGTGGGTAACCACACAGCCACCATTCACCACATTCTTTAAAACATATTTTGTGTTCAACAGAACAAAGAAATTCATTCAGGTTTAAAACAACTTGAGAGTGAGTGAATGATGACAGAATTTTCATTTTTTTTCAAAATCAAGTGAACAACTTGAACTTTAAGGACAAGGGCAGCATGTTTACTATTAGCAAGACCTGCACGCATCTAAAATACAGACACACATCCGATTTTCTCTCAACGGATTACTTTCGCGTTAGACATAATCAACTGAGTTTATGTAAACCCTGTTTGTTTGACAGTATTAGTGAAATAAGACGTGAAAATAATCGGGCGCTATTTAACAGGCTATTAGTGTATGCGCGCGCCCTTCGGGTGTACGCGCTCAGTAAAAGCGCATGTCAGACTCAGAACAGCACGCGAATGAAATATGTAACCGGCAAGGTTTTAAAGCACTTTTTAAGACCAATGATAATGGACCCACTCACTTTTACCGTCTCTTATTCAGCGTTGAGGTCCGGACCTCGGTATTTTTCCGGTGTATATAATAAAGGTTGTGAAATAATTGTCGAATATTAACTCTACTTTGGTGCTGTACGGATATATTGCAAAAAGCCAAGATTACCGACCTTCTCATCTGAGATGTCAGTGTCAAACACCGCTCATTAATGTCAAAATTTGTAAAAAGACCAATCAACGAAGGAGGCGCGCTGAATGAAAATGCACATTCTCTCTCTGACAGTAGATGGCGCTGATGGAACAACAGAAATTCCCGTAAAACCCCGTAAAACAAAGCAGCTGTCTTTGCTGATATTTCACCACTATCAATAGCATTAAACAGTCTCTTCGGTATTTCTAGTTTGTATTGTGAATCATTCATTACAACATTTGACCTGATTCTTAAGTGATCGGGTCACTTAAACATGTGATCGGGCTATGCTTGATAAATAATGATATGGTTTTAAAGCTATTGTTATCGAATTTGTTGGCCTTCAAACGTCTTAAAATGCACACATCTACACCAGGGGAATCAAAAAAATGGACACCCACCCTGATATGTAAAAATTAAGTTGTCATTTAATTTGCTCTTGGGGGCCCCCTGGTGGTGGCGGGGGCCTAAGCAGCAGTTTAATTCGCTTAGGGAGGGACTGCTGCCAACAGAAGAAGATCCCTAGATTTGGGGAAAGTGATCATGAAGAGGTCATTCCATTTTAACACCAATACCGATAGTTCAGATGCTTGTCGTTGTCCTATTTACAAGTAATATTTTCCTTGGCTCCAATCCATTCATTTATCAGATTGATATCTGCGTCGAATGTGTTAAAGTGTCTCTCCACTTGGCTCAATGAACGCATCTTTGATTTATGAAAAATTCTAGAAGGATGGTTGGTGCCTTGTGAGATGTGTCCTCCAAACCCTCCGCTGTGTAAACATCGCAGCCTATCACAGGGGCCGGTGCTGGTTTTATAGCAGTAGAGGGTTGGCCCCAGTCATTAAGTTGGGAGTTGTTAGTCATATTTGCGAGAGAGCTTGGCTTTGGCTTTCCGTTCTCCCGTTCGCAACCTCCACCTGCACTTGCGGTCAAACTGCATGCTCAGTGCTCTTTTGTAGGCCCACCAAGCAGTGAGTGGCAGTGAGTTATATGGACGGCTCAGGGCTCGTTTTGGCAGCACAGAGCCGATGACTCCGGCTTCCCCTGCTTTGAGATGTGAGCTTCTGCATCTCCCGGGACTTAATTTGGCCAGCGAGCTGCACTCAGACCTCCCGGTCTGGTGTTAATTGGTCAGACTTTCTCCCGTTATGGCTCGGATTCGCTCCAAGCCCTTTCTCAGCTGGCCCGCGTTCCAACCTCTCTGTGAGTTTAATAAACTTTATGTCGTCCGGTTAATAAAACAGCATTGTGTCCCGCCTTGGCTTGTTTTTCCTCGATAAGTCATGGGATTTTTCCTCTCTCGCTCACCCTCTCCTTTTCTCTCTCTCGCACTCCATCTCTCTCCACGGGCGATTTCAGAGAAATGCTTTGGAGGCTAAAAGACTCTCCATGTGAAGTGAATCATGGATCTTTTACTCTGTCTATAAAAATTGATCTCCTCCTACTGCCTGATTCTTCTATTGTGTCATTCTCATTGGGTCCCACAGTAAAGCATTATAGTAAGTCAACTTTACATTCGTAAAACACTTCCTTTTCTTCTTGGATTGCAGTGAAATGGGAGGGCACTTTTCTTTCTCTTCTGTCTGGGTTTGTTGACTGATGTTTGAGCGGTGCTGACTCTCTTATACTGGTGAATGTAGACTGATGTCACTGACAGGTAGATGACAGATACGCCACACTTACTCTGCCTTCAGCTGAGGTAATGTGCTGTTCAAGGGGTCAAAGATGGTTTTCCATGTCGTTTACACTTCTTTGAGTTTATATACCCTTTGTAAAATGTTATTTAAAAAAAAAAAACATAAAAAAGCACTACCCTGATTTAAGATACCCTATTTAAGATATTTTGTCCCCAGATGGTTCAAAATGCTGCTGCCAGGTTGTTGACAGGCAGACAAAAGTTTGAATTACAGCCATTCTGACCTCGCTACACAGGCTACCGATTAAATTTAGAATTGTTTTTAAACTTCTAATATTTCTTTTTAAATCACTAAATAATCAAGCATCTTCATATGATCTCCACCCATAAAAAAAACAGGGCCTTAAGATCTAGCAATAAATCTTGGTCTCCTCTCTGTTCCCAGAACAAAGTTCAACTGCAGAAGTGATCAAGCTTTTGCTGGTCTTAGTCTCTGGAATAACTTATCAATTTCTGTTAGAAAGGCTTCCTCTTTACCTAGTTTTAAGTACTTTCTTTAAAAAAAAACTTTTATTTTCAATATCTTTTAACCATAACCAATACATAACAGTATTGTTTTGTCTTTCTGAATAAATAAAAGAAAGACAGAAGATATTTAAATATTGATGTCGGGTTCCATTTTCAGGAAATGGAATAAACTCTGTGTTTTCAAAGTTGATATTGTTGCTTTATATATGGTCAGACGTTTGCACGTCATTATTTTATTAACATTTTACCAAAATCAAGCTCAAATGGAGTTACGTGTTTTTGACTAGTGAATGTTGTGTTTTTGTTCGTCCTTAGAACGGTCACATCTGAGGCAGTAAATGCATCACATTACGTTTTCATTAACTTACAGGTTATAAAGTTTATTGTAGTTATGTGGCCGCTCATTTCCATTTCATGGGAACTCGAGCTGCATCGAGACGTGGTTGAAACAACGCCTCTGCGTGACTGTGCTGTGAAACACATGTGAAATCAGTCCAATGGTGTGAAGGAACGTCATAGACGGGTGACGCCACAGATAAGGAAGGCCTAACTCCCTTTGAGCCAATGGAAGAGTTTCCAGAAAAGTTCCTCACATGTTTCTTCTTGCCATCTCATCTCTTCAAGCCCTGTTGGTTGCTCCATCATGTCTGGCATTTGCACCTGGTATGGAGAAAGGTTTTCTTCACCCTAAGCCAGGTTATGTAAGGTCCCCACTAATTCTGTCACATGTGCTTCACGACGCAATCGTGCAGAGGTGTTCCCACTGCGTCTCGACGCAGCGTTTCGTTCTCTATTCAGGGATCCAGGGTTACATACATAACCTGAGATATTTTTTCTGTCACTTGGCCAAATTCTAATGTTATAAAAGATGAAGTGCTTCGCACAGACTATTGAAGACAATATTGGCTGCGACTCGACAACAAAAAACATTAGTCTTTATAGTGTTTCTTGTGTAAAGTTCAACATCCACTACTTTTTTTACTCTTGCATTGCAAACAAGCAGAGACTGTCCAAACTGTGTGGCACTTCATCCTCAATAGAGGAAGGGTGGAGTTATGAGGATTTACCAATAGTTTGGGCATCAAATGGAGTTACGAGGTTTAGTCACAAGCTGTTTTTAATACTTTTCATTGGTTAAATATTTGCAAAACACTCAAACAGATGTAAAGGGTGACCAATAGTAATGATTTATGAAAAAAGAAATGTGGAGATACAAGATTTCCACCCGATAGTTACATTATATTTCACAAGGCATGATAACAATAGAATTTACACAAATTTCCCTGTTCAAAAGTTTACACAGCCTTGTTTTTTGTTGTTGTTTTGTAATGTCATGGTATGTGTCCTTGTAACCTTTGTGTTCCTATTTGTTTCCCAGATTGCTCTCTCTGGGGTAGTCGTGGCCTAATGGTGAGGGAGTCGGGCTTGTAATGTGAAGGTTGCCGGTTTGAGTCCCACACCGGCAGGAATTGAAGGTGGGGATTGTGAATAAACAGAACTCTCTCCACCTTCGATACCATGACTAAAGTGCCCTTGAGCAAGGCACCTAACCCCTAATTGCTCCCTGGGCACCGTAGCAATAACTCTGGGTGTGTGTTTGCACTTGTTCACTACTCACTGCTGTGTGTGTGCACTTGGATGGGTTAAATGCAGAGCACAAATTTCGAGTATGGGTCACCATACTTGACAACACGTCATGACTTTCACTTTCACTTTCTGCTCATTTGAGTTCTCCTCCATAATAAAAATATGACGTTGGAATCCAGTTTTGGCTGTTAGGATGCTTGAAGAACGCATGCACAACTGTCACGAAAGGTTGGACATCTTTTAAGAACCAACAAAATTGAGGTAAAGGTATCTAAACTTTTGAACAGATGAATCTGTGTAATTTACTCTTTTTCAAACTATACAACCTGTTTTTTTAGGATGAATTCAAATTTAATATTATTTTTTTTATTCTGTTTAACAAACTTTGCCTGTTTAATAAGTTAAAAAAACAACTATAAGTGTGTTTATTTTCACTGCATTTTCTTTCTTTCTTCTGAAGGAATGTGGGTAATTTTTTTTTTTACACTTTAGTTGCCATCAATGACAAAAAAAAAAAAAAATGCAAATCAGCCTTTTTGGACAGGCAAAAATATTTGATTTCCTCTGTGACTCCCTTCAGCCAGGGGATTACAAAGGCTTTAAGCCGGCGGATGAAGGAAAGCAAAGTGGTAAGTGACATTTCTGGTCTGGGAATATGGCAATCAGCAGTATGGAGGGCTGCCAAGTCCCGGGCCAGGCCTGAAAATGCTAAAAAGGCTCTGGGAGAGTGTAAACAAACACGGTGTTGTGAGGGTGGGGGAGGGAATCTTGGGGGACAGATCTGTTAGCCATCAGCGAGTCCTTTTCATCTGACCGCTGCTCCTCCGGTAAGCTGAAGGAAGGCTTTGTATACCTGCGTACAGACAGGAGCTAAGCATTCAGAGAGCAGGAAACCACAGCCTTTCCCCCCACCTTCATCCCTCCATCCCTAAGGCCCTACAACAGAGAGCGCATACAGTATGGCATTCTGCGCCAGCGGCCCCTGCCCGCCACTTAGCCAGCCCCAAGCCACAGGAAGCTGGCAGAGTCACTGCCGGGTCAAGGTTCGCTCGGGACAAGGGCACACAATGACTCGCTCATGCATATTTAATCACAGACAGGTTAGAGAGCGCCCAGACGTATTTTATAATTCAGTACAATTAGCGAGAAGGCTTTAAGTTAGTAATGACTTCCTTTACATCAGTCAGTCCTCTAACCTTGCCTCCTTAAATTCAAAAACAGGCACAAACTAATCAATTCCTGTGCTATACAAAGATATAAAAAGTCAATGCATTCAATATCCAACTCGAAGATCATTTGACTAGTAACATTATATGCATCTATTAATTTCACAGAAATATCCAGTGTTAAAATGTGCCTGCATTATTGTCTAATGAGCGCTATAATCCCTCTGGGTAACACAGGGACCATCCATTGCCCTTGTTCAATAATTCATACGCTCTATCTCTTCACTGACCAAGCCATCACCTTAAAGCATTAACGGCGCTCACAGTAGAAATGAATACCCTCTCAGCTGTGCGAGGGAGCGTCTGCTTCTGGGTGGGTTTGTTTGTTCGATTAAGAGACAGACATGCTTAAAGTCGACATGAAATGCTATTTGCAACCTTTTTACTTCCTTAATGTAGCATTTTGAAGTGAAGTAAGATATTCAAATGTGTAAAGAAGAAGAATTGGGGGTCAGAGGCATGACTTGGCCGGTTTCTGTGACTTTTTCATGTTATCTGTATCAATCTGAGTATAAAGAATATTTAAGTGGATAATTTATAGCCAAAAGATCATTGGTTTACCTAGTGTTAAGCACAAATAAAATGTTTTATCAAAGTATGAATTTTTTTTTAATCCGTGGCACACAGGCATTTAATTATTTATTCTCAGTTATATTTGTGAAAATTATATTTTCCATTAAAATTTAATTTGAATTAATAAAGATATCAGAAGGCATGTATGATTTATTTATTTCAATGGTTTATATTAAGATGTTTGTGGGATATGAACAGTGTTTTTGTTTGTTTTTTTACAAAATTTAATTTGACATCTAACATTGGCCAATATATCAGTTAATGGCTTTAAAATATTAATAATCATCATTATTTGCATTGGCCAAAATTTCAGAGTGCTCTCTATAGGACAGGTGGTTGAAGGGGAAGGGCGTTTTTTCTCTTTTTTTCTTAGAAATAATCAAATAGTGTAAACTTTGAAATATTCTTTGAAATAGTATGAACCGATAAATTGTTTTCAAATAGCACCAGGAACTTGTATTAAGGAAATAGAGTCTATTTTGATTTCATGCTGACTTTAAGATGTCATTTTACACATCTGTGTCTGACATGTTTCTAAGAGGTTTACTCAATTAATTCATTCTATTGCAGATCTTCAAAAGTTTAAATCTGCTGCGAGTGACAAAAACCAAGAAATCTAAATTAAATCTGGGTCTTGTTTACAATATTACATATTTGTGTAACTCATTTGAAATTTCAGTCAACAGTGATTCAGAGTCCTGTAACAACAATATACACCTTAATTATTCCCACTGCTTTGTTTGAAACCTCATTGTACTCCTGTAAACATTTGTCAAAGACCTTCTCATCGTGCTTTCTCCACTTCCAGTTCTCCCTCTCTCTCTCTCTCTCTCTTTCTCTCTCTAAGCAGGTAAGCGCTTAAATGTCTGTGTAAATGTGTCTTAAAACAAACTCACTTCTGCAAAAGAAACACTGCCTGCATTACTTGCTCACCCTGACTCTGGGCAACCAGCAACTCTCTGTGGATTTCTCAGTGTCCCTCGGTCTATACGAACCCTCACTGGCAATTTCAACTTTACATTTTTAACTAAAACACTCCCCCTTTGTTAAGTCCAGTTTGTCTTGCTGTGCCTAATTACCATGATTATAAATAATTATGAATTTTAAAATTGTAAATATGGAAGTTAGATTATGTGCCTCTGTGTTTGGCAGATTGAAAGGTAAGTTCTATGTTGGCGTCTTCCAATATAACATACCTGTTCTGTCAATGGATTTTAATCAGGGTAGACGCCTATCTCTCCAATAAAGTTTAAAAAAAAAAAAAAATCTGCACTCCAATTATTGGTTTGTTTCACTGGGCAATGTGGTACTCTTGTGTACCTGACTTATATAGACACCTGGAGGTAGCAAGAGTTTTCAATTACAGACGGCATTGTAGAAATGCACTATTCACCATCTGTCATAATAAATTTATTCCATATGGAATAAATATTCCAGTGTCTGATAAAAGGACACATAGTGCGTTCGGGTCCTCCTAGAAAGTTTCTAGTTGGAAGGTTGTAATTATGGCATCAGGTGTGTTTTTGTTTTTATTTCATTTTCTGTAAACTGAATTATTATATATTCTATCGTAATTGTAGAATACTATCATATTTTGAACATGAAACTTAGCTGATTTTACAGTAAATGGATTTCAATAAGTTTACCGTCAAAACAGACCACCCGTTGTGTCCACCATGTTTTCTCACCGACGTGCCCCCAACTCGCAAACTCCCTCGTAATTACAACTTTATTGTGGCGTTGGGTTTTTGTAAGAAAAATGTCCATATAAAACTTTATAATCTATAATCACTGGCTTCAAGTAACGGCCATATGCAAGTCAAGTTCCGGCTGCAGAGTGATCTCTGACCAGACGTATGACGTAGGATGTAGGAGTAGAGTAAGCTTAGGTTTTATTTATTTGCGGTTCAAACAAATAGGGCTGTGCAACAAACTCAAGCTCCTCTTCTTTTATATTGAACTCCTCCCACACTTAAAAATTCTCATTTTAGACTTAAATTCGTGACCGGTGTTTTGTTTTGCTCTATCCTCTGTGCTTCCGTATTCGTCAATACATCCTGCGTTGGGTCAGAGGTCACTCTAGACTAGACTCGTGTGCGGCTGTTACCGGAAGCTAGTGTTTACAGTTTTAAATATAGATACTTTTCTGACAAAAACCCATCGCTTTGCTTCAGAAGGCATTTATTAACCCACTGGAGTCGTATGGATTACGTTTATGATGGATGGAAACAGTAGTGAATAGTATTCAGGCTGGTCATGTGCCTTCATGAGGCGACTCGCTTCCTGTTAACATAAAACAGCTTTTATTAGACTACCGATATAGTATATACTGGAGTCTTCATCTTATAGGAATGTACATTATTTAAAAAAAATTCAAAAGTACTATTCATTTCTTTTGGGGTAAAATATTTGAACGAAATATATATATATATATATATAACTCTACATTTATCCCTCACATCATTGTTGTCATTTGCGTAAAATAGAATATGGCTTCAAATAATTAAAACCTTATTATAAAATATAACTCTTGTTTTGTGTGTGTGGGTTTGGCATCCATAGACATAAAATATTGGCTGAAGCACCAATTACTCTTCCAGACACTTAGACATAGCACTGATAATGAGAAAGTGAAAAAAGATCATAAAAGACTTGTTGTGAATATAGTCTCGTCTTCTGGAATACTGCATTTAAAAAATTGCTGTAACCCAATAAGATTAAACCTGCGATAACATCTAAAGTCAGTCTCTCACCACACAGCGCACCACACCAATGACAAGTGATGTTCAGGAAGCGACTAACACTTGCCAGATCAACAGATAATATTTGTCAAGGGGGAATTTATTAATATCTGCACCTTGAATTACACATTCACCCTGTAGCCCGAGGCCAGTTCAACTCTGCGGGAGAGGTCAAAGGAGGGTGGATCGCAAACGTCTGTTTTTTTATGTGCATGTAGGATGGGTGACTTAGCGGCTTCTTGGCTGGCTGACTGCATGTGAGCGTGTTGAGCTGCAGCAGGCCGGGCTCCATGACAACGGAGGCCAGGTCCCATCCTCTCTCTCTAATTGTCTCTGACCTCGAAATTCGATCTGCACTCTCAAGGCAGGAGGATTTCTTTTCACACGGCAATCACTTTTGAATTTGTCCCCTGCATCTCCTGAATGCCTCGCCGGGCCACGGGCGTGCACTGAGAGCTTGGCAAAACAAATGACCTATCCTTTTAATTTACCCTCCGAACAGCGTTGTTTGTGTGAGGATTTTTTTTAGGGGAGGGTAAATCCCACTGCTCGTGAAAAACACAAGTTCTTTTCTCCTTTTTTTCTTCCGTTTTCGCTCTTTTTTTCCTGCACTTGTCCTCCTCCCCTCTCTTTCATTCTCGTGTACACCTACCGATTTGGGTAATTACAGCCCTGGACAGAAAACAAAAGACATTTTTGATGGATGACGGAGAGGGTGGAATGGGATTAAAATTTTTACGCTTTTCCTCGGCACCTTTCCTTTAAGCACTGGTCTTTAATTGGCATAAAAGCTCCTTCCGATCCTCTCTTCCCCTTTTTTACAACAACAGAAGTGGGTGTACACCTGAAACAGCCCAGTGAAAAACTATTAAATCACGGTCAGTTGGCACAGGGGTCGTTTGATAATGCTGAATCATATTCATCACTGACCGTGGTTTAATAGTTTTTCACTGGGCTGTTTTAGGTGTACACCCACTTCAGTTGTTGTAAAAAAAAAAAAAAAAAAAACATCTATCCTTTCCTTTTTCCCTTCCTACTCTAGCTTATGTTACTGAGCAATGTATGAAACTTGTATTGTGAGCACTTCCTGTGTCTATTTGCCTATTCATGAAGAATCGCTTGTTTGTATTCCTCACTTGTAGGTCGCTTTGGATAAAAGCGTCTGCTAAATGATTAAATGTTAAATAATCATGGCCTCAGGCTGATGTCTTTAGTTTTTTCTTATATTAAAATATTTTCTATCCCAGCCTAAAATGCAGAGACAAATTTTAAAAATGTATTTGCTGGTTTATTTCCACGAAAGAAAAAAAGAAACATGAACACTTTGTTTCTGTGGTACTTTTAAATCATAGCTGTTTGAGCAGTCAAACCAGCCCAGCAAAGCAACAACTCAACCAATAGTGTAACTTTGGGGCGGAGCTATCAGTTTGTTTTAACAAATGGTGTATGGGAGATGGTTTAGAAAACATGTTTGAAAACAGTCATGAGGAAAGCATTCCGACCACCCCAGCATAGCAACAGCGCAACCAATGCTGTGAGTTTGGGGCGGAGCTATCTGTTTGTTTTAACAAATGGTGTATGGGGGAGGGTTTAAGAAACCTCTTTGAAATCAGGTAATATAATTCCTCATCACAATGTATACTATTTATATTTATTATGATGTTAATTATGTCAGATAAAAAAGTTTTGTGAACAAGTGTTAACTAATTTAGACGAATTGATTTTTTATTTAATTCATATAATTCAAAGCAGTGTCTAGTGCCTGATTGAACTATATTGTGAGTGATTAAAAATACTGCACAGAAAATACTGTTTCATGAATCCAGCCCTCAGTATTTTTGCTAAAGTATCAGTATTGTCTGTGCTGCAGTTGATGTCTCTGTTCCTCTGGTTAAGGCTTTTTAATGGTTCCTGTCACACAGGGGTTTTAGAGTACAAACGTGCCTCCCTCAGACGGCAGTGGCAGCTGTTGCAAGCCTGAATAATTTGATTTGGTGTTTTATGCCGGAAAAGAGCCTTTCTTCACGAGCCACATTTGTGCTGGGCTTTGGCCATGAGTCTGCCTCCACTGAAAGACTTTACATGACATTAACACGTTTTCAGAGGGCATTACCATTCTCAGGGAGATTTGTCTAGACAAAGACATGGTTTATTTGGAGTTAAAGCTTCATTTCCTGTCTGGACCCTCACTTTCTCTCTTCCTCCATCCTTTATCCACCCATACTCCAACACTCCTCCACACCGCCTGGCTGCCTGTCAGGTAAGAGGATTTCAATTAGTTTACGCTGTGAATATGCGCACAAACGTGATAAATGAGAGCAATTAGTCTCTGTCATGTCTTCCCTCTCTGCTCAGTAAATCACCAGTCCGCCCCTCTTGCTGATGTTAAGAGCACATTACATCACCTTCAGCACTTCATATGGCTTTATGAGATTTCAGGCTCTTTAGAAAAGAGAGGTGAGGAAGAGAGACCAAAAACCCACTTTACTCTAAAACTGATTGGAAAGTTAGAGCCCCTCCATTACGTGTCAAAAGCCATAACTTGGATTACAAGGTAAAAATTCGACATTTCCAGGTCATGGAGGAGCCACGCATTTTCATATAATTACTGGATGTGGTTTCGGGGTGTTTTTAATATAAACGTGTTTGATTCGTTGCCAGGGTGTAAAACACGGTGTTTGTTATTAGACTTTTAAAACAGTGGGGTACCAAACCATGTGGCGTGATTACTCTGACTCTGATAGAGAGCGCTAAATACAACCTACGCCAAGCGTAGGTTTATATTCTCATGCGTTATATTGTACCCTGTGTTTTGAACTGACTGGAGATTTATGGGAACATTAGTCTAACTGCCGATACAGGCTCATATACAAAAGGACGTCTGTAAATGTCAAGAAAATGAACAACAAAAGGGGCCATTTTACCTAAACATCAGACAGACAGCTTTTGGACTCACCAGAAGGTGGTATTTGGGTGGAATTCCCCTCAAAATGTTCAAATGAAGCCTAGTTTACGAATATGCTGATATTGTTTGGCTCACTGTAAGGAAGATGGAACACAGCCAAACATAATCAAGCTCCAATATTACAGAGGGGACCCCTGCTGTAGCAAAATAATGCTCTTTAAACAACTCCTCCAAGTTCTCAGCCTCTTCTCAGCCTTTTATAGCGAATATGGATCGCTAAATGCTTTTCAGATGATGTATCATCATTTCATATCTTGTTTATTGAGTGAATCAGTCATTTCACAGTTTGCTACT
The DNA here is from genome assembly GCA_038088235.1 of Zacco platypus. Classification (NCBI taxonomy): domain Eukaryota; kingdom Metazoa; phylum Chordata; class Actinopteri; order Cypriniformes; family Xenocyprididae; genus Zacco; species Zacco platypus. The sequence continues at coordinate 14,080,088 of CM076065.1, read as the reverse complement.
TAATTCTGTGAAAGAGATTGCACATGCAGTCAATACAATTACTCAAACCTCAAAGAATGTCTGATGTAACTGTAAATCCATGAGTTCATGGTTAAATAAAAGCTGACTGCAAAAATACTTGCAAAAACCTGTCAGAAGCCATAAGAGATTAAAGAGAGTTTAACAACTCTTGACAGTAATGTTTTAGAATACTTATTTTGTCAGCATTTTGTATTTTTCCATCTACCATTTATTTATTGAAAAAGGAATAAGTCATTCCCTATACTCCGTGTTGACTCTAGCCAACACTATTAAAGGATTAGTTTACACCAAAAAAAAAAAAGTTGTCATTTACTCACTCATGTTGTTCCATACATGACTTTCTTTCTTCCATGAAACACAAAAAGAGACATTTTGAAGATTGAGATGGCCACTGACAATGACGACTGAAATTTTCAAGCTTCAAAAAGCTTCCCATAAAAGTGTTTTATATTGTTCATGGACCATATTCCATCGTTTTCTGAAGCTACATGATGAGCTTTATGTGAAGAACAGATGCAAAAATTTAAGTCGCAATTCATTGAAAATCTTCACATCTGTCAAAGCTTTCTTTTTCAAGTAGCAACGTCCAATTTTTGAATGGTTGAGTCAAATGTAGTCAATGAATTGGATTGAACAAACTATTTGAGTAATTTGGTGACAGATCAGACTGATCTGGTTCTCAAATGATTCAGTGATCCAGTCTCAGTGGTTAATAACTCAGAGGGGACTTTTATGATGAGTTATTGAGAGAAGAATTATGGGAGTTCATGAGAGAAGTATCAATGTTTGATTTATAAATAAATTTTCTTTTGAGATTAATCTGTTCAGTCAATCTATTGATCCCGTTCTCAAAAATAATCTGAATGATTCGCTCACAAATCATACTTATCCAGTTCTTGAGTTTGACACGCTTACTTGATTTGGTTGCAGCCATTAACAAAGAACTCATTAGATGGGAAGATTATTAGTGATTGAAATGTATGTGTTTCTCAAACAAAACTAATGTAAGACTTGGACACAAGTGGTGATTTATTATAATTTTTAGTTGTTTTGCATCTTTTTTTTTTTTTTATCCATAACTGCAACCACTGTATTTGTTAAAATGTCTTCTTTTCAGGTTTAGAGCGACATGAAGGGGAGTAAAAGTTGAGTATCCCTTCAAGAAGTGCATCAAGGAGTTAGACAGCATATTCTCATGTGATCTTATTTCTTCATTTCTCCTTTCTCTCTCTCTCCCTCCTTCACTTTTTCTCTCTTCCTCTCCTTGCTTGTCAGCTTGTCAGATGGAAGATACCCATTTGACAGGCTCATTCCATGTGGAAATGGCATGATTGGAAGTATTTGGCATTCCCCCATTTCTTTGTGCTACAGAGTGAGAGACACCATCATCTGACAAAAAAAAAAAAAATCTGAAATTCCCTGTGTGTGAGAGACTGACGGGGGGAGGGGGGGTGGAATATGGGGGTTTGGGTGACAGACATACTGTATGAGTTGAGAAAGGAGAGAGTCCAGCCTTAATGTGCCAGAACTTGTGTGCTACTCTGGCCCTCACTTCCTGAGAGAGAGTAAATGGAAGATCACTTGTCAAGCTGTCATGTAGCAGGAGAGCCTTACCTGGGGCTGCCGAGCCAGCGTCTCTCTGCTAAGAGCAGGCCATTCACATAACCCTGAAACAATCAAGTCAGGGCTTGAAACTGGAGAAATGCTATGGGCCAGTGTGACGTGGGGAAATAAAGGACTGGAGGGAAAAGAAATGTCTCTCGCTCTCCTCTCCCTCACTGTTTCTCTCTGTTGTCTAAGGTTTTTTTTGTCATCGGGCCAGTACCTAAGTGTTCAAAGCTCTGTCAAGCCGTAACACTTTGATATTTTTCCCAGGCTTCAAAAGAGCATGGCAACAATGGACTTGTGACTGCAGGCTATGCAGAGGTAGCCAAGACAATATTAGTTGTCTCATCTTCTTTATGTTGTTGGCACCAGACTAAGACTTTTTACTGGGTGGAGGTAGGTGTTTCGGAAGGAAGCCCGACCTGTTAGCGGTATCTCAGGCGGGTTGTTTAAGGCCTGAGGAAGTGCTCTGGTTTACACAGGTTTTGCTCTTTTGATGCAGGTAAAGGTGAGGCCAGCGCTGAGTCATCCCCACAGGTGGTCTGCAATGATGGGGGAGCTGTGAGTCATGTAGTGAGGTAAAATGTGCCAGAACAAGGTAAAAAAAAAAAAAAGTAGTCAAATTTATCACCTTGATGAATGTATAGTGAGGTTTTTCATGTGGTACTATGTCAATCGTAATGGAGTGTAGTATCTTCTCATTTATATACTTTTTGATAACACTTACTTCGATGACTCTGTATAGAATGAATCAAGTAATGCTTTATAATACATCAGTTGTATGTTCTTTAAATACATGTGATCAGCTGAATCTTTTTTACCTAAAATATTCACATAAAATGCAGTGCTTTCTATTTTACTGTATTTCGGACATAACTACAAGTAAGTATTATAATTTATCATGACTATAGTTACTATAACTTTTAAACATTACTAAAATAAGCTTCATAAGTGTTACCAACTTTTTTTTATTCTGTGCAGTACAGCTAAAATTTTAACAAAACAAAGTGAATAAAGATAATTGTTTATACACCCTTATAGCTATTAATATTTAAAAAAAATGACAAGGTTGGACTAACAACTTTTAAATAAAACAAACCACTATATTTGATACCACGGAGTAATTGTCAGAGTTAGTGCAGACATGAGAGAATAATACGTGTTCATTTCTTCACTTTGTGAAACATAACTCTTACCAACACAGTGTACACAGCTGCAGCGCTGCTATGTCTAATAGGTGCAGTCCTGATCTAATTTTGCAGGCTGTTTTTTTTCCTCACTGTAACATGTATTGTTTGAGGGAATGTTAGCCAGCGGCAGATTAGCACCTCCTTAACAAGGCAAATATGATCTGTGTGCACCTCCACAAAGGAAACACTGAAGTTCTCTATTTATAGATGCAAAGGAAATGGACACTGTTAGAGTCCATGAGTTATATAGAGCAGGTGAGCAGAGAAGTGTCTTCAGGTTTTCTTTTCAAGACAACATAGTGTCAAACGTGCATTCCCCCCCGCCACCCCTAGTGACTAATTAGGACACTTCTGAGGTAAATTTAGGTGTTGGTTTACTCGATTCACAAAGGCTCACCATAGATGTCACGTTGCTGTTGTTTAATGAATTTCTATATATACACATTGTCTCATCTACACAACGCTGTTGAATATTTCCACTGTGATTTCCCATGAAAAAACATCCAGTTCATTCAAGTTGATACAAGTTGTCACAATGAGACCTTGCCTTCAATTTAATACGCTTTTCAGAATGGCAAAAACTGTTTGTTTTTTTTAGTTTTAACAACAAAAATTTATAATATTAGAAAAGTATAAAATTGCATTAATGAATAATACTTTTGTTCTAAAAAATATAGTTCAATATTTTGATAAAAATCCTTATGCCCAAAACATATAAAAAATATAATGATAATTTTAGAATTTTGTACTATATATATATATATAGTGTGTGTGTTTTTGAAACAAATATACACAACAATTGCTATTGTGACAACTAGCCCCGGTCTCCCCTACAGCAGTCTATTTCAGACTAAAATACAATAAAATGTCCACTACTTTCAGCAGTACAGTGAGTTAGAAACAGGTTAAAACAGTTTGAGGCAGCTGTCATTTATAATATACGCAATGTAAAAAAATGTAGAATGAGAGTCGATGAAAGCCTATAAAAACTTCCCATTAACACGTGGGTCCACCCGTAAAGACTTAACTGGGGTTGAGCTGCACAGGTTATCTTTGTTCCTGTCTTGAGCACATTACATGAATCCAGTCCCTGACTGGCTGAATTCTTTAAGGCTCAGCTATAATTATACTAGATTTCCTCTACCGTCCTTCAGATTCCCGGCCCGCAGGAGAAACGGTCTAACAATCTGGTATTTTTAATTTTGGAGCTGAAACAGGACATTCACTCTGAAGAAAATCGCACCTTCCTTTGGGAGGCTCGGCCTTTGGCAGCCGACTTTAAAGTTCGACGGCGAGCGTGCGGTAGCCGAGTTCGCTCTCTCAGCAGATGGAAATGATGGTGCTGTGATTATGGCTACAGACTGAACTCAGACACAATTAGCCACCAACAGATGGAAGTCTTCACGTTAGAAACCTCCCTCCTTCACCCCCCCACACAAGCCCTCAAGAGAGTGTCTGGAGGAAAAAAGGCAAACATTGGCATGCAGAAGTCATGTAGGCCATACATACTCTGTAATTTTTATGTAGTTTGGAAACATACACAAATGTAAATGTAGCTCTCTGATTTTACCCGTGTTCAAGGCTGCTGAATGAAAAGAATGTAAATCACGTATGATTTAGTTTTCTGAGCCACATCGCCCTGCACACAGCTTGGCTAAACAGTGTAGTAATTAAAGGGATAGTTCTCCCAAAAAGTAAAAATTCTGTCATCAAGTATTTACCCTCATCCTAAACCCTTTTTGTGTGTGTGTGTGGGGGGGGGGGGGCATGAAAGAAGACATTTTGTAAGCTGCGTTCGTTGCTTATTTTCATGCAATTAATTTTGATCCAGATCTTTTTAATGAGTGGGTTGATTCGGTTCACAGATCCTGTCTAAATGATTCACCTATAAATCAAACTGATGCAACCCGATCTCATGAGGTGGCTAATTTGTACGAATTCATTCGCCCTCACTCGTACAAATTTGTGCGATTTTTGCTAAATCGTACATATTTTACTAGTTGCCCAAGTCATATGAATTTGGACAAATGACTTACCCCCTAACCCCAAAAACTACCCTTCACTGGGGTCTAGACAAATCCTAAAAAATCGTACGAGAAATGTCGTAAAAATTTCGTACGAATTAGCCACCTCGTAAAATACGTACGAATTGGTCTTGAGATAGCGCTGCCAGCTCTCAAGCTCAACTCTGATTCAATTATCCAGTCGTCATGGTCAATAGTTCACTGAAGGGAAAGATTATCAGTGAATAATTTCTTAAATTTTGTTCGGTTGTTGTTATTGTATGGCTTTGTATTGTTTTGTTATTGTATGGCTTCAGAAGATTTGAAATATATACCAATTATTTTGATAGTATTATGATGCTTTTTATGTCATTTTAAACCTTACAAGCTCTTGTTCCCATTCACTGTAATTGCATGAGTGATTTAATTGAGAATATTAATTGAGTAAAATGATGCAGTTTTAGCGTGTGACTGTAAATGCAATACATGTAAAAAAAAAAAAAAAAAAAAAGGGGGTCAAACAAATAAACTTTGATGGCTTGTTTGAAAGTTCAAATAAGTTAGTCATATTCAATACAATAATGGACCAGAGTTAAAGAAATTGTATGAATTGTGATCCAGTAAATTCCATTTCCATCCCATTAATTCAAATTCAGTTTCCTGTGAGGGATGGCCAATTCAATTCAAACTCACACTCATGATTCATAGGGAGGCAATTCTTCCTTTCTAAATTTTGCAGTGCAGATCAGTCTTCAACATTTTTTTTTGTGTGTGTTGCACAAGCAAATGAAAGGTATATGGGTTTGGAACGATATAAGGGTGAGTAAATTATGAATTTTCTTTAAGTATGAAAAAAGTGTTTTATGATGCATGGGAATATTGCATGAATCTGTGATTTCTACAACAACAAACTACAATCATTTTAATCAATCAATCATTTACAATCAAACATTTTTCAGTATTTAGGTGGTTTTGCACTTGAACTGAACCGAAGCGTAAAGATGTATTTTGGCAGATGATGAATTCGCTGATTAAATATCAAATCCACCCCGCTCTCAAAACACTGTGAGGTAGTGTTTACACAACAGTCGGCATCTGAGATTCATTAGCATAAAATCAGGAGTACAGGAACAGGAAACAAAATCTTTCAGCATCTTCTTCCCCCCCACTGTCATAACAGATTACCCTTTTGCCCGGAGGGTGTTTTTCTTTTTTCCTTTTCTTTTTTTCTCCAGACCATAGCAACTGGTAGAACGGAAACTAAAATGTTTTTGTTTTGTATTTGTTGTTTTTTGTGCTCTCTCATTCTCCAGCTATTCTGCACATTCCCAAGTTTCTCTGTCTGGGCCACGACTCTCTCACATACTCTCATATTTCAAAAAAAGAGGCCCGGTCTCACTCGGTAGTGATGAGAAACTCCTACGCACTCGCCGTTTGCCTTTGATAAGCAATCAGAGCCTGTAACACACATTATGGGCTGAGACGTTGCTTCATAGTAGATTCACTACCAAATTTGAAATGATGTTTTAAAATTGTCGCTGGAGGCTATGTAATGCTGGGAGAGTGTGCCAGACTCCTCGCACTGTCTTTCTCCTGTTTTTCTTCCATTCTTCGCCTTGCTGGCAAAAAAGTAGAGGCCTGGATCTGAAGCCCAGACAGTGTGTGTGTGTGTGTGTGTGGCAGCAGGAACATGTGCTGTCTGCTCCCCGTGCAGCCAGAGGTGACACACGGGTCCTCGCCATATGCTGTCATTCCTCAGTGTCCCTCAGCCTTGACGCTGAATTAATTTATTAGAAGTTTTTTCACTGTGCCACCGCTACCTAAAAAGCCTTCTCCTCTTCACCGGAGGCTTGTCCCACAGATGCTGATGTATTTTCCCTCTCCCGTTGCCAGGTTTTATGATGGAAACCGATACAACAACGTGATAGAGTTTCGGGATAAATTATTCACGCTTTAAACGCACTCTGCTTGGCTTTCTTGGAGGACATCCATTTTACAAAAGCTTCTCCTCTCCACCCCCCACAAAACCAGCCCACAATCCTTTTAATTGATCTACTCCTCCACGGCTAAGTTGACACGCTTGCGTGCAACTGCGCTGGACGTTTTTTTAATGTATATCTACGACTGGGCAGAGTTGTGCTCCATTCATAATTTAATTCAGAATGCATTTTGAATTCCAAATATTGAATTGAATTTGAAATGAGGCAAACGGGATGCAATTCAAATTTTAATGTGTAGAATATGTTGAAATTTGATTTTTAAACTTATTTGAATTTACTTAATTTGAATTTATAAACTTTAAAGTTTAAAAAGCATGAACATGAACAAAAGCATGAACAAAAGCATCTATAGGCCCTATAGACTGATTATTACTAAGTCTGCATTTATTTGATCAAAACTATAGTAAAATCAGTAATATTTTAAAATATTATTACAATTAAAAATAACTGTTTTCTGTTTAAATACATTTTAAAATGTAATTTATTCCTGTAATTGTCAGGGTTATGTTTAGTTTCATTGTGTTTTGGTTTCATTTTCGCTGTTCCTGTTTCCCTGTGTTCCTGATGATTATTTGTTCCCATAGTTACTGATTAGTGTTTCACCTGTTCTTATTTCTGTTGATTACTCTTTCTGTGTTTAAACCCTGTTGCCTCTGTTCTTCTGTTTTTGTTATATGCTCCTGCATTGTACACTTTCTACAGCGACAATATTTGACAGAACAGAATCAAAAAATATAAAATGGACTTACCTGCAGTCCGCCTGCTCTGTTTAGAGCAGAAACAGTATAACCTCAAGGACCACAACGAGGACTTCCTAGATCTTGTGTGTCTCAACCACTACCGGGATCGCTTGTTTGTGATCCAAGGCCCATTGATGATCCTTGGGGAATTTTTGCCGCATTTGTGGAGTGGGTGCTGGTGAAGCATCTGCCTGCTGAGTTGGACATCACCAGCCCCACTCCGGACCAAGAGCCCAACCAGCCACCTCCTACACCCTGCAGGAAGACTATGCCAGAGTCCACCACAGACAAGGAGCCCGAGCCTGCCTCGATACCTATGGTGAGTGAGCCAGAAACACAGTCCGTACCAGTGAGTGTGCTAGTGGAGCAAGACGTATAAAATGGAGCCCCATCCACACACCTGCTGCTGAAGGTGAGCTGTGTATATGGCCTCTGGGAGATGTTATGAGGATCTGGTAGAGGATAATCCCTGAGGTCTCCCATCCCCGCTGGTCCTGCCCAGCTCCAAAACTCCTGCGTCTCTGCTGATCCCATCAAGCACCCAAGTCTCTTGCGTCTCCACTGGTCCTGCCCAGCTACAAGTCTCCTGTGTCTCCACTGGTTCTCCCCAGCACTCAAGTCTCCTGCGTCTCTGCTGGTCCCGCCCAGCTCTAAGTATCTTGTGTCTCCACTGGTCCCGTCTAGCACCAAGTCTCCTGTGTCTCCACTGGTTCCCCCATCTCCAAGTCTCCTGTGTTTCCATTAGTCACCAGCCAGTTCCTCGGCCCTGCCTCCTCTTGTTCCCTTTAGTTCCTCGTCTCCTCTGTTTCCTCCATTATGTTGCACAGATGCACCTCAAATCTTTCAGCCTCCAGCTCTGCCGTTACTCCACCACGACTCGTCGACCAGTCGGCTCCACCTTGGCTCCTTCTTCTCTCACCTCAGCCTAGTGCTGTCGTCCTTACAGATACTCTGGGCTCCCTCGTCCCTCCGGCTCCACTTGGTCAGTCATGGCTCTGCCTGTGCCATACACTTCCGGACCTTCAGGTATATTTCATCCCTCCACCCCTTCGGCTCTGTCGGGCTCACACCTCCCACTGGCTCCGCTTGGTCCTCAGTCCCACCTGTGTCACCTCAGTCCTCTAGCATATTGTAATGTCAGGGTTATGTTTAAATCTGTTTAGAATCATTGTGTTTTGGTTTCGTTTTCCCTGTTCCCATTTTCCCTTTTGTTCCTGGTAACTAATTACTCACTAGTCACTAGTTCCTCACCTGTTCTTAGTTCTGTTGATTACTCTGCCTGTGTATTTAAACGCTTAGTTTCCTCAGTTCTTTGTTCTGTGTCATTTTGGTTTATGTGGTTGTATACTATATTACTCTGTGTGATCTCCTGTGTGTTCCTTTTGAAAGACTGTTTTTGTTATATTCTCCTGCGTTGTGTGCTTTCTACAGCCACAATATGTGAAAGTGAATGCAAAGCAGAATTTTCAGCAGCTATTACTCCAGTCTTCAGAGTCACATGATCCTTGAGAATTCTTTCTAATATACTGATTTACAAGAAACATTTCTTATTATTATCAATGGTCTGCTTAATATTTTTGTGAAAATTATTTTAATAGTGTAAACTGTTTTCTTCATGATTTGTATACTGTAAAAAACTGCTGTAAAAAACTTTTCCAGTAACACAGTAATGTATCATCGTGCATTAAAACAGTAATGTATCACAGAATTTTTAGTTAAAAAAATCCCCAAACCTTTGAGCAGTAGTGCACGCTGTTCAAAAGTTTGGCGACAGTAAGATTTTATTCTTTTTGAAAGAAATTAATAAATTTATATTTTTATTCAGCAGAGATGGCTTAAAACGATCAAAAGTGAGAGTAAAGATGTCTTTTTTTTTACTTATTCATCAAAAAAATCCTGAAATTAAAATGTGTCATGGTTTAAATTGTAACAATATTTCACAACATTACTATTTACACAACATTTACTGTAAATTCAGCAATAGTGAGCATAAGCTATTTACACATAGTAAGTTACATATATCCTCTGCAAAAAGAAAGAAAGAAAGGGCTGTTTATTGAGAGTCTGGGCTATTTTTCATCCTCAACTTTAATGCCAATACCATCTGCCTGGATGAATCCTTAATTGAAAAGAATTTTGGCCTTAGTAGTTGGACTTGCTCCCCAGGACACAGAAGAAAATCAAATAGCTTTTCTTCTTCTTAATACCTGTAGAAGCTATAAAGAAAAGCATGAGGCAGTGAAATAATGGACATGGCGAGTGGGTGAGCGGCTTTCATATTACATTGAACATCTGCAAAGATGGTTTGCAGCAAGGAGGCCGATTGGATTTAATGTTATTGCCAGTCTGCTATTGGCCATACGTCTGGAGGAGCGTAAGGTGGCAGTTCATACAGCATTTTTTCTTGTCAGATGGCTTGGACGTAAAAGAGGAATTTGTACATTACTGTCAGTCGCGCCCATGGTTGGATCCTTGCCCCAGAGTAGGATATTTCTTTAAACAAACATTGGGGGAAAAGGTAAAGCAGACATTTCGGAGTCTAGGGAAGATAAGTGATGCGTCTACCAGCGCGCAAGCAGAAATAACAGAGGGCTCTTTTAATGTGGTTACGCTGTAGGGAGAGTCGGTCCTCATCCACCAGAGATTTGTGTGAACCGCACATAAAAGAAAATCAGATGGGAGTTTTTATGAATTAAATGAATCAAGAATTTGATTGTTGACGAATTTGGATTAATATCAGGCTGTTGGAAATAATCTGGGTGCTGTGTAAAGCTAAACTCTGAGAATATTTTTGGCTGTTATGGTTCATGCAACCACTTTTGATTTAAGTGACCACGGAAGTGAGAAGTTGATTGATTTTGTACAATAGCTACTTTATTGCAAAGCAGAAACCTGATTTCCATTCAAGTAGACAATATTAGCAGTGTATCATCATGAAATTTAAAAGTAGTACCTGAAACCTTGATTTGGCTTGAGGTTTTTCTGTTATTATGTGTTAGAGCTGGCAAATGCAGCATGCAAACCACTCACTGTTATATTTAGATCGTCACATATAGACGTTTGTCAGGTTTTTCAGGTGTGGATTTTGCTGCTGAGCATTGTTTGGCAGCAAACTATTTCATATTAGTGACATTTTGACATTTAGGCAGTATCCTGTGTTGATTTTCTGTTTTAAATTATTATTATTATTATTATTATTTTGTAAAAATTTTGTATAATGTAAATTCTTGCTGTATAAGCTGTCTACATATGTTTTATGTAAATAAAAGCTTACATTTTGTCTTTTTGCAATGTCTGTATATTTCTGTACATTATTTTAGATAATGTACTTACTGTAAAACTGAACCTCAGCAGGATTGTTTAAAAAAAACTCCCTTTCAATTTATCTGCTTAATTTGAATTTTATCAACCACACCAAATGGGAAGTTGAATTGGAATGAAAGGAAATAAAAAAAAAAAAGCCATTGCATTCTGGGAAATGTAGTATGGGTATCCAGCCTGACCCATAAATCTATCTGTCTTTAAGGTCTATAAAACCTTTGAACTTTAAGACCTTTTTTAAGCTCTCAAACAGGGCAGTCAAGTCAATATTCAAACTTGACAAACTCTTTTTTTCTTGTTAAAATGTACACTTGTTGGAGTTATGTGAATTTATTGACTCAAATAATTTTGATTCTTTACATTCAAAGTTAATTTGAGTCTTAGTTCAAATTCAGGCTTTGGATAAAGATGTATATGGGGGTTTTCTGCCCATTAAAAAAAAAAATCTTTGTCATAATAACATCATTATTCTTTCAGGATGTGAACTTGTTAAGGAAAACTACTTTCTCTTTTTTAAAATCACTTTATCTTATGTTTTGTTACATTTGTCAGTAGGGGATGATCTTAAAGCGTCACGATTTTGATGATTTTCATGGTAGACGGCTGTTATGCGTTGCAAATGGCAGATGTGTTGAGAGCGGCCGGGCCCCCTGCTGCAGAGCTGTATGTTTTGGCATGTGTTGGGTCTCATATGCATTGATGCTGCACACACAATTTGGAGTGTATCTGAAACCCCACATGTCCAATATACAGAATCTGAGGGATGGAAAATCCCTCACTCTTTCTCTCTTTTTCCCTGTCTCTCAACCCTGTGGCAGGGTCTTCACACCACAGCTTCAGTAATAAGGCCACAAGAAATGATGCGGTTCAGCGGGAGACAAGCGGGCCGGGCGAGACGCAGGAATCCCAGGGCACATTCATCACCATTCTCACTCCCGTCCAAAACGCGTTGGCCTCACTTCAAAGCCATAACCAGTCCAATTCAACTCACAAGCTGCGGATAAAAGCCACTCTTCATGTTCTCTGTCTCCGGATCTTAACATGACTGAACAAATAACCGTTACTTTTTGGGGGGGGCAGCATAGATTTTTCTTCAGATATGTGGACTTTTTTCTTTTGTTTTATTGCACTCAGTTGAATTTCATACTCAGCTTTTACAAGAAGAGTTTATTGCTCATGGTTTGCAGTATCTGTGCAAGTGACTGAGTTGTGTACAATTTGTACTGGCATTACAAACTTGGAGAAGACATTTTCTTGAGTCATGAGCTCAGTGGTTATGAACAAAAATAAATACTCATCAATGTTAATGCGCCACACGTTGAGGAAGGCATTTGCAAACATAGTTTATGGCACTTTCCATGAATAGCGCCTGAAACTCTTTAAAAAAAAAAAAAATCTTTTTCAACAAATGGTAGGTAAAAGGGGTTAACCTTTATATGCTATATTATATTTCCTATTAGTTTTGCATTTTGTTTAAAATTTTTGAAACCATAACTAAATAAAGTTTAAAACTGATTTGTCATTTGTCAGCAATTATTACTGACTGAACATCAGCAATGATCAGTAAAATTGATCAAATTAATAGCAAAGAAATTAGAAAGGGGTTGTAAATTAATCTAAATTAAGACACTAAATAAAAGCTATAAAGATAAAGATGCCAAATACAGCATGCCTATGCAATGAAACAATAGATATAGAGCAAAGAGGCATAAGTGCTTTTTGTCTTGAGACAACCGCAGGACTCCGTGTCACCAGTCAGCGATCAAATGACATTGCCCCCAACATGCTATATTGACAATTTTTTGCATGTTTCTTATGGTATAAGCAGCCGTTGTTATGATGATGATGTGTAACAGTGCCAGTCCTCTACCAAGCAGGTCTGAATTTTGGTTTAAAGTCTCCAAACTGTCACAGCAGAGTCTTACTATAGTTGTGGAGCTGTTGAAGATAATAGTAATAGTAATTCGAGGTTTTAAAATTCAGGTTTTTTCAAGACATTTTGATATTTCTTGTATTTTGTGTTGAAATTAGTATGTAATTTGGATTGGACAAAGCAAAATTGCACAAATAATGACTGTTTTCAAGCAGGTTTCCCAAACACTCCCCTTATTTGGAGTTATCAGCCAAAATCTGATGGCATTGTCCCAATCTTGCATTATTGGTCGAGCCAGTGTTGCTATGCCTGGTCGGCATTCTCAAAAAACAGAGAAGTGTTTTGATAACACCACAGAGTCTAATTCTACAGCTTGTTCTTAAGTATATGCGACTTTTCCACACCGGCCCTGAACATGAAGTAGTAATACCACTCTCACACCCTCCAGCACTTAAACCTCATTCCAACAGCCCATGTTCATAAGCCACTACACAGGCATGATAGACAGACTGGTGTATATGTGGAAAGAGGAGGGGGCGGTTGGGGATAATGCTTAATCTGCAGTCTCTAGTGCCCCCAGCTCCAGCTGGCACTGCGCAGGGCTGGCATGACAGAATGTGACAGAAGATCCGGAGGCGAGGGACTGGGGGAATCCCGTAACAATAATGCGGATGGTGAGGCTAAGGCCCAGATTAAATCAGAGCCATCGCCCACCTGCCAATAGAAAATTACAGGGCATAGCCACACACTCTCGCTCTCTTTTTCCATCTGGGCTTAAGTCCATATGCTGCTAAACCCAGCTACGCTGCAACTTCCAGTCATAGGTGTTTAGTGCCCCTGGACTTGCCATCGGACAGCATTCGAGTTTTTCGAGTTTGTTAATTCCTTGGGTGGCTATAAAGACGCTAAAAAGCAGCTGTTGTAGTGTCAGACCAGAGGGCGAAAAAAATGGAAACAGTGCAGTTAGCACTGAAATATAACTGGCATTTGTTGAAAACAGCCTTACAAAAACCAGTTTCCCAGCAGCGTTTCATGGCCGTGAGCATTTCAATTATGCGCAATCAGTCTGTGATCAGAGATGTATTAACTATCTGATTTATTTTTTTGCGAGCAAAGCTCTTGCCAAATGGAATCTAGCATTTGTTTTCCTGCAGCGCTATGCTAACTCCAGAGGCATGCTGCAGTCTCTCTACATGATCTCTGATTTGCCTAAATGAGGTTTGTTGAGATTTACTGTGGGTGATTATAATGATGGTTTGTGTCATATTGCAGCAATCAGAAGGGGGAAGCTTGGCCTGGGAGTCGACGGTGTCAGAATAGGGCAGTGGATACGGCCTGATTTTAGCCAGAGCTCAAATGCACCAAGCGAGGCCCCTCTGCTAACAACGTACAATCAAAGAACGGGTTCCTTAAGCCAATCACCCTCCTCATGAGGCTGACAGGCAGGGTCGCTTTGTTTAGATAGAGACCGGCTATGTGAGAAGCCCAAATTAAATTTTTTTTATCAAATCGCTTGAGGCCGAGCAGTTTCTACACAATTGCTAAAATTCACATGTTCTGATCCACCATCATGAACTGTGGGCAGGTTCTGATTCAATTTTCACTGTCATTGCATTATGTTACATCATCTTTGGTAAGTTTGTGAAGAGTGATTTTCTAGAAATAGGGATTTTTCATGTTTGAAGTAGTGCATATCTTGGTTTTCTATAGGTTGATGCTAATATCCTCCTGTTTTTTCAGCATTCCTGCTGTTTGAAACATCAGTCTATGTCAATATACGCTGATGACTGGAATATTTACATGTTTATGCTCAGAATTTCCATCTGTTGTTTCTGGAACAATCAGAATTGCTCAGAGAGCGAGAGAGAGACTCGTGCTCAGCTTGGGTTTTTGGGATTGGAGACTGGTCTTGATTATGCACAGCTCGAGTGGAAAAAAATGTTTTGCTTTTCTTCAAGGCCTTGTTTCTGTTGTGTTGAGCCCACTGGACCTGTGGTAGCCTTCAAAGTGCCTACTTTCCACTGTCAGTGGTCTGTTTTCACTGAGGCTCACTAAGCATGTGGATATTAGCACAGTTAGGGTCTACACCATCCTACTAACACAACACACTGATCCAGCAACGTCTGGCTATAATATTCTTATAGGATATGTTATTGTATGGGCAGTTAACTTTATTTACAAGCACACAAACAGAAAGTCATCTCCGCTATTTCCATTTTACTATTGTAGGATTTAAATCAAAACTTTTACATTAAATATGTTTTTGGTGTTTTTTCAGCACTGCACTTTTGTGACCCAGAGTCACAATTTTAATTTTTATTAAAACTCTTTTTCCTTTTTCTTTATGGAGCTCCTAAAGGGACATGGTGATGGAAAAATATGAGATGGGAGGAAAAATTATATGTCAATGCTTTTGCATTCTCTTTGCGTTCTCTCACAAAACTTTTGAGTTCCTTGCAAATGAACGCAAAGTTTCTTTGGCAAACCCAAAGTTTCTCAGGAAAACACAAATTAAATTTATTTTTTCCTGCCATCTCATATTTCTTCCTTCACCATGTCCCTTTAGGGGCTTCGTATTTATATGAAGGTCACTTTTTTCATCATTCCTCCATTATTTATTTTTGCTATACTTTTCAAAACTCAGATGCATGGATTTATTATTTTACCATTGTCCCAGACCCAAACTTGCAGTCATAAAAAAAAATCCATCTTAAAAATGTAATGTTATTAATTAAAGTTATATGTATTAATGTTATCACGTACAATTTCTAGTATATGTATATAGATTCTAATATAAACAAAGAGATAATCATAAACAATTTCAATAATTTTGCGTTCACTTGAATTAATTTTTATATCAGTGTTGATTTATATCAATAAAATGATTTTATTATAAATTTTTGCTATTTTAAGAAAACAGCTGTGGTATCATTTCCACCACAATAAACAATTTTTCCCATAATAAATAACAAAAAGGTTTATATGTTTTATATGTATATATATATATATATATATATATATATATATATATATATATATATATACACTTATTTACTGAGGCAAGAGTATCAGTGAAATGCTTGAGGTGAAATATGAGACATATACTAAGAAAAATCAAGGAAATTGTATTTTTTACAGTCTGACATTTTATCAAGTTTTAAGTTTAAAATTTAACATACATAACATGGTCATTGTGAAATTAGCCAAAGGACAAGGAGTTGGCCATTGAAATGTCATTTCTACCACAGAATGCTATTAAACACATTGCAGAATTTGAGAAATATGGTGGACATGATCTTGAACCTCAGAAAAATGACAATTCTCTTGTGAAAAATGTGTTTTAAGAGTAGTTAACAGGGCCAAAAGTACATATAGTTGAAGAAACAATTGTATACCACAGCAAGCCAAAAGTTGGTTGGTTGGTCATCAATGAAAATGTCAAATAGAAACATATTTGACACAAAAATCCTTCGAATTGCTTCCAGATAGATGAGGTGTCATAAACATTACCTCAAGGTGTTACATTGTTCAAAAACACAGACTTTTGGCACACGTGCGCAGCTTAGGAGATATGTATCTTCAGGCAAGATATGCAAGTGCTCCTAAAAAATAACAAATGGACCCTGTCCCATTTAAGAACACAATCAAAATATTAGGTTTTTTTTCTTTGGTGAAAAGTAAAGAGTAGTCTCTGGGGGTCTGAATGGCTGCACTAAGAGAGGTGATATTGATGGCTAAGAGGGGAGAGAGACCAGATGAAAGTGCTGCCACGGTCCCTTAAGATGGAGCTTGAGACACGGACTGGAGCGGTCGGTCTGGGGCGGCTTAGGTTTCCCTCCGGGCCGGAAGTGGTGCTTTTCCCCTGGCGAGAAGCTTTTCCTGCAAAATAAAGAAATCATTACTAAGATGACAGCTCCTCCACCAGCCCGGGCCTCTGGGGACCGCTGCTCCGAGAACTGCCACTACTGATTAGGTAGCTTTTCTTTGGGCCAACATCACCTCTAGCTGAAAATAAACACCATAGTTTGTCTCTCTCTCTTTTCCCTTTCGGTTTCCCTATGCTTTTCTCAGCCCCACCACACAACCACATCCGGGCGATGTAGTGGAATGGATGACCTTACTTGGATTGACATCAGAACCTCAAATAATTAGGCAAATGATCAGGGCTCAATGGCGTTGACCCTCTGAGATTGTGGCGTGTGGCGTGCCGGCCGTGTCTCAGTCCTGCTGGGTCAGTTCCGACTGATTTCAGGCCAGCGTCACTCTCCAACAACTCCTTCCCAAATCATCTCCACCGTCTGCCAGATGAGCACCGCCAAAGAGCCTGTGGACTTTAGAGAGCTTTACATCTCCTTTCTGAAAAACCATCAGAGATTGGCACGAGATCACAAGTTGACCCAGGAGTACTGATTACCATGGAGAATAGACGGTCTGAATCTGATCCCAGAGTCTAGTCTGGGTTTAAGGGCTCCTGGAGAGATGAATTGTTGATGCCCTTCAAGACAATAATGTCGTCCCTATATTTTTACTGTCTAAGAAATGGATTCTCCTCAATCAAAAGGGCCCATTGTTACAGATTGCTCATTGATATCCTAGACAAGGAGTTGCATGTTTCTGAATATTGGTGACTTGGGTTACTAAAGAAGTGTATCACTAAAACATTGCAATCTTTTATACGCCTACAGTTCACTGACTGCACACACACACATACACACACACACATATATATATATATATATATATATATATATATATATATATATATATATATATATAAACACAGGCATTTAAAGGGACAGTTTACCCAAAAATACAAATTCTGACATTATTTACTCACCATCATACCTCTTCATTCAAACAAGTGTGATCTTATTTATTTATGGAAAAAAAAATTTCTAGAATCTTTATGTAGCTCACAACCATAGTGCAGTGACCAGGGGCGGAATATGCATGTCAGGATTTTGCTGAGTTAGACGCGTTCGTGGGTCAACATATTTCGTTGATCCTGGAACAACATTCCAGTCCAAAATTTTCACCCTAACCATGCCAACCCCTAAATCAAACCTTATGGTTATCCCTAAAACCAGAGGTAAATGATAGGCAAATAACACTGATGTAGAAGCACCATTAACACTTTAGTTTAGGGTCCAATTGTCACCATTAACTAGTTGCTTATTAGCATTCATATTAGGATATTAGCAGTTTATTAGTATTTATAAAGCACATAAAAATGCCTTATTCTGCATGACCATATTCTACATCCCTTAATCTTACCTAAAGATAACAACTACCTTAGTAACAATTAACAAGCAGTAATTAGGAGTTTACTGAGGCAAAAGTCATAGTTAATAGTGAAAACTGGACACTAAACTTATATGTGACCAAAGCACCTAACCCTGGTTGTAAGCTTAACATAAACTGTAAACTTGTACCTCAAATCTGATTGAGGTCACTCCTTATTTTAGGGTCTTACTCTACATGACCTTATTCTACATTCTTGATCCTACCCAATACCTACTTAACAACATACTAACTATTAATAAGCAGTAAATTAGGAGTTTATTTTGGGAAGTCGCAGTTAATAGTGAATATGTGTTCCCCATTCTAAAGTGTTACCCTGATTGGTTGATAGGAATGTTGTTCCAGGGTCAGCAAAACTGTTGATCCAGAAACATGTTGCACTTGGTGAAATCAGATTCTGCAGGGGCTGTCAAGCTCCAAAAAAATAAATAAATGAATAAATAAATACTAATAATAAGTACATTGATTTTGACTTGCGATTTGTCTGTTCAGACAGTGCATAAAAAATGCTAGATGGTATGAATAAAATGCAACTTCACTATGGACTGCCCATGGTCACATCAGTCTGAACAGCTGTTCATTGAAAAGAAAATGTTTATCGCACTGGTGTAACATTCGTCTTGGTGTAAACAGGCCTTTTAGACTGTTAAGGTGTGGTCATATTTGCATTGTCTATTATCAATACTGTAGCAATATGTGAAGCACAGATCACACAGAAGTAAACCAAGCGGCTTTCTTTTGGTGAACGAGGCAAATTTGTGTGGCCAAATTGAAAGTTTTGCCTTTATGCGAAACTCCTGATCGCACGGATTCCTATTTAAATGATAGAATTTGCGCAATTTCACAAGCAATTTTTTTTCGGTAGTTTCGGGAGGTACTTTTGTACGCATATAGTGCCTGATAGGGCAGTGAGGCAACAAAGCAGCTGGCTAAGCTTTTAGACACAGCCAATATAAATAGGTAGGGAGTGAGAACGAAAGAGCGACCCCAGAGGAAGAGCCCCAGGTGTCACAGCCACGTCCAGGTGCAGGGACTCTGTTGTCATGTGATTAGCGTGAGCAGAAATTCCCACCTGCTGCTGCTGCTTACTCACAGAGATTAATGTGGCAAACACAAATGAGCCATCAGAGGCCAGGCTGCTGTCCTCTCTAATGGAGACTGATAAAAGACAGACTGCATCTTTCTCTCTCACACACACACACACACACACACACACACACTCATCCAGCAGGTCTCTAATGGTTTAACTGGCTCCATGTGCAGTTGCATTCACACGTCTACCTCAATTAATGGTTGCAATATCTACACTCTAGACTTTATCAGCTGGGTTTAAAATACATTTTTTGTTGTTGTTGTAAAAAAAATAGTTTACAACCAAATTCTTGCTTGTTTAATTCATTTAAAATGCACTATTTTTATGATTTTTAAAAAGTCATTTTTTGTAATGTTGTATGTTTTCAGTGTCACATGATCCTTTGGAAATCATCCTAATATGCTGTTTTGGTGCTCCAGAAACATTTAATTAACATTAACATTTTTGTCAATATAAGATACATCATTCAAAAGTGTGGGGTATAAAAAAATAACTTAATACTTTATTCAGCAAGGATACAATAAATTAATCAAAAGTGACAATAAGAACAATTATAATATTACAAAAGATTTATATTTCAAATAAAAGCTTTTGAACTTTCTATTCAGCAAATAATCCTAAAACAATACGTCACAAAAAATTAAGCAGCAAAAACTGTTTTAATCATTTGCAATAAAAATATAAACATTTGTAATAGTAACCATTTTTAATAACTAAGCACCAATAACACCTGATAATAACTGATATCAGCATATTAGAATGATATCCTGTGAATGATGTGACACTTTAGAGTGGAGTAATGATGCCGACAATGCAGATTTGGCATCACAGGAATAAATGACATTTTATTACATCAAAATAGGAAATAGCTCTTTATAATTGTAATAATATTTCATAATATTACTGTTTTTACTGTATTTTTATCTAATAAATGCAGCTTTTGT
Organism: Zacco platypus; assembly: GCA_038088235.1. Taxonomy (NCBI): domain Eukaryota; kingdom Metazoa; phylum Chordata; class Actinopteri; order Cypriniformes; family Xenocyprididae; genus Zacco; species Zacco platypus. The sequence continues at coordinate 14,059,997 of CM076065.1, read as the reverse complement.
GAGCATAACAAAACTTAAGTATTCCAAACTTTTGACAGATTGATTGATTGATTGATTGATTGAATGTAATATTCCCTCTCTCTAATAAGGAATATGTTCTGTCAATACTGGATCACTTAGACACAAATACTCACATATACAACACATTTTTCTTGAATTGACCCTCTTCTGACTTCCTGTGCCGCCCTGTATTGTTTTGTGACTGTTGAGAGTAACTGTCAGTAGAGTGAGGTTATGGGGGAGTATGTGCACTCAAAAGCGTGTGTGCTTGTTTGCGTGTAAGTCTTTGCACCATCCGCCGAACAAATCTAACCTAATTAGGGAGCAAAACCCAGTCAAGTTTGTTTGCCATTGTGCACAACATTTAAATAGCTTAAAACAACAGTGTCTGTTTGCTCACTCAACACATTTCCATGTTCATGCCGTCGCTCTTGTTCTATTTTTCTGTGGATGAGACTGATTTACAAAAACACAAATGAGATTGTCATCTATTGGTTCAGAGAGATTCCCCACAGCACTGTAGTCTGGTTTGATTCTTCTTGTATATCAATGCATTTTGGACTGTCTTGCATAACTTTGTAATGGATAACATATTGTTGCAGTGAATTTACTTGCCTGGGTTCTAATTTTCAACTGCTGTAGCAATTGCAAATGTCAACTCAAATGCTGTCAGTGATTAGGAAATAAAGCCTAATCACAAGTCATCCAAAAACAAAAATAGTTCACATGCTTCTCTGCCTTTGATTTGCGATTATCAGATTTTGACTCCTAAATTCTCAACGTGTCGTGGACAAGAAACAGGTCAGGCTACACGCTGCTTCCCGATAAATCATCGATTGCCGTTTTTAATGACGAGTGTGATGTCATAGAAAAGGTGGAACTAGTGACTGACTTCATGATTAATCGGTATCAAAACGAAAACGCAATACAATTTTTCGGTGGTTTCACAACCAGAAGTTGCGCAATCTTGTGCCATCATTCATTCTGTGAGTGACGACACCCTTAATGTTGCAAAATGGCGGGTGCGCCGACTTGTCTTGAACGGTGAAATGAGACCTTCATATACATATCTATGATGACGCCCATAGGGATTTTCTGGAATGACGTATTTTACTTCTGCAGTGCATATTTGAAGATTCTGTGGAAGAGCGCCCTCTGGCTTTCAGATGGAGCAGCATTTACTACTAAACAGTGGAATGCTTCACTGACAAGATGTGCATAAAATCACAGCCTTTGCCAAATTGCGATTTCAGCTTAATTTCGATTAATCGTGCAGCCCTACTTCTGGAAAACAAGAGCATAAACAAACTTTATTAGTTTTTATTACTTTTTTAGTTGTACAAGCCTAATGCTAATTCCAGTACTCACTGGGTTGCTAAAGTGCCGCCACTATCTTTCATTTGCATTTATCAGTTTTCACTCTGATATGGTAGTCACTCGAGGAAACATCATAAAGGCAGAAGAATGAATCTTTCCTTCATTCACCTAGTGTCACCCATACCGTCGTCTCTCCTTCGTTTCGCCATGTTTGAAAGCTGTGTATGGAAGAGCTTCTGTGCTCCAGTTGGTCAACGCTACAGATGTGACGGAACCCGTTGTAGAGGACCAAAAAAAAAATTAAACATACTTGTCTTTCTGTCGGGACATCATGAAGCGTCGCAGATGTGGCGTAGGTTGTCGATTCTTAACGATTCTTGCGTCCCGACGCCCATTGTTGTTTACAAATCACCATGGATTGTGTCAAAATTGGGCTGAAATTGCTTACTGATATTATGGTATGAACAAAAACAGTTCTATATCTTCATATCATGTCTATATTGTTATACAAGTTTTTTTGTCAGTTATTTTTTTACGAACTACTTAATGATCAGGAAGTAGAGCTATCATGCTAGCACTTTTTCTTGAGAGTTCTGAATCTACACACACACACATGCATGCACATCTGGCCCTAATCATCCTGATCCTGTTTATTTGGCCTGTTAGAGACTAAATTGTAATCTTCCCTCATTTTTCCAATAGCAATTGATATGCACTATTAGGTGGTACCCACTGTGTAGTTTATGCTTACATAAAAGCACATCAGTGTTTACAGGACTTTAAGTGATTGGACTTCAGAGGGGGAATGTCATCACCAACCTCGTCTGAGCCAGTTGTGGATAAGCCGTTTTGGGAATCGGATCTACATAAATGCATCAAGGAGACACTAAAATGCAGGCCAAAATGCATGCATCTAAACTAGAGCTTATAGCCAACAATCCAGGCCTCCAAGCAATATCCTTTATGAGCATTATTACGTTAAAGAGATGCACAAAAGCATGATGTTTCATATCATGTTGCTTAAAAAATAGATATAGTCAAATTAAAATCCAAAGAGCCTGAGATTAAGCAACATTTTGGAGGGAGTCTTGATTTTAAAGACCAGTTTTTCACCCTTCCAACATTTTAATCAAAATCATGATTCTCGATGATGCCGCCGCTTTTTCATCATTCCTCTGTTCTTAACTATTCAAAAACATTCAAACAAAATGACAGTAATAATAATAGGATGGCTTGTGATGACATTTTCCCTTGATTTCATAAGTTTGTCACATGAAGCTATAGTTCAAGTGCAACATTTACTAATACAGTCAAAATGGCCGATCTGTTTGTAATTATCCCACACTCCCAGTGCTCAGAAATGTAATCTGAAATGTCTGTTTTGTGAGCTTTGTCACGCGAACGCACTGCCACACAATGCCATCACTCTCTGTCTTTTATCATCCATTTGTCCTCGGGGCCGTACACTTCTGCACATAATCGGCAACTCTCCTAAATATTCGCAATCGATCAGCATGTCACCTGTACGGGCGCAAAAAAAGACCTGTAACAAAGACGAGGGGTGTATTGGCGTCCGGGGGGCATGCAGGCGAGCATTGTGTAAACGCTCGGTGTGAAAAGGCTAGCTCTGGGAAAGGGCCCCCAGGTGAAAGGTGGAGATGCACTATGGAACAAAGTAAAGGTGACAGTGGAGTGTCGTGTCACCCACCTGAGGAGTAACCTCTGTGCTATCAGTGTCAGAGGAGCTCCAGGCGTCAGGCAGCTGGGACCCGAACAAGGCCTCAGTGTTTATGTGGGTGACTGTGACCTTTCAACACAATGGGGTGTTATATAAGAAAGCCATTAGACATACCTGTGGCTGTCTGCTACTGTTTGATAGGAGAGGAGAGGGCATCATTTAGGGCAGGCAAAAGAATTGACTGCATATACATAATTTGTGCAAAACATAAAATATATCCCATTGCTTAGCTTATAATTAAAAGAAATTACTGTACTATTAAAAAGTCAAAAATAAAAATCCAAATATTTGACCAAATGAAGCCTAATTAAATACAATATATAAAATGGTGTCAGTGTGGGTCTAAAACAAATACATTTATTTATTTATATACTACCATTTAAAAGTTGTTGTTTTTTTTTTTTGGTTTTTTTTTGGAAGAAATTAATACTTTTATTCAGCAAAGAGGCAAAGTGACAGTAAAGACATTTATAATGTAAAAGATTTCTATTCTACGGAGCCCCTAAAGGGACGTGGTGGTGGAAAATTGGGATGGGAGGAAGTGTTTTTTAAAAATCTTTTGCATTCCTTTGCAAAACATTATGTTCCCTCACAAAACTTTTTTAGATTTTTTTTTTTAAAAAAATTCCTCCCATCCCAATTTTTTTTTTACATGACCACATCCCTTTAGGGGCTCTGTGCTATTTCAAATAATTGCTGTTCTTTTGTACTTTCTGTATCAAAGAATATTGAGCAGCACAACGGTTTTCAACTTTGAAAATATTAATAAATGTTTCTTAAGCAGTGTATTAGAATGATCTGATGTGACAAAAAAATTCAGCTTTGCCATCACAGGAATTAATTACTGTTATGGTGCGTGTCCAGGGAAGACGTGCACAACAAGGAAATCCTTAAACAAATACCTTTTCTTGGAAGCAGGAGAATGACTACACACAACACCATTAAAAACACATTAACGTAAGACAACGACTGAACAGAAACAGGGTTTAAATACAAAGGAACAGGGGAGCAAACGATATTGATTAATGATATACACCTGATATGAATGAAACAATAAGACTAGATAAGTGGCGGGAGAAAGCCAAACAAAGAGCAATAAATAATAATGACAATAATAATAATAAATGACAACCAACAGAGTCCAGAACAGACATACACATAACAACTACATTTTAAGATATATTTCAAAAGAAAATGGTTATTTTTAATTTTAATAATATTTCACAGTATTTCTGTTTTACTGTATTTTTGTTTAAATAAATTCTGTCTTGGGGAGAATAAGAGACTTCTTTCAGAAATGTAAAAAAAAATAGTTTGAATGCTTATACACACACGTATAGATATATTTACATATATATAAATATAAATTAAAATATTTACATATAATTTTATATCAATTAAATTTTATTTTATGTTGTTAGGTCATCACCAGTTTGTGAGTTCAGATTCATTCACCAGTTTCCAATATTTAGATGGCACTTAGTTTGCATCCATTTTTCTTCATTTAACGCCAGCTGCAGAGAAACTTATATATACTTATATAAACTAACATAGCATTCAGTTCAACTCATATATTTCATCTGTTTATGCATTCCCCTGGATTCGAACCCATGACCTTGGCACTGGCACCATGCTCTGTTGTTTTTGGAAAATGGAAGATTTACAATTACATACTTTCTTCATTTATAATAACATGCATCACTCTGCATATTCAATGCGTTATAATTCATTAAGTAATTAATAATTTAAATTGTTTATATCGTTTATTTTTCAATCTTATTATGGGAGACTGATCTGATTTGAAAATTTTACATGTACAAATTTTACTGTATTGTAAATATTGAATATTTGTTATTTACATCTGTCATGTGCATTTTCTTTAAAACTATTCCCATCAAACCAGGCATATTTTCCCCCAAGCACACGACAAGAAAGGGAAATAATGTACTTTGATGAATAAAATGAAAACATCAAGGAGGTTTTTCACATTTCACCCTTGTTTTTGTGGCATTCTCTATATGAACAGTCTCTGTAATCATGTGTGTTTCTGTAATCTGCAGTTTCGTTCTTTCTCTACACTGTTTGTACTCGAATTACACACGACTCCCTCTCCAGCTCAACCCCACCACTCACTCCAGCCTGACAGCACCGATGCCTAAGAAACAACCATGAGAAATTGATTCATGTAATGGCAATATTCCTTAATGAGAGTAGGCCTAATTGAGAACCGCATTACTCCAGGACTTCAGAACCGATTAGGTCTGTAAGGGGTGAAGAAAGAGGGGGATATGTTTTCCATATGGTGAGAGAGTCTGCCATCTGCTATGATTCACAGGTTGAAGAATGTATGCATTCTGAAAACAGCCATCTTCTCTTCTGTCATTTCGTATTTTACAGCGCTACTATGAGCTTTCGGCTGGCTCATATTATTTTCAAAGTTTCAAGAGGGACAAACACAAATATTTATTTTACTCTACGCTGTTGCATTTACATCTACAATGCAAAAATCAGGCATGTCATATTGCTGATGAATTTTATTGCCTTACTGATACTTATACTGTTCAATATTTCGGAAAAAATGAACAATTTGCGTGTTTCAATTTCCATTTCTTACATTATACTCCCTGCAATCACGTGAAGTGGTAACCAATGCTTGGGTCTGATGGTCTTATGAAAGTGAATGTTCCCTACTCAGCTGAAATGAACTGATTGACAGCTGACCTGACCTATAATCAGAGCAGGAAGGTCTCGTTATAAAATTAGTGGAAATTTCTGCGGTAAACTATAATTAGGCCCAGCACCCCAGGGCAGGTAAGAAACAGGGCCAGGAGCAAAGCATTATGGGGGAAGATTGTGACTGTCACTCAGTGCAAGTTGTTACTGTATGTGCCTGTGCTTACTAACACAAATACACACACACACACACACACACACACACACACACTGTCCCAATGCAATTCCTCTGGCTGCTAAAACTGAATCTCAAGTTGTGTCCTATTTTGGTTGAAGAACAGGTGATCCGCTTGGCAAACACACTTTCTCCTGCTTTCTTTCCCTCCTGTGGCAGTTAATGAATGTAGCGACAACATAGTTTTCCAAGAAAAGGAACAAGCGGTTATATCACAGTTTTCATAAAAATGTTAAGCATCACACCATTGATAATAATAATAATAAAAACAAAATGTTTCTTGAACAGCATATATTAGAATGATTTCTAAAGGATCATGGGACACTGAAGACTCGAGTAATGGCTTCTGCATAGGAATAAATTACAGTTCAAGATACATTACAATAGAAAACTGTAATATATTTTACAGTATTTCTGTTTTGCTGTATTTTTGATCGAACAAATGGGACAAGGGGTTCAAATAACACTAAAAAGAAAGGAGGGTTGTGGCACAGAATGGAGCGCTACTTGATTAGCATTATGTTTGTGTTGTACGTCTGGGGTAAACGAGAACGACATGTTTTCCTCCTTTATTCAAGTCATTTGTCTTTGCTTTCGTTTGCTGGCTTACTTCATCTGATCTGGCACGGATGCAGAGAGCTGGGTAATTACGACCAAGTTTTGTTTACGGACACTCTGCGTATAGCCGAATGAATGCAAAGCTGTCCGTCTTGGGTGATTGGTATTGTTGAAATACGCTTGGATGGTTCAGAAACATCCACTCAAATTAGGCAAATCCTTTCACCTCTCTCGCTTGTTGTATGGTATAACTTATTTGAAATGGGGAAAGCATGGAAAAAGAAAATAAAAGTTTGACAAAAGCTTTAACCTTTTTGATAAGACATATAAATGGACGACAAACTTACACACAGAGACACCCAAAACAAATACAAACGCATAATCACACAAATATTTTCCCTATTCACGTGAACAGGGCACCTGTGAGTCTTTCTGTTGTCCATGAAAGAGCATTTACATGGCCGTCTATTACTATGCAAATCAGTCTGGATCCATATATGCACGTAAAAAAGCTCTGAAAATCCCACAATGTGTTCTTTGTTTGTTCCTTCATTTGTTTATGTTCTTAATGGGGCCAATGAAGACAGTGGACAACACCAGTGATGTTACAAATGATACTGGTAGAGTTCCCGACTGACAACATTGTTCTTATTGTCTTGGAAAAATTCCCAAGTAATTTTTTTTTTATTATTGTTAATTGTTAATTACATGGAGGTAGTGGCTGTCTATGGACAAAATTCAGAGGCACTTATCATTAAATAAGAACAATTTTACTATAAAACCAGACTCTGGAAGAGAGTGAAAAGAGATACTGGTGAAAGAGAACAGAGAGGAAGAGCAACACTATGCCATCCTTCAATTACCAGCTCATAATCACAGCCGTCCCGGGCCATCTGACCAGCACCGGACAGCTGCTCAAGTGAAAGGGGAACACACACATGCACACTTCCTGCTAACGTTCCCATAACCCCTCCTTGACTGGCATTCCACTATTGACACCCATGCTCAGTGAGAATAGATACAGATGGGCCAATGACGTTTTAATTATCTAGTTTAAAAACACACATTCCAGATTTACTCATTGTATTTATGTTGGTTTCAGTCAAAAACTTTTTTTACTTTACATGTACATGTATACATGTGAGCATACACACCTAAAAAAACACATCTTTTTCAATGTAAACACTATTTTGATAATATTATAAATATAATATATATATATATATATATTGTTGTTGTTGTTATACATAATGTTGCACCTACATGTCAACTAACTCCCGTCAGAGTGTTAAGCCGCTTTTCCATCGAAATTACGCAGAGCAATTTGTCCCAGGAACTTTTTTCCCCCAGACCTGTTGCTGTGTGCGTTTCCATCGCAGTCTGAAGTACCATGAAGATTAAGTCCGACGTAGGACTGTGCGCGACTTTCCAGTTCCAGCTGGATTTCGTCCTCTGCATATAAGTTTAATAAAGCCTGAACCTCATCGCCTGTCCATCGGTCAAATTTTTTAGACTCCATTGTTGATTCAACTAGCAAACAACTCTTACTGCACGCACCGCAACAGACTTTTAAAAAAATGATGATTGAAATAAAATTCTGCCTGGAGTCAACCAATCAAAATGCTGTATGAACTTAACCAATTCATCGCCATCGTCCAAATCCCACCCATCGAAAGTTCTGTAACTTTTAAAAAGTACTACCCTGTGAGCAGGTACTTTCTGAGGGGGAAATTTTTACACGGAACTTTTTAAGACTATAGTTCCTGCTATCAAAACACACCGAGTACCACCCCAAAGTCTCTAGTTCCTGAGGAAAGTTCCTGCAAGTGGAAATGTGGCTTTAGTTGATTATTAGTAGACTTTTAGGGGTACACTCTAAAACATGTTGGGTTGTTTCAACCCATGTTTGGGTCAAATATGGACAAACCCAACCAGTGGGTTTAAAATTTTAATTAAAAAAATTTAAACAGTGGTTGAGTTTGTTCATATTTGACCCAAACATGGGTTGAAACAACCCAACCTGTTTTTGAGTGCAGGATTAGGGTTAGCAGAAAAAGTGGTAGCACTTTATTTTACTTTATTTTGCACCCCATGAACATGTACTTATACATGGTAATAACTATGTACTAACCCTGAACCTACAGCTAAACCTAACCTAAACCCTGTAGTTACCTTATATTACTCTGTATTTTAATAGGCAAGTACACTGTAAGTACATGTAAGTACACGTACTGTAAAATGAAGTCCAACCGACGAAGTTGACATAATGTGTACTTGCAAAGTTGGTAGAATGTCTTTTGGGGAGCATCAAAATAAAGAGTAGGCAGATATTAAGTAGACAGCCTACTAATATTCTAATGAGAGTTAGTTGACATGTAGGTGCAATGTTACCAACAGAACGCCTAAAGAGGGCCATCAAAATAAAGTATTACCCACTTTATTTATATAATTGATCCAGATATTATTTACTTTAAGGGTTACATTACTCAGGTGTTTATGCAACTGTCTCCCTAAAATATAACATTAAAATCTACATGATTAAAAGGTAGAACAGTTTTAAACTTTTTGCTATAGTGGTGTACAATGCCTCAACGCCCTTTTATGCCATTTAAATAAGTTGCCACTCAGACAGGGAAATTTCTCCGAGGCACTTGTGCATCCAGCAGACCAGAGTTAGTGGGCAGGGTGGAATCCATGCATGCAGCCCATAACAAAGCTCTCTCTTTCCTCCTCTCTCTCCAGCCCAGCGATTCCTGCAACGCTCCACAGATGTTATTGACCTCTGGGTTAACTCATGTCAGGTAAGCCTGGGAGATAATGGACAAAGAGCATTTTCTTTTACAGGTGGAATGACACGGCATATCCGCGGCGGGCCGCTCCTCCCGCATTGACAGATTTTCTAATTCACTGCAGATTCTCATAAAACTGGGTGGCCAACCACAGCCCAGGCCAACAGAGGGGCCATTCATACTGGGTGGGATGGAGGCCTGGCCAAATTAACCTGGATTAATTTAAGGGAGCAAAAGGCTCTTCACATTCAAATAAAATGAAGATCAATAAATTAAATGTTAGAGGTCAGGATGTCAAGTTGCCTGGCGATGAGCGACCGCCATGTGGAAAGTTTTTCACAGAGGGAAGAAAAGGGCCGTTAAATGGCTTTCTTCCACAAAAACTTCCATTCCTCTCTCTTTACATGCACGAGTTGCTTTCCTATAAACACGGCCATGCCAGCAAAGAATGCTTATTACTTTTCTCATTTACTGGATTGGTTACTTCAGAGCGCTCTCACCATAATTACTGCCCAACTCTGTTTGTTTCTCCACTTCCAGAATTATTATCGTGAATGTTTGACGTCTCTCTTTTTGTCTCGCTGGACTTTCCATTAGTATTAATGTCGATAGTCGCACGAACAGATTATAGAGCTTTCCGAAGCTTTCCGTACATATTGTGCATGCCTCTTCTGGGGTTCCGTGATCTTTATAAATGCCGCACAAACCTAAGAAATGATTCATGAATAGAAATGCAGGTCACAGTTCCAACTCAATTATTTAAGTACTCTAGAGGCAAGTTCTGGTTCAGGAAAGCTCCCCATTTGGATATCGCCAAGTGACGCCATCCAAGCCTAAAACCTGAACCACTTCATGTGTCATTATGTGATCAATTATCCAGTAGAAGGGTTCTGAGGAGGCCTACGTGCCATTAATAGCATTAATTCCTAAGCAGCAGCCTGAGATGACATATGGCACAATGGAAAGGGCGCTGAAAATGGCTGACACGTGCTATGGCACTAAACTTGTTGCTTGGCATTGCAATAAAATGGACAGTCCATAATGAAGACACATTGTACGCCCCTATAAAAATATCATGTCATATAAATAATATTTAATACAAAAAAATTAGCAAAATTCATATAATAAATTGGCTCTTACTGTATTACCCCCATAACTCTCTGACACAGCATCTGCTGCAAATGCTGACAAACATGATGTTTTTCTGCAAATAAACCTTTATTTAAATGTTATTGTATTTAAATTAATTTGGTTTAATATATAAATTAATGTAATAAACTATTTATTTTCATTAAAAAGATTCACAGTAACTAAAACTTTTTGTGCCAATTTCTCCAGAAGAGATTTTTTGTCCTTGAGCATACGGAAATTAGCTTTATTTTTAGCTTCAAATAAATACATATATTTTATATTTCATTTATATATATATATATATATATATATATATATATATATATATATATATATAATAATCTATTTTATGTAAAACTATAAAAATAGCACTACTTTTGAGAATGCATACTATACTATACCCTACAAATTTAGTTGATCCTGGAACAACATTCCTGTCTGAAAATTTATTCCTAACCATATACCTAAACCTAAACCTAATCCTACTCATAAGTTATCCCTAAAAGTGGACAACACCAGTGGGAAATGATTGGTAAATAACACTGATGTAGAATCAGAAATACTTTATTGATCCCCGAAGGGAAACTCTTAGAAGCACCTAACCCTGGTTCTAAATTTGGCATAAGCTGTCCATCAAATCTGATTGGATGATTTGAATGTTGTTCTAGGAACAACAAAGATGATCCAGGAATATGTTGCACTTGGTGAAATCAGGTTCTACTATACTATACTATACTTTACAAGCTGTTTATATCTACTCCCCTATCTATGCTTCCGTAAGGAAAGAGTCTAGGAAACAAGACTTTGCAAACATGCAAAAAGAAATTAGCCTAAGCTTAACATCAGCATTTCCATAGGACACTCTTAATCTGAGCCTCAAGGGAAATGCCTATACAGTGTTTAGTTCATCTAATAGGTTGAGCAATGGAGTCATTGACAATGGGTAGAATAACATCTGAGGGTAGAGGGGGAGCATGCAAAAAGTGAGCCAGGCACTAAGGACAAGCACCTTACTCCCCGCCAACCCTCACATTGACACTGCCAATATCTTTGTGTTCTCCCTTTCAGTTTTTTAGCATGGCTTTGGAGTTCATCTCAGGTATGAGGTGCCCACAGGAAGCTATTGGTCTCAGGAAACTGCCCCTCTGACTCTTGGCCCTCTTTCAAGACTGAAAAAACCCATAGAATTGGACTCTCTCTCTGTTACTCTCTCACTTTCGTCAGTCTCCATGTCTCAACACCCCCCTCCTCTATCCTGTACACACCAACAGGAGGCAACCAGGGACCGTTTACCGCAGTCCCGAGAGCGTACAGCTGGTGAGGGAGCGCAAGCGAGTCCGATCTAAGGTCAGCAACTAACAGCCAGGTGATCATGTCCTCTGGCCAGCTGGAGCTGCTATCCCCCATAGACAGAGGCTCATGGACAAAAGGCAAAGATGCTCGCCACCTGTCCATTAACAATACACACACTCACGTACGCAAACAGCCAGCTTGTCTTTGTTTCATTAGCAGACCGTTAACACAACTGATAGAAGTCGTAGCAATGACTCTCCATCTGCGTCAATAATGTGACTCTATAATATATATATATCGATACACACACAGTAAAAGGTAAAATTATGTGTATATATAAATATATATATATATAATTTTACCTTTTACTTATTTGATAAGGTTTGTTAAGATTGTAAAATGTTATTTGGTGCTCAAAAACTGAGGATAATTATTAGTTAATTATATTTTAAACAAAAAAAATAAACAATGGTTAAGATACACTCACATGATGTAGGGAAATATTCATTTTTACTCCACATTTATAATGTGTATAAATGTTTCTCAAAGCCATATAAAACCAAGATATAAACCAAGATACAACAAATATCTATAATATGAATAAATATATATAAATGAACAAAAAATGCTGGGTTAAAAATAACCCAAGTTATTTGAAAATGGACACACCCAGTGGTTGGGTCAATTGTTTGCCCAATCTGATGGGTAGTTGTATTTAACTCAACCATTGTTTAACAATTACTGTATTGCTTGCTTAAAATGAACCCAAAATATGTTAGAAATCAACAATTATTGTTATGTTTAATAAATCAACATTTATTAACAAGTTTAATGAATAATAATTAAACAATAAACATTTATTAAATTGTTTATTAATAAATGTGCACCTTTTTATTACCATTGTTGCCTCTAGTAATTATGTCAATTATTTCCAACCTTTTTTAGGTTCATTTTAAGCCAGCTATATAGAATTTTTTAAACAACAGTCAGGTTAAATAAAACTGCCCAGCATGTTGGGCAAACATTTAACCCAACCGCTGGGTTTGTCCATTTTCAACCCAACTTTGGTTGTTTTTAACCCAGCATTTTTTTAGAATATACATTTATAAGAACTTTATTTTCTTTATTTTGAAATCTCTTAAATGTCATTGACCAATCACTGATCAGGCCTAAGAGCCAAACTGGCCTAAATCAGTTCTGACTGCTTTGTATTTGTCAATAAAGAATGCTGGAGGATATTCAAATAGTTACTTGTGCTCAGTAGCTCAGCAGACCTGGCTGGGTGTCTTTGGGACCATGTGTTTCGCTCAGTGAGAAGGAAAAAGAGAGAATAACAGGTTTGTTGTGCTGGGCTTTGGATTGGTCTATTAGCTCTACTTTGTTTCTTCCCCATCTACCCAGGAACTAGACTGGCTTCCAGTGGGATTGGGCACCGGCAGCCAGTAGGACAATGAGTCTTTTTATCTCTCCAGCCTTGTCTGAGAGTTCAGCTTTCACAGGCTTATCAAGATCCTCTGCAAGTGTGCTGAAAAGTCAATCACAAATGTAAAAAAAGACCCCTGGGATTCGACAACCCCCTCTCCTATTCTCTTTACATATAGAGCTCTCTCTTTTTCCATTAAGACATGCACTCTTCTGGATCCAGTGGAATTTATGTGTCAATTCCCAGCAAAGAGGAAACGGACTGTCCAAAAGGGTGTGAAACGGCGCCTTTGACCAACAGTCAGTCCGCCTAACCAAAATGGTCATGAGCCCAGAAGCATTTCCTGTGGATGACAATGCATGCCATGCTGCAAGTGAGAGCTATGAATTGCTTCTTGACTGTGACAACAGGAGCGGGTTGTTTCGACAAAATAGAGCGTCTATTTAAAGCCCACAACAACTAATGTAAACATTGTCACACTCCCATGGAATGACAATTGTCAGTGTAGAGAATAAACTAATGCCGCAGTTAGCTGTCGCACATTCTCCTGTAGATTCCCATCACCGGGCAGGGTTGAGAAGATGGTTTGGGGGTAAATCACTTGTGGAAAGGTGAAATGTGGCCAGCACGAGTCAACGTAATCCACTCCAGACACATGTGTAACACAAGAGAAACAGGTGCAAACAATTGAAACAGCTGTCAGTAAGCTAGAGTGATCTCTTTTGATATCTTAATTGTTAGGCAATCCCGGCACAATTTTGGCAACATTGATGTGGGCCCGGCTGCCTTGTCTCCATCTGTCAGAGGGTAGATACAGCGTGTGTTTTCAGTCCTCATGGAAAAGAGTGTCTCTGGGATGTGTCCAGCCCATAGCTCCGTACTTTGAGGAAAATGAGGCCTGATTGCTGCCATTTCCACCTTCTCCCGGAGTATGGTCAAGGGTGACAGTAATACTCATAATTGTAGTGGTTGGAAACTTCTTCAAGGTGTCAAACTTCCCTGTGATTCTGGGATTTACCCCTAATACTATTCTATGTCTCACCTTCTCCAACTGAGCTATGTTTCTTCATTATAAACTAATCAGGTTTAGTTTTCCTACTTTCTTTTTTACATTTTTGCCTAATTGAACAGTAGATTCGAACTTTATAGGAACAGGACTGGGAAAGGACCTCACTGCTGCATGACATGTTTGAGAAATTCTCATCATTTTGAATAATTATCCAGTTAATAATTGTTAAGTATGCTTAATAAAGCACCCAAGAGTATCAAACAAAAAGTAGATGTGGCTTGCTGAATGTTTTTCAAATGTTCAGATTGGTTTTGATGGGGGGAAAAAAACATTTTAAAGCAATTTTAACAGTAAAATCATGGCAACCACCATTGACCATTTTACTGTGATTATGTGTTTCCATAGTTATTAAAAGTACTTTGTGTTATATTACCTTGCCATTCAGTTAGAGAAAACTAGTTAATGCTGCTGTGCGAGTGTTTATAATACAAAAGCTGAGAGAGTGACAGCAAATTTGGCATCTTTCGCTCTTCTGACCAATTTCTCAATATTTTTCCCTCCTTTGTAATGTCATAGAAACTCAATTCTTCTTTTGTTTTCCCCAGAAGAAAAAAGTCATACAGGTTTGAGGGTGAATAAATGATGACAGATTTTTCATTTTTGTGTGAACTATCCCTTTAATATACCTGTGCCTAACTGGTCACATTTCCTCAAAAGCAAGCATAACTAGTATACCCCTACTGGGTTAAAAAACAACCAGTGCTTAGCCTAAAGAAACAGCCAGTGGGCATCACAAAAGCCATTATTCATCAATGACAGACAGTGATGAACATAATAATGGAGTTTCTCCAAGAGGTTGATGTGCCGTCCTGCGGTATGCTCTTACCTTTTGATTTATGTGGGCCTGTGAGTTGGTGCCATTTGAGGGCGGGGTGAGGAATGAAAGTGTTAACGCTGAGTGTTGGTGAGGTGAGGGCAGGAGGGGGCTGAGGGGACCAGAGTTATGAGTTTTCTCAGCTGAGTGCTGTGCTTGGGTTACTGCCTCTTGTTTTGATCTGGCAACAGAGAGGGAGAGGCTGCAAGCCTGCAGGCTTGAACCCCACAGCTGAACCACTGACCCCAACATCCATCAGGCCCAGGCTGCCCTGACAGAGGAGCCAGTCGCAGACACTTGGGGGCGGAGCCTCAATGTTGAGTGACAAATGAGAAGGATTCCATGCTTGTTCGGTGGAGTTCATACCAATAATCAGTTCTGAAGTTAGCTAAACTCACGTTAAGATGATCTAACCAGGGCCATTTCTAGACTTTTGTCAGCACTGAAATGCAGGCCCCAATTTAAAAAAGTGTCTAAATATTTATTTTTATTTTTTGGGATATTTTTATAGGATATATTTATATAAATAGGATTTTCAGCTCAGAATTGAGCTGCTTCATTGCTGAAAACAACATTTGACCTTCCTACAATGGTAGGTAAATATATCAGGCAGCAGTCTTTTTGTTGTCTATGTTATAAAGTTACTATTTCAGTATTTAAGTATCACTGCAAATGTGCGTGAAATCAAAGTGAATCGTGAACAAATTCAGATCATTTTGCAATCTCGTTACACAGGGGTGGGCTGTAAAAAAAAAAAATAATTTTCACTCAGGCAATATCATGATTTTTTTTTTCAGGCAGGATTACGATTCACAATCTTATCACAATTCATTTTCATGCTGGTTTTTAGACTATTTTGCAAGTCACTGAGCAATACAGCCCAATTTATTTCCCTCTTTAGGTTCCCCATAGAAAATAGCAACAAAAAAAAGAAAAAGAAAAGAATGACAGACCATTTAGGCCAAAGTAGGGGTGGGCGATACGACCAAAATCTTATTTCATTTTATTTTATTTCATTATTTTATGTTATTAAAAATAACAACAAAAAAGTTAATTACAAATAACAGGACGAATAAATATCTGAAATACAAACAAAAATAAATGGTGCTTTATTTTTTTTTTTTTCATTGTATGAATTACACTGGTTCTTATTAAAGCTCCTGAAGTTATTCAGTCAAGACCAATGAGTGATTTTCTCTTTGTCTTTTGTTCTTAATATTAATTAATTAATATTAATGACACAGACAGCAGCATGTTTATTATTAGGCTGCTGTCACTTCAAGGTCTTATATAAAAAACACTTCAAGGTCTTTTGTAAGGTTTAAGCTAACCCTTACAAAAAATAAGTTATAAGTATATTTTCTTTCTGTCACGATCAGTACCCGTGAAGTCCACTAGAGGGCACTCCACTCTGGACTTTCACTCACACACACACATTCTTGGACTTCTTTCCCCACAATACACTACATTTCCCAGAAGTCTCCACAACTGGACTGATTACACTCACACCTGATACTAACCACATCTCACTATTTAAGCACACTGCACAAACACCTCAC
This sequence comes from Zacco platypus, assembly GCA_038088235.1. Taxonomy (NCBI): domain Eukaryota; kingdom Metazoa; phylum Chordata; class Actinopteri; order Cypriniformes; family Xenocyprididae; genus Zacco; species Zacco platypus. Next base: position 14,043,398 of record CM076065.1, on the reverse strand, counting down.
CGCGAAGTCTTGATATTCAGTTGTCATTTCTGAGCGTTATTCCCTGTCTTGTTTTCCTGTTGCCATTTTGCCTGTTTCAACCGTGTTCTGATTGTTTTGCTACCTGCCCTTGGATTATTGCTTAGTTTTTCTGGACTGTGATTCTTGCTGCCGATATCGACATTGTTTCCTGTGTATCGACTATGACTCTGCCTATCCTCCATACCTGTTTGCCACTGTATTGACCGTTGCCTGTTTGACCACGTTTTCAATAAAGCCGCACTTGGATCCCTGACTTTTCATTACACTTTCTACTACTACTTTCAGGCTACTTTTTATGTACTTCTCAGAAATATACCTAAAATTACACTTAAGTACTTGACTTGATTCTGACAGAAAAGTCTAAGTATATTTGCCCAATACTTGTACTCAATCTTTTGATCAAGATATGCTTGAAAGTATAATTATTCTACTTGGCTTGTAGTTGTGTTTATTCTTTTGATTGAGTAGCCTATTAAATACTTTTTCACATAGTTTTACAAACTGTCTTATGAACTTACATTCTTTGAAAATGATTTATAAGAAAAAAGTTATGTTCCTAAATCTGAGAATGTGAATTTTTGTGTAGTCTACTTTTAGTGTACATGGGAATTCAAATCTACTTAACTTTTTCCCCACCATTGATGAAGTTTTCTGGTATTTCATGTTTTCACTGTTATATGGTTGCAGGGGACGCTATTACACATCTTCTGAAAGAGTACAGAATCTCTGGATCAAAACACAGACGAAGAAGCCGCAGAACCAAGACATAGAAGCATTGCTTATGCACATGTAAAATAGCGCAATCATCAAACATTAAACCGCATATCAATCAAAACAACATTACTGATGGAAATGTTGAGGTATCCGACTGTGCCAGCTTTGGGGTGTTGATGGACTCGATCTACTCCATCTATGTTTTAATCATCATTCTGAATCTTTCATAAAAACGTGATTTTCTCAGTTTTGATCAAAATTTTGCTTCTTTTTTAATGAAAATGAAAGCTCTAGAGCAAGTTCTGCCATGAAGACTCAAATGTTAGGTCACTATGAGTTTAGATCTAACCAATCATCATCTAACACTTGTAGTATATAAGATCGGTACATACACATGTCTGAGTTCACAGATGCTGACGTCAACCTTTACCTCCATACCAATGTGTTTATACATCAAATAATATCAAAAAGATAAAGGTCCTGCCTGTTGTTGATTAATACCAGCAATGACATTCTACAACATTGTATGTTGGCGTTGTCATGTCGCCAGAAATTTAACAATCAATGTTCCAATGTGTAGTGAGCCAGGGTCCTTACCAGTTGCTGGATTCCTGAACACGATATACTGATGTACCAGCTAGGGAGCTGATTGAGACGCAAGCGGGCAAATAAAAAGTTTAACTGGGAAGGCTGTGAAACGCATTCAAATAATAAGACTCAAATAATAAAACTTTAGAGATTACGGAGAACTGCAGTGTAATCGTACTGGCGTCACTAAACATGTGATGTGAATGTAGGTTTACGTTGTATGGTAAACCTACAGTAGCCTATATTGGGATGCGGGAGCCGGAACTGCAACTGATAGATACTATGTTCTATCTACAAAGGCGGATTATGGAGACATTTTAATTGTTCGCAATCTAAAATTGTGATATCACACACCCCCTATGTCAAAAGAATAATTAATTCACAAATATGTCATCACTCTTTCTCAGGTCAGTGAACAGTAATCTCCACTGTCATTTATCAGTAAAATTAATATTTTTACCAGGGTACAGCGGAATTTTACTGGCTCGTGCCCTAGCCCAACAATTCGTAACTATTTTATGTTTTGGTGAATCAGTGACTAATTCGTATGGTCTCATTTGTATGTTTTCATGTAATCTGCTTATGCACTGATGGTTAGGTTTAGGGCTGGACTTTCATACTTATGTTTTTGCAAAAAATCACACACTTCCATAGGCAGAGTTGCCAGGTTTGCTTAAGAAAACCGGCCCATGGCCAAAACCAGCCCAATCGCGTTCAGCGGTGGGGGGACTAAAAAAAAAAAAAACAACCTGTGGCAACAGTGTAAAAGTAGCCCTATTCCGCACTGTCTGTTGGAATCCCATCGTTTCAATTCATATGAAATCTATCTTGTAAAATACTTACATTTTCTCATGAGATCACGTTGCAAGGTCACATGGTATAATGTTAGTGTTTATGCTGCATTCACACCGTATTATAATTACCGTAGTCTCAAGATGACAACTTGTGACGTTATATTCGGAGCTGTTAACATCCTCAGACTGGGAATTATGGAACTACTATCAACGCCTAAATGAATCAGCAGCGGTCAGGTGGTACAGCGGTCATGTAGGAGCTCTCATACAAATACCATCTTACAAGCTGTAATTACGAGCTTTACAAAGTTGTGACCACTTTTTACAAGTTAAAATCACGTAATTACGACATGGCGTGAATGCACCTTAAGTTGTGGTCACATTTACCTTTATTCGAAATATTTCCACGGGCAAAATCTTATCACGTGGAATCCACTTGATAAGGAGGGTGAAAGATTTCCACATGCAGATTACATTGTGGGTTCAAGTTCAAAGCTGTGGTTCAAAGCTGGTTTGAAAGTGACTTCAATGTGAGCAATGCTTTAAGTCGGGAACACACCAAGCCGACACAACGAACTAGTGCCGATGAAACCAGACAGCGGGGTTGGCTCACGTCGGCAGCTTCTGGGTCAAAAGTTGCCGTTGCCCTTACACACCAAACCGACGCTCGACAACCGTGCAGAAAGGAGATAACTGTCTGTTTAAGCAGATATATTTGTCAATATTCATCATTCAAAAAGGGAAAGCAAAACAAGACTGCATGTATTACAAACCATAAACAAAGCAGCGTTTGCTTACGGTTTTGAGTATCGATCATGCTGATCACGTTCTTTATTCCACTTGAGGGAGTTGGGCTTGTAACCTGAAGGTTGCAGGTTCGATTCTCACGCCGGCAGGAATTGAAGGTGGGGATTGTGAATGAACAGCACTCTCTCCACCTTCGATACCATGACTAAAGTGCCCTTGAGCAAGGCACCTAACCCCTAATTGCTCCCCTTGTAAGTCTCTTTGGATAAAAGTGTCTGCCAAATGAATAAATGTAGATGTAAAATTAGAACAACCTTCTGTGTCGTCATGACTTCTTTGCTTGGTTTCATAACTCTTGCTTATATTCGCCTGAACTGACTCGTTTGCTATACTGAACAGCCAATCAGAGTTCTCTCTCTCACCGACGGCCTGCCAATTCAACATGTCGAATCGGCCGGAAAAAAGAAAATTGAGAAAATTTAGGCAACCGACCGTCGGCTTGGTGTGTTCCTGCCTTTATACATCGCTAAACTATTGAAATATTTAATGGACCTTTTCAGAAATTTTACTAATGTGACCTCGCCTTTAGCATGTTAGCTCTTCCTCAGTTCAGTAGGCCTCCGTTTAAACAGGAACACAGACTGGCTGTTTTGTACCGTGCTATCGCTGTAAAAAAAGAAAAAAAAAAAGTGGCGCACAGCCAGTGGGAGTTATCTGGGGTTCTATGTGTCTCATGCTTCACTGAATCTTAGTGCTTAAAAGTGAATTGGACAAACAAATATTCTATTGTGCTCTTATAATCTGGTGCAGCCTGAAATTCCATTAGCAGGAGAGCTTATTCACAAAGCTGGGAAAGAGACCTGAAGGAGGCCACAAAAGTAGTTATAGGGGTGACAGTATTTGTCTGTTTGACACACTGTAAAAGGGGGTCGCAGCTTTACAGAGCAAGGGGGGATGGAGCTGCACACTAAGAGAGAAAGAGAAACAGAAAGAGAACGACAGAGGCAGCAGCAAATCCATGAGCAAGCGAAACCACTGTTTTTAAATAGCAAGTATCTGGTGTCAGCCAACTGAGGCCCGCTCCATCAATATGTTACTTTGCCCTTGTCTTCTCCTGATATCTTTATCTTGTCAGGTCCTCTCCTGTATTTTCCACCTCAATAGCTTCCGTCTGGGTTCACTAGGTGTTGCACAGATGGGGAAGTTCTGGTTTTGGTGGAGACCTGCAAAGCAAAAGAGCCATATCAAACCAAGCTTTATGTCAATCTTCTTTACACTGGGACCTCCTTATAGGGCCATCACTTTTTCACTTTTTTCATACCCCCCCCCCCCCCCCCCAAGAGTAATTATACTATTACCATTGACTTGGTCATAACCGTTTTATTTTTGTGAAACAGTTTTCTGAAGAGAGAGCATTTTTCTTACCTTTTATTAACTTTGAATGTGACTCAAGGTGTAAATTCGCTAACACAGCATTTATTTTGCTCCACAAGCAAATTCAAGAGGCTGTTTAATGCTTGTTAGTGATGTCATCGAGAAAGGAAAGAAACTTAACACTTAAATCTGTGTTTGGTCAACATTATGGCAAAGTTTTTAGTGCCTCAACTTAAAGAAAGTAAAAGCGAGAGTAATTACAGTGGCATCTGGATATGTTTCTACAAGTGCCAAATGTTACACAGATGTTATGAAAAAGGCCACGTCGCTTCATCTTGTAAAATGTTTGTATGTATTTCAGAAATTATATTATATATGTATATATATATATATATATATATATATATATATGTTACAAGACGAAGCGACTATGTTTAGCAATATTTTCAGATGGAAGCTATACACATACATACATATGTATGTATATGTATGTATATACACAACACACACACACACATATATATATATATAATTTCTGACATACAAACATTTCACAAGATGAAGCGACGTGGCCTTTTTCATAACATCTGTGTAACATTTGGCAATATATATATGTTACAAGATGAAGCGGCTACTTTTAGTAATATTTTCAGGTGGAAGCGATATACATATGTGTGTGTATATATATATATATATATATATATTTATATATGTATGTATGTATGTATGTTTGTATATACACAACACACATATATAGTTATATATGTATATATACATATATATATGTTAAATAAAAATATTATTACAAATATTTTAATAACAATAAGAGATTACTTTAAGTAATATTTTCATATTTGTAGTAATATATATATAATATACATGTATATACATACACACACACATATATATACATATATATAGCCTACACACATATATATATATATATATATATATATATACATATATATACACACACACACATATATAAATTATTTGAAAACGCAATGACAGAAATCAAAATCAGATTTGTTAAAATCAACTCTCTTTGTTTAAAATAAACAATGAACCTGCATGGGAAAGACTCTATAATTGAACTTGACGTGGGAAGCTTCCCCTCTTTCCTGTAATTTCAAGCTTTCCGCGTGATGAAAATAGGAGTTATCATTGTGCAAATGACAGATGTGGCTAAGACAGAGCCGTTGATGGGGTCGCATGTCATCGTAAGGTCATCCTTACCTTTTGATGATGGGGGATTTTTTTCGGGCTACTGATAAGTCTAACCTGAAACTTCAGCGTGACTCACATCCTCGAGAGTTCGCTGAGACAGACAACTGTCAATCCATCATGCCGCTGCTATTGTCAGGCCTGTCTTTTGTGCGGTCTAGGCGTCTGCGCTGACTACAGCCTTTTCACCTCCCTTCTCTGTCCAGTTCTTCTTTTAATCATGAGTGTGACTGCTGAAGTCACGAAGCAGACTGAGGCTTTAATAGCTGTCAGTTACCTGCTCGCACTCGATATCCCTCCAGCCTGCCTGAGCAGATGGCTATCACTTTCCAGTTGTGAAAATCAAGCTTACACAAACACGAGGACTGGGACGCATAGCCTTTAATATCCTTTTTGATTGATTTGGTTTGTGGTGGAAGTGAGGGCAGATTTTAAGGCCGGCTATCATGCTCCAGGAGTTCTGTGAAAATCATTAAATATGAGCATTAGTCCGTCTCTTCCGGGTTGAGAAGCAGGTGAGAGCTCCTCCTGCACCTCAATTAAAACAAGAATTCAATAAAGAGACATGAATAGTTGGTTTAATACGGATGAATTCAGTCGGATTTATACATTAGGTTAAATGTATAAAAACCGAGACTACATACATAGTAATTAGTGTGTTTTATTTATTTAAAGGAGACAGGAAGTGTTGTAACATGGGGTGAGTTCTTACGTCACTAGTTCATCATAAAAATCACTAGCATAAACGACCACCACCTTCCTAAGGCGATAGAAGTTGTAAGACTGTCTATAGGATATAGATTAATTTACAAGGTAAAAACTATTTTTAGCTATAAGAACGATTTTATATATATATATATATATATATATATATATATATATATAATTTTGATTGTTAAATGCTAAATATTAGCCTATATCATCTGAATCAGCAGGTTCTCTTGTTTAAGTTGATATATATATACACACACACACACACATCATATATGGAGTAGGCTTTAAACAGCAGTTTGTATTTGACGTTAATTTACACAGTTTAGGGATACATTGTAGATTTGTAAACAACTTTAATTTGTAACAGATAAAATGGGATTGTTATATCGACACAACGAAAACACGTTTAAACAAAATGTGTTACTCTCTGGACTGTTAAGTTGGCACATAAGCTACCTAAAAAAGAACATGCAACGAATGTCGGAACAATTCTCATAATAGCCTACTAAACGCTAGGCTGCTCAAAAATGCAGATATTTTAATAAAATAGATAATACAATTTTTTTAGAAAGGCAAATTTATGTAGTGTGTGTATAACCTATTTGCTTTCTTTTAAGAGGGAAATTTAAACTAAGCTCAATCATGTTTATAGAAATTCAATATTCTCTTTACAGACGCGGATATGCTCGCGCTGTCTTCTCATACTGCGTTTGCAGTTGTGCCACATGCGGCGCGCGCTCAGTGTGTGGCGGTGACATGACGAGCCGCGCGGCCTCCAAACCACAAAGAACCACTTCCCTGTCATATAACCCCATACGAACCACTTCCCTGTCATATAACCCCTATATTTCTGTTCCGACAGGGGAAAAAAAGAAACACAACGATGCAGCGTTTATTAGGCGACATGTGTCGGACACGTACGGAAATGAGATTTAAAGCGCATGGCAGATCTTTACAATTCATCTGACCAAACTTTTTAAATAAATAAAACTAATTCACACAACAAAATGAAGTGCAAAATAAAATAAATACAAATAAAATCATTTATTCAGAATATTTATGGAGTGTCTTTGTCTGTAACCGCGCTGAACTGAATTATAAATCGAAATTTTCGTAATTAAATGTATCGAAATTTTCTGATAAAGAGAAATTAAAATAAGCTCTATATTTTGTTACGTTGCATTGCCTGTATTAGATGCGCTTTAAGTGGAAACAGTAAAATGCAACTTATAATGTAACATCCGCAAACGCATTCATGAAATTCATTAGTCTGACAGACAATACAGTTGTGGAATAATCCAATACCACTACATAAATATTGTATTTTATATGAATGGCAAATTAATTGTTTCATATTGCGTAATATTTACTGTAGGGTATACGTAATGTACATTGATTATTATTATCATCATTAGGCTATTATTGAAAGGTTCCATGCAAACTATAATTTCTTTCAAACGAAATTCATCTTTACTTACTGACACATATAATATATATATATATATATATATATATATATATATATATATATATATATATATATATATATATATATTCGTATCTGTTTCTTAATAATAGTTAGAATTCCGAAATCACTGAAATGACTGTTAAATGAATTTGTTCTTCTGGACATATATCATGTATATACGCCTATAATTATGCCAGTGATTTCTAAAACTCTGAATTTTTTTTTTTTTCAATATTGTTGTTGCTGTAATCCCAAATTTGATAGCAGACATTCAAATACATTTCTATTGCTTTTTGGAAATGATTTATATTACGTAGAGTTTTATTTTTTCATGTCACGTGTTTATTGATTTTAAATCGATTCTAAAGAACTTCTGGCGTCGACAAAGCAGTAGGCCTAATTACTGAAGAGAAGTTATTATGATAATGAAGTCGGATCGCATTGCACTGTCTTTAAAAAACAAAGAGGACTCTAGTTGGCCTTATGTTTAGGATCAGTTCCATGAAGATTCACTGACATCTTCTGGATAAGTGTGGGAAATACCTACATTTCAGTTATGTCTCAAAACCTCTTAGACACCATTTTTATAAGCAATTCAGGGTCAACCAGACATTTTAGGGGATCGTAGACATATGCAGCATTTTTTGGGGAATTTGAGCTATTTAATTCTGTGATGCCCAAAAATGTTGTCTTAGTGGACAGCTCACTAGGGTTTGACATACAGTCTGATCTCACCATTACTAAAACCGATCCCTGTGGATATCGCTGATGTTTTGGTTTTATGGTCTTTTTCCAATCATATGAATGAATTTATTAATATTGGTTGCCCGTGAACTCACAAAACCACTTTCTTAACATTGAGGAGATTGTTTCACTGCATAACAAGCAGACATAACAAACTTCTTTAAAAGGTTTTCCAGTGAAACCTGCTGATCTGTAATCAGACTTTGACTGGCTAAGATTAAGTTTGACTGAGAATGCTGGTCCCCGATCAGCAAAAGAGTCAAAATTTGACATCAATCTACCCACAGGGCTGAAGTAATGCGACAGGGTCCTGTAAGCCCCATAAATAACCACTAGGCCCACAGGAGTGCTGTGCAGTATACAGGTGCTATGGGACTGTCATTAATGACCCAACAGGCAGGAAAGGGTCCTGTTACTGCGTAGGCCCTGAGGTCTTAGTCTCTAATATCGGGGAGCTAGGTCTTCATCAAGCCCAGAGTGGACCCAGGGGTGGTATTAGTGATGTTGTTCCTTCAGCACGTCCATAAATGATAAATAATCACCATCAGTCATAGCTCAGTCGTGCTGTGGATGTCACACGGCAAGCTAATTTGTTAATGCTGGGGCCTTAGAGAGAAACAGTTGGATACCCATGAGTGCAATGAATAACAAGCTCTCCATCACTGTGCAATATACTTCAGTTTTAACATCAAGCATCAATGTCCAGAAAGAAAAAAAATATCTGTCATTATTTACTCACCCTCATGTCGTTTTAAACCTGAATTACTTTCTTTCATCAATGGAAAACAAAATGAGAATTAAGAAATGTTCTGAATTGGGTCTGTCAAGCTCCAAAATGACGAAAAGCAATATTCAGTTCAGACCTTTTCAACAGTATTGGGGAAAGTTACATGTGTGTTACTTTTTCTCACCTGGGATGGGCTTCCTTGTTTGTTTTTTAATAACAACAAAAAGTTATATTTTTGGCAAATCTAAAGGCACTTTCACACCAAAAGTGAAATGAGCCTAAGGCTGAAGGAAATGCAAACTCACACCTGTACAGTAGAGGGCGCAGATCAAACCTTTCAGCTGCGCTTTCATTCTGAACTGCAGAAGAAGAAAGTTCAACACTCTTACATTTAAAAAAATGAAACTTTTATCTAAAGTAATATTTGCTTATTAGCATGGTTGAACTGGATCATCAAGGTCAGCAGCAAATACATTGGTTAATAAAGTGAGATTTAATACATACAGTATATTTGTTTAATTTAATATATGTCATTACTGCAGGTTTTTGAAATATTCTAAGATTGCATTTCATTGTTTTTAATCATTTTGAGGAATACTGACTGTTTTGTGCAAGTGAGAAGAGTACATGCCTGCTCACATTTAGTCAACATAGAACTACAATAACCATCCTGTTTACACAGCGCCTCTGCACTTATGATTTCTCTCAACATGGCGACAGGAGAGCTGTCGAACAATGAATGGGAAAACAAAGTAACTTGCGTTACTTATTTGAAAAAATAACTTAGATATTTTGTTGTAAATTCATTACTTTACTAGTTACTTGAAAAAAGTAATCTGATTACGTAACTCAAGTTACTTATAATGCGTTACCCCCAACACTGCTTTTCAATGAATAACTTGAACTTTTAATTGATTCATTAACAAATCAGAGTCTGACTCTTCAGTTCAAATATATCCAGTTGGTTAACCGCTCACTAGAGGGTTTATCATTGAAGATTATCACTGAATATACTACTTATATGGATTACTTTCATGATACTTTTACACTCCTTAAATATCAAGGTTCCAAAATGAGTTTTTACAGGAATTCCATCGAAGAACCATGTTTGGTTCCTCAAAGAACCTTTCAGTGAACAGTTTTTTTCTTTTTTTTAAAGAACCAATTTTCCTAGTGTGAAGAACATTTTGAGGAATGGAAAAGTTCTTCAATTCACCATTATTTTTTGGATTGTATATGCTTTTTGATGCTTGAAAGCTAGTGCTCATTCATTTTAATTGCATTGAAAAAGAAAACAACATTTAGATTCTTAAAAATAACTTCTTTTATGTTCCACAGAAGAAAGAAACTAAAGGCCTGGGGACCTCAACGGACTGACCAGGAGAAATGAACCGGAAAATATTTCCACATGAAAGAAGACGGAGCCTCCAAGCACCTAACTATTACGTAATCACCACGGAGATACAAAGGTGTTTACCACCCGTAGCGAACTTTTACAGAATGTTCGCTTTGACAAACTGTTTCGAACTCCCAAAACAAACTTCATTTTGGTCTGATTTTGTTCGAAATGACATCACAGCATTTCGTACTTCTATTTCTATTGGGGCCTTAAGGGTTTGGAATGATGGTAAAGTGAGTAAATGTTTTTCAGGCACAGTTCTGAATTGGATGAACCCACTGATATTGTCCGCACACACATTTTCCTGCGTTTCTTTTCAGCCATGTCCAGTTAGACACCACCAATGTTTAGTGTATATCCCAACCAACCCAAACATGAAAAAATTTAACAACTTTTTAATAATTCCTCACCCAGCCGGCACCATTCAGACTCCACAACATTTTCTCCGTCCTTTTCCCGTGTTTTGTGGCTTTGTCCAGCACTATGAATGAAAAACCATTTTTTCATTCAAATTATAGCTTGAGTCTTTTTGGCGAATCCAGCACATGAGCAAACCCATTTAATTGAGGTGCTTCGACCGTCATTCTCCTTACTGTTATTTTACTTGGCTGCTGTTTGTCGGTGGTCAGAGCCCAATTGCCTGCTGTAGGAGACAGAAAACATTATTATTCACAATGCCTGGTGTGGAATGTATGCTAATAAGGGATCTGTTCAGATTTTTGAGGCTGGAGTGATGTCATGGTTGTGTTTTGTCTCACCATGGATCCATGCCACTACATTTCCTGGCAAAATCAGGGGAAAAGACTTTAAGCCCAGCCTAAGTCTGAACCGTGTGTAGACTGTTTTGGATGATTATGAGGGTTCTTTTGTTGTATTACATTCCTGAATAGCAATTCTTTGCAGAAGTCCCACTGAGACCAGTCACTTGCAACATCATCCAGTCCAAAATGTACTAGGCCTATGAATTGTGAGGTTCAAGAATGTGTCGGTCAGAGAGAGAGAGAGAGAGAGCCTGCAGCAGAAAATGCAATTACTAGCATTTATCTAGATACAAATTTTCTTAACAGAGAAGTTTGTTTTAGATTTACTCCAAAGAGACTAAAGTCATCTTGCATCATGGTATGTGATACAAGGGTAAATGAAAATGAGAGTATCTAAAATAAAGAAAAGGAAAATTCTTTTTAAAAAATGCAAGTGCCACGTCGCTGTATAAGTATATTTTCGAAATACTTTTACATAATGTTTAAACAAAAGTTAGAATTAAAATATCAAAATAAATTTGAATTGGGAAATTAACATTTCCAACACGTATTTGATGTATTCAAGTAATTGTTTGTATGATTATTTTAATAGACCTAAATAGGCCTTTGCTTTACATTAACAGTTTATATTTAGCCTTCAAATGTGAAGTATATGATTTGTTTGGCAACTGAACACCCCCGATTGATTATTGGTTGGACAATCAGATAGGCCCGCCCCAAACACATGCCATTGGTTGAGCCAATATTGCTATTGTTGGTCAGGGTGCTCAAACAGACCAATTTTAGCGCCATAATATCAGTAGGTGTTTCCATCATTGCAAATTTTATCTGAAAAAATCTTACTTGGACAATCTGGCAGGTAATAGTAGCCAATCTAAAGAGTGATTTTTTTCTTTTTTTTTTTTGAAACGGTTAATATGTTTCCATGTTTGCTCGCAGTAAATCAAGAAAACAAGAGATTCAGACGCTAAGACTAACCGTGTTGAGATATAACAATTAGCTTTCTGTCGATAAAGGTATCCAAACAGTTGCTCACCTGACTAATAAACCAAATAATATATTAAAGCAGCTTTGATGTTTCATGGTTTCTACAGGAGGATAGATCTGGGCCAGTTAAAATAGCTGGTTTGTCTGGATTTAAACATTGTTGGAAACATTTTGGATAATGTAAGTACACAAGTCAACAAAATAACATTTGTTCTAGTGGTTTTTGGATATTTTAATCCAAAAATCTTACATATTGTGCCTTTAATTTATTTGCATCTCTGTGTTTTATTTCAGTATTTTTATGCCATGTCCCAATATTTGCATAAAAATAGCCAATGTGAATGTAAACCCGGTTAGTTTTTAAACTTTAGAGGAGAATCATCCTTAAAATTGTCTCTGCTCTAAGGTATAATAAAGTAGGCCTATTAAAACATAAAAAAAAAAATTACACACATAATCTTTGTGATGTATCTCACAGGCAAAAGAATCTTTTTTTTACCTTACTCTTGAAAAATCATCTCCGTTCAATTTAATTTGAACCAAATCAACATCGTCCAGTTCATCACTAGTGAGCAGAGTGAAAAGAAAACAAATTGTTACCTGACGCAGGAAATGACAGCGACTTCACTCCTCCTTTTCGTTGTCTTGTGAAAGTATGCTTTTTTTTCAAGGGGATGCCCACTCTCCGGCGGGACAAGAAGGGTTAAGTTTTATTGCTCCGATAAAAGTGCTGCGAGCTAACAGTCGCAGCGCAGTCGGTAGTTTCATTTTTTTGCATGGCTCGGGACAAGAGAGAATCACACATCCCATTTCTCACATCGCCCGCTTCCACAGCCCCTAGCGCATTTTATGTAGCTCTCCCCTCATGTGCAGATGGGTTAAATATTACATCAAAGAGCCTTTAATGTTTCACAGTGCCTCTCGAGTTTCGTCCCTGTATCGAGTTCAAAACTAGTGCACGGTGCATTTTAACAGTAGACTTAATGGATCGCAGTCCATAATCAGATTATCACCAGCTTAATGTAGAACAAATTTCACTACACCCAGCATCAAAGACGAGTCACACACTGTAAGTCCACACTGCTTCTTTTTCATAACTCAGTGTTTAGACCCAATCTAGACACAGAGAAAAAGAGATGGATGAGGTATGGTATGATTTTGATAGAAGACAGATACACAATGGACTTGTAAAGAATGAAAGACAACATCACTCACTAAACCAGTTGCATATGTGCTTTATGTCTTCTTCCAAATGTTTTTCGTGTTTTACGTTTATAGCTCTTTCACTGTCAAGCATTTATCTCAAAGTCATTTCCTTTCACTGTCGTTCCTTAGGGTCATCTGCATTTCAACATGTCTGCACTTAAAATCTTCCCAAATGGTACAACAAATGAAGACAAATACATGTTCTGGCAGTGTCTGTGGTGTTTAATCAAATGGTTTGGGTTATCAAACCCCCACAAAGAACACTGGTTTTACTTGAGACCACCATCAAGCATGAGTAGGCTATCAAGTCAGTTTTAGATGTTGAAACTTTTTACTCTATTCTTATTATTATATAGTTTTCTGGGATACTCGATTCTGATTGGTCAACTGTAGTATTCCGGAGTCTGATAGGCCCTGATTAGGCCCTGTTTACACTTGGTATTAAGACCGGATCACAAGTGGACGACGCTGAATACACTGAAACATTTTTAGCTTGTCCATTTTCAACCACTTCAGCCCTATTTACACCTAATATTAAAATGCGTTTTGGTCAATCGGGTCACAAGCAGATGAGGCATACATTTACACCTGGTATTTTAATCTGCCTCTTTTGTCCAATTTCAACCACTTCTGGCCTGAATTCTTCAAGGGGAGGGTCTATGGGCGGGTAGATGTATGTTTTTTTATACAGACCTTTTGATCTAATGAACAAAATAAACTTGCTCAATTTACATATGAACACACATGGAGACAACGGAAAAACATACATAGAGTATCAGCTTTTGTTTCTGCACTGATAGTCACAAGACTAGTCCGAACGGTGTGAGTGCTTGTTAAAAAAATTAGGAATGGTGAGAGAACACTGTGCTTGGTACATTTTTTGTACAAACCAAATTTGGGTCTTCAGCTAACAATGTTTAAGTCTGTCTAGCACACTTCCCAAAATATTTACACATTAAGGGGCCGTTCACATATCGTGCCTAAAAAAGCGGAAAGCGAGGCCGCGTAGCTTCCTCCTTCTTTTGCGCTTCTGTGGCGTCTGTAATTGCTATGCAAACATGAACGGCTTTCTCCATGACTACACGGTAGTTTCAATGAATTTCCATCACTGAAAAGCCCTTGCAGAAGCTCTAGCATAAGATTTGTCTGGACGATGAGAGATTTAAAGCCTATTTCAGAGTTGACAAGGACCAGCTTGATAATCTTTTAAGAAAAATTGGCCCAAGCATCACCAAACAGAGCTTCTGCCGTGAAACCATCTCTCCTGCACAACGGCTCTGCCTTTGTCTGAGGTAATTAGGCTACCGTTAAGAGTAAGGGAAGGGGTTGATTGGATGGTTCTTGTCACATGACCTGCGGTACGCTTGTGGCATTCTGAAAAGTTGAGATGTTTTCATCTCGACGCGGCAAAGGCACGCCTGGAAAAAATGAGCGCATCGCGACCATTTTGAGATCGCTTGCCGCGCGTCTACATAGGAAATAATGAATATGCGCACTCAAAAGACGCGATATGTGAATGGCCCCTAAGTCAGTAGGTAGAGAGAAGGAGGTCTTTTACACTGTTAGAACACTTTCAACCACATGAGCATCTACACCACAAACGCAATCCGATCAGATGCATTTTTGACTACTTCTGGAAGTGGTCAAAAGTGGACAGGCTGAAAACATTTTAGACCCCATTTACACCTGTATGTAGCGTCGTCCACTTGTGAACCGATTGACCAAAATGCATCTTATTACCAGGTATAAACGGCCTTCCAGAGGTAGTCGAAAACACATTTGACCGGATTGCTTTTGTAGTGTAGACGCTCGTGTGGTCGAATGCGTTCAAACGGCCGCAAAATTCCACCTACTGACCTAAAGCAGAAACATAATGGGAAGCGTGCTAGACAGACAGAATTTAAACATTATTTGCTGAAGGCCTAAGTTTGGTTTGAAGACAAAAAATGTGCCAAGCACAATATTCCCTCGCCATTCCTGACCTGTACTCACAGCATTCGCCGTGGTCTTGCGGCAATCAGAGAAGAAACTGAAGCGGATGCTCTCCATGTGTTTTTCTGTCGTCTCTGGGCGCGTTCATGTAAATGTATGTAATTTGTAAATAATATGTAAATTGTGTGAGGTTATTTTGTCCATCATGTGGAAATAACTGAAGAACCCCATACATTTACCCGGCCATAGACCCTCCCCTCGAAGAAATCAGGACAGAAGTGGTCAAAAGTGGACAAAAGAGGTGGATTAAAACACCAGATGTAAACAGAAATGTGTCTCCCTCATCCACTTGTGATCTGATTGACCAAAACGCATCATAATACCATGTGTAAACAGGGCCTAAAACAGCTCCAGAAGTAAAAATCCCTATTCATTTTCTCCTGAGGGGAACTGATTTTTAACAATAACTTATAAACCTTTAAAGACAGACCTACTGTGAGCTACATGGTTGTTAATTGATGGTATATTTTTCATTTCAACTTTTCTTAACAGCGGAATTCCTGTTGAAAAATACTCATGATTCTGGAAAGAAATCTCCACCTGCATGAGAATCGAAACAAGAAGAATTGTGCCAAAAGAACTCTTTAGCAACAACCCAACTCCTATGAAGCACTCCGAATGAGGAAATATATATATACTTTTCCCCTTCAAACCAAAGTTTGTAATGTTACGATTTACCTCATTGCTGGTTGGTTTGGTTCATGGTTTATAATTCTTTAACAAAGACTTTTCTTTGTTCCCTATGGGGAAAATGAATGTGAAAAATACTTCGCCTCTAAAAAAATGGGCAGGTACTGTTGCACTCTATATTTGCTGTTGTCCATGGGAAGTGGGAACGCAGTATATCACTACTTTCTCTCGAATCACCCAATGGACTCTCGCTCTTTTGTTTCATACAAACTGTTTTCCACCATCTTGTGTCTCCATTATTATTGTAGTGAAACTGACCTCAGAGAACTTCAGTATTAATATTACTGTAATACTGTTGCAGTGTACATCTTGTTGCTTGGCTGAATGTTTTGTACATTGTAATAAACAATTTTTATTTAAAGCTTTAAGATACTAAGGGATAATTCTAAAATAATGTAAACTCAAATCATTGTTTTATATAAACTCATTTATTTGGCGAGTGGGATATGCAGGATAATGTACTGTCATTTGGTCATCACTGCAAAATAAACTCCCTTTGGATGAGAAATTAGAGTGCCATAGAGGAAAATTATATTAAATTATTGTTATTCTCAGTCATACCGTCCTTGCCAACCTCTTAAGCTCCAGAAACTGTCCTTGGATCTTGGTACAGTGTGGTAGTGAATGTGGGGTGTCACAGTTCTTGAAAGCTTAGAGCAGAGAAATGGACCCCAGCACTATTTTTAGATGTAAATGGACACTTACCACCCCAAGCCACAGATCATCAGTCTTGCATTGTATTTGTCTTTGCATAAAGAGAAATATATTCCCTTTGCTCTCTCAATTCAACATTGTTACACCCCGTAAATGGTCAGACTATGATATTAAGCATTCATCTACCCTGCTGCCCAGAAATCAAGCTCAGGACTTCAGCTCAAATTCAAAACAGAAAGCTTGCGATTGATGACTTCCGTAGCCGGACCGTTTTGAACTGAGCTATGATGTAAGAGAATAAACAAGACGGCCTGACGTAGTCAACTTAATCAAGACTAGCTTCCTTTTCCGTAGGCGCGCAATTCTGCGCAATTTCTCCTTCCAGTTCATTCCTCATTCATAATTTCTAATCTTGTTTAGATGTTGATTGTATAGACGGACCAAATCAGAGGCACACGTGCTTACAGAAACTCTTCTTTATGCCTTCAGACTGCACAAATAAACAGGCATGGCTATAACATCCATCTTGCTTATGCGCCGCAGGATCATGCCCAACAAAAACACGGCTTCTGTTTTCTATCTGTGCGCGAGGTGACTGGGACGGGGCCAGGAGACACAGGCCTCTGTCGTGTGCTGCCCAGGCTGGCATCACTCTTGAAACACTAAACCAACATCCCCTTAAATTAGGATTA
Source organism: Zacco platypus (assembly GCA_038088235.1). Lineage (NCBI taxonomy): Eukaryota > Metazoa > Chordata > Actinopteri > Cypriniformes > Xenocyprididae > Zacco > Zacco platypus. The sequence goes on along the minus strand of CM076065.1, from coordinate 14,025,902 downwards.
TACAAATTGGCTTTCCTCTGACTCACTTCTTCCTCTTTTATGGTGAGTCTCTGAGTGCCTGCGGTACAGTGCGTTTGATGATGTGCAGTGGCCAGGTAATTGCTCCAAAACCACCATGTTGTTTTCTGACAGCATAACACGTTAAAGTTAATGTTGTGTATCATGACAACATCTTCCGCTGTTTTTTTGGGGGTTTTTTGTCACAAATTCATCAAACTCACAATTTTGTAAAACACAAATAACACTGTACTTAAGATTTCCAGTACTGGGCCTACTGTAAAAAATCAGGTAGAACAAAAAGTTTTTTTTAAATTAAATTAATTAATTAATTTACTAACTTAAATAGATCCCTTAACTGAACATAAAATGTCAAGTTCCTTATAAGTTCCTAACTTACAAATAAAACCAGCAAATGGAAAATCAATGCAAGCATATTAAAGAGGGTGAATGAGTCTGAACAACCAAACTATTTTTCCAGTGTTGGTCTACACACACACACACACACACACAAACAATAAAAAAACCAACAAAAAAAAACATGTATCCGAATCACCTGTTTTGAATTAAAGTTCCCCTATTACGCTATTTTAAAGGTTCCTAATTATGTTTTGGAGGGTTCATACAATAGGTTTATATACATCCAACACTTTAATTTTCTCATAGTATACATTATATATTAATATACATAATATAACCCCTCTTTTCCGAGAGCCTACTCTTCTCTGATTGGTCAGATGGCTCAGTCTGCTGTGATTGGTCCATCACTTACAGCTCGAGTCAGAAACGAAACGCCCAATAAATTTCAGCTCCAGAGCCTTCCTCAGCACTTGATACACAGTGATTCGAATAATAATAATAATTTATTACATTTATATAGCACTATTCTTGCACCCCTACTCTTTTTCGCAGGACATTCTGGGATATTTTATGACCACAGAGAGTCAGGACCTCACAGGGGACATCCTGCACCCCCTGCTGGCCTCACTAACACCTCTACCTAGTTTTCCCTGGAGGTCTCCCATCCAGCTACTGCCTCAACCCTGCTAAGGTTCAACCGGTTTTTCCACCGGTCGGTTTTTCCATAACAATTCAAGCCCAAGTTCTCATCCTTTGGAAATGCATGCAACGTGGAACTTTCGCAGAGAAGGATCTTCTCGACATGTCGACACAAACCAAAACTCTTCCAGGCCTTAGCTAATACTACAGTGTTTGAGGGCCAGGTAAAGGAGAAGATGTTCACAGGCAGCCAATGAAGACCTGTGCAGGAAGACTGGAATAACTGACAACTTGTTTCAGGCATTTCAGAATCTGCTCTATCTTTTGGGAGAAAAAAAAAACATTTATCGTGTTCTTTGAAACTTTGCAGACATTTTACATTCACCAACAGCTATACACTACATGAAAGGGAATATCCGGAAAAGCATATAGAGGAATTTTAACATCTAAATGTATTTAATATGGTAATCATTCAGTATCATGGTACAGTACAAAATATCATGGCAATAACATCACTGTACTGTAGTATAGCCACACACAGAATATTATTTTAAAGGAAATGCAAATAAAATCAAAGACCACAGGCCTGATTACACAACAGATGATAACTACAGGGAGTGCAGAATTATTAGGCAAATGAGTATTTTGACCACATCATCCTCGTTATGCATGTTGTCTTACTCCAAGCTGTATAGGCTGGAAAGCCTACTACCAATTAAGCATATTAGGTGATGTGCATCTCTGTAATGAGAAGGGGTGTGGTCTAATGACATCAACACCCTATATCAGGTGTGCATAATTATTAGGCAACTTCCTTTCCTTTGGCAAAATGGGTCAAAAGAAGGACTTGACAGGCTCAGAAAAGTCAAAAATAGTGAGATATATTGCAGAGGGATGCAGAAGTCTTAAAATAGCCAAGCTTCTGAAGCGTGATCATCGAACAATCAAGCGTTTCATTCAAAATAGTCAACAGGGTCGCAAGAAGCGTGTGGAAAAACCAAGGCGCAAAATAACTGCCCGTGAACTGAGAAAAGTCAAGCGTGCAGCTGCCAAGATGCCACTTGCCACCAGTTTGGCCATATTTCAGAGCTGCAACATCACTGGAGTGCCCAAAAGCACAAGGTGTGCAATACTCAGAGACATGGCCAAGGTAAGAAAGGCAGAAAGTCGACCACCACTGAACAAGACACACAAGCTGAAACGTCAAGACTGGGCCAAGAAATATCTCAAGACTGATTTTTCTAAGGTTTTATGGACTGATGAAATGAGAGTGAGTCTTGATGGGCCAGATGGATGGGCCCGTGGCTGGATTGGTAAAGGGCAGAGAGCTCCAGTCCGACTCAGACGCCAGCAAGGTGGAGGTGGAGTACTGGTTTGGGCTGGTATCATCAAAGATGAGCTTGTGGGGCCTTTTCGGGTTGAGGATGGAGTCAAGCTCAACTCCCAGTCCTACTGCCAGTTTCTGGAAGACACCATCTTCAAGCAGTGGTACAGGAAGAAGTCTACATCCTTCAAGAAAAACATGATTTTCATGCAGGACAATGCTCCATCACACGTGTCCAAGTACTCCACAGCGTGGCTGGCAAGAAAGGGTATAAAAGAAGAAAATCTAATGATATGGCCTCCTTGTTCACCTGATCTGAACCCCATTGAGAACCTGTGGTCCATCATCAAATGTGCGATTTACAAGGAGGGAAAACAGTACACCTCTCTGAACAGTGTCTGGGAGGCTGTGGTTGCTGCTGCACGCAATGTTGATGGTGAACAGATCAAAACACTGACAGAATCCATGGATGGCAGGCTTTTGAGTGTCCTTGCAAAGAAAGGTGGCTATATTGGTCACTGATTTGTTTTTGTTTGGTTTTTGAATGTCAGAAATGTATATTTGTGAATGTTGAGATGTTATATTGGTTTCACTGGTAAAAATAAATAATTGAAATGGGTATAAATTTGTTTTTTGTTAAGGTGCCTAATAATTATGCACAGTAATAGTCACCTGCACACACAGATATCCCCCTAAAATAGCTAAAACTAAAAACTAAAAACTAAAACTTCCAAAAATATTCAGCTTTGATATTAATGAGTTTTTTGTGTTCATTGAGAACATGGTTGTTGTTCAATAATAAAATTAATCCTCAAAAATACAACTTGCCTAATAATTCTGCACTCCCTGTATAGCGATAACCTAATTATAAAGTTTTAATAATCATTCTAATTTTATGAGAATAGGGAAGTCCACACTGCAACTATCATGATAACTGTAATGAGTAGTCAGCGGATTGAGATCCAAGCGCAACTTTATCAACAAGCAGGGTAGTCAAACAGGCAAAGTCATACACCAGCAAACAGAAATGTCAGAGGGAAGGCAGAGTCGTTGTTGTTATACAGGCAAAAAAGAATGAGGCGGGCAGCAAGTATCAAAGTCCAATAAACAGAGCAGAATATCCAAGGGCAAACAGAATAATCGGTACATGGTAGAAACAGGCAGAATCAAACCAGGAAAACAAGACACGGGATAATAACGCTCGGAAATTACCACAAAAAGTAGATCAAGACTTCGTAGGGAAGTGTCTGTGCAGTGGATTAAATAGTGTGGGTGATGAGGTGCAGCTGGTGCAGTAATCAATGACTGGTGAATAAGGTGCAGCTGGTGCGGTGATCAGTGAATGGGTACGGGGCTGAATGAGATGGATGAATGAGAGTGAGAGTGTGTGATAAGAGTCCATGGTGAAATGAAAGTCCGGGGTGGAGTGCCCTCTTGTGGTAATTACAGGCACTCCAGTCGACAATCATAACACTAACGACACAGTGGAATGATATTGTTGGAATCACATTCAGAGCGATTTTTTTCTGGCTAATGAAGGACAAAAACATTTATAGCCAATCAGAGTCCACTCGACTTTAAAGAGCTTGAACATTTAAAGCAGCAGACAGAACGTTATCATGTTGGTGTGGACAATATACCGGTAATGATCATTCTTGGTGTGAACAGGCCTTACTGTTTTAAGTTGTATTAACTTTTAACAGTTTGAAGTACTCCATGAAAATAATTATTAGAATGCAAGCTATACAGCATATAATACTTTACCCACTGTTTCATTTATTTGAAAAGGTTTGTTGAAAAGCAGATTGATTTATAAGCTGAACAATTCCTTTGAACGTCATTGTTCTCTTTTAAAAAGCCGATCTGTGCCAACAGAATTAAACTGAAATAACACATTCATAGTTTCATTTGGCTCATGAAGCAAATACACCAAAGTAATCATCAATTAATGCTGGTTCTAATGTAAACACATTTTATTTGCAACATTGTTCATTACCAAGAATAAATAAACCTATTTCATGTAGGAATGTACATTTTTAGTTTTCATTTAACATTTACGCAGCCAAGGGCAGACATTTGTTTTCATTTATTCCACCATTAGGATAATTTTTCCATTATACATAAAAGGAGTCGTTTACAACATAAAGCATGTTTTTCTTTTCAAAATGGTTTTCAATGAATTAATGATCTTGATTATCCAAGATCAAACCCAAATGTGATTGACAGAGCTGATGCAGTGTCTAGCACAAACACATTCCCTCATAATTCTCTCTAAAACTAATTGCATAACGTAGAAGTGTATGCGTCAGTTACCATGTGCATTTACATGTGCAACTGTGCCTGTGTGTGTTCCCACTCCTATATGTATGTGATCTTTAACATTCGTGAATGAGTTCCAGGTGTGTGTATGTGTGGTTTGTGACACAGCCCACCTCGGCGCAGTGGTGATGTGCTCCATCTTGAGCACTAGGCTCTTTTGCCTTGTTTCTCCAGCATATGTAAACAGGCAGTGTCAGGTCTCTGGTAATGACTGACCTCACCGTAACTACAATGCAGATTGCTTTTCCTCACTGAATGTATGCCAACTTCAGCCCTGCTATACAAAAAATGTCCAATGCAAAATCCCAGCTGCCTCTGGCACTAGAAACCATTGTTTAATGCTGAATTTTGAAAAATAGCACAGTTGCATGCAGACTTTATTTAAAGACCTTCCCAGAGAACTGTTGTGTATGGAAACCCATAAGAAAAAAAAATCATGCTTTTTAAGAAAATCATAATTATGACATAAAAGTCAAAAGTAAGACCATACTCATGAGATGAAGAATAGTTATGAGATAAAAAGTCAAAACTATGAGATAAAGTAAAAAAATATGACTTAAAAAGTTACAAATTATGACATAAAATGTCAAAGTACTTTTTATCTCATAATTTCTTTTCTTTTTTTCAAATTGAAATTATGAGATAAAAAGTGCAGATTTTTTTGTGTTTACCTTGTATGATTGTATTATGACAATATGTCAATTTCAACTTTTTGACAATTTTTAATTAAGTGTCAAAATTATGACTTTGAGTGTGATTGTATTGACTTTTATCTCATAATTGTGACTTTGTAGGTCAATTTTAACTTTGTACAATTTTGACATTTTTACATAATAATGCCATAATTATGAATTAGTATGCCAATTTCAACCTTTTATGTAATAATTTTGACTTTTTAATCTCATAATTATAACATAAAAAGAGAAAATGATCAGTATGTCATAATTATGACTTAGTATTTGTTAATTTCGACTAATTTTTATCTTTTAGACAACATCTTCTGACAGAAAACTAAAAATAATGACTTAGTATGTTAATTTCAACTTTTATGTCACGATTTTGACTATAATCTCATAATTATGACAGAAAAGGTCAGCATGTTAGTAGTTACAATTTTCACTTGTATGTCAAAATTATGACTTGATATGTCCTAATTTTAACTTTATCTCATAATTATGACTTTGTAAATTTTAGCTTTGTATGTCATAATTTTGAATTTTTTTAATTCTGACATGGAAATTAATTAGTTAATAGGTCGATATACCAAAGAGTGATTTTTGTTTTTTTATGTTGTAGAAATAGTAGTGCCACTCTGTGATCAGAAAGAAAGCGACTTAATTAAACTTTCCTCTTTTGCCAGTCTTTCACTGCCGGTTCTAATTTCTTAGCATGTGTGCTGTGATTAAAGGAGCCGTACCCCTATGTACCAAACTGATCGCTCTCGCCGTCCCATTCCGGTGAATTCTCCAGCTATGAGGCAAAACCTCCAGTGTCAGAATCCAGCCTGTGTCGACATTTACAGATTACTGTTGCCGCTAATGTATCTGTGCTTGCAGCCACAAGTCAAGTCATAATAATTAAAGACACGCTGCATCTCAAGCACACATTAATCATGTTTTATATGGACTTTGAAGCTGTAATGGGAAACAGCCACTCGTACGACTGCCTATCCACTTTTATTGTGCTTGGACAAATTGTGGTGAGTGTATGCTGTATGGCCCATTTCTGACTGGCTTTTACAGGAAATGGCAATAAGAAAAGCAAAAATAAACTGGAGTGAATCAGGGAGACAGTCGGCGGTTATGCTGTCTTGATTGACTCACCAGACAAAACAAAGCCTGATCTGTGCGAGTACAATATGGCACAGCTATCTATAGATTGTCAAAACATTACATTTAAATTACACAAAGTTCACATGCATAAAGTTCCTTTATCGTCAGCTTAATTTAGTTTGTTCACTAGGTTCCTTATAACCAGCTAATTATACAAAATTATCAAGATATTTATGGTAAATTTAAAACAGCTCAATTTAAACTGTTCACTAGTAATTACGCAGTAATTTCCTATTTTTTATGGGGCATATCAACCATTATAAAGTGAAATTCTGCTGATTGGAAACTGCTAAACTATAAATATATAAATTTAGGGTAAATTCAAATTCATAATTAAAAGTAAATGCACTTAAATGTATAATATAATGCAGGTTTTCCCTCTGCTTAACATGGAAACAATCACAGAGGTGAATGAAGGATGTCTTTAAAATACCTCTGCATTCATTATATGATAATATAGCAATAATATTTTAAATGTTACACATTCTTCTGTCACTGATGGATACGGATTCTCTGTCCTGTCCTGAGTCCACAGATATCTATAAATGACTATCATGCTGTTCTCGCTGTGCACGAAGAGGAAAAGAGTTAAATTATGTCTTGTCCAAAAAATGTGATCCTGCTTTTAAATACAACATTAATAGAAAGCATTCTAATATCCATGTAAACCCGTGCATTTATCATGAAAGGGGGAATATTTAGTAAAAAAAATTAGAGCATGTGAGTAGGACCTCCCTGTAATCACTCAGTTGATGCAGTTACTGACTCCACAAAATGTCAATGGGGAGCATGAAGAAAAAAGGTGAAAAATTAAGAGGGCAAACTGCAGTTATAAGAACCTCCATATTATCAACAACAATTTCAAAAATGTTTTAGGTGACTTTAGGTTTTATTATTTTCCACCCACCCACCTTGCAGGCAATGCCCTACCTCCTCATAAAGTAGTGGGCCCCTGACACTAAGACCTGTAGTTCTAAATGTTCGTGAAATTAATAAAATGGATAACAATCGTATGAACTTGTTTCAGGAGACTGAATGATTCAATGATTTTTTCTTCTAGCCATTGCTATCCCAATGTTATAAGAAAAATAAGTAAATTTGCTTATTATAGTGCCACGTTGTGGCCCATTCTCACCATGTATCCACCTTTTTTATTTATTGCTTAATATGTATCCACCTTTTTCCTACGCTCCATGATGCTTTGATGGGTGTAACTTCTTCTTAAACTGTAAATAATCAGCGAAAGGATCGCTCTATGAAAGCAATAATAAGTATTTTCAAAAACATTTTCAATGAGATAATATAATGTAATATTACATTAAACATTAAAAGTGTAAAAGCTTTAACAAATTACCAGAACAGTCCAAGAAAACCCCAAAAACTCAATAATTTACGCAGAAATATTTCGGATGTGTTAAATATCACTAATATGTAACATATATTCCTTTAATCAAAAATGTTCATTAACTGGAACATTGAGTGATTAAATTTCAGTGATTTCTGTCACTTTAACGCAATAAATAATGCATACCTACTTTAAAAAACATTCCAGTAAACAATAAGTGAAAAGGAAAGACAATTATGTTTTAAAGCATCCATATGAAGAAAAACCTGAAAAGACACATGAGCATTTGGGGAGAAAAATGAGAGATTCTTATGCTGCCATCACATGAAATTGTATATGTCCTACTTCCCACTTCTGAAGTCGTGATTACTAGCTAGTTGCATTAAATTGTTATGTTGTGGGAAAGAACAGGAATCATGGAGGACACCATGTTTATTCTTGCCTATTAATTGGGAAAATCTTATTAAAGCCAAAATGATATAGTGTTCCATTTATTGACAACTATATAAACATTAACCGCGCTATATAGCCAGCTTGCTGATGATTCTGGGATTTCGTGCTATTTTCACTGTGTATGATGCATGCAATACGCTTCAAATAATTAGTATGTAAATATGCAGTAATTTAACAAGACAAGATGATGTAGATGTTGTGGAAAAACTTATAAAGAATACCAGTCACAGCAGCAATTTTTCCCTTTCGATACGGTTCACTCGCATTGCGTCAGTTTGAAGTCAACTCAGGTGGACGCCAACCACGATCACATGGCTCTTTTCAATGGCACAATGGAGGATGATGGCGCATCAGAATTGAGAGACCAATGTTTTGCTGACCTTTAAAAGATGGTGCAGAAATCAAAAGCTTTTATTATCATTTCGTCTACGTCCATTGCATATTGCTCCATTTTCACTTCCTTTTTGGGCTAAGCTTTTCCAGCTCAGTACAACTACCTTGGGTTGTTTCACCAAATATGTAGTATAAATGCAGATATCAGATATGGGTCACTTTTAAAAGATGTAAGTTGGTCAAAAAAATAAAAAAATATATTCATATATATACAGTGGGTACGGAAAGTTTTTTTTTCCTCATTAATGTACACACAGCACCCCATATGTGAAAAACACAGAATTCTTGACATTTTTGCAGATTTATTAAAAAAGAAAAACTGAAACATTACATGGTCCTAAGTATTCAGACCCTTTGCTGTGACACTCATATATTTAACTCAGGTCCATTTCTTCTGATCATCCTTGAGATGGTTCTACACCTTCATTTGAGTCCAGCTGTGTTTGATTATACTGATTGGACTTGATTAGGAAAGCCACACACCTGTCTATATAAGACCTTACAGCTCACAGTGCATGTCAGAGCAAATGAGAATCATGAGGTCAAAGGAACTGCCTGAAGAGCTCAGAGACAGAACTGTGGCAAGGCACAGATCTGGCCAAGGTTACAAAAACATTTCTGCTGTACTTGAGGTTCCTAAGAGCACAGTGGCCTCCATAGACGTTTGGGACGACCAGAACCCTTCCTAGAGCCAAACTGAGCTATCGAGGGAGAAGAGCCTTGATGAGAGAGGTAAAGAAGAACCCAAAGATCACTGTGGCTGAGCTCCAGAGATGCAGTCGAGAGATGGGAGAAAGTTGTAGAAAGTCAACCATCACTGCAGCCCTCCACCAGTCGGGGCTTTATGGCAGAGTGGCCCGACGGAAGCCTCTCCTCAGTGCAAGACACATGAAAGCCCACATGGAGTTTGCTAAAAAACACCTGAAGGACTCCAAGATGGTGAAAAATAAGATTCTCTGGTCTGATGAGACCAAGATAGAACTTTTTTGCCTTAATTCTAAGCGGTATGTGTGGAGAAAACCAGGCACTGCTCATCACCTGTCCAATACAGTCCCAACACTGAAGCATGGCGGTGTCAGCATCATGCTGTGGGGGTGTTTTTCAGCTGCAAGGTTAACTGGTTGCAATCGAGGGAAAGATGAATGCGGCCAAGTACAGGGATATCCTAGACGAAAACCTTCTCTAGAGTGCTCAGGACCTCAGACTGGGCCGAAGGTTTACCTTCCAACAAGATAATGACCCTAAGCACACAGCTAAAATAACGAAGGAGTGGCTTCACAACAACTCCATGACTGTTCTTGAATGGCCCAGCCAGAGCCCTGACTTAAACCCAATTGAGCATCTCTGGAGAGACCTAAAAATGTCTGTCCACCAACGTCTACCATCCAACCTGACAGAACTGGAAAGGATCTGCAAGGAGGAATGGCAGAGGATCCCCAAATCCAGGTGTGAAAAACTTGTTGCATCTTTCCCAAAAAGACTCATGGCTGTATTAGATCAAAAGGGTGCTTCTACTAAATACTGAGCAAAGGGTCTGAAGGGTACTTAGGACCATGTGATATTTCAGTTTTTCTTTTTTAATAAATCTGCAAAAATGTCAACAATTCTTTGTTTTTCTGTCAATATGGGGTGCTGTGTGTACATTAATGAGGAAGAAAAATGAACTTAAATGATTTTAGCAAATGGCTGCAATATAACAAAGAGTGAAACATTTAAGGGGGTCTGAATACTTTTCGTACCCACTATATATATAAAAAATAAAAGATATAGTCAACAAATTGGTATTGGGCATTAAGACCCGCATTGTAAATGTGAACTACCTATTTAATCACACCCACATTGGCCCTCAACAACAAAGCAAATTGGAAAGTGTTGGCTTTAAATTATGACTAGGGAATACTAAAGTTATAAGATGACCCAGGTGGAGCTTAAAGGGTTGAGGGCCCAGCCAAAGGCCCAGAAGTCCATAGTGGAGCCATGGGGACAATAGAGGAATGAGGAATGAGGAATGAGGAATGAGGGAGATGGGTGGAGCCGCAGAATCAGGAGGCCAAGGAGGAGTCATGGGCCAAGATGAAGCTGGTGGATCAGAAAGTTTAGGCTTATAGATAAATTCCTATGTACACTACCAGTGGACTAGCCCACACAAAAATTCAGATACTCAGAATAAGGAATATATCAGTTTTCTTTATGAATCATAATTTTCAAACAATGCAAGTTTATGAGACAGTATGTAAAACTATGTGAAAATAAATATTTAAAGGCACAATGTTTTTTTCCGCCACTAGGGGTCGCTAAACTCTTCAAAACAATAACAAAGGAGTAGATTGATGACGCAGTGAATGTGTATGGAATCAAAGAACGTGTGGTCATCCCAATGGATCTAATGATGTTTATGGATAAGTGATTGCATGTTTTTAACGTGACTGTGGTGAAGCAGGGCATGGCCAAATGAGAGAAAGATATCAGTGGCACACGAGAGTCCCGGGGATGTAAAGAAACGAGGACATTTCATTCTTCCGAACTACTCATAAGTGCTGAAACACTACTCATACAGGTCAGTTTATTTGATGAATTAAAACTGTGAGGTAACGCAGCGCTTTAACTTGGTCTAACGTTACACTATCATACTAAACTGCATTAGTGTGTTGAAAGTTGTAATGTTATTCTGTGTATTAGTTTGTTGGCTGTATGAAACTTAACAGTAAGCTAGATCAACATTAGAACATCATGCTGATGATATTCTAACACTTCATCGTGTTGAGCTATATAACATTGATTAGTCTTATGTAGCCTACATTTGTTTACCTTGTCTAATAACGTGCAAGAGCGCCGTTTTTTCGCAAAGCTCTCGCCATTGTGGAAACGCCACGCCGATATTGATCCTCATTTTATTTCTCCTTATGTCCCAAAGTTTGCTTGCCATGGTCCATAATGTTTCAATGAAACAACAGCGTCCTGCTAGCCGTTACGCAGATGTTCTTGTCTGTTGCCATGGTTACTATGCAGCACTAGCGGAAACCAGGAATAACGCAGATATTACGTCATTGACAGGCGACTATTTAAAATTGTGAATTTCTCTGAATTTACATATTCTTTGAAATATTTAGGATAATGTAAGTACACAGCCGAATTAAATATATAACACTGTACAAGTGGTTTTTGGATATTTTAATATAAAAATTTTACACATTGTACATTTAAGTACAAAAAAATAACACATACTTTAAAACGTTTACTCAAGTAATATTCTAAACAGTGACTTTAACTTTACCAAAGTCATTTTCTGGTAAGATAGCTATACTTTTACTCAAGTATTGCTTTCAAGTACTTTATACACCACTGATTTTTGACATTTTCGATTCATTCTCTACGGTAACCCAGATTCAAAAATCTTTTTGTTAAATCTGTGGCTTGCTGAGAACAAGATTCATCCAGTCAAATCAAGTCACCTTTATATAGCGCTTTATGTAATACAGAATGTTTCAAAGCAGCTTTACAGTGATAACAAAGAAATGATGCATTTCGGCTGTTGTTAGTCAAAATTCATATCGGGATCCATAGCATTCAAATATTCATTAAGTTCCTTTTTGCTTGAAGATCAGATCAAGCCTGAATGGAGCCGAAGCTGGTCATAGGGTCTGAGCGGAGGACTTGTCTGGTTCTTGTGTGCAGATGGCTGCCATGTCACAGGGCTAATAGTAGACACGTTCTCTACTGACATTCATGGCTGCATTTTGATCGTGTCTAGGTGTAGGTCCATCTGACTATGGTAATCTTGGGATAGGGACAAGAAAGACTGACTTTTATTAGCGCAGATGTTGTGTTATGGGAAGTGCTCCGGGTTCTGGTTGACCTAATTTGTGCAGCCAAACAATCATTTAACTGATTTGAATAATAGAAATTGATAATGTGTTATGGGTATGCCAGGTCAAAGAAATGTGTTTTTAGTCTAGATTTAAACTGACAGAATGTGTCCGCTTCCCAAACAAGGCTAGCAAGACTATTCCAGAGTTTGGATGCTAAATAGGAAAAGGCCCTAGCTCCTGCAGAAATAAACTTTATGTATTTGCACTTGAGATATTTGACTTATACTGACAGAAAAGTCTAAGTATATTTGGCCTATACATGTACTAAATCTTTTGATTGAGATATATTTAAAAGTATGATTAAGTATTCTAATTATGCGGCTTATAGTTGTGTTTAATCTTTTGATTGAAAAGCCTATGAAAAATATTATTAAATATTATAAAAATATTATTAAAAGTTGTTCTATACACACTTTGATCAGCAAGATTGTGTTCAGTTTTAACTCTTTCTTACATTTTGTTTGCTTTGAATTGAAAAAGGCAAAATGTTCATTATAAGTTGTAAATATAAAAATACAAATATATTATTTACACCTTGCTCATTCATGTTAATTCATAGTGCATTATAACTAATGTAAGAGGCAACTTTAAAATGTTAAACTGTAAATGTTGAAATTAACAATGAACAACTCTTTTATTAACCTTTAATGTTATAAATGGACTCTTATTGCAAAGTGCTACCATTTTACATAAATCCAAACAATCATGCTTAAAAATGGCCATATTTACGCTCAAAGGCATATTATATGTATACTTTCACTCGTTATTTGCTTCTATTTTATAACACTTGATGATTATGTAATCAAAATATGTGTTAAAGTGCAGATAAAAAAAGAACAGAAATCGAATACATTTCTGACTTATGTTTCTGTCATCTGCATGATTAGGATACAATTTAAATATGCAACGTTGCTGGATAATGAACAAATGGATATAAACGAATGCAAATAGATGGTAACAATCGTGACATTAAACAGCTGGTGGGACTACTAATGTAGCCTACTAATGTTAGCGTCCTCAGCCTCGACAAAAACACACTGCTGTTCTCCACTAATGCAGCATCTAGTCAACAAACTAATTACTTTAGTGTAATGAAAACATGTGCTGTGGTGTACTGTATAGCACACCGCTTTGTTGTCTATGTTTTAAATCCGTTTTTGAAGAGTCCCATTTTGTGCAGCACTCAATCTCAGGCATCAGTGATAGTTTTTATTTGGCCTCTAGGGGTCGCTCTCGCACCGCACTCTTCTCAGCTGCTCCAGCAACGGACACAACCCGAAAAATGAAATCGACCTTGGCCAAGTGAGCACTTGTTTGCACATGCTTGCTTGCAGTACGTGTTCTTTCGACTTTATTTTGTAGTTAGTAACGAAAAAGCTTTGGGGAAATGTATCAGAGTAAAAATATACATTTTATTTAGGAAATGTAGTGGAGAAAACGTAAAGTTGACAGAAATATGAAAAACTCAAGTAAAGTACAGATTCTCCCAAAAAATCTTCAAGTACTGTAACGAAAATGAGGTATTATTACTTCGTTACATTACACCTCTGCCAAAAATAAACTTGATAGCATATCTCAGATACAGTGCTTATGAGCCAAGAAAAATAAAAAGCAATTTTAATGGTCCTTTTAAACCGCTAAATAATCAGGATTACGTGCAGAATTTCTTAAATAGACATATTATATTATCTCTAGTGATCCTAAATTATAGGAAACATAGCAACAGTAACTAAAGGGGGCGAATCTTTGCGAAGGGTCAATTAACTGCTGTTCCAAGTTGAAAGTTGGTTAGGAGAAGTGTGTGAAGAGTTTTGAGAAAATTATTTAGAAATGTGCCCTAGTGATTGTAAAAAACCTGTAAGAATTTTGATTCTATAATTTTTTTTATTATAGTTTCAGATATGTACTAAAACGCTAATGTGTTTATTATATCGCTTTGTGTGTGTGACTTAAGATGCCCAAAAATGTCCAAATACTTTTTGGGGCCACTGTATGCGTGTATGTATACATGAGAAATTCAAAAAGGGCCTGCAGCCTGCTGAGCAGTACTCATGTTTATTTGAAAAGGCGACTACCGTTGAATAAATCTGCAGTCTGTCTGTCACGGTGAGCTCACGTTCTCAGCACAGATGTTCACTGAACAGCACACTGAGGAAATGCTGTGACTGCTTCTCTATTTTAATCCTCTTTATCTTTGCTCTTTTTTGTTCTCTCAAACCTGCCTCACTCCGCTGGCTTGCACAATATTTTACTGGTAGTCAAAACAGAACTGGATTAGTTTATTATCTTTCAATTAGCTCTGAAACAGGCAATCTTCATGATCTCTCAGCTTTTCTCAGCCTCGGTAGACTCAGAGATTGAGAGGGTCAAAGTTCACATATCCTTGTGCTTTAGAGAGACATACATGTGCACATCTAGGACTAATGCAGTTTTTAACTAATTTTGCTTTTTTTTTTTTACCTGGCATCATTGACTTCAGTAAAATAAAGATATAATTCCTTTATTACAAAGAGTTATTATTTACAATAAAACAATTATATTTACAATAAAACAAAGATCATGTTCAGTAAAGTCTCTAAGCTCATGGTTTAGCAGTTCTCCATAATGGCAAAAAAAATCTCCTGTTGGATGAGGCAGTTTTTATCCAAGAGGCTTTTTTTGGAACAACAGTGCCATCTTGTGGCAGCATTATTTTAGTGGTAGTTATTGAACTACTAACATAAAACTGATCCGAGGCAGAGTGCCAATTCTGGTTTATACCAGACTGTGGGGTCAGTCAGATTTTTACTGAATTTCAGTAAGAATTTTT
Organism: Zacco platypus; assembly: GCA_038088235.1. Taxonomy (NCBI): domain Eukaryota; kingdom Metazoa; phylum Chordata; class Actinopteri; order Cypriniformes; family Xenocyprididae; genus Zacco; species Zacco platypus. The sequence goes on along the minus strand of CM076065.1, from coordinate 14,010,562 downwards.
AAGAAATTAATACTTTTATTCAACATGAATGCATTAAAGTCATCAAAAGTGACAGTGAATGCATTTATAATGTTAAAGATTTCTATTTCAAATAAATATTATTCTTGAACTTCATCAAAATCATCCTGAAAAAACTGTAGAGTTACCAAGTTTCCACAAAAAACATTTAGCAACACAACTGTTTTCACACTGATAATAATAAAAGAAAAGTTCATCAGGACAAACTTTTATGCTGGCCTGACAAAGCTTTGTCTGAAAGTTTGAAAGTTGTATATGCTTCCTAACATGTTGCCAACAAGTTATTGTTAACGTGTCTTAGCATTATTTTGCATTTTGCTAGCATGTTTGTATCATGTTTTAGTACATTGCTTGCATAGCATGTTGCAAGCATTTTAGCACATTGCTAACATGAATTAGCATGATGCTAGCAAGTCTTACCAATTGCTAACATGTTGCTAGCATGTTTTAGCACATTACTAGTATTACTAGTCTTTCTTTCTTTCAACCAAAACTTTCCAGTAACCACAAGTGTGTAGTATAACTTTGTGCTAGGCAATTATCAACATAAACTGAACAGCTCTATTGGGAGAGGATCAGATGAACTGAATGCAAACATTGACAGTAAAAAAGCTTATTCGTCATTTTTACAAGTTCAATGACACCTGTAAGTTTCAACATTTCATACAGATATCGTTCCTTAGCAGCTGTTTAAACATAGATCATTCATACTTTATCCATTCCATCATAAATATCTATAAATATGCACCTTTTTTGTTGGTCAAGTTTACTAGACTATGATCAGGAGTATTATATTTGTAAAAAACGATCTAAACGTGTTGTTTTTGGCTCTTGTTGCAGTCTCTCCATTCCATCTATCTCATCTTCCACTGGTTTATGAGGGTGCAGGAGGCTGTAATAGAGTCCCAGAAAACCCAGTCCGAGTGAATTTGACATTAATATAAAAAATATAATGGGCAGGAAGTAGTCAGTCCCTTCAGAGTCCGGTTTGATCAGAAACAACAAAATAGGTGCAGCAAGATTTTGACACACACTGAAAATATAATACAGAGTCATGTGAACTTTGGTGTTTTCTCCTTTGATGTTAAAGAAGGTAAAAACGAGGATAACTCCAACAATAGCTCGATAAAGATATTCCAGGAGTCGTGAAGTGCAGAATTCTGTCTTCTCCGCAAATGCCCAGATAGTTCCCAGCAGCCATACCAAGGCCATTGCTAGAGTACTGAAGGTGGAAAGCATGATGAAGAGGGTGAGGCTGAGGATTCGAGGGGTTATGGTAAATATTTTGTAGGACAAGTAGACAGCTGTTGGGATTCCAGATGGCATCTCATTAATGTGAGGTAGAGAGCGCCGTAAACAACGACGATAATCCACCGTGGCCCAGGCTATGTTGACGAAAGACACAGCCATGCTAATGTCTAAAAAAGACATTATATGTTATTACATATCAGACTGATTACATGGTCAACCACAAACTGTTTTTTACGCTGATAAATAGGCACAAAGTACACTCTTAAAAATAAAGGTTCCAAAAGGGGGTTTTCATAGTGATGCCATATAAAAAAAAACACTATTTTGGGTTCCCAGAACAGTTCTTAAAAATACCTTCTTTTTTTCTTAGTGTGTAGAGCATTTTAATAATTTAAACAATCATTTTCCACTATTAAGAACCTTTTGTGGAATGGAAAAGTTCCATGAATGTACCTATGACATCTAAGATTCCTCATGGAACCAATGCATGCCAATAAAGAACCTTTATTTTTAATAGTGAAGTAGCCCCCAAAAATTCAGAAGTGTATCAGTTATAATTATCATTTAAAATGTATTCAAGCTTACGCTACCATTTACCATAATGTTTTTCAAAGAAGTCACTTATGCTCACCAAGGTTGCATTTATTTGATCAATGATACAGTAAAAATGCAATATTGTGAAATATTATTACAATTTAAAATAACTGTTTTCAATCATAATACATTTTAAATTTAATTTATTCCTGTGATGGCAAAGCTGAATTTTCAGCATCGTTACTCCAGTTTTCAGTATTACATGACCCTTCAGAAATCATTATCTAATATGCCGATTTGCTGCTCAAGAAACATTTCTTATTATTAACAATGTTTATTTTATATTTATTATTAACAATGTTAAAAATGGTTGTGCTGCTTAATATTTTTCTGAAAACCATCATACAGGATACTAAAGGATTAGTTCACTTTCCAATAAAAATTAGCCCAAGTTTTACTCACCCTCAAGCCGTCCTAGGTGTATATGAGTTTCTTCTGTCTTATGAGCATAATCGGAAATATTTTAATAAATATCCATGCATCCAAGCCTTACAATGTCAGTGAACAGGGGTCATGAATATGAGCTGAAGAAATATCTAGCTTTGCCAGACAGCCTTCCGTATTCAATTTACAAAGAAAGTGTAAACTGGCGTCGCATCAGTTACACTTTTTCCGTAAGTTGAATAGTGAAGGTGTAGGATGAAGCATAAACTTTGTGAACTGCAAGAGTTTTACGCTTTCTTCGTACGTTGAATATGGAAGGTGGTCTGGCGGAAGCTAGATATTTTACTTCATAACATGTTAAATATGGATATTTTTTTACACAAATGCATCGCTTCACTTCAGAAGGCCTTTAATAACCCCTCAGAGCCATGTGGAGTACACGTTTATGATGGATGGATGAGGATGGAAGCACTTTCTTCGGCTCATACTCATGACCCATGTTCACTGCCAGCAGGGCCGGGTAGGTTACTTTTAAAATGTATTTCACTACAGATTATAAAATACATGCTTTAAAAAGTAATTTGTAACGTGTTTCGTTACATTACTCAAGTTTAGTAACTTAATCTAAATACTTTAGAATACTTTGGAATACTAATAAGTGTGGAGCAAACACAAAAAAGGTAATTGCAAGTTTTTATCTCACAATTCTGACTTTTTCTCTCAGAATTGCATTATATAAAGTTGCAATTGCGAGTTATAAAGTCAGAATTATGAGATATAAACTCGCAATATTGAGAAAAGTCAGAATTATGAGATATAAACTCGCAATATTGAGAAAAGTCAGAATTATGAGATATAAATTCACAATATTGAGAAAAGTCAGAATTATGAGATATAAAATCACAATATTGAGAAAAGTCAAAAATATGAGATATAAACTCACAATATTGAGAAAAATCAGAATTATGACATTTAACTCGCATACTAAATTCACAATTTCAAGAAAAAAAATCAGTATTGCAAGTTTATATCTCCCAATTCTGACTTTATAACTTGCAATTGTGAGATTAAATCTCGCAATTCTGAGAAAAAGAAGTCAGAATTGTGAAATGCAAACTCACAATTGTGAGGGGAAAAAACTAATTGTGAGAAAAAGTTGCAGTGACGAGTGAATTATAAAATGACTCACAAACAACTATCACAAAACATGAAAACAGTCGAAAACATGAAACTTAACTCCATTTTTTCAGACTGTCAGAGAATCACCAATTGCTATTTAAATGACATTAAAATTCAAAGTAATCACTTTGGTAATCTAAAATACTTTTCAGATGTAACTGTAATCTGATTACCACCCATTTAAAATGTAACTGTAATGAAATACAGTTACTCAAATTTTTTATTTTAAATACGTAACTAAGTTACTTGTATTTCGTTACTCCCCAACCCTGACTGCCAGTATAAAGCTCGGATGCATCAGGATATTTATTAAAATATCTCAGATTGTGTTCATCAGAAAGAAGAAAGTCATATACACCCAGGAATGCTTGAGAGTGTAAAGTTTAGGCTGATTTTCATTTGAAAGTGAACTAATCCATTAATTTAAAATATAAATCATTTGTAACATTTTAAAGGTGCGATGTGTAAAATTTAGGAGGATCTATTGACAAAAATGCAATATTCTTTTGATTGGTCCAATGTTTTGATTGGTGTATAAAGACCTTACATAATGAACCTTTATGTATTTATTTCCTTAAAATTAGTCATTTCTATCTCACACACTGCGAGTCCCCCCTCCATGTCAAGTAGTCATTTTGCACCAGCATGTTTCTAGAGTAACCCTAAACGAACAAACTGCTCTACAGAACGCGTTTCATCTCTATGTTCATTGGTGTTTTTAGAGGCAGCTTGCATCATCAATACGTTAAATACTCACAAAGAAGAAGTAGTAGTGATAGTAGTAGTCGTCTGGTTTATTAGAAGCAGAGACCGTTCTTTGTTAGAAGTAAGAAGAAACCTCATTGCTTGCCTGGCTATCTGCTGTCTCAGACAACAACATCTTTGTCTTTGTGTCGGCCACCGTAGCTTCTCTAAAAGTATTTTGAAAGGGAGGGGTGAGCACGGTGCTGAGCCGTTGTTTGCAATTCACAACCTCACTGCAAGATGCCACTAAAATGTACACACTGCACCTTTAAATGGCTTTACTGTCACTTTTGTTCAATGCTTCCTTGCTGAATAAAAGTATTAATTTCTTCAAAAAAAAAATCTTACCGACCACAAATTTTTTGAACAGTAGTGTGCACTGTGGACAGTGTTGGGGAAAGTTACTTTTAAAAGTAATGCGTTAAAATATTACTTTTGTCCCTAAAAAAAGTAATTAATTGAGTTACTTAGTAACGTTTTATGGGCATTAATATGTTACGTTACTTTTGCTTTACTTTTTCTCACCTGGGCTGGACTTCCTGTGTTTTTTAATAACAAAAACAAAACCAAAAGTTCTATTTTTGACAAATATAAAGGCCCTTTTTCAAAAGTGGAATGAATAAGCCTCTGGCTGAAAGAAATGCAAGTTCATGGCTGTACAGTAGAGTGCACAAAAAAACCTTTCAGCTGTGCTACAATTCTGGATTTCAGAAAAATAGGAGAGAAAAATTAAACTCATATGTTATGTTTATCTAAGGTCATTTTCACTTATTGAATGGGATTTATTTTTAAATAAATGTGGGGGAAAAGTAACTTGCCTTATTTGAAAAAGTAACTAAATTTGCATTACTCGTTATCTGAAAAAGTAATCTGATTACATAACTTGCATTACTTGTAAATGTAATGTATTACCCTCAACACTGGCTCCGGATGTGCATATAATGATTGTATCTGTGCAGGACTTACATTGCAGATTAGATCGATGGTCGTGCTCCAGTATGATATAGGCCTGCAGAATGAGTTGAGGAACGCTCTCCAAGAACGTCTCAAACATGCGGAGCATGCTCAGATCTGTAGCGAGGCCGAAAAGGCGTAACGACTCCTCCTCTTGAGTCTCGCTTGAACACAGGGCTTTAAAACTCTTCTTCAGTAGTTGGTGATACCTTAGAGTGACAGATGGGTCAAAAGATTAACTTCATTTGTAAATGTTTGCATCAACATAATAAAAAATAATACAATTTTAACAAGTAAAGAAGCCCAAGTGTGGCGACGTTACACATTCATTTCCTTCTAATTAACTAATTAACCCACAAATGAATCTTTAGTAATCATTTTTTTCTCACCCTCATGAATCACGTTTACATACTTTCTAAACCTGTATGACTTTGTTTTTGTTGTAGATGTTTAAAAAAATATATCAGTGTTTTTTTTTTCAGTGCTGTTTTGGACCCATTGACCTTCATTGTATGAACAAAAACAGCTGAAACATTCTTCAAAATATCTTCTCTTGTGTTCCACCGAAGAAAGAAAGTCATACAGGTTTGGAATGACATGAGGCTGTGAAAATGATGACAGAATGTTAATTTTTGGACGATTTACCACTTTAATATTTGGGTGTTAGTTCCATGCAGTTTGTATTGAGTCACATGATAAATTAGCATGACTTTACCTTGTTAAAATTCCTATCTGCAGTACATGTATAGCAATCAGATGGCAAGTGGACAGATTCTTGTCATTTTCTTCATTTTCCTCGTCATCTTTGAACCACGCATAGCTGAATATCTGTATGCATACAGATCCGACCAGGACAAACAAAAGAGTCAGTGCGGCCCAGGTCACATGACCGCTTCTAAAATACTGCACAGATAACAACAGGTCAGATCCAGTGTCTCCTAAATAAAATAATAATCCCAAAATGGTGCATAGCCATCGAAAAATGCTAAATCCGCTTCCAGAAGAAGTCATGATTGTGATGTATGGCATTTGATAAACGCTGATGGCAGATTGTGCTTGTTATTGATGAATATGTAGATAGACAGTTAGTTTCTGTCAACGAGAACAGCTGGTTCTCTTCATGTCTTTATCCAAAACTGATTACCTATGTGGAATGAGAGAGAGAACAGACATCAGTACATTGATAGAGGTATACATATACAATACAATACATTGATGAATCATAGAATGATTTACAGCTCAATTGTAATACTTCTGTGAATGAATGAACTGGCTCATTGAAAAACTTTGATTTCGATTCAGTTCTTGAAGTGTAACTTTATCTGAATGTGTTTCTGCTATCTATTTATGATTTGGACATTGTCCAGTAGCCTAAAAGTCACTAATGAGTAATGAATGATAACATTATGCAATGTGTGCAAACTGTGCTACACGCGATCACAACCACCACTGACTTACATCATGTGATCAAAAGAACATCTTCATAGATTTTTAAAAATGTATCAGTAAATGTTGAGATTAAGATTAATAAATGCTTTAGTGGTATTTTCCATTGCTAGTTCATGTTAACTATAGTTAAAAATTAAACCTTCTTGTAAAGTGTTACCATTTTTCTTTTGCTTTATCAAAGCACTTTCAGTATGAAATGTGCTATAAAACATAGGCTTGTCTTGCCTGTCACCAGGTCTATTTACCTAATAAATACATATTAAATGTTGAGACTAACTATTTTAAAGAAAACAACCTGAAAGTACATAAATCAAGTACTTACTGTTAACATGTTGTGAAACACGTAAAGACATTTGACGTAAACATCAGGACAAAATGTATTTGCTAGCCTTGTTTTACAGCGGTTAACGATGTCAAGCCATAAACTGTCACTTTACAATGTTCACGAGGGCAATTTTAAATCAGCACATTTACTCTCAGTAGCTGTCAGTTTAAGTTGTAAGTCCCATTCAAAACTTACCGGACTTTCCATTCCTCTGCTTGCTCCGTTGCAGTGACGACGAGTCTCTGGTTTCTCGATTCAACTGTATGATTTCTCATAATTCAGATGACAAAGTAAACCACACCCATTGTGATGTAATACACTCTCAAATATGTCTTTAGATATTGTTGGTGGACCAATGAGTTATTACAGCAATTATTCATTCCCTGGCACTGTGATTACAGAATCGAAAGAAGAAACGCCTGTCATTGTCAAAGTTATACTCTGTCTTTCGGTTCCTCAAACAGGAAATAAATGCACATTCTGGTCATTGCTTAGATTCTGATCTGAAACTACCATTTAACTATATCTAACCACATGTTTCCATAGTTCATGTGGGTTTGGCCATTGTTAGTGTGAACACAGGATATGCCTGCTTTGGTATGCTGCTTTACATGTTTTAAAGTAAGAAACTTCCAAGTAACTGTAGTGCATGTTGCGAACACTTAGAGGTTCTCCTTATTAAAAACTAGTTTTCACCATTTGTACTTATTGAAGTTACGGATTGTTTTGTACTTGATTAGGAATATGGACAAATACCATCTGCAATTGTTTGATCTCAGTTTTTGCGAACTGTTTATGAAAAGAATAAACGATAAATATAAAAATAAAAATACATTTTATATCATAAATAATATTTATATAATAAAAAATATGAAAAAGTATTAAGATTACTTTAACAGAAACTAAAGTAATGAAACTGATGTTTTGCTAAATGTTTCATATTCCCAAAATTTCCCAATTAATGTCTTTGCAATGTAAGCAAAGATATGTAAATACATGAATATATCATATAATATAAATATTATATGATATATTCATGTATAAATATACCCTTTTCACACTTCCAGAATGGAATCTACAATATATGTTTATATATATATATATATATATATATATATATATATATATATACATACATATATATACATTCCCATTGTTAAGATGTCAAATTTTCCGTCACTCCCTCAGCCCCTAGAAACACTCACACATCAGTATTAACTATTTTTTTTTAAATGCCCATATTCTCTTGTTTATTAATAAAAAAAATGTTTATTAAATATACATATTTCTATGTATTTTTATTATATTACACAAAGGGGTCCCTCCCTACTCCTCTATTCACTAAGACCCTTGACATAAATGAATAAACCTCTGCTTTACTCCAGTCCAACAGATGGCGCTACTGTATCTTTTGTCACTGTTTAAAGCGCCTTAAATTAAAAAAGGATGGAAGAAGAAAGACAGAAGTAGGCGTTAAGACTGACGTGCCTGCCAGATAACAATAGTGAAGACGTGTTCCTCACTCACACTCACCAAAAGTTCTCTCAACATCCACCAAGATGGGAATCCGAAAAAAGAGCAACAAGAGCCCGCCGGTGCTCAGCCACGAGTTTGTGATCCAGAACCATGCGGACATTGTGTCTTGTGTTGCTATGGTGTTTCTGTTGGGTCTTATGTTTGAGGTAAGAATTCACTTTTATTTCATTCATTCACTGTTACCGATTTAACAGCAGTTTGTGGTCAAGGAGGACAATAAGCCTGATAAGTATTTATCTTTAGTTTGTTTCCATAAAACAAATCTATAGCGTATCTTTCTTGTTCTGACACAGTCTGAACTGATCTCGTTCTTTCACTTCCTTTAACTGCAGATAAAACTGTTACTTTTTGGTTTTATCTTAAATGTGCAGAGTTCTTTTGCATTTCTAATTCATATAACGTGGAATGAATCGTACACCGGGTGATCTACACTCACGCGCAGATGCTAATGCCTTATTCCATTGAAATAGTTGGGAAATTTGAATCAAAGAAACGTGATGCATGAGAGAAGGAGAGAGAGAGGAATTCCCTGTGAAGCGATTTAAGGAACTTTAAAACCCGCGAGATGGAAAGCACGCGCGCGAATTTGTTACATTTAAAGAAGCTTTGAACAGAATAACAGAACTGATTTGTAAAAATGATTACGTAACATTGTTGCTGCACTGATACTTTTACGCGCAAATGAAGTGTTACGTGGCAATCGGAGAATGACTGAGCGCTGTCATCGGTCACAACAGCAGCAAGGACTCGATTTTTGCAACCAAGATACGTGTACTGAGAGTAATTCAGGGATTTTACACTCTCAGCCCCCGTTGGGAATGCGACTTTGCAAAACCGTTAGATTTGGACGATAGTTTGCTGAATATCAGCGACAGCACTGGTGCATCATGGGAAATGAAGTTTACAGCACTGAAACAGATTTGGTGCTCTTAACGGGCATTTCTAAACACGTGTGCCGATATTTTGAATAACGTGTATTTTATGAAAAACTAATTATAATTGCTATATGTCTTATAGCCATATCATTAACTTGAAGAATAGCAGGTTGCCCAAAATTATGATTCTGTGATGTATTATCCTCATGTTGCTTTAAAAATGTATGGCCTGTTTTCTTAAACACTCTTTACTTCTTTAGAAACTGACTGACTGCCGTTCTGTAATGTGGTGAAATGATTGTCTTTTATGTTTCTTTCCATGTAGATTACATCAAAAGTGGCGGTTTTGTTCATAACTGTGCAATACAATGTCACAATTCCAGCAAATGGTAAGTATGTGGTAAATAACCTCTAGTTAATTTTGTTCTGTCTGTATAGCTTGAGTATGAATCTTTTTTTTTGTCTGTTCATTATTTTGTTTGTTGTTATGTTTGCTATTTCTGTTATAATAATTAAAACACCTCAGGTTTAATCAGGATGTTTTGTTCCAACAAGTTTTTTGTCCAGCAGTAATAATAAGAGCTGATAACATCTGTTTGTTTTATCATGACCCTCTCCTTATATTTTACAAAAATATTGGTCAGTTCCAAAGGGTCAAACAGTAATTTGTAAGATCAACTGCATTGACTCTTTTGTTCATTACCTAAGATTGGCCCAACGAATCAGCTATCAGTTGTCTATACTTTATTACATCAAGAAACTAGCTGTACTGAGTCTGCATGCATGCTTACATTTATTTTTTATTGTGGATTTTAGGGGGTCCAGAGGAAACCGCAGTGAATTACTTCCATTACGGCCTGAAAGATGTGGCCACCGTCTTCTTCTACATGTTGGTGGCTATTATCATGCACGCCATTATTCAGGAATATGTGCTAGATGTAAGTATCCTGTTGTGAATCAATAAATGTATACTAGTTAAAATGTTAATGACATTTGTGCATAAATGTTAATGTGTGTCTTAAGTGTTTTGATGTTAATACTAATAAATGGTTTGTTATGCCATTAACTTGAATCCATAACTGTTCAGAAAATCAACAGGAAGATGCACTTCTCCAAAACCAAGCACAGCAAGTTCAATGAGTCAGGGCAGCTTAGTGCGTTCTACCTCTTCTCCTGCCTGTGGGGAGCCAGCATTCTTGTCTCTGTAAGAGCTTCACTACTCTGTTTCATATAAATAAGAGCTTATGTGCAGGTTGGTGTTTATAGCCATGTCTGTAAGATTCATTTGAATTATTCTGCTTTATCTGTAGGAGAACCTCCTGTCCAATCCTGTCAGCCTGTGGGATGGCTACCCACACACTCTTATGCCGTAAGTACCGCCGTCTGTGCTTCTGGGAAATGCAGATGTATTTAAAAGGTTAGTCAATCAAAAATGAAAGTTCTGTCATTTACTCAACCTTATGTTGTTCCAAACCCATAAGACTGCTGTTCATCTTCAGAACACAATTTAAGATATTTTTAATTAAGACTGAGAAATTTCTGTCCCTCCATTGAAAGTCTATTCACCCAAAACTCTGTTGCTTCAAAACGTTCATAAAGAGATTGTAAAATATATATATATATGTATGTGTGTGTGTGTATCTATTAATTGTGTAATATAATATTGTATATAATAATTTTAGTTATATTAATATAACTATGAATTAAATAACATGCATCTGAGTACTTCTTAAGCAAATTAACCCTGGAACATAACCTGCTCCTGTTCAGAGAGCAAGTTGCTATGGCTACTTGCATACCCTGAAAGTTACATCCGTTTTTGGAACCGAAAGTTGAGATTATCGGCTTACTTTCTCTTAAACATACCTGGGTATGTCACATAACCTGCTTTCTGGAATACCCCCTGCACGGATCCAATATACTGTTACACATGCATTTTCTTTCTCAACTGATTACATTCACTTAAGACATAACCGACTGTGTTTACGAGGATACTCACCTAAACGGCATTGACCGTTTTGGCGCATATCCGCAGCCCACAGTATAGTTTACTTTGCTTATGCTCGTTTCGCCCTGTCTTGGAGCACAGAAGGCCGCCTAGGGAACAGTATATCTTTCACGGCTTAATGCGCTTTTAATAACCCAAGCACATCCCGCAGTTTAACAATAAAAGACTGCATTTTACAACACTCACTTATTCAGATGATTTGTATGTTCATTTTGGCTTAGGAAAGAAAGTGGAGAGTGGTTAGAAAGTGCACCGTTGTGAAGGAAAGGATGGTGTGCTGGGTGGAATTCGATAATAATCACACTAATCATTTTACATCGATTATCTTGTTTTCATAATCATTGGAAGCCAAAATCAAAATCAGTTACACAGCCTTACAATGAGGCTTGTTCTCATGCGTCAAGCAAGAATGTTTGAGCTTCCATTTACCATATTGAGTGCACTAGTATGTTGCTGATCAATGTTTAGTAAAAAAAATAATAATAAATTTATCTGTTCATCATATAAATTGATCTCTTCAGAAGACTTGTATTAAACCGTTTGGTTCATATGGGATTATTTTGCGATCTCTTTATGAACATTTTGATCGGTCAGAATTTTTGGTGAATAGACTTTCAATAGAAAGGAGGGATACAAACTTTTCAGATTCAATTACAAATTTCTTCATTTGTGTTTTGAAAATGAACAATTCTCAAGGATTTGGAATGACATGAGAGTATGTATTTGATGACTGAATTTCATTTTTGGGTGTACTATCCCTTTAAAAGCGTGGCGTGCTTAAATTTGAAATAATAGAATATGCAGATTAATGGTGTTGGTTGGTTTTGTTTTTGGGCTGTAAAATGATGGAGGTTCACATACCATCTCACATCACATCTGCCGATCCGCTGCATGAGTGCTCATAAGTTGCATCTTCTTTTGGTAAACTGATCTGCAAAGCTGGTTCGCATTAAGACGACCATTCAACGCTCCTGATCAAATTATCTTGCATTAGTCTACCTCTAATTCTCTCATCTGATTTTTGTAGACTTACTGTATGTAACACACAGTGTGCAAATGCAATTACTATTGACATTTGATTTCCACAAGTCGTGGAGATGCTAAAGAAGTTCCTTGTCTTGTTTTAGGTTCCAGATGAAGTTCTACTACATCTGCCAGCTCGGCTACTGGCTTCATGCAATCCCTGAGCTCTACTTCCAGAAGGCCAAGAAAGTAAGCAAGCAAAGTCGAGAGTGTTTCTAGTGTTGAGGATGCACTGAAACCATACTCAGGCATCCTGTTATTGTGACTGGACCGATTTCCTTTTCCAGAGGTTTCTTTGTTTACCAAACTTTTACTTTACGGAAATTGACAGAAGACATGACTATGTTGTCTTGTTTTATTTTTCAGGAAGACATTCCTCGTCAGCTTGTTTATATAAGTCTGTACTTGGTCCAAATTGCTGGAGCCTACATTCTGAAGTAAGCAATTTTTTTTTTTTTTTTTTCCTCTTTTAATCATAAACGGTTGTCAAGGCACACATATTGTACTACAACATAAATTACACACGTTCACTCAAACGTGAGTTGAAAACGAACAGAAAAACGTCACTGAAGTGTTATTGGGAACCGAGCGGTCACAGGGAGAATCACACCAATATGTAAACATGGGAGTGATGTTGCGTACAGAAATGTGTTTATTAAAGAGGACGTGCAGATAAATATGTTTAAGTGCAGAAATAAAATAGGTTATCAATAAAGAGTCTAAAACACTAGATCTAGTTAGGCACTAAAACAATTGAGGACAGTTTCTGTGAGCTTAAAGGGTTAGTTTACCCAAATATGAAAATTATCCCATGATTTCCTCGCCCTCAAGTCATCCTAGATGTAAATGACTATCTTCTTTCAGACGAAGATAATCTGCGATTTATATTTAAAAATTTCCTGGCTCTTCCAAGCTTTATAAAAGGTAGTGAATGCGGCGTGAGATTTTGAAGCCCAAAAAATGCATCCATCCATCATAAAAAAATCCATATGGCTTCAGGGGATTAAGAAATGCCTTTTGAAGCAAAGCGATGGGTTTTTGTAAGAAATGTCCATATGTAAAACTTTATTAACTGTAATGACTGGCTTGCGGCAGATGGCCTTACACAGAAGAGTAACCTCTGACCCAACGCATGACACAATGACGAAGAGTGCATAACAAAACACCGGTCATGAATTAGAAGTCTAAAATGAGAAATTTTAAAAGAAAAGTTGGAGGATTTCAATACAAGCGAAAAGGAACTTGAGTTTGTTGCACAACTCTATTTTTAAACTGAAAGAGGCGTCTAAGCTTACACTCCTACATCCTCCGTCATACATCGCGTCAGGGGTTACTATTGTGGCGCAAGTCGACTCACGCAGTATGCTTACGGTTGTCTGCTGGAAGCTAGTTATTTTAGTTTTGTAAAGTTTTAAATATGGATATTTTTCTTTCAAAAAAACATCTCTTTGCTTCAGAGGGCTTTTATTAATCCCCTCGAGCCGTATGGATTCTTTTCATGATGGATGGATGGATGAATTTTTGGGGGGGGTTTCAAAATCCCCCCCCCCCCCCATTTACGCAGCACTACAATATCCTTGTTCAAATTCACTCAAACCATAATATGTCCTTTTTTTTTTTCTTTTATTAAAATTAACTCTTATCTCACCATGATTACTAAATAAATACACAAGATGATTAAGAACGAGAGTTAAAACAAGTCAATAAATACAAACTGATAAAACCAACATACATTTGCCCAAACATTTCCACAGCTAAAATGAGCACTTGCTTACAGTTTGCACTTTAAAACAGGAAATATAAAATAGCAAACCCCACTTAAATATTATAAACGCATGAAGACTGGAGTAATAGATGCTGAAAATTTAGCTTTGTCACAAGAATAAATAATCATTTAAAATATGTTAAAATTGAACGTTTTTACTGTGTTCTTGCTCAAATAAATGCAGCCTCGGTGAGCAAAAGACACTTCTGTTAAACTGAGTTCCACTGAACATCAAATATTTTTGATTGGTTCTTATTGCACTTGGTTAGGACATGGCGTAAAGTTGACATGACTGTCATTTACAGATGAAATAATTACAAAATCATGCATAGTGGCACTTTTCAAAGACTAATACTGTAGTAGTTTAACTCATGTTTAAACCAACATTAATGTGCTTCCAGTCTGAACCGGTTGGGCCTGGTGTTGCTGGTTCTGCATTACTTTGTTGAGCTCATCTTCCATGTATCCAGACTCATTTACTTCAGCAATGAGGACAGGCAGACCGGGTGAGTGCCATTCATTTGACTGAGCAAGTCCAGTTAATAAACACTTTGAATGACAGGTCACACATCATATTAGGTGTCCTTAACTACTATGCACCAGCATCAAAAAAATAAGTAACAGTGTATGTATTGTTTATATTGTATTGCAAAAACTCTTTCGCAGCAGATTTGTAGAGAGTAAAGTTAGGGACGGGTTTGGTGGTATGGGTAGGTTTAAGGCGTAAGGGAAGGCCATCAGTGTAATTATAAATTTAATTACAGAATGTAATTGCATGCAGGTATTTTCAAAAATGTAAGTACAATGTAAAAACATGCATGTACACAATACGTGCATTGTATCAAATGATTAATTGAAATGTTAGTACATAGTAGTAGTTGCAGATATGAAATTACAAATGAATATCAGCACAATTCTGCGTTTGCAAGGATGTTTGACCATTATGAAGACTTTTGTGTATGTTAACAGGTTTACAGTGTGGGCTGTTCTGTTTGTGCTGGGCCGCTTGTTGACTCTTTCCCTGTCTGTTCTTACTGTGGGCTTTGGGCTGGCCGGAGCAGAGAAACAGGGTCTGAACCTCGCTGAAGGAAGCTTTAATGTCCTGTTTGTTCGGTAAGCATCTTCATCTTGTTATTCCTCACGCTTCCTCACTGCAATGAAAGAAATAATTAAGATTAATCATGCAAATGTTTTTGAAGCGTTTTGGATTGCTCTTTAGCAACTGCTGATTTGATTTAGTGTTTCAAGAAGCAATTTTTAACACCTTATTATAAACCAAGTGCCTTTCATGTGACATGATTGAATTTCTGTTGAGCTTTTTGAAGTAAAAAAATCTCTGAATTCAAATAGTTTGCACTGCACAGGTTATGTTGTATGTGCAACGTTTTTTTTTTTTTTTTTTTTTTCCAAATCTGATTTGTAGTGTGAGAGATGGCAACACAGTCATTTGGGCAAAAAACAAAACTTGTCATCATGTGTAAAATATTTGCTCTATTGTCCTAAAATTTCCCCTGTTAGCCATCAAAAAATTCTTGACTCATAATATGAATATGTAATCGCATTGTAAAACCTCTTCTACTGGATGTGAGTGCCTTTTGGATGGACGTGATTTAGTTAAACACCAGATGATGGAAAAGTAATGACTACCTTTTGCTTTTATTATTGTTGGATTTGTTTGTAATGGCTCTCTCTTTCTCTCAGGGTGACTGTCCTGGCTGCAATATGCACCACTCAGGCTTTTATGATGTGGAAATTTATCAACTTCCAGCTGCGACGGTGGAGAGAACATGCACAGACTCAGACCTTAAAAAAGAAACCGTCGTCTAAGAGCAAATCAAAGAAAGGTTAATACTGCCCACTTAAGATCTGATTCTACTGTTCCAATTAGGGGTGGGTGATATGAGTCATTTTAGTTGCTGCAGTCACTTTATTTTACCGGTATACTGACATGCATCCAATTTTTCTCCCAATTGTTTGTTCACTTAAGCGTTTTACAAAAATACTTGCCAAGATGTCATTTTGACATTGTTCAAGTACAATAAGCTATGAAAGATAACTGAATTTGGCACTATATGTCTGAAAGGTGGCTTTCTGTGTGCGCTTCCACTGTGTGTCAGTCAGCGTGAGTACCGTGTTGAGTTCTTAACATTATGCCCATTCCGTGCCTTTTTTTTATTATTATTATTATTATTATTGTTCTAACAGTGTTTCTCAACCAGAGGGCCTCAACAAACTTTAGGAGGCTTTAAGTTGAAATAAGGCTTTAAGTTTAAAATAAGACAAAACAAGCATTTAAAATAAGTATAAATAAGTCAAAATAAAGATATTTCTTGTATGTTTTTATATCTATACATCTTTCTAGTTATGCCAAAGTCTAAAATATTTCATCCGGTACAAATTTGAGTGAGTAAAGGGGGGCCTTCAATTATTTTTGTAGAGTGAGGGCCTTGTCAAAAAGGTTGAGATCCAATGTTTTAACACGTCAAAATCTTTAGGCAGTCCTGCACTGCATATATATTTACATACTGCAATATATGCAAAATGCCAAAACCAGTAGACACTTGATGTTGTCCCTTGTTCCAATCTAGAATCTACATAATACATTTAATCAGTAAAGTACTCAAAGGCACAATATGTAAGCTTTTTAGATCAAAATACCCATTTTTTTGACTTGTTTACATTATCTCAAATGTTTCCAAGAAAGTTTAAATCCAAAGAAATAAGCAATTTTAACCAGGAAACAGACCGTGTCCATGCGTCGCCTATCAGTGACATCATATGTGTTACCCTCGATTTCCTGTTTTATTTTGTAGAA
Organism: Zacco platypus; assembly: GCA_038088235.1. Classification (NCBI taxonomy): domain Eukaryota; kingdom Metazoa; phylum Chordata; class Actinopteri; order Cypriniformes; family Xenocyprididae; genus Zacco; species Zacco platypus. The sequence goes on along the minus strand of CM076065.1, from coordinate 13,993,642 downwards.
ACCATGGAAACCCCAAAGACGCTTTAATATTTTGTTTTATAAGACAAGGAAACAAATGTTTGAATACATTTATAAACAGGTTTTTTTTTCTCAACGAATACAATGGTTTTACCATGCCTTAGAGAAAAGCACTATTTTGTCAAGTGCCTAACATAGCATAATCAGATATAGCTTTTTATTTCATTTTTAGTAACGGTAACAGCATTTTCTCCATCATACAATGTTTTCAAACTAGGTTGCACTGTATTGTGAAAACAGGGTTATATTTAAAACATTTTGCTTTTATTAAAGGGATAGGTTTACCCAAAAATGAAAACTGAAAATGGAAACCCTGATGTCATTCCAAGGCCATAAGATTTAATGAAACCTGAGTGGTTTCTGTTCCTCCATTCTAAGTCCAGATAACCACAACTTGAAAGAACCGAAAACCTTATAAAGGCTCGTAAAAACGAATTCGTATGAATCGAGCAGTTTAATCCAAATGTTGTGAGCAGATTTAATTTAGTCTTTTAAAAAGAACGAAGAATGATCGACACATACACATCACGCATGGTAAACACAAGCTTAAATGTGTGTGCGTGATGCATGAGAACCAATGAGGTTTGTTTGTTTAGATCATCTGTTTTAAATTGATCTAAATAAACCTTGATTTTATATTGATTTGTTTTACGATGTCTTTATAACCTTGATAGTTACCTGGACTATCAGTGGAGGGACAGAAACCTCTCTGGTTTCATTAAAAATCTTTAATTGTGTTTCATAGATTGGTTTGGAATGACATAAGGGTGATTAAATGACAGATTTTGAATTTTTGGGTGTACTATCCCTTTAAGCAAATTCATTAAGTGGCATTTTCTCTGCTTGAAGATGTAGTCACTGATATGAAGTAAAACAGCACTTCAGGGAATTAAACAAAAAAAGAACTGCTAGTTACTCAAGTCAAGCCTCTTCTCTTGTGTTTGTCACAGCCAATGGTGTGAACGGATCTGTTGGTGCCAGCGGAGCAGATTCCCCCAGAGTGAGGAAGGAGAAGTCATCATAAGCGACCCACGTTCCCAACTTCTGTACTGGCTGAAATCACCCCGATCATTCCTCTCTCCCCTCTCCATCCCACAGTTTGTCTGTTGCCCCTTTTCCCTTCTTGTTTATCTGAGAGAGAGGAGAGAAAAAAACTGAAATATGGCAACTTCCTCATCCTGCTCCTTGATCCTGTAGGATGTTGAATGCTGTATTTCACAAAGCCATCAAACTATTGTCTCTTTGCAAGAAGGGCTTAAGGAAAAAAAGTGGCATTGGGTGGGGGTTGAGGTTTTTTTTGTTTGTTTGTTTTATTCCTCCTAAATTTGTTTCCTTTTTCTGAAGGTCCATACGCTCTATGCTTTATTTGCTTAATCCAAAACTATGATCCAGCCATACCTACAATGAAACACGAAAGCTGTGGGGGAAAAGTAACTTATTTTTACAAGTGCCTAACCATACATCATTTTGATAGATCAGAGAGGAATATTCCAGTATTTTAACTTGAGTTTGAAATCAGGGTTGTATTTAAAGTTCTCTGAAGACTTTTTTTCTGATTCTATCCTATGCATTTGGAACCATGTCTAATGTCTCTTCATTTGTGTTGTTGTATAAAAGCATTTTTTTTTTTTTTTTTTAGAAATGGATCACAAGTAAACACATTCATTTGATGCCTTTTTTTTTAAAACATATGATTTATATTTGTTGCACTGCACTGTGTAATTGGTCAATCTAAGCGAATTGTTTAATGCTTCACAATTTCTTTATTTAGCAAAGGAACATGTTCCTACAATGTGCTTTTGATTCTACCTTTTAATCTTGAACTTTGCGCAGCTGACTTTGCTGTTTGGTGTAGATGACACATGAAAATGTCAAATCACGTGTCATTCCAGTGAGATTGTGGTCAGAATCGAAGGAAAAGTTCTGAGACATAATTTTCATAGAACCGTATGCTGAGAATTAAGTTAGGAACAAACATTGTTAGCTCACATTTCTTTTACCCAAGTACATCCAATCAGAAAGACAACCAGTGAATAAACTAATAAAAATGTTGTTTTCACGGTTATTTGTCCCTATTTCACTGCATTGGTTATGAGTCAAAACATGACCTATTGTTTCTGCATTGTAGAAAATGACTGTAAAAACCTTTTGGAAAAATGAGATTCTATAAATTAGTAAATTGAACCATGGTGCGAATAACAGGGTTCGAAGGGCTTGAAATTCCTCCAAACAAAGTTGGTCATAAAGCGCAAAATAGAACAGCAGTCGCGTTCTCCTGAGGAGGTAACCATAGCAACAGTTCGTTGTTCGAGCCTCGCTGTGGCATAATAGAAAACACTGTTTTATGTATAGGCATAGTGTTATATAAAAGTTATCTTATATTAATAAAGTAATTTAATCGCACAATTAGTTTGTAATTCTCGAAATATACGTGAAAAGGCATAAAGAAGGTGGTCAGTGCATTTTATTTCAGGTCAATCGTCTTCAAATGTTGGGGTTGACCATGTGGTGGCGCTGTCCGCCACGATTTTTCATAACTGACAACTGATATTTAATGTTGTTTCAAATCGCTCTGCGCGTATGTTGGAGCTATTTTCCTCTATCAAAAGTGTACAATATCAAACCATAACAACAACATATTCCTCAATGTTTTCTTAAACTGAGCTACAGTCTCTTTTGGGACATTTCGTTGCGACAAACCCGTGCTGTTTCACAATTGTTGGCAAGCGCGTGCCAATCTGAAACAGTGAACAGCAGAATATTGCATAAGTCACTGTTTGCAGATTTCCCTTTGAGAGAAGTTACTTTCGATGTAGACCTTTGATCGACACGGATTGGAACTGTGGGATTCTTTCCGATTCGTCGATGCTTCGTCTCCGTGGCTGACGAACATTCACATGGAAGTATTTTTTATAGGCTATAGGAAATCAACCTGTCGCGGTGTGTGTTTTAAACGGATACCTGACACATTTCGGGGTTGTTGTTGCTGACTAATCACGGTAAGCTTTGGCTTTCTGCCAGATCGACCAGTCTTTGCATTCTGTGGATATGGGAGAAAAGTAAGAAATGTGTGTGAATTTGACACCTCGATACAGTTACGTATTCGGGCTTGATCCCATTTGATTTCACAGATGTAATGGCCAAAATGTTCTTTAAAAGATGGCTATAGATGTGGATTCATAGACATAATCGAGGACGTGTCTTGACTTAAGTATAATAAATGGTCTGCTTAAGAAAATCATATTACAAAAAAAAAGTATTGCTTTTAATATTTTATTACTAGGCTATATGTAGGCTACACCAATTCTGTCAGCAAAATCAATGACGTTTGATACTTTTCAGTACATAGAACCTCTTAATTTATAGTCTTGACATTTGCAAAACAATATCTACAAGATTTTTAAATATATATATATATACTTGTGATAGCCTAATTTAAATCCAGTTTTATCTATTTGCTATTCTCAAACTAAAACGCTTTCTCTTGTATATGTATTAATTCGTCATGGCCATACCTTAAAGGGTTCTGATGTTTTGTTAAAAGTTTTATTTGATAAGAAAACGTAGATTAAATGTACACCAAGCGTCTTGAAGTAAATCATAACAAGTGGCATGTGATGAATGGAGGTCTGTTTCATTTTGCTCTGCTAATGTGATGTTTAATTACGCTGTTATGACATTGATAATAGAGTGCAGATTGCTTTGGATTTGGACTAACAACAACAACACCACCGGCTCGTAACCTGACGACTCTGGCACACTTTTTTCTCCCATAGTTCCACTAAATTTGAAAGCTTTTTAAAGCCTGCTTTGATTTCCTCCTCTAATGTTATGAAACATCTACTTGCAGTTTAGAAAATACAAAGGCACGGAAAATGCGATCCAACTGGTGAGCCGTGTCATTATGTTTGCTGTATCATCATTTTGCCCCGTTGCTCACTGCAAGGTTGCTATGCAGGCTAGAGTAAACGAGTAGATACTGGTGCCCGTAGTATGTGGGGGAGGTTTTGCTGGCGAGATAAACAAGCAGCCAGCCATCGTTAGGCATAAGGCAGCAGGAACATGGCGGCGGCAGTTAACTATAATGCTGTTTCACCAACCCGAAGGTCAGAGCTGGACATTAAGTACAGGATTTAAGAGGAAACAAAACACTGTAAGTCCGACATGTTTGCAAATGTTCTATGTTTGCCGGTGAATGGCGGTTTGGGGTGGCTTTGTAACGCGATTTTTTACACAGTCGCTGCAGGATCCAATCACAGTTCCGCGGCGGCGGTATCCTGCATTAGCTTGCTAAACCAGCTACACTCGCTATTTCAGCCTGGCCACTTTGCAGAGTTAGAGAGTTGTGTTTTGCTTCTTGTCGTTGTGTAAACTTATCGCTTTGAGCGACCTTGAAGCGGATGCACGACTGTTGTTGTTTTAACATTTCAATTGTGTCGTTGATTTACTTGGTTCGCCCGCGCTGCTTGCATTTGAGCGATTAAGTTTAGCCAGCTCCCCCCTCTTATTTGCCTGGCTAGCTTTAGCCTGCGAGCCTCCATTGACTCTGCGAGTCCATCCGTGGAACACTATTTTAACTTTAGCGGGCAGAACTGTTACAATGTAACGTGTTAATGGGGTTCCGTTGGAATGTTTGTGTCTCACTGAAGCGAGTTGGACGAAACAGTTCTAAAGAACCGCCGCTAAAACCAACAATGTATCGTTCGCGGGCGCGTTTCTGTTGAAAGTAAAACGCGCTTTGTTATTTGACAGTCGCCGCGTATCGTTTTTGCGAGGGCTGAGATTAGTGAGTCAGCTCTTTGCTGAACTACTGCACTCCACGGTTCGGTTTTCGGGTCAAGCCTGTTTAAAGAAAGGAAAAGTTGGGGCGCCAGTGGCTGGGAATGTTGCTAATTAGCATTTGCCTGAACTCCGCTATTTTCACGAGCGCTTTTATATGGAGCAGAGGCGGAATTTGTCGACTAGCGCTCGAGCAGATTTTTAGTTCGGTCGACACCGAGTTCGTAGCTACCGTGACGATGGTTTACGCTGTTTTACGCTGTATGACGTCACGCCGCTGGGCAGTTTATTGGGTCAAACAAATGATCAACCACAAATTCAAGAGCAAATGAGAACCTAGGAACCGCTCGTCTTTAAAGGAAGAGTTGAGACTTTTAAATGCTAAGGTGCATCTAGGTCATGTTTAGATGCACCTTAGCATTTCAGCTCTAACTCGCTGTTTTAACGCAGATATGGCCGGGGTTTTCATTCGGTCCTGAATATTTGGTTGATCATTTGTTGCCTATTTTCTTTTGTGTGTTTTTTTTTCTTTCATAAACGCAGACTTTTGTCTTAATCCTAATCAAATGTATGTATTACGAGTGGGAATTGTTGATTGATTTTGGATTTAATTCGATTCAATTTTAAGGATTCCAGTTCATTTATTACTCCATTCACAATTTTGGAGAAATGAATGTTTGGAAATATAAATCCTGTTTTATACTACACCAGAAATAAATGTGATATGTAATGTAATATTCTATCAAAATATGTTCATACGCATACTTTTTAATGATGCTCCATACTCTTTAGAAATGAAAAATAATTACTTGAACTAAATATTAAATAATACTGAATAAAATATGCCACATGAACAATTAGTAAGCAACTACACTGAATTAAGTCTCACAAGTCTAAAGTACGACAAATCAGGATGTTTTCACACATGACAAATAATAACTGAATCGTACTCGTGATTTTGATTCACACTGAAGAACTGGTCCATAAAAGTGATTCATTTGGGAATCGGTTGCTGCGTGTTTTACGATTCAGTAGCAGTGTTGCAGTGACTCTGGAAAGTTGTAAATAAAACTGCATTTTACTACAATGTTCTGTTAGCTGTACAGCTGTAGCTGACAGTTTTCTTTGAACCCATTTCCGTTTAAGAACAGGTTCTGAGTTCGCAACCTTATGGGGTTAAGTTAACTCCATAGGTGGTTTATAAGAAATTATCTGCTTGAATGCCCAAGCTTGGAGCCTGTACACTGACAGCTGGTATTCACCTCCTCAGATTTGCATCAGCGCTGCTAAGAGCTGCAGTAGTGCGACTCAGCCTGTTGGACCAGTACTTCAATTCATGCTAGCTTTGTTACCAACCTCTTACATCATGCTGACACATTCCACAGTAGGGCTCGTGTGGTGAGCAAGTGCTCCCACAGCCCAAAATAAGAGTAATATGGCAATTACTTTAATTAGTTCAATTTAAGAACAACGCAGAGTATTGTTTTAGAGTTTTTCTGGTGATTAATGCTAGCAGACTACCAGTGTTGTTATTGTACTGTAAAACTAAAATGATTCAAAATAGTTTTTGACTAATATTAAGATGAAATACTTAAACATAGACTTAAAAATGTAAATTTAAAAGATTAAAGGCACAATATCGAAGATTTTTAGATTAAAATATCCAAAAACCACTAGAACTATGTTAAATATTTTGTTGGCTTGTGTACTTGCATTATCCGAAGCATTTCCAACAATGTTTACATCCAGAAAAATCAGCTATTTTAACCAGTTTTGCTATTGTAGAAACCATGGAAACACCAAAGACGCTTTAATATATTATGTGTTTTATTAGACAGGAGAGCAACTGTTAAGATACTTTTATTGACAGAAAACTAATCATTGTTTTATAGCTCAACACGGTTAGTGTTATTGTTTGAATCGCATGTTTTCTTGATTTACCACGAGTACCATGTTTTTACCATGCCTCAGAGACAACACTATTTTGTCAAGTGGTTAACATAACATAATCAGAGAGTGCTTTTTTATCATACAATATATTTTAAAAATAAATGCATGTCATTTAGCAACACAAGTTATTGAGCTTTTATTAATATATTCTAATATTGATCTAGATTACTGCAAAGTGTAACAAGTCTCTCATTGCAGCCACTGAGTGAACGCACAGAGTAACGCTATAACATAACTTTCAAAACACTCAAATGTATTTAGTATGATTGTTTTAACCAGGGAAACGGCTCTACGTTATCCCACATACGCACCGAAAAGAGCGGAAGCGGCAGATTTCATCAAAAGCATAATAAAAGCTCTGCCGGACTCGAGGCTAATGCACGGTTCATGCAGATATCTTTCATTAGCATTCAGCATTCACCAGCCCCGCTTCATACCACAGTAACATTAATAAAACTTTAATACATTAGCTCTTCCATGAACAATTTCGCACCGAGTCCGTTGGATTCTTTTCCATCAGCTGTGGAGGTGACGCTGATGACTCCCATGATTCCACGCTCATTCACGGCGTCATCAATCTACGCCTTTGTTTTGGATAAGCGACCTCTAGTGGCGAAAATTACATATTGTGCCTTTAAATGTTGTCTTAGCAACTAACTGAAATAGCTGAATACTAAAATTATGGAAGTAAAGCTAAACAGAAACATTTAAAAAAACAAACTACTAAAAGCACATGTAATTAGTCAAACTAAGATTTAATTAAACTGAAAATATCAAAATGAAAGATACTGATAATAATTGCATATAATTAATACTAAAATAACACCGTAAACTACCAGTGAAATGGTCGAAAGTCTGTGGTTTGGCTTTTAAAATTCTGTCATACAGAACCTTTCTAGTATCAGTTAGCAGATTTTTTGTCAGAAAGCATGTACTTCCTTTGTAGTAAAAGCTTTCCTGACATTCTGTAGTAGTCGCCTGATTACTTAGGGAATGTTTTCAGTCAGCCAAGACTGTCAAAACGCTATGATGTGGTAAGATGTATTCCCAAACAAACTTCGGTGTGTGGGTGTGACTATATACCGTCAGGACTCACCCATGAGCATGCGTGCACTCTGATGCTGTCTAGGTCTCTGTAGCTTAGCGGCATTCACGCGTGGCAATCTAAATCTGGCATATCCACCAGTGGATGCCATGGTCACATGACCTCCTGGCTGTCTGCGGTTGGGTGGAAAGAGGAGTGTTAGTTCACATGCAACCCAGCCAGCAGTCCAGAGCCATGATTTCATCCTGGATCAGCTGACCTTTGACTCGCTCTATTGATTGAAGTATTCCATCACAGTGAATCACTGTCTGATTGTTGAACTTTGATCTTTCTGCAAAGTGCGTTCGCCACAGTCAGCTTCAGCCCGGCCGCCACGCATGCTCAGCAGAAGGTTGAAAGGAAGAGAAATTTGTCACAAGGCTGTTTGATTTTCACGCCACAGTGACAAGATGCAGTCTGTCAGTTAGAGGGATGATCATATGAGCCACTATCAAATCAAATCAGTGTCAAATGGCATCAGATTGACATGCGGGGGAAACACAAGCACTAAAATTATTGGCTGAAAAAATCACAAAGATGCAAATCCAAGACCCTAATTTTTCAATGCATAACATGGTAAGGGTTTTTTTTGTTTTGTTTTTTAACCAGGCCGCAGTAGCTCCATCTGTAAGGATTACTGTAACCAAATTAAGCTGAATTAAGCCTAATTAGAAGAAAGCTGGAAAATGATGACCTTGTCCAGTTTGATTAGGTTAGACCGCAGCTGAATGCGAACATGCCTGCTCTCTCTACCTTTCATTCAGTTCTGCACGCGGGGCCTTTTTTCAGTCGTGTCTCAAATTACACTGGGAGCAAAGGGCAGGGAGGAAACCAGGTCTGCCTAAATGACATTGCTGCTCACATTCGACAGTAATGTGCTTTTCTCAAGAATGGTGTTCAGAAAGTATCAGCTGGAGTTTGTCAAAAAAGCTATAGTTAGAACTAATGAGAAGGGACTTAAGCTGGAAATTAGCTCTGTATGATATTATTAGGGCTGTCAATTGATTCTTTTTTTTTTAAATTAAATTCCATTATATGCTAATTCATTGCAAATTCAAATGGGAATTTGTCGTCTTAATACCCTTTTTTGGTTTTTGTATATTTTTTCTTCTCCACATGCAAAAACTAATTTTAATATTTGTTTCTTTTACCCCTGAAATGATACTGAATGTAAGTTTAGTGTGTTGCCAGGGTAACAGTGGGTAGATGGGCCTGAGGCCTCACAGTGACGGATGAGCTGAGTTATAATGGCTGGGTTCATTCCACTCACCGCTTCCTCTCACAGACATACTGTCCTTGCACAGAGTCTGACCCAGGATTGCTACACACATCTCTCTCAACTCCCCACTTCTGCCTAATGAGCCTGCTGTGTGTGTCCATGATGGCTCTCAGACTGTTCAAAATGGGCTGTCTTTCTATTGCAAATTGGTTTAGTCTGGATAGCTCAGAATATTATAAAATGTAGTCCATCTAAATATTGAAAATGTCTCGGATTGTGTTTCTTTGTAACAATTATTGTTGCCAATTTGTTGAATGTGAGCAGCAGTTTCTGCGGCACGTTTTAGGCCCCAATAGGCAGACTGTACTTTTTCATCCTTCGCTTTGGTTTAAAAAAAAATACCTTTCCAGAGGTATGCTGTTCTCTCAGCATCTCAACAATGCTGGGAGGGGTGTAAATATGTGCTGTGCACTTTCCTCTCAATAATAAAATAAACACGCAGCAAAAATGACAGCAGTGAGAAAATAGCAGTTGAGAAAGCATCTGATCGTATGGGACGTTCTAGGAACGTTAATAACTATTGGCTGAAGTGACCGCTTTTTACCGTGTTTGCACCACAGGGAACGATTTTAGGATTGCTTTTTGGGGGGACTAAATGAGCTCCTAATTCAGAGTAGGGTCTAATCAAACACAATAAGAACTACCAGCGATGTTACGTTGATTGGCCAAATGCATGAGAAACACTGGCACCCAGCATTATTAAAAGGCTGTGTGAACAGTTTATAGACTACATATTTACTCCACAAACTAACTCCATGAACATGGAAAACCGCAACGGATGGAACATTGGTGAAGTCAGGGCACTTTTCAACCTTTTACACTGAGGATATCCAATATGACTTCGCTAAAACACGCGGCAAAAACTATAATACGTTTCGTATACCGTTTGCTTTCTTTATGATGTATTAGATAGGACTGTTAAACAGATCACAAACTAATGAAGATTAAGATTGGAAGCGCTGTGTGCTCGGGCTCTGGCGTTCTCATCGCCATCAAAATAAAGCAACCAGAGCCGCACAACAACCAGGGCAGCAGGACATAAGTGATGGCCTGCATCACTTCAGAGTTCCTACTGTCGGCGCGAATGAGACCAAGAAAATGAGTAAAATTTTGGGGGACCTTGGCTAGATGTTATAACTGAGGGGCCATTTACACAACACTGTTTTCAACTACAAATGGAAAACTTTTTATGCGTTTTTGTCTGTTCATTTACACGACAACAGCGTTTTGGTGGCCTGAAAATGCAAACTTTTAAAATCTGGTTTCAACGTGCCCGGTTTTGGAAACTATAAACACTCTGCGTAAACTACAAAAATGCAAATTTGTGAAAACGGAGATGTCATGCACATGCGTATTAAGTCCTCTTCTTTACAAAGTGACATTACCGACTACTGAATGCATAACACGCCGTTTTTAGTCGATTTCATGCATCCTTATGAGCGGTGATCATCTTGACAATGTAGTCGCTTGTTGGCAAAAAAAGCAAAGGATAAAGCAAAAAAAAAAAAACCTGGTGTGAAAGCCCTATAGCAACATGTATATGTTTGCACTTCAAGTTACGTCATGACGTGTAAAACTTTATATAAGAGATTGCTTTAAAGCAAGCAGCTTCATAGTGTTCAACATGAAAAAACAGTGTCAGAGTTTCTTAATTATAACATCAGATTTACCAGGGCCTCCTAACCAAAGGTTTTTCTAGTTGACTGGTAGTTGTTCATTCATGATAGTGTTTTCTGTTTCATTGTCAGCTGCAAAGATTTTGTTGAAGAAGTTGACTAAGCTGACTTGTCATATCCACAATATAATAGATGCACCTATAGAGAGAAATGCATGTTAAGTTAAACACGTCATGCAGAAATGCGTGGTACTTGTAAAGTGGCTAATGTAACCTTATCCAATTTACATGGCCGTTCACTCTAACTACCAACTGGTGCAAACTTTACCGTAAAGTTCAATTTGGCAAGCTTATTCAAACTCCTGAAACTAACTTCATTTTGGCTCGATTTTGTTTAAAATGACGTCAAACCAGTTTGTTCTTTGATTTCGCTTGAAGTATATTGGGGCCTTTGAGGTGTCTTACTAATGTGATGCAACCAGTTTAGTTCAAAGATCACTCTACTCATACACACTGAAAAATTTTATGTTCTAAATAAGCCAAAATGTGAAGTATTTCAGCTGTAGGAGTGGATTGAGAAGCACTTCGCTAGACCTCAGCTGCGATTACATTCCCTTTTTAATCGAAGAAAGGTTTAAGGGCAGGGAAAAGGTGTGTTACTGATCCCGGTGCCGATTGCGTCGCTCCGCACTTACAGCTGAGACGCTCTTTCTCCACTCAAGTACGTATTGATTTGACTTTGGCTGGTGACATTATGTTATTGCCACAGATATTTACTGTGAAGGTGGCCTTACTCAAACTGGCCCACTACTTAGATAATGGAGGTCATGAAGGCTCCACCAAGAGCAAATGTACCACAGCTGAAGTGATATTTCAGGTTTAATACAAGTTGAACTGAATCGACAGCATTTATGGCATAATGTTGAATTAGCTCAAAAATAACGTTTTCTTTAAAAAAAAACACGAAATTAAAAATGGTGACAGTGAGGCACATACAAAAGAAGTGAATGGGGCCAATTTTTGAGGATTTAAAAGTAGAAATGTGAAACTTGTAGTTTCATAAAAGCGCTTGTACAGTCGTGAAATTGGATATAGCTTTACAGTAAAAGTATTTTTTCACACTAAAATCATGTTAAAGCACATATCGTGTTTGTTTCGTGGCTATACTATTGAAACTGAGCATTTAACATTAACAAATTGTTCATTCACTTTCATTAAAATCTAAGATTTTAGTTCTTTTTTTTCTTCTTTTAAAGAAAAGGAGGGAACTGAGTGATTACAACTAACTAGATAATGCACAGCAATTGTAGACAGAAAGCCGTGTCCCTTTTTCCAACTCCAGTTGTTCACTAGTGGATTTTGACCCATTCAGATTCTGTTTATTTTGGAAGGAAGGGCTTTTTGCCACCAGAACATAAGTTGATCATGTGGAGGCTACCCACAAGTAGTTCACCCACTTTGAATCACTTCACAGAGGCTCAGCATGCTATCGCCGAGCTCGAGAACTCTGTGATGGAATGCAGCAGGGTTTTCCACGTTATCACGGGGTCTGACTGGTTGCGCGCTGCTGGGTGCTCGTAACCCAATTAATGAACCTGATAAATGAAAGTTAGCAGAAAGATCAGCGCCTCCTTACCCACACCCTCAGTTAAGCAGAGCTCAAGGTCTTAGCGTCATCAGTATCGACATGCTAGGAGTGCACGACTGTAGGTATGTGGAGAGGATGGTGTTCTTTTCACCGCTGTCTGGAGGTCTCTGCACGCTGGAGCCCAGCGTGTGCCTGGCAGCAGACCCAGAGTGTAATCCTTGGCATCGAGTGTGGCCTGGCAGCAGTTCAGAAAGCCACAGTTAGAGTGGTGGGGGGGCCCTACTTTAAGAAATGCCAAGTCGAAGGGAAGGAAACAATGATCACAGGGCAGGTTAACCCAGGGTGGCCACAAGTTGAGCTTGAGGTTAACGCTGCCAAGAGACGCGGCGCGGCTTCGCTTTCGCTTCATTAAAGAGATGTATGCGAGGCTTTCCTGTCCACATTGTAATGTCGGGTCAGACAGTGGCCAACTGCACATTACTGTACTGTGCAAAAGGACCACAGAGGCCCCCGCACAGATTTTAAGCGCTTCGAGATTGCTTCCTGTTCACTCTCGGAGACCCTTGACTGAACTTGTCAATCTGTGTTACAGACCACATTGAGAATCCGGTTCTTATTCGTATCTGGTTCTGTTTAAAATGAGAAAAGAAAAAAAAACTAAATGATTTTTAGTAACTGTAATGATGCAGACAGTGTATTGTAATAGCATATGAAAACTAGGCATCAGAGACATTTTCCTGACTAGGGATGGGCAATGAAAGCAAACATTACACCACAATTTTGTTAAATATGTTGGACAGTGTATTTAATATATCACTAATACCATTCAAATGTTTGGGGTCAGTAAGATATTTTTATAGTAAACACTAAAATTGTAAACTATTATTACAATGTAACATAACATTTTTATTTCTATTTTTTGTTTTTAAAATTAAATGTATTCCTTTGATGGCAAAGCTGAATTTCGGCAGCCATTAATTCAGATTTCAGTGTCGCATGATCCTCCAGAAATAGTAATGCGTTGATATGGTGCTAAAGAAACATTTCTTGTTATTATCAGTGTTGAAGACACTTATGCTGCTTAATTTTTGTGTGTGTGTGTGGATTTTGCATTACTTTGTTGAATTTTAAATCTTTACTGTCACTTTTGCTCAATTTAATGCATCCTTGCTGAATAAAAGTATTAATTTCTTTAAAAATATCTTACGGCAAACTTAAAATGGTTGCGTGTATATTAATATTTTAATGCAAACATGTTTAAAAAACTTTTTTGAGTCTTTCTTTGGTTCTGATGTCTCTCCATCACACTGTTTTTGCTCTGAAAGATTCGGCGAGTTCATTCAGTAACATTCAAACTAGTAAATTCTGTGTCTGTAAGCTTTTTAAGCTTTTAAAGAACTGGTTCAAAAGACTGGTTTGTGTATATGCTGTGTGTGTAACTCAATAGAAAGAAGGACCTGTTTTATCCTCTCAAATTCAATTCAGACTACAAACTTGCATTCGCATTTTGATTCAACCACAACATCGCCCACCCCTAGTAACGATAATCATATTATTTTCCATCTCATCTTATTTTCAAGTATAGGATTAATTATTTGGATAAATGGGTAAACCTATTTGTATGTAAATTATATATACAATTTATATACAAATAGCTAAATAATCTCACAAATTTGTCTTCTGAGGGTGAACGCAATTAAAATTGTTTTCCAGATGTTGTCGTTAGAAAAAATCTGAATTGCTTCCAGTTTTAATTTCTTGTCATTAATGCTTGTTTTGCAAATGTCATTAAGCATTGACATGCTTCAGTCTACTTCATGTAAACATCTCCGAATCGAAAAGAGATAAAGACTTCTTTTATCTGTTCTGCATCTGCAGAACAGATTTCTTCAAAGATTTGTCACTGAATGATGAGGACTCAAATGCAGTCATGAACCGCTGACAGATACCTCAATAAATGCTTGCCATTCTTTAGGTTCCAGCACTGAACCACCGGTGATGAAAGAACCGTTGTTCTCTCGTATACAAACACCCTCAGGTTGCGTTTTTCTTTGTTGAAAGAAGGTTCCAGCAGATTCTCCAGATGGCACAGGCCTCTTTCTCCCGCAGAGCCTTTCCTGCTGTAAAATCGACTGGGTCTACTGTCTATTGGCCAGCTCCGCAAACTGGGCCACAGATCTAATTGCTCTTTCATGCAGTGCGAATTCAGGGGGGAAAAGACTTCTGCGGATGCTAGCCTACAGCATGCAGGAATGAACATGGTGGCAAAGATACAGCTTCCGCTTGCAAAACAAAAATGCAGCACTAGCAGAAGAACTCATCTTTACAAAAAAGAGACAAAATGTATCGCTTGCTAAAGACCTGACACGGCTGTCCGGAAAGTGCAAGCCAGTGACCGTGCACGGCTTGCAAAAGACAAGTCATCGACAGCAAAACGACTCGGGACAAAAAATCTGGACTATGCTTGCGATGCACTGCGGTGTTAGCAGTTGATATCCTACTTTGGACAATTGAGTTGTGCTCATCCATTTCCTTTCCTTGATCGCTGCTGAAATTCATAGCCGGCAGTAAACTGAAGAACGGTTTTATGTTTAAACCAATACCTGGTGCTCTTATTAGGAAACACCCTTAACTGAATCAATTGCTCCTTCTAATTAGCGTATCAGAAGCACTAAAGTTATCCATAATTCTCTTGTCAAGCAAGATTGCTTTGGCATTAGATAGACTTGGCAGCTGCTATCACTGGAGGTTGCTAAGCAGCTTGATTCACTCGCTAGCCAGCTCGTCTGTCGTCAAAATACATTGCATTGGCTGTCATTTGCCTGCTACTAAACACACGCACACCTTTGCGCCTTGATGCTATTTCTGTACACGTACGGGCAAAGAATACAGAAGTCCTTAGTCTGATTGAGCGTTGGCTCTCTTTAAGGCAAATTTTTGTAGGCAATTCACAAAGGTAATGGTCCTGATGTAGGTGAGATTACGTTACGTTGGCCACTTTTAGCTTTGGGCCATCTGTGTACTCAAGAAGTTTCGTCCTGCACTAGAGATAACTGCTGGTCATAGGTTAAAGAAAGAGACGGCAAGCAGCCCTTAAAGTCTCTATAATCAGTCCGCGTCTGTCTGTTACAGATATCTGTGGCTTTGGCACCTGGAATTGTGGGTTGTCAAAACAAATCCTCTCATGTTACACCTGAGGAGACAATTACACATACTCGCCCACGTACCGTGCAGGCGGTGGAGGGAATGATTATCTTTGCATCTTAAACAGTTAGTGATTAGTATTGCGGAGATTTAATTTATGCAGAGCATATTTTATTTAGGGTGGGAATTGCCATTTGCAACACATTTTACTTTAGAGATTCATGATACTTGTTCTCTAGTATGTACACTGTAAAAAAAGTATGTGGTAAATAGGGTTCAGTGAACTGTGTTAAGTAGGAATTTTGCGTATACATTTTTTTTTTTACTGTTTTCCTCCGTATTTTGAATTATTATGCATTGCGTTATGTCGTGTTTTAGGTTTAAAATAAATATTTGTGAATTTAACAGAAAATAGATAGTTATTTGTGTAGATACTTGCTTTGTGTAAATTAATTTAATTAAACATTAAAAAAAATCAATCATTTAAATGCCACAAGTGAATTTAGGCATCACAACATTATAACATTGATGGTACATATACATGATGAAACCGATGTACTAAAAACGGAAAAGTTTAGTGGGGTTTTTTCCGCGTACAGATGGCAATGTTGTCCGAACGATCCCCGTTCAGAAGGATCCGAAAAATCGAAAAAAAACAAAACAAAAAAACGTTGTATTATGCATGCCAGACCAGTAGTTGGCGATGTCATTTTGTAAAGAAATATTACACGCCTATAGACTGAACATGCAGCCTTTGTGATTTCATAATCACACTAAAAATGTTAAAAAAAATTCGTGTTTAAGCGCGATTTCAATGTTATTTTTCATATCACGCAATAAATTGTGCAGCCCTAGTTTTAAGGCCGCCAAAAACGCTGTTGTTGCGTAAATGAAAAGCCAAAATGCATACATTTTTGTTTCTAGTTAAAAACAGTTTTGTGTCTGAAGGATGGATATTCATTTCATTTGCCTTCGTCTAACATTCTCTTATTAATATAAATACTATTTAACTTAATACTATTAAATGTAATCTTTGGTAAATCTCAATGAGTATTCATTTGTCATACTTTATATTATTGTTAAAGATTACATTTACCAGTCTTATTAAATTATTAGTGTCTTAAAGATTAATTTTAAATGAGTGTTTGATGAAGAAAAAGATAATCTAAATAAATGTAAAAATGATAGAAATGAACCATCGAGGAATTAAATATCCGATACTGACTGATTCAGATTTGATAAAATCTCTGTCTGCCAATGACCAATATAATACCGCTAAATTGCATATCCCTATTTTACTCCCACAATGTCATATATCACATATTGAATTAGAAAGATATTGGAAGTTCCTTTCAATCCTTAATTCCAATTCTTGTAGTTGTCTTGTGATGATTGGGAGACGAACCAGTTTGGAAAAAGAAGAGTACTTTTCTAATTTGGTTAGAATGAATCAGCTATTGATTTATTTGTCAATAAATTGTTTTATCACATTAATTTTATTGACTTCACACAGTAATTTGCCTGTTTAAGTCTATCGTAATTTATAGACTTTTCAGAACCTGGTGCAGATGTTTTCTGTGACTCTCAAGTTCTTTCATTTCAAACTGTCATCTGCAACAATGCATGCTTAGTCTTTACAGCCCAGTAAGTTGCTCTGTTTATTTTTGTTTCTAAAGTCATTTTACTGTAAACAGCCTGGGGATACAATCATGACATTATGGTTTATCTTGAAAGCCTTAAGTTTGAGTGGCCAAAGCACTAATTTTGGATAATCATGGTATTTGACAACCGGAAGCTGTAATGTAATTTTACGGCCTTGATGTCGACTGACAGAGCAAAGTCTGCTGCGTCCACAGATATGGGTTTCCACTGCAGCCTTTTACTTTTTCCCTGTCCTGTCCAATTGCCCTCCTGGAGAATCAGCAGTATTCCTAGTCGTGTAATGAAGGATTTGCTTTATTGCAACTGAGAATGTTTATTTAATTGGGCAGAAAAGCCTTCATTTTAAGACATCATTAGAGCATCAAATCCATGGTCTTTCCCAAATTTTGGCTGGTTAGAGGTTTTTTTGTGTAACATTGGAGGTTTTTTTGTGTAACTTGCCATTTTTTGTAATTATTTGTGAAACTTCTTACAATTTCTGAGTGAAAGTTGTTTCCGCACATTTTTTTCAGTGTATGTCTATATATGCTGGGAATAATTTTGTCTAGAATAGTTTGCAGAGTGGCTAGTTTTTAAAACGTAATCTAATTAAAAAAACAAACATATGTTTAATTTTAAATTTTAATTAATTAATTTAAATTTTAATAAATTTTAATTTTTTATTTTTTATTACTATTCGTGGCCCAGTGGTGAGGGAGTCGGGCTTGTAATCTGAAGGTTGCCGGTTCGATTCCCACGCCGGCAGGAATTGAAAGTGGGGATTGTGAATAAACAGCTCTCTCTCCACCTTCGATACCATGACTAAAGTGCCCTTGAGCAAGGCACCTAACCCCTAAATGCTCCCCTTGTAAGTCGCTTTGGATAAAAGCGTCTGCTAAATGATGAAAAATGTAAATGTAAATTTGAAAATGTAAAAGTAAAATATTACAGGTATCGATTTAAAAGACATTAATGGCATTGATTCATTCAAGACGTCATTAACATGAATGGGAATGCTAACGGATAGCTTTCTTTAGGTATTATAGATTTCCCTAGTCTCGCCACCCACTTCTGAGTCACTGAAATGTTAAATAAAGTGGTTAGATTTACAGTACTCACAATTTAGAAAAACACAAAGCCGCCTTAGTGAGTCTGGCCATTGTGGAGATGGCTCATATCCAAAAAAGGGTAAGCGTGGGCTTCCAGCTGGAGAGAAGAGAGAATGATAATCGCATGTGGAATTGGAGCTGACAACACATTCACTAAACGGAAACCGATCATTGATATCTGAGGTTTTTCTAGAGGCAGAGCAGGAAGAGTGCCAGGCTAGATACCTCTAGAAAATGAAAGTGATGGGTCTAATGTCCCGACAGTAGCGTGTCACTGGAGTCATGAGGAGAATGAGGTACCATAAGAGGGATGAATGATCTATCGGCACCAATATTTAATTTGCTAAAACGATCCATTTTTAAGACGTGGCTCCTTTAAGACAAGTCAGTAAACTGTCACTGTTATGTATGATTGGCTAATGTCATTGCATAGGAAACGGTATCAATGCCAACCTGCTACTGCGTGGGAGTGGCCTAAATGTGTCGAAAAAACATTATTCATATAAAAACCGTCATTTACAGACAAGGCATTATGAAATCACAGTTTGTGATGTAGTGATTTGCGTTTGACGCGACGCTCGCATCCAGTGTAGGCAAATGTCAGCTGTTAAGGGATCATTCGTCGATGATTCGCTGATGTCTTGCTCTCATATGCAAATGTATTTGCCTGTGTGATGTCATAGATCCCGCAAAATCAAAACAAGCCATTTTTGAAGCTTGATTAAAGCAGTGGTTTGTTTATAATGAGGAGGAGATGAAACTATTAAACTTGCACTGTGTTTTAATGGTACAAAGACCTCTTAAGGCAGGAACACACCAAAGGTCGGCCGTCGAACAGTTTTTGTTTTCTCAGTGTGTTTCGCACCGTCGGCTGAAGTTGATATTCTTCGGCTGTTTTTCGGCCGATTCGACATGTTGAATCGGTATCAGGCCTTCGTTAAGACTTTCACTTTCCCTTTTTGAATGTTGAATATTGACAAATATATCTGCTTAAATAGACCGTTATCTCCTTTATACGGGGGTGTCAGGCGTTAGGGTAACTTTGGACCCAGAAGCTGCCGATGTGAGCTAACCCCGCAGTCTGCTTTCGTCGCCACTAGTTCGTCGGCATCGGCTTGGTGTGTTCCCGGCTTTATATGTCAAAAGATCAAAGCAAGTTTGGTTTCTCATGTCATGACCCGTTTAAAGTTAATCTTAAAAACAATAAGCAGTGTTAAATATAATCTACGCATGTGCTTGAGTACTTGGGCTTGACAACGACAATCGAACATGAAAACGATGATCGCCGTGAAAAATAGATTTGTTTTTTTCTGATAGTTTCATTTTGGGCGGATCCTGAGGTCTGATTGGTTAGCAATAGGACAGCATGTCATGCAGACCAGCAAAGTAAAGTGAAACTATGGATTTGAATGCACACAGGGATGCCTGGAATCACTTTGATCACAAAAATTTAGCTGAGTGTGAAGTGTGCAACGCCAGTCTACTATATACATAACATTATAACAAGAACACTGAGCAAGTTCATGTTGTGTTGTATATCTCATATAGGATACGGTTGGTTGTTTATATTAACCCACTATAGGAAGGAGCTTCAGTTTACCGGTTTTCATTCACTTCCTACATTATTGATTATGATTTTGAGACCGTCGTGGCTTCGAAAACGCACAGGGATGTCTGGAATAACTTGATAAAGTAGATAAAAACACAGTTAAGTACAAAATGCGTAGCGCCAATGTGCCATACATAAGATTATAATGAGAACACTATAGAATGTTGTGAATTATTTGTGTTTAGTTGTTATGAGAAGAGTGCTTCCACAATGGGAGTAACTGGCTAGCACTTAACTTGGTTCAAGTTCACTTGCATTTGTGTCCTTTTGTACAGATTCAAGTTGTAATGTTGCATTTTTGATATGCATATATGATGTTTCATATAGAACAGGCTTCAGTTTACTGGTGTTCATTCACTCTTCAGCTATTCCTTATTGATGTTTCTTTTTTGAAAACATTGATGCATTATTGATAATCTAGCAGGATTATTTTTCATGTCATATTTTTATTTTTCAACATTACATTTTATAACACTGTTTTAATTGAAATATATTCAATATGGCCGTGATGGACATGCACCGCCTAAATATATAAATATATTTTCAATATGCATTATGAGAATTATCATAATAGGGTTCACGGAAATTTCTGTTTTCTGACATGGAAAATGGGGCTTGCAGCAATGCTCAAATTAAAACCCTCCAAAATTCACTGAGCTGTGGCAAACTGTGCTTTGGTTTGTGACTGTACCTAAGCAACTGAATATAGAGAAAGCTACCTCATGGGATATCTGCTAATTTTGGGTTGTTCTCACAGATCACAGCTGAACATAATAATTTGATGGATCCTGATTTTCATAATGTTTTAAAGTGCCCCTATTATTCTTTTTCAGATATTACTTTCATGCAGTGTGTAATATAGTTGTTTGTGAACACAGCAGGCCGTTTTTGTCCGTCGCCGACTAAGTTTTCTCAGTGTCAGTCAGCTGAAGTTGGTCATCGTCTGTTTTTTTTCGGCCGATTCGACATGTTGAATCAGCATCGGGCTGTCGGTGAGAGCGAGAACTCTGATTGGCTGTTCAGTATAGCAAATGAGTCAGTTCACGAGAATATAAGCAAAAGTTATGAAAGCAAGCAAATAAGTCATGACGACACAGACAGAAGATAATTTTACTTCATCTTACCTGAGCACTCGGATGCATGAATATTTTCATAACATGAGTGGAGTGGAATAAAGAACGTGATCAGGATGATTGATATTCAAAATGATAAGCAAGTACTGCTTTGTTTATGGTTTGTATACATGCAGTCTTAGTTTCGCTTTCCCTCATTTGTTAGTTAACAGTCAGCTGAAGTGAGGGGACAACACCGTCGGCTTTCGTTGCTGCTAGTTCTTTGACGTGGGGTTGGTGTGTCCCAGCCTTAAAAAAGTCTGCAGAGTTCTAAAGAACAAAGTGCAGTTATTTCTCCCAGAAATAAGAACCAATTCTAAACTTCCGCAACAAGTCGTCAGTAATTCCAGTCTTACTTCCTTAACATTCATACGTAACAATGTACACATTTGCATAATACCAGCCTGTGGTCTTTATTTGCTGCCCCTGAAAAACGTCTACTTTGACCCGCATTGTAGTTGGTTTGTGTTGTGTGCATGTAAAGAAGACGCTGTTTTCTGCATTGCAAAGGTAAATTCTCTTTTGTATATATGTCCAAAGAATGAGGTTGTGAAGAGTCAGTGGTTAAAATTACCACAGCAATACAACAGCAGTGTAACTTTTTGTTGTTTTACCAATGATTGCTTCTCAAATCTCAAAGAAGTCAAATGCAGGATTTGCAAAAAGTTTATCCATTAAAGATCAGACAGTACCTAGTTTATTTGGACCAACTTGCTCCTCTGAATCACAACCTGTAAGTGTGATTAAGTATTCATGTATATATTTTCTACCTAGTGTTCAGAATATGTAGTTTTGTGTTTTATATTTTGTACACACAGTGCAGCTGTAGTAATCCATAATAATGAAATGATACAGTTCCCACATGTGCAGCTCAATAAATTCGAAATATACACATCGGCTTGTTGATGGACATATATTTGTTAATGCTGATGTAGAGGAATTACAGTTCCAACATCTCATAATGTACGACAAACTGAGTAAAACTTACAACTGAGAAATGTCCTGCTAAAGTCGTCCTTTTGATTGAGGTTCAGGTTGAATAACTAGTTCTTCTAATGTTTCATTATCGGACTCGCACTAGAATTGATATGGAAAATTGACACCATCGTTATTGTCTTTATAGTGAGTACAATCGCTGAGGATATAGGAAGCCTCCGGAGCTGAAATTCAGTTATGACAATGGAAGTGTAGTTTCTGACATGCGCTGTAATCGTTCGACCAATCAGAGCAGAGTAGCTCTCAGAATGGTGCAACTAAATCTTCAAAGGAGTCGTTTTCGCACTCTTTGAGAAATGAGGTGATGTACAATGTATATTATTAGAAAATGAAAGGGTTTTTTTGACCTTTGATTCAGAATTAGGAACCTTTAATGGCTTGTTTCTAGTTCCATTGAGTTGGTAGTCGTGGCCTAGTGGTGAGGGAGTCAGGCTTGTAATCTGAAGGTTGCCGGTTCGATTCCCACGCCGACAGGAATTGAAAGTGGGGATTGTGAATAAACAGCACTCTCTCTACCTTCGATACCATGACTAAAGTGCCCTTGAGCAAGGCACCTAACCCCTAATTGCTCCCCTTGTAAGTTGCTTTGGATAAAAGCGTCTGCTAAATGATGAATAAAATGAAAAAAAAAAAATGATTTGTACGGTTCAGTACAGTACGGTACGTAATTATTTCCGTTTCCATTGTTAGAAGTTGTGAATGGTACCAAAATATCGAACTGTACCATACCGCTTTTTTGGGACACTTCCTTTGGGGTACCTTGCTCAATAGTACAAATAGTATTGGTACCAAAATGGTAGAGCTACACACTGCAGAACATTGATTGGTTGAGAATCGTGACTTGCGGGTGTTACAAGGGGAATGACAACACAATACCGTTGCAACACGATGTATATTTTCCAGCATTTTTTTCCTTGCAGCATTCAGCCTTTGCTCCAACAAAGCTGTTGTATGTCCTCCATTGTTGTTTACCGTCACTTTTTTCTTCATGATGTCAATCGCTACTTTCTGGCTTACACCACCCCTATCAAGTAAGGGTACTGTTGGCGGTGGAAATGCTGTACTGTACTGAACTGAACTGAAACATACCGCTCAGTGGAAACGAGCCATAAAATAGCATAATAGGCACTTTAATGCAGCTACTTCAGTGAAAGTGTCTCTTGTTATTTTATTTAATGTTTTGAATTTTACGCTTTTAAGCCCCAAAGTAGCTTTATTGATTTTGCCATTTGTTTTACTGCTCAAGAGGTTTATCATGGGTTCACATGTGTGAATGTGATCACATGCTGCTACCTCATTAAACATCCAAAAAAGAGGATGCACATGATTACAAATATATTATTGAAATGAGGCGTTTTTAGAGTTTCAGTCATGTTTGAGGGAGATGATCACATTGGTGACAATCATGCTGTGGAATTGACTGTTTATTACCACAATTACTTGGAACATTTACACCCAGATTGGTGGTACTGAGCTGGAATGTTTACTGCTATATTAGCTTAGTCTTTAGCTCAGAGAATAGCACTCATTTCATGTACAAAGTTTAAGATAAGGAACGTTTGTCTACAGAGCAATAAAATTGAAAGACTTATTAGCATTGTTAAGTGGCTAATATTTAGTGACGCTTAACTATTGCTCATCTTGGAGTTACTCTAGCATGTGGCATTGAGTTTTGTACAAGCATGCTGCAACATAAATTTTCTTAAGAAATGTAAAAATCTAGTTAAGCATAGATAACTGCATCGGCTCCAGTGACCTGTACAGTGCGGTGATGTTATTTTCTTAGTTGAGGCATTAAATCTTTGTCTGACTAATACAATCAAGAAGTTGATGGATTGCCAGTGAAAATGTTGACATAGAAGGTTAACTTTGTCTTTGGCCTCCACATCTGGCCCATTGTGGTTAGTTTTGAGTGAGAAAAAGAGTCTGCACGGCCAATCTAATCTTTAGCCCTTGAGTGGTACGATTAGCTGCCTGCCTTCTCCTGACATAAGCCTTTAGTGACATCCCTACTGAGATGACTTGCACCTGCTTCAGGCCAGTAGGAAACAGAGAGGATCATGGGGAAAAGAGCAGGATCACTTACCCTCAGACATAGGGTTTAGACAATCCCGCTCACATCTAGTCAAAGAGCCACTAAGTAAACTTGACTGAATACGTGAGACTTCTCAAAAGTACGAGGAGCTGCAGGGTTTTAAAATCAGATCTGAACTTCTGGACTCCTTTTTGAGTTGCATTATTTTGTGAATATCGCTCATTTATTTAAGGTCCATGTGTCACTTTTAATTATTTTTTTTGGTGCCAAAAAGATTTTGTTTGTTTGTGTAGCCCTTGGATTTTTGTAACCCTTGGATTTAAATTGGAAGGTTTTTTTTTTGTTACTGTGACTTTAAGACTTCTATGTAAATTGGGTCGCCTTGTGAAAAAAGTAACAGCTTGTGGGCTGTGGGTTTGCTCTTGAGTTCAGTATAGTATGAACAGTTCCATCCTTCAATAACGGTCCCTTTACAAAACCTGCATTAATTTGTGGCAAGTTTGCTAATTGAATAAAATTTAAATATAATTTCAAAAAAACTTTCAACATTTCAGATGTTAAAATCAAACACCAATCTACTATGCAGCTGTTTTAATTTTTATTTTGAATCAGCTTTTATATTTCACTTTTCAGTTTTAATTTTAATATAAATTTTCTGTACTGTTGTCATTTTTATGCAATTCTCATATTTCTGTATAGTTTTATTTAATTTTTTTGTTTTAGTAATTTTAGTACTTCAGCATGAACTTATTTGTTAGTTGCCAAGTCAACATTTGTAATTTATTTTCAGTTTTATTTCAATTACCAAAAACAATTTTTAATCGATTTTCATGGAGGAATGGATCAGAAAACTCCTAAGGGGTACGGATCATATTACGGTTTTTGAGTCATGGATCGAATCATTTTTTCAGATCAGCAAAAAAATTAATAAATAAAGTTTTAAACTTATTAAAGGCAAACTGAACAGTAAGTTATAAAATGAACAAATACAAAAATTACAAGCTTAAATACAATCGAACAAAGTTACAAATAAAGTAAGGTCTAACAGTAACCTATTATTCAGGTACAGAAAGGTAACACTGCATAGTGTTCACTGTGTAAATTTAAATGTAGAATAATTTTTGATAAAGCTGTCTTTTGTTTGATTAACATTAAGGACAGACAGCAGTAGGTATTTAGTCTGCTGTCACTTTAAGACCTAATACACAGATTTGATCAACTGTTTACGTTCACTTAAGACAAAACTGTATGTTTTTGACAGTATTGCGAATATTTTTATGAGAATACTTGATGACTCAATTCTGTTTGCGCTCTGTCTGAAACGGCTCTCTGTGTGCGCCGTTTAAAGGAAATGCGAGTACTGAATTGAGTTCTTTTTTGCGTCTTCTTGCACATTAATGGTTTAAAATTTCTTAAATGTTTCAATTGGCAAAACTTAGAAACGTGCAAATTATAAACCACTCTATGATTGTTAAACTTTGCAACTAAACAGCATATCACGTGTTTGATGAACCTAGGGGCCTGGCCGGTACGGATCAACTATGAGCCGATATACCCCTAATAGTTTTATTTCTAGCATCACTGAACTTTATGGTGTTCTGGAAGGATATGCAGAGCTGTAGGTACTACATGCAACCAAGAACATCACAGGTTCTTTATCCCATTCAGATGAAGACTCATGATTCCTCACGTCCAGTTTCTCATGTTGAGGTGAGATTAGGGCTGTGCGATATGGACAAAAAGATCATTTAATCAATATTGCAATTTTTGTAACAATATTTCCTTACATACATACTTGTCTATTTCATTTTTTGGAAGCCAGTATAATTGAAGATATTTGCAGGCACCATGTCTTTGCATAAAGGATATGTGATGCGCTGATCATTTCTTTATGCCTTTTTTGAACTCTTTTCCTATATTTAGCATTTGGCAGCATGTGTTGGGTTGTTGGAATGACACTCTTACATATTTTCTACAATAAATATCAATCATCAACAGGACCGCATCTCATTCTAACCTGTAAAGACGATCAGAATAACCACAAAGTGTAAAAGGGTGGACAAACAAAAAAAAAACAAAGGTTGTTTTACCAGCACACCTGTGTTAAGGGTTTTTGTTCACCTTGTTCGGAACATGCCATTCTTTTTCTTTGTAAATGTGCTAGACGGACATCTTTTACCTTTGCGCTTGCATCTTTTGCAGCGTATCATGACACAGCATTCGAGGTAAAAGATGTTGAATTTTTTGAAAATGTGTCTCTAGACCTGTGTCTTATGTGTTTAACCGCATAAACGCTTAGCGTGACTTGCCCCCACTCTGTTTTCGATTGTGCGCTGCGTTCAGATTGCACACTGACAAAAATCGGGCTTTCTGTGGATTACAAATCGTGCATGACTTTTTTATTACGATTTCGATTAATCACACATCACTAGATGACTCATTATTCGGGTCCAATAGGAAATGTGTATCTAAATTACGATGGAGAATAAGTGTTCCGAATCATTTCTATGGTGCTGTAGTACTAAGCCTCATAGTGGTCACTGGGTGAGAGAATGGGGAATATGGTCTGTGGTGTTACACACACAACTGTAACACTGACATGAACTTTTGACCCAGACTGCAGATGGAGAGAGATGGAGAAGAGAATGCAGGCTGTCCCACTCTATCAAAGCATGTTCGTCAGGAATAGATCCATGGTGTGTTGTCTGCTGTGTGTCCTCGCTGTCAGATCTTCCTGCCACTTTGGTGTGGAGTGGTTATTGAATAGCAAGGAGTAGCTATTATGGAACCTGGTGAGAAGTGTATCTGTAAATGTTGACCATGGCATCGGATATATCTCAACTGAAATCAAACGATGACAAAAAACTTGTGACTTTCTGGTATTTGAAAGACATTTCCAGTAAAACAAAAAGCCTCTTTTGGTGTCTATCTGACAGTTGAATGAGCCGGGTGACTGATTTACCATGGTTGAGGGGCACCGTAACTACAGTGACCAATCGGGTTAAGATCTCCTGCGGACTAGAACAAACATGTGACAGAAGAAACTGAGGGAAATTCCTCCCGCCTCAGAAAAGACTCTTCTTTAACTTCCCCTTACCAAGAAAAAGATAAATGAAGCCTTTCAGAACGCATCCGATCTGTCTCTCTTTATATGCTTATGATATATAATAAGCATGGATTTGTATACGCTTGATTAATTTTAATGTACTTTTTTACACAGACCACACGATCCCTCTATTTCCCATTTAGAATTGTTAAAGCCACTTACAGCCTTGTGTAACTATGTAGTAAAATCGTGTTTTTCTTTTTTTTAATTATTATTTATAGAACACCTGCCCAAAGCGCTCTTATTATTTAATGTACCCATCAGAAACACAGCACTAGGTCTTTTGTTCTCCTTTGTGTTGCTGTCACTGTTGTAGCAGGTCAGCTGCTGTGGAACTACATGTAGCAATATCTGGTCAGCACATGACATCATGTGACATGTGCCCTCCCCTCAGGTATTTGTTCACAAGCTCCCAGGAGAGCTTCTGCATAAGTCAACAACCCCTTTAAAGGCATTTGCTCACAATGGGAGAATTCTGGCTGTTTCTATATGCGCTTTCAACTTTGTTGAATGATACTTACTGCAGCAAGTCATTTTTTTTTCTACTCAGAGGCTAATTCTGGGATCGTGGAGATGATTTAAACCCTTTTTTCCACTAATTACTTGCTGAACATAATTAAAAAGGCGTACTTCATGTTACTATCTAATAAGCTTGAAACGATTCCCTTGTGGAAGTAGAGGCCCTGAAGACGTGTGTAACACTATTAAATCTTTACCAACCTGATGATGATTGTCATTTTTTCCCTTCTCTTCCTGTTATTTTTTTTTTATCCAATTTTTCCCTCTTCTAATGATGTTGAGCTAATTTTCCATCCCTTAATAGTCTTCAAAAAAGTTTATGTGATGATTGCTTTATACCATTTTGGGGATTGTGGTGCCATAACTGCTAACCCTTGCCGTTTGGGTTACTGAAAGTGTTAGATTTCCATGTGCCGCTGATTAGGTCTAGTACGGCCCAGATACTAAATGTGTTTCACAGAAATGCTTGTTGTATTTGAACTGGAGTATTTGTGAATGCTAATTATTGTCAGCTGATTCTTTATTGTCTCTAAATTATATTGTCACAAGTGGTTTGATTGCTTGACCTGAAACTGAGTTAAGTAAAAACCCATAATTTTTGATAATAATTATGAACAAAAGAGAGCTTGTACAAACCAAACCCCAGAGACATTTTCTAGCAGACGTATGTTCGCCCTAACAGTATGGTGACATTTGTTTTGCGATTTAGAAAATTTACTCCATTGCTCAAAAGTTTGAGGTCCGTGCATTAACTTTTATTCAGAAAGGATGCTTTAATTTGATCAAAAGTGACAGTAAAGGACATTTATAATGTTACAAAATATTTATTTTTCTAATAAATTACTCTCGGCCCTTTCATTTCATCAAGGAATACTGAAAGAAAAAAAAATATATATATATATATATATATATAAATATATAATCTGTTTCCACAACAATATTGAGCAACACAGCTTTTTTTCAGCATTGATGATAGTAAGAAATGCACCAAATCTGCATATTTGGACAAGTAGTACTCGCTGCAGAGTTCTCTGGAGCTCAAGGGTGAAGCTTAACCTTTTTAATGGGTGGAGAGATAGGGTTATGGTTAGGGTGTGGTTGTGGGATACAGCTCCACCCATCATGCCCATAGTAGGTCAAGAGAGGGGGGGAGCTGGAGGTTATGGCTCTGCAGTGAGTAGCCTCTCTATTTGGATGATATCTGAAGGATCATATGACATTGATGGCAAAGCTTAATTTTCAGCAGCCATTCTCCAGTCTTGACTGGAATAAATTACCTTTAAAAATATATTCAAGTAGAAAATGGTTATTTTAAGTGGTAATAATATTTCACAGTATTACATTGCTTTTATTGTATTTTTGATCAAATGAATGCAGCCTTGGTGAGCATAAGAGAGTTCTTTCAAAAACTGTTTAAAAATATCATACAGACCCCGTATTGATTTTTTTTTTTTTTTACTACCTTTTTTTTTTTGCAAAATGTTCTCTTTTCTATAATATCAACTGGTATATTTTTCCTCATTTTGTTTCTTGAGATAGCTTGACTTGATGCTCAACTTTCATGAACTTTTTAATGGACAAACAAGTTCAAGAATATTGTGGGATCACAATATTAGATCTTTTCCCTTGTTATTATTGAGAAGGTCAGGATAGTGACCAAATAAACCAGCTCTTCTTATTCACCGAGTTTGTAGAGATTGATTTCTCTCATAGGGTAGTTAAGCTAATTACTATGGTCTCATTGTGTTTTACTAACTATAACAGATCCATCACTCTTCAACAATTCCCAGTCTGTCATAAAAACATTCTTCGAAAGAATGC
Source organism: Zacco platypus (assembly GCA_038088235.1). Lineage (NCBI taxonomy): Eukaryota > Metazoa > Chordata > Actinopteri > Cypriniformes > Xenocyprididae > Zacco > Zacco platypus. The sequence continues at coordinate 13,964,237 of CM076065.1, read as the reverse complement.
TTATTTGAAAGGAGCACATAAAGCGAACCACTATCAACCACTTGTGAAGAGTATCTTATTTTGGAGGTGAACTATTCACTTGGTATTTCAGTAGCTCTCCATTTATCTGTTCCTATTTCTTTTTGGACAATTTATAAGAAGGGACATCTCCATATGGGTCCCAAGGACAGCACCCGATTGTTGACCTCTGTGTGTCTCCCCAGCATGGTTGGTCCTCTCTGAGCCGGTGCCGGCAAGGTGTTGTTATTAAGAATAGCCACTCTCTTCCTGACAGGTCTGGAAATACTCAGCTGTCTCTTAAGTTTACTGATAGCTCTCTGATAGAGGACAGCTCAAGTGCCATTCTCACAGCTGACAGGGCTCTGCTTCTACAAGACGGACAGGGAAGTGATGTCATAGAATCTGATGTCATACAAACAGATCATTTGACCTTTCGCAAAGACCCGCCCCCTTTAGTTACTGTTGCTATGTCCGATAAGTCATGTGCTCTCACGCCACACATCATGTTCTCACGCAATGAAAAATACATCCCGGAGCAAAGAGGACACATATCTACACATATATAAAATAGTTTCATATTTAATGTATTGTAATTTTTTAAAGAAGTTTAAACAATAAATACAGTATAGTGGCTCTTTAATGTGTCGTGACAGATCGCTGTAGCTCCTCAGTTCAAGCCGTTCGTGAATCAACCATCTCTTCATACTTGTTCATTTATAGCATCAAATAAACATGAATGAACATCAGAAGGAATGTTGTTTCAAGCGTGCAAAGACGCGAATACATGCAATTTTTCAAGTTCAAGTTCACCAGTGTGAACTTCCCTACTAACTCCTCTGACTGCTTTGTCAGACAAAATGGCAGATTCAGGGTTATGATTGGTCAGATCACCTGTCAATCAAACTGTTTGCCAAGTGAATTGAAGGTGTGGCATCAAGTCATGAATCTTATTTGCTCAAAAGATGAATATGTAAACATTTTTTACAGCTAAACCTGTAGCTATAGTTTGCCTTTTTTCAGATAAATAGCTTGACCAAGTTTAGTGTTTTGTTCTTCCGTCATATGTAAAAAAAAAATAAAACATTTTCCCCATATTTTGATGGTTAAATCAATCTTGTAGGGTCATTAAAAAAACTCCCCAAACCGATCCCCTTCAGACATCACCCTATAATCAAACGTAAAAAAGAAATTTGATTTTACACACAGGAAATATTTTCTATTCTTAAGTCCAAACAATATATTGTTTTGCATTGTCAAGAGCGGCATTAAAGTACTTTTATAAAACTATTAAAGTATTTTTTTACTTTAATAGAGTAAAAATACTGTAATTTAGGATGAAGTACGCAAAGTCAAAATAATATGCAAAGAAATATTAATGTTCATATAATTAATTTAATTCATTTCAATTTTATAATGTGACCTGGACATGCTTTATGATATTTATATTTTATGATTGTTTTGTTTAATTGTTATCCATTGATGAAATTGTTGGTAAGTTTTGGAGCTGTTAAGTGAAAAAAGTTGTTGTTGTTTTAAATTAACCAGAAATCACAAACAAACAAACAAAACTAATTGCACTAAAACAATAAATATCAATAAGGTTTTGATATGTACTATATTGGATTGCTTGTGTTTCTGTTTTCCAAAGTATGTGTTGAGCTTTGGTTTAGATGTTAACTGGATGGTTCTGCTTTCTTCCACAGATTGAGAGAAGTGAATAATGCCCAAAGATTTCCACTGGTCCTACTGCTGCAGAAATGCCCTGAGGCTTAGTCTGGACTGAAGCCAAGGTGAGCTTAGCAACCTGTGATGAACACACTGACTTTCTCTCACACTTTCCCCTATCCAATTGTTGGTTAATACACTTATGACATTGAAGGCCTAATGTGTGTTTATGAAACTGCATGGTGAGGAGATGAAGAAAACACTTCTATGATGTACTGTGAAACAAATGAAAGTGTGAGTTGGTGTGGTTTGTGTGGGAGGTGTGATGTCATTTCCTCTCTGTATTTGGTTTGAGCAACAAAAAAGGAACCTTGTTTTCTCTCTTGCTTGCATCCTTGAGATCACTTCCATTTATTCCTCTAAATCAACTTTGAGACCACGACTCCCAGCCAACCCTGCATGGGACCCTAAAATTAAAAAATGCTTGTGTTAGTAACACTTTATAGTCACTTTCATTAAAAACGTTAACCTGTTAACAAGTGAAACGAACCCAAGAAATCACAAAACCAAACAAAATATATATATATTCAAATATACAAATATAAAAAAATTGTTTTATTTTTAAATATATTTTTTAGAATTATAACATTATATATTGACATTTGGTGAATTGAGGTAAATTGGGGCCATTTTTGCCATTGTTATTTGTTCCAATTATTTACCCTATTTACTTTTTATAATATTAACATTGTAGAATCAAACTACTGATTGATTCTATGAATCATTCTAAAACAAGTAAGTGACATTCAGAACAGCAGCAGCGAGTGAGCATGTGTTTGGCTGCATGTGGATGCCACAGTCGCCACCTGCTCTGCTTGAACCATTGCTCTTTGCCGTCATGTGACCGAAGAGCAGGGTATTGTCTTGGTTTAAAAGAGAGCGCTGGCTTTGAGCAGACCGTCAGAGATGAGGAATTTTCGAGTGTGGATCATTTACCGTGTATGGAGTGTGGTGGGAGGAGTTGTTGGGGGCTGGATTTTCCTGTACGGGGAGGGCAAGGGAAGGCTGGGGGTGGGGCAACTGTAGCCGCTCAGATGGGATTTGCATTAGTAGTTTGTCAGCTGTCATTAGGAGCAGATGACAGTGAGGATAAGCTGTTTGCACACGGCTCTCTCTCCTCCCCTCCTCCATGAACTGACAGTAGCATACACCTTCGAAAAACCTAAGGCAAAGTGCCTCGTTTTAATACAAGCGAGCAGGGCATGAAATTTCAGCTGACGGTTAATTGTCATCCAATTAATTGAGATTAACAGTTTAATTGTCTGTTTTGTTCTGTGTTGTCACTTATATTATGAGATTAGTATGCATACTTAAGTCTTTTTTTCACCATAAACTTTGAATCATATAATACAATTAAGCCTTTGTAAATGAGTATAGTATTTTGTATACTGTAAATATATTCTGTAAATATATTTTTCATTTGCATACCCTATTTCTGTGTCATTAGCTGCCTGTGAGAACATGCAACAACCATAAATATTTGCAATTACGTGAAACTGTTTATTACAAACCACCGCAGACACCGTGTTCCTTTTTAGGGCACTCCAGAAGTGTCTATAATTCACTCGCTTCTCAAGATGTGCTCTGAGTAGGATTTGCAATTCAAGCAACGCAATACAGCACCAAAAAGTTAAATAAAAATGCATTTCTATATTTGGTTAAAATTCCCTTGATTTTGGCTCACAATATGCAATATGCAATATGCACAATCATTGTATTCAGATGATTATGTAATAATCTGTATGTGAATTCCAGCCCATGTGTCAAGTTCTGCTGAGTGTTGCTGATACATGCGGTGTCAACTCCTCAGCTCTGTCCATACTCCGTAAAGACACTCTAGATATATCAATGCATGTCAACTTATCTATAGCCCTTCAAGGAGTGTATCCTGTGAGCTGACATCAAGCTCACTTATAAATGGACCATGCATTACCTAAACTACTTGAATGTTGGTTAGGCAATACTCTCACACCCCAAACATACATATTTGAACTGCCTATCTCAGACAAATTGATAGATTTGATTGTATAAGTGTAGACTGTAGGCATATTGCCCATAGTACATACTTCGTGTGCATTTTTGTGCTCTGCAAGATTCTCTTTAAACTGTTGCTGCACCAGTGGTTGTAGAAGACGGCTAACGCTAATGTCTTGTAAATTCTGATACATTTTGAAATGCTGAAAGGTGTTGAGCTTGTGTAAATCACTCAAGATTTAAATTTTTTTAGAGATTTAAAAGAGTTGTTGTTAATTTAATGGTGGTGACGCTAAAGTCATGTGACTATTATCTAGTTTGTGTATAACCTATGTTTAGCTTTTTATTTATGTCTATTGTATTTAGACTTCAGAATTCATAAAAGATTGTAAATATTATCACGATAAACAAAATGTGTAAGAATAATCAACTTTTGTTGGTCACAGAGATCATTTCCTGCATTAATCCAAAGCGAATGGAAAAAAAATCCCATTATGATATTGTTTGTTTCGTTGGTCCGTTGGGTCGGATTGCTTTCACATCTCAAGCGAACCACCCCAGAGTTAGTTTTGCAATCGGAGCGATTGTTTTGGTGCGGATCCGAGCATGATTGCCGTGTTCATATATGCCTAAACAAACCAAACCAAGGAAGAAAACGCACCAGGTTCTGAAACAAACACCCTGGTGTGAAAGCACCCTAAAACAGCAGTTCTCAACTATGGCCATCGAGGTCCACTTTCCTGCAGAGTTTAGCTCCAACCCTAATCAAACACACCTGAACAAGCTAATGATTGTCTTCATGATTACACTAGAAAGTTACAGACAGGTTGCTCAACGTTGGGTTTAAACTCTGCAGGAAAGTGGCCTAACTAATGTTGGAAATGTGATGTAGGTTAAGTTGTTGTTGATCAGTGTTAGGTAGCTCTTTAAAATACCCTTGTTCCATAAACTTTCTTTTTGAGCATAAGTTAAGAATACTTTAACAAAAACCAGAGGTGGCATTTATGCTTGTCGACGTTCTAATCTTCCGAGCTCGGTTTGTCAGCTGCAGAATGTGGACCCTCCCACTGAGCATGCACTGACGAAGTTTATTGATTTTTCTCACTGCATCTGTGCCTCTTGTAACCCAAAACCCATCAATACACATCAGACATTTAACCCCCTCTCCGTTACACTTTCAGTTATGGGAATACAGTTAACCCTGCATTTTGAAATGTACCGACTGGCTCAACGCTAAAGCAAAACAGTACAATTCTGATGGACAGATAAGAGAAAGCCATTCATCTCTCTTCGTTTCCAGCCACAAGCGTCCTGAGCCCGTGAGCTGCTCCAGATCCGCCGTTTGCCGCTTAATGTGTTTATTATACAGTGCTCTCCCTGTGGCAACTTGAAGTGGCTGTCAGTTTAAAAGATTCATGAATGTGATCGGCTTCGGTAAATGGACGTTGGCTTTTTGGGTCTGCTTGATGCTGGTACTTTAAGACCATTACAATCTCAGTAATTGTTGAGCTTATGAGTGGCAGGAACATCTCTCTTTTCCCTCTCTCAGTCAAGCCATCTGGGACAGTGGCTGGAGACCAGGCCTGCGGCTCTGGGGAGGAGAGAATGTCGATCTCCCCTCCTCCTCCTCCTCCTCTCTCGCTCTCAATCTCAGTCATAAGCTCGTTGCCATCCCCACCCCCTCTTCTCATCCGCCGCTTGTTTTTTGCTTTCCCTCGGTAGACTGTTTTCAAGTCTTTCCCATATTCTCCATCAGCACTGATTGGTTTCATTTCCTTGACTTCCTGTCTCTGCCCGTTCTCACTAGCTGACATTTTGTCTTCGGGCTCATTATCGTCAACTGAAGAGTCTGTAAACACCGAATCTCCTGCAAATCTCCCTCAGACACTCGCTGTTAATAAAGGCCCATCTGTTCTGCATAACCACGATCCCCATCGGCCTTAGGGATCTCTCTGCACTGTAATCAGTAATGTTGGGTAATAGCTGTGGGTTGCTCTCAACAGCTCCACGCACTCTTGTGTATTTTGGCTTCGCGACCCCACACCCCACACCCAGATATTTAACTCATTTCACCTTCGAGCTGGATATGGCTCTGTGCCATCAGATGAGCACGAAGGTTGGGTTTACGTGGCGAGGTTTAACATATGATTATGATGCAATTCCCTTCGGCTTGAATTGCGCTCCGGTCCATATAGGAGGGTCAAGCAAGGACATTGTTCTTGATGGCAAGGCTAGTCATTATACAAACCCTTCAAAGACCCCTGGACCGATGCAGGAGTGGTGCCCTCATCATGTTCGAGGCCCCTACAAGCACAGGGTGTGTCCCCAGTCCTGATCCCTCAGAGCTTTTCAAGCCACAAGATTACAGGGATGGCACATGAAGCTTTGGTGCAAGCTGCCTCTTTGTCTACTCCAGGAGAATGATGGATTGAGCCTCCCTCCTCTGCTGCTCTCTTGAGATTTCTATTGGGCTTTGTTTGGCAAGTTCAACTCTCTATCTTTTGGTAGTCACAGTGTTAACCTGCTGTAAGCCTCTTCCACAGTATCTGTCCCACAGTTGGATCTGGAGGCTCAAGACTATAGTGTATCGTCTGCATTTTAAGTTGACAGTTTAACAAGTACATTAAAAATGCAATTCATACATGCGTCATACTTGCATAAAAGGGGGAGGGGGGACAACAAGTTTATACAACTGTCCTTTTATAATTAGTATCATAATTATGAGCAGTTTGGCATTGTCTTTTAATATCATTTCTTAGAATAAAAATAGTGATTTTATTATTTTTTTAATTTTTTTTTTTTTATAAATGTTGTGTTTGTAATATGTTTGTTTTATATATTATAAAATATTGTATATTTGAAAAAGTAATCTGAACCTTTTATGATAACATGAGTTCAGGTGAAATGTCATGTGGTGCAACTTCCAAAAAAAATTGTTTATAAATAAATAGTTCATGATATTTATAAAAATACTTAAAAAACATTTATTTAAAAAAAAATTGTAAAATAATAATACGGTCACATATTCAGGTTATAAGGAAAATATGTTAATACTTGGTTACACTTCCACATGGCATTTTTAGAGTATTTTAAATGTAAACATTTTGTTGAGAAATGTTTTTTTCAAAATCTCATAAACCCAATATCAATTCATAGATTACATTTACAAGTACTTTGCACATCTGTTTTTAAACTTGATTTTTAAAGGATTATTTCTCTAACTTGTCTTGGACTCATAGATTTTTATTGGCCCATAAAATCTCAAGGTTGGCTCTTTGAATTCAGAGCTTCAGTTCAGTTACAGAATACAGCTAAAACCGTAAGGTCTGGAGATTTTTGGTTCATCCTTTCAAGTTGTTGATCCCAGTGTTGTCGTCTCTGCATTTTGAAAAACCCAGACTGTCAGTCTCCTGTCAGCCAGGCACTGTCTCTTCCAGTGATATCCAACCCGTCAGCGGATGCACACTGCACACCAAGGGCTTCTCTGACAACTTCATCAGTGGGGCAAAGTCAACTGATTCTTTGAGTCTTTACTTGTGTGGGTGTGTGTATGTATGCATGTTTTCCTAGCTTCTAAAAGGCAGTTCTTCTCAGTTTTGTGGTGATGTAAATCAAAACAGGTACACTCCACTGCACAAAGATGGCACATTCAAGAATATTTGTGTACGTATACCTATATAGACTCAACGTTACCCTGACAGAGCCACAGAATGTCCTGGTAAATGTGATCCAATCCCCTTGTGAGCTATTAGGAAAAGTTCTGCTGTCGTAGCCTCTGCCAATAGTTTGTTTGTCCACACTATTGATGTGCTGTCCAGTGTCTAATAAAGCAACACAGGATTAATTTTGTAATATTCATCTGATTCTACTGTCTATACTCACATCGTAGGGGGTCAAATATTGTTGATTTATAGTTTTAACATGGCATTCATGTTTGCTTAACACTAAACAATGATTGAAAACTTTCAATTTCTAAGATATTTTATATTTCTCGAGCCCTGCATTGGCATGTTTTTGTTTGTTTTTTAGTTGGGACAGTCCAGGTGTTTAAGTGTGTATGAATCCTTGGTAACCTTTTGCTTCCATTATTGTCCATTATTTGACTTTAACCAAGACTACACCAGGCCCGCTACACCAGGCCCGGCCAGTCATAATTGGATCATCTCCTAAAAACCAAGCCCCAACAAGTGGCTATTAAATCTGTCACTAGGAGGTTTCGGCGTGTCATATTTTGTAATGTTTTGACTTGTAATGAAGTATCAAATAGTCACCACACTGTGTCTAATGATAAGTTCACACCAACAAGGAACGTCTGTGCTTACACAAGATCATGAGGGATAAGTGTCAGTTTTTGTCTGTGCGTCTTCAAAAACAAAAATTAGGCTTCAAGATAATTAGTTTGTTTGTGAACTACTTTTTTAAATGAGTGCAGAATAGTTGTAGCATTATTTGCCATCACGCCTGTTGTCCGACATGCCTATTTAGTGTATCACATACAGCAAATCCCCATGGCTCAGATTTAAGGTCATTTATCTCTCTGTCAACCATTGTGTTTTAGGTTTAGCTATGTTCATGTTAATTTCAGTATTTTGTAGTATTTTTTAGCTTTTAGTTGAATTGCACCAGTACTGAATGGAGGATGTATCAAGGGATGACCATGCATCATGCAAGCAGCTAACAAATGCCATAGGATAGGACAAACTAGTTAAGGTTCTCTTTAGAAGTGACATTTCCACACACATGCCATAGTACAGCCATAGACGGCAATGTTGGCATAATACCCAGCTTTAAACTCAGAATGTCAATGGGTTAAGCTGTCTAATAGCATTATGAATGCATAATAATTTCATAACATTATCTTTTTGCACTACGCTGATGCTTAGCTGACTTAGTTCTTTAAGTTCTTTAAACATTAAGTTCTAAATGGAATTTGGTATAGTAAACTGAGCTTTAAACTTTCAAATGTTTTCTTTGAAATTGTAGTGAAATTGTTTTTTTTGGTGCGGTTCCATTTGACCCTAATTGGATTCAACACAATTCACCAAAAATCACACTATGAAAACAAACAAATAATAATATTAATCGTTAAAAAGCATTACAATTGACCCGCAACATAATATTATGGGTTAAAGCTCACCCTGCTTAATAGACCAGCTAATTGCCTCAACACTGGCTAGTGCTGCTTTGGTGCTAATCTAACCGATGACCTAACATAGCCATTCTCAACTCTGCTGGTGAAGCTGGCCGTCCCTTGTGGTCTTTTTGATGAAGTCTTGCTGGTTAAGCTAGATAAGAAGCCTGGTTGAGAACTGGAAACACATGCTGGTGGTGCAGTTTAACTTTTATCGTTGTTGTTCCCTTCAGGGACTGAATCGGCCGACTGCGATTCTTTTCTTTTTGGATGAGTAAACCCTCCCGAACACGAGTCTTTAGATGTTCATTTGGTGTCAGTGATCAAACATGGTATTTTTAGTTCTGTTGAATCACAAACAAACAAAACTCACTATAACCCTCCAACTGTCCCAGATAGAAAGTCTCTTCTCAGTTGTGTTGATGGCAGCAAGGCTTTCCAGTAGGGAGTCATCCCTGCGGACTTTAAATGGTATCGCTGGAGGAGAGAACAGGAGGCTGTCAGCGCTCTGTATTCTGAGGAGATGAGCTTCTCTGCACTGCCTGTTTCTCTTTTCCTGCTCCTTTGTTGAGTGTTACAGGCTGGCACATCTGTTTATGGCAAGAAACCATAGACAGGGTAAAGAAATGAAGGGTTTATCTCTGTCTTTCCTCAGAATGTACTTGAAAAAGAAGAGTTTTGAGTGCAATTGAGATGGTGTAAGCGATGTTATGTTTTCAATGACAAAATATCTTTCTGGTAATCTCTAGATAAGAAAATGCATAGAAGGGTATAAGAATTTGAACTCTCGTGTTGGCTGGTTTGTTACGCTTGTATAGGCAAGGCAGGCAAGTCTTGTCCTTGGAGTAGATGTTTATAGATGGTTAAAAGGTTAGTTCACCCAAACATGAAAATTCTCAAACTCTAATCATTCCAGACTCCTATAAAATCAAATATTGTGAATGGAACAGTACTTGCTTGACACACAAGAACAAACATCGTTGGTTACAATTGAGCTTTTGTTTGTAACAAAATGTAAATTGATATGCATTGACCAATGCTTGTATGTGAATAAAAGCTTAAATAGAATCTGTTCATCATATAGAGCAATTGTGTCATCAGAATACTGCTATATTGAAGCTCTTTTACAATCTCTTTATGAATGTCGTGAACTGTTAAAGTATTGGCGGAAGTCCTATTTAAGAAGTTCGACAAGTTTAAACAATGATATTTTGCATTTTTGGGTGATCTAATCCTTTAAGGAAAATGTTTTTTCAAACAAAAATCTTACATTTGAGATGTTTTGACGAATGTTCACGCTGCTCTTTTGCATACGTGCAGAAAAAAAAAGAATAAAGCATAAAATCACCATGATATTGCACAACAACTTGTTAAAATATCAGATGATTTTTACCATGAAAAATGTTTTCAAGTAAAATTATATTTTTAACCTCTGCTTTAAAAAGGTGCCTTTTCACAAATTTTCAATGGCAAAAAAAGATACATTTTTAATGTTAAATTGGGTGGATAATTCATAACCTAATTTCCGTTTACATAAAAATAAAAAGGCCATCTACCCTGACGAACGTCTGTTACATTGCATGTAGATGGGGCGGGGGGCGGAGCATACGCTGAGACCGCACTGTCGTTCCGCCCACCAGTACGTGCGTCTGATTGGACATCCCCTAACACTTATCATCTGCATCTTTAACATACTCTAGAGCTGCTAATGGGAGTGAATGATTGAGAAATGTGTCAGTGTTCCTCATTATCTCTATCTGCCTCCGCAGTGCTGTTGATTAGTGGAGGTCTGACACGGCTCATGTTGAGCGTAGAACAGCAGCAGGCTGTTCAGAGTCTGCCTGGCTGACTGGCCCTCTCCTTCCCTACTGCTGTAAATAATTAATGCTCCATGTCAGTGCCTCCCCGGCCCTGTCGTGGGCTATGCCCTGTTCACTGCGCCAGCTGCGACCTGCTTTAAGCGCAGGGGCTTCCAGAAGCTGGTCATGCTACATTCATGTTGAGCTGTTTGTGTGGCTCTACTTAACTAGGTTAAAGTAGCTGATTGTTGCCCGCCTTTGAGTCATTCATTAATATTAAACAAGCCTTTTCATGATTTGACCCATGTTTGCACAGTAACAGACTTTTTTTTGTAGACTATTGATTTTATCGTTTGTTTGTTCTACAGTTTATGTAGTACGTAGTGGACGTAGTTAGACATTTGATATTTTCAATTTTTAAGATGGAGAGAGAGATGTTCTTGTTTTTGAAAGTTTGTTGAATTAGTAGTGTTTGCTAAGTCCAACTAACCAATATCGCTGAGGTTTTCTTCATAACTTCAGAAATGGACCTTGAATAAGCATTGCAAGATCTTTCCATGGTATTTAATCTTTAATTTTAGGGTTATGATATATATTAATCCTTGTTGTTATATTTTATTTCAGCTTTATTTAATAAATTAACAATAAGTATTAAATGAAAAACTTTAAGTTGAAAAAAAAATGTAAACAAAAATGTAAAAATGTTGCCTTGGCAACTTACTGAAATAAATGATCTGAAGTACTAAAATTAACTAATATTAAAAATTAAATAAAGCTAAATAGAAATACTAAAAAATCAAACTAAAAAAAAGTATAAAAGTTTAAACTAAAATTATTTATTAAATTATAATTTAAATTATTGTTTTAACAATTATATTTATTAATATTCATTAAATTATTATTATTAACGACAATTACTAAAATAAAATAAATAAAATAAAAAATAATAAAAATGACAAAAGCACATAATTACTGAAATTTAGACTAGAAATAAAAACTGAAATTATTAACTAAAAATAAATTAAAGATAAATAGAAATTAAAAAAAAATAAAATAAAATTACTAAAAATAAAATAAAATAAAAAAGCACATAAAATTACTCATGTGAATTAAAAATGAAAACATATAATATAAAATAATATAAAATTAACACAAACAAAAAATACTAAACTGCAAAAAAAAACTAAATGGAAATATAAAAATGACAAAAGCACATAAAATTACTAAAGTTTTAACTAAACTTTTTATATAAAATAAAAGGTAATTAAAAATATTAATGAATACTATAGTATTATATAATAATACTATAGTAGTGTAGTATAATATAAAGTGGCATCAATGTAATATGGTATTAATATTTAAAACACTAATGATATAATACATTTCAAAACGAATATCCATTTTTCGTACCGTACATTTATTGCAATTTTCTGCTGTTGACTTTTAGCATTTAAAAGGATTCATTTTAGTTCCTAGTCTATTTTTAATCTATGCAAAATAGTACAGAATTTTAATCTGCTGTTTATCAATTACAATTTCATAACATGAAAATATGTATCTCCTAATCAATATAAGCCAGAATTATAATATCAATGCATCCCCCTTTTTTATTACGTCAAATACTTTATTTGTTATCTAACACTTTATTCCTCAGCAGATTCCACATATTTCTGTGCATGCATAAATTTAGAGCTGTGAGGTTTTTTAGACACATGTCTCTCACCGGGAGTTTTAACACAAGCCGGTCACCATACCACTAGTCATCATACGGATCTGTGTGGGGGTATCTGGATATCAGACACCTCTGACAGTCTCCCCCTGCCTTAGGGGACACGAACGTCTCTGACTCATTCTTGAGCGTATGTGGGTGATGTACGCAGCTTGCGGGACATCTGCTAACTGTAAACCTGTCAAAAGCTGTCTGGCACCAGTGTACAGAGTACTGTACATTAACTCTGTTTTACATTCTTTTCACTTACATTATCAAAGAGAATTTCATCAACAACCCATTAAGAAAACGTAATTGCTTCTAACTTGAGAGGGGAAAAGGAAAGAAAGAAAGCGTCTCTTTCCTTTTCAAGCACGCCCACTCAGTCGAGATCTCATCAGTCGCCTCGAGCCTGTGGTTTCATTACTGTGTCCTCCCAGCCTGACAGCAGTTGGCATCTCTGTTAAAACTCCATTCAGATAGCTCTTGAACTCTAGTGTAGCTATTCATATTAATATAAACTTATTAGAGTATCTGCAAATATCTCAAGAGCCATGGTTATCAGCACAGTTTTAAAGGGTGTTTTTGAGTGTGATTTATGACAGTGGTTCTTAATTCATGGGTCGTTGCCCAAAAATGACTTGCTGGTCGGTTTTAGTCCCAGACAATAGGGCAAATGTGACTAAAACATATGGTAACACTTTAAAATAATGTTCATTAGTTAACATGAACTAACAATGAACAGCACATTTATTAATTTTAACATTTACTAATACATTATTAAAATCTAACAATGCACTGTTAATGCACTGTGAGCTAACAAACAAATAATGAACAACTGTATTTTCATTAACGTTAACGAAGATTAGTAAATACAGTAACAAATGTGTTGCTCTTGGTTAGTTCATGTTAGTTAATACATTAACTAATGTTTAACTAATGAACCTTATTTTAAATTTTTGTTACTTTTTTGTTTTCATTTCTTTTTTAGTTTTTGTTTGGTTTTAATTTTATTTTGAATCATTGCCCAAAAATGGTTTGCTGATCAGTTTTGATCCCAGACGACAGGGCAAATTCAAAGAACCATACAATTTCATACAAGTAGTACGACAAAATCAATTGGCATATCAGCATTTAAAATAAAATACTTTTTACAGTTATATTTTGTTGACAAAGGCCGTTAGTCCAATCTAGTGATGTCACTTTTTTTTTGGTTTTGTTTAGTTTTTAGTTTTTATTTTATTTTGTGTAATCTCATTTTTACCTAGTTTTAGTTTTGTTTTAGTTTCTAAAGGGGAAGCTCACTCAAAAATGAAAATTCTATCTTTTATCACTCGCCTTCATGTTATTCCATACCCGTGAGAAAACAAATGAAGATCTTTTTGATGAAATCTGAAAGCTCTCTGTCCCTCCTTTGAAATCTACGCAACTGATACTTAGTCCAAATTTTTCTGAAAAGAATCAATTGACCTTTCGCAAAACCCGCCCCCTGTTGCAATGCCCAACAACCCATGCTCTCTCACGCCACACATCATGTTCTCCCGCAGTGAAAAATACATCGCAGAGCAAAGAGGACACTGACAACGTATGAAATTGTTTCATATTTAAAATATTGTAATTTTTTAAAGCAGTTTAAACACTAAATACTGTATAGTGGCTCCTATATGTGTCGTGACAGATCCTTCAAATGGCTCATGAACCGATCATCTCTTCATACTAGTTCATTTATAGCATCAAATAAACATGAATGTTTCAGGTTAACCAGGTTAACAAGGTAGTCGTGGCCTAATGGTGAGGGAGTCAGGCTTGTAACCTGAAGGTTGCTGGTTCGATTCCCACGCCGGCAGGAATTGAAAGTGGGGATTGTGAATGAACAGCACTCTAGGTGCCCTTGACCCCGCTTTGGATAAAAGCGTCTGCCAAATGATTAAAATGTAAAAATGTAAATGTAACATTAATCTACTCCCTGACGGCTTTGTCGGATAAGATGGCGGATTCAGCGTTATGATTGGTTAGATCGCCTGTCAATCAAACTGTTTGCAAAGGGTCAATTGCTTTAGTTAATATGATGAACAGATTGAGTTTAGGATTTTATTAACAAATAAACATTGAACTGCGATTATGAACAGAACCTCAACCGAATTTTCTTGACATGCGACAACAAGTCTCATTTGTTCTTGCGGAAGCAAACATGTTTGAGCTTCCATTTACCACAACTGATGTGTGAGTTGATGTATGTTTATATGTGAATAAATTAAATCCGTTCATCATATAAAGCAATCGTGTCTCCAGAAAATTTGCTCTAAATTCATATGGATTAGTTTTATGAAGCTTTATGAACTTTTTGAAGCATGTCAGTTATATAAACTGTCAATGGAGGGACAGAAAACGCTTCGATTTCATCAAAAAGAACGTAAATCTTATGGTTTTGGAATGACATGAAGGTGAGTAATTAATGACAGAATTTTCTTTTTTGGGTGAACTATCCCTTTAAATTGGTTCGTTTTAATTTAATTTTATTTATTTTCATTCCAATATTTCTAATTTGGCATATATGAAAGAGAGATCCAAGTTTGCAAGTATGGTAGTAAATTAAATTCTTTAATTGATGATTCACAAGTAATTAAAGTTTTGATGGCAGTCTGCTGTACCAGTAGTAAAGCACTGACTCAGTTAAGTACATTTATCGAAAAGCTGCTTGATTTTGCTTCTATTGTATCAGATATTTGGTGGTATTAATCTTTTGCACTTTGGTCCCCTCCATCTGTGTTAAAGCCTCTTCAGCCAATCGGATTGTGGCGGTTAGTGGGGAAAGCTGATAGCGTTTCAAAGCCGCCTCTGTAATCACTAGCTACCATGTCTAACTCTCGACCCCTCTCATTACGGTGATTGTCCATGGTTTCAGTACCTGTCTGCGTGAAGGCCCCTGCAGCCTTTGAGAAGCTGCTATTAACAATTGATTGAATTACGTATCACACGACTGAGAGAGCTAGTTATATATAGTAAGGCTGCAGAGGTTGAAGTGGCTCTGTTGTCTTGGTACGGAGATAGACTGTGCACCTGATGGCTTTACGCATGCGTGTTTCGTATGGTTTATGTAGGGAATGGATTCGATACGAACACCAGTGAATTTTTATGATTGTTGATACCACCGTAAAATGATACACTACATTGTTATCTGTTTTAGTATTGACTAACAGTGCTTTTGACATCTGTAATGCTAACAAATGCTAACAGTGACACCGCCTAATTAAATTCACGATTCCAGTGCTGTGTGCTCTCCGAGGGGACATGGAAAATCTTCTAGGCTGTGTCACAAGAAGCCGTTTGTCATTAAGATGGACAGAAGGGCCCCATGATTGACAGAAGGCCTTACGTAATGTTACGATTCAGATATCCCGCTGATGAATGTCTCTCAGACTCGAAGGTTGACGCTGTGTGAATGAATCTTTCTCTGCTTTTTCTCTAGTTAGCTGGTGTCCAGTGTCTGTAGCGTTGGCCTCGTCCCCCAGAGCCATTTGATTGGCCTCTCTGTCTTTAGGTTTAAGTAGGGCACTGCAATCCAGCAGGGATTCAATACCAGTGCCTCATTCACTCCTGCTCTGACTCCCCCAGCCGGCCTACAGTGAGGCTGCAAATTACGCAAGGCAATGTGTGTGCGTCAGTTTGGCCTGAACGCAGCCCAGTGTGTTGGCCTCGTGTGCTGGCCAGAGTGTCTCTCCGCCTGCTTCCCGAACACTGCAGATGAAGCCCTGAGAGAGATCAGAGAGGGGATGGGTGGTGATTTCATTAAGTTACGCTGCCTGGTGTTTTAAATTAGCACCAAATTCACAACAGGTCTCATCAACACTCTGAAGTGCCTGTTTTTGTTGACGTAATATATTGGTTTCTACTTTTCAATTATTATTGACTTTTATCTGACTCCTGTGTTTGGCTTCAGAAGTGGAAATCTAGTAAATGATCTAACAATCGTTTTGTGTAGATAATGCTTAAATTGCAACGGACCATTACCATAATTCCACCTTTTTAAAATAGGCCTGCCATTTTCAATTATGACAATTAGCCCACATAATGCTATTTATATAATGTTTTTATTGGAACACTGAATGCAATTTTCAACAAATTTACCCCAGAGGCTGTGAACGTTTGAAAACGTTTTCTATTACATTAACGGCTCTATTTATGAGAATAACTTCAGCAAAGCCTGTAATGTATCCTAAATGTTGCATGCACTGTTTTATATGCATGTATGTATGTATGTTTTATTCAGCAAAGACACATTAAATTCACCAAAAGTGACAATTTAAGTTACCAAAAGATTTCTATTTCAAATAAATGCTGTTCTTTTGCACTTTCTATTCATCAGAAAATCCTGAAAAAAGAGTTTAAGCCGTGCAATTGTTTTCAACATTTATAATAATAAAAAAATTTGATTATTTGTAAGTTTGTTTTTACATGATATGTGTTTACTCTAAATAATTATTTGTATATAAATACACATGTATATATTTAAGAAAAATGTGTTATTTATATAAAAAATAGTTATATATAATATAAATTTTATATGTAAAAACAAACTTTATTTTGGATGCGATTAATCGTTTGACAGCACTATTAAAAAACGTTTATTGATCGCCAAATAGCAATTTGCAATATTACTGTTTTTACAGTATTTTTGATCAATTAGGTGCAACCTTGGTGAGCATAAAAGACTTGTTTTTACTTTTGTGTATAATATATATGAATATTATATATAATTAGTTATGGAAAGTCCCATATGCAGCTTTTAATGTTGCACACTATTAAAAAGCCTCATTCAATAATTTATATGAGTTCATTTCCCCCTAGTGATAGGACACATATTTTCTCTCTCTCTCTCTCTCTCTCTCTCTCTCTCTCTCTCTCTCTCTCTCTCTCTCTCTCTCTCTCTCTCTCTCTCTTTCTCTCTTTCTCTCTTTCTCTTTCTCTCTCACTCATATATATTGAGAAAACTACTAGATGATGAAATGTACTAGTTTTCTCTCTCGTGGGAACTCCAAGTTTTTGTGAAACGTGGTTCAATAAGGCACACAAATGTGAATGTGTGAATGGAAAGTGAAACTACAGTACATATTGTAGCACATGTTGGAAAGATAAATGGCTGTGTCTGTATTTGTTGGGGCTTGTTAAATGAAAATTTGCATGCTCAACAGTCTTTTTGTGTTGTACAGTATACAGCACATTGTGTTCTCTCACTCTCTGACCCCTTACTCTCTCTTTACTCCTCTCCACTCTCAAACTCATCTACTTTCGTGTTACTTCCACTTTTCTTTCATTGCTCTGCCCTCTCTTTTCTCTCGCTCAGTCTCAGGGGACGCCCATTGTCGTACAATATAATTGAATCCCTTTTTCGTTCCATTTTCTCTCATTTTCATTTTCACAGGCATCCTTACGCCTCCCAGCATCAACCCACATCTTCAGTATATGACCTCTGAACACAACCCCTAAGCCTTCTCGCGTTTAATTATCTCTAATTAGTAATTAAATTTTTCCGTCCATTGTAAAGAGCCATTAAAGACTGTATTAATTGACAAGGAATTTACTTTAGAGATTTTTGAAATGCAAGCCGCCAAGGTGAGTGTTTTCAGGCACTCGCAGCCAAAGCAAAGAAAAAAAATCTCCAAAAAATTCTTATAAATCCCTTATAGAGTCATTTTAACCACAAGTACCTAAATGACTGATTGATTCCACATGAATCTCTCTCAGAAGAGCTGTTTGGCTTGTTTGCAAATCATCAGGTGCTCAATTTTATGACGTTATGATGCTTAACTGCAAGTTCTCGAAACACATTAGGAATAGTTGGCACAGTGTGTTGTTATTTAACATGTTCAGGAGATAACTCAATATGACACTTTTCATTGGTCCAGCCCTTTAAATGTTGCAATGAAGCTTAACCATAAGCTAAGTGTGTTCATTTGTCAAGCCTACCTAAAGATGATGTGTCCTTTGAGCATATTTCTTATGTTGACATTCTCTCCAATAGGTGATATGCATTGAAGATGAGTGCTGTCGGGGAAAACTCGTCGGACCCTGCCAGGTCAGAGGGTCAGAAGCGTAAGGAATGCCCATCAGACCTCCTGGGCCCAAGGTACCTAAACAAACTGAACAGCAGGTTACAGTGAACTCTGAAACTGCATGCTTTGCAGTATACACATTTTTAGTTTGTATGTACAGTAGAACTTCTCGGTGTCTACACTATGAACCGCTGAACTGCAATAATCTTGAGCAGGCCTCCCACCAGTGGAGCTCAGCCTAGATAATACACGTTTCTATATAAAGCCCTTTTCCACTGAGTCAGGAAACATCAGTCTATATAATTCATTCATAGGAAGGAGCTATACATGCCCTCTTTATTGACAGTTTTTTATGTAAACTGCTGAAGATGCAGTAAATTGAAAATGCAACCTGTTAAAGGTTGCACATTAGGAGCTCTGGGAACTGTTGTCTGTTTTAGTGTGAAACACTTTATTCACACTTGAAACATGGACAAATGTGACATGGCATATTAAATGCAATGTATCATCCAAAGCCCATAAGTGTGTGTGCAAGATTTTAAAATGTCGCAGACTGAAGGAATGTGTGAATTTTCAACAAACAATCAGGCAAAATATCTGTCACAAAATATTATGATTTTTCTTGATTTATAGTTGAAGGTGGCAAATTTGTTACTAAAGTGGTAGATCCCTAAAATGTATGCAAATGCTACCATATATTTTATTTCTCTCTTTCCCTGAGTCTTTGCCAAAATAATAGATAAAAATTGAATTGGCAAATTGAGGAAACCATGATAATTTGCATTGCAGTCTTAAACAGTACATTTCTGTTGTATTTTTGCTTCTTAGTTCAATTTTTTTTTGTTTCTCTTCACAGTCCCAAACGAAGCACTGAAAAACGTAACCGGGAACATGAAAATAAGTACATAGAGGAGCTTGCAGAGCTGATTTTCGCAAACTTCAATGACATCGACAACTTCAATGTCAAGCCTGACAAATGTGCAATCCTAAAGGAAACCGTGAAACAGATTCGTCAAATTAAAGAGCAAGGTAAGAATCTGCTTTGAACTCACATAAATTACTTGTCTTTCCAATTAATCTACAAATACATGACAAATGCCCACGACAGTTCAGTATTATACCATTTTTCCCAAAATAAACCCTCCTAAGTATAAACTCTGAGGTATGACAGTGAAAACATAATCTCCACATAGTGCTACATTCACTGAGGTTTAGCATATTCAGACCTTTGTGTTAAGCTAGAAGTTATTAGGAGCTAACACAGACAGACTTTAGACATGAGTAGGCATTCTCAGGTTGTTTGTGAATATGTTTGGCCTGTCATGAGATCTTGAGAAAGAGCTTTGTCAAATCAGACATAGATTACAGATTGGCTTTCATCAGGCGCCTAGACAGATTAGCATCATGCTAACGGCAAACAGAAACCAAACACAGGATTTAATTGGAAGTCACAGTTTCTTTACTTTTCTAGATTTGTGTCATATTCCAGTTGTCTTGAGTGATCAGGGATGTTTGTCTAGTTTGTGCTTCTTGTGCAATGATTTGGATTCAGGTGCAATGCTTATTAGCATGTTGTGATTGTTAGCATGTTATGCTTTTAGTTACTTGAAAAGTTATACGGATGAATCTATATCTATATATCTCATCCTCTCCCTGTGATAGGAAATATCTTGAATTAACCTTGAAATTATCTTGTATATAAATATAGACTGCTATAGATTTATATAAAACATAAGATTGGCTTACTCTGCCAGTGTGTGCTTTTGCCCAAATTAACATCTGTTGTTTTTTTAACCGACGAGACTAGTGTTGCATCAAAAATTTCATACTGTATAGTCCTGCATTTGGTTTGAAACTTACTTCATGACCATTAAAAAAAGTATGTTTTACATATATATATAATATATAGTATGAAAGAAATTCGGATGGACTACATCCTCCACTGTCATGTGACCTACTCCTTTCCTGTGGCCTCATGGGATTAAATGTCCATCAAATGCTTTTCACCTATGTTTTTTTAATTCTATGTATTTGAGCATGCTACTCTGTTGGCATACTGTTTGCCGCATAGGCCTACTATATAGTTGGCAAGTGTTTGATTTTGGATGCGGCATAGGTGCTAGTTTGACGTGTGTATCTGCATTGATTCTGACTGGGCTGTGATGGAGATTGTTTGTGATGTACTGAGCTCTGGGTTATGTAATGCTGAGCAATGGTCGGCGTCTGTTATGTCGTCTTTTACCCCTCCTTCATCTCTCCTCTCCTCCGCTACGCTCAATGCCGCACGGGCACTGCATCACACACTGCTCTAACGCTGTTTGTACAGTCTCAAACTGCCTCCAAAGACACAAATGGGCCTGTTTTGCCTGTAAACAGGGCTTCAAGTGTCGTGCGCAGCAGTCAGGTTTCCTTGTAAAGGAAGCACAACATTATTGACACTCACAGGAAACCCTTTAAAGCAGAAGCAGCTTTTCTTCTGAAAATACTGTTTTAAAGGCTCACGATTCTATGTTCTTCACATTTTATTCAGGCCCATAGCAACAAATGTCTCTTTTTACTTTCATTGAGAGGTAGTGTTGTGATTATAGCGTGTGAAATATATGATATGACTAATTTAAGTCACACAAGTATTATAAAGGGAATTTTATGAATTATTGTTTTAATGCTTGTGAAACTGATAATGATCAACACTAACATTTAAATGGATAGTTCACCTAAAAAAAATAATTTTCTCACACCCAAACCGGACTTTCTTTCTTACACAAACTGCATAGAAACTGACAGCCTCAAGCTGTGGTCACATTAGCAAAATTTTGTGGGAAAAAATTGCCTGTTGTCATTTGTCAGTAATGTAGCAACCAATTTGATCCCATTGCAAAATCTGCATAGAGAACTATTTCTTTCTCAGGCGGAATTCCTGATGAGCGTTAATTCCTCTTGAAATTGACTGGATTCCGATCGCAAAAACTGGCTAAACAATGGTAAATGTGAAAGCACCTTCAGTTACTATTCCCTTTCATTGATTTACATAGTTCAAAGTATTAGCAAACCTTTTCTTAGTAAGTTGGGATTTGATGTATTCACGTAGTGCAAGATGAGTATGTGCAATTATACTGCGCTATTATGCTAGCTATGTTAGCAAGCATGGGTAATAAAGTGTGGAAGTGAACAGTTTGTATAGAAACCAATATGTGGGACATTTGCCTGAAAAGGGTGTTTTTATTTTGTAGGTCATCTGCTTGATATTTCTTTAAAACTTGAGTTTCAAAACTGGATTTTTCTTAATTATACCAGTTTAATTTGTTCATTAGTGAATCAGCGCTTATAAATTTAGAGACTGAACAACACCCAATTGATGACGTGATATGGAATCCTCCCATGAAGAGTCATCATGACCTAGTATCCATGATCAGGATGTGCACTGATTGGTCGAGAGCAGAGTAATGGGCGGGGATTTGAATTGTGACTGATAGGTCAGATCCTAAAGGCTTCATGAAACTCCATCTGCTGTTGAAGTGAGGGTTTGACCTGATTCACAGCTTTTCTGGAGATAAAACTGGCTTTTTTCATGTTTGACGGGGATTGGCTGACAGAAAGGAAACCGTTTTGCAGCTGAGTTTGAAATGAGAGAGGGAATGAGTTATCACCGGACCTCTGGTGCAGCTGTGCTGGTTTACCAGTCCCTGCTGGGCACCACAAAGACCTGCTGACACACAACACGCTCACATCCACTCATCATCAGGAGTGTACGCATGCGTATCTCTCCCAGACACACATGCACATATACGGGAAGAGCAGCGCGCGGAGCATCCCAGAACGGTCTGAGGGGGAGGCTGATGGATGGCCCTCTCTCTTTGCCATATGGCTACCCATCATGCCAGCACAGTTTGCCTCTATCGTGTCCTCTGTGAGCCCAATGCATTCACTGATGATCCCGAGGACTACTCCTTTTAATGGATGGGTGCAGACAGGAAGTTAGATTTGTCTAGGGAATTGTGGGATTGAGGATGTTTCACTGACGGCAGGAATTGTCAGTGTTTTGGTAACACTTTACAATAAGGTTCATTAGTTAAACATTACTTAATGTATTAACTAACATGAACTAACCATTTGTTACTGTATTTACTAATCTTCGTTAACGTTAGTTAATGAAAATACAGTTATTCATTGTTTGTTCATGTTAGTTCACAGTGGATTAACTCATGTTAACAAGGTTTTAATAATGTATTAGTAAATAATGAAATTTACATTATCAAAGATTAATAAATGCTGTATAAGTGCAGTTCAAAATTAGTTCATGTTAACTAATGTTGTTAGCTAATGAACCTTATTGTAAAGTGTGACTTTTTTTTAGGATTGTTTATGTATTATTATAGTATTTACCAATATTTTAATTCCATTTTCAGTTTTCATTTTAGTTTAAGTTTGTCATCTGCTATTTATATTTTATGGTATTTCAACTTTAGTTTTAGTTTTAATTTGATTTAACAATAATACTCCACTTCAGAAGATGCTTTATCGCCTCACATCTTTCACAGTTTTTTAGCCACTTGTTTAAGCCACTTTCCCAGCATTGTTTCACATATCACTATGTCAAGTCAAAGATTGTCGCAAAGCTCTCGCCATCTCGGAAACCCCACGATATGATATTGATCCTCATTTTATTTCTCCTTTTGTCCCAAAGTTTGTTTGCCATGCTTGCGCCGCTTTACGTTACGCAGCTATCCGTGTCTGTTGCCATGGTTACTGTGAGCCCAGGGATATTACGTCATTTACAGGCGCAATGTGAAGTGAAAAGACCGGGGCGGCCCACTATTTAAAATTGTGATTTTCTCTGAATTTACAAATTCTTGGAAACATTTAGGATAATGTAAGTACACAGTTTAACAAAATATATAACACTGTGCAAGTGGTTTTTGGATATTTTAATAAAAAAATTCTACATATTGTACCTGTAATGACAAACATAATTGACCCGTCACCGACAATTTGATTGACAGGCGATCTAACCAATCATAACCCAGAATCTGCCATTTTGTCTGACAAAGCAGTCAGTGGAGTTAGTAGATTTAGTTAGTGGAGTTAGTAGATCTTTCCGCGCTTGAAACAACATTCCTTCTGATGTTCATTCATGTTTATTTGATGGTATAAATGAACTAGTAATGAAATGAAGAGATGGTTCACAAGCCGCTTGAAGGAGCTACAGCGATCTGTCACGACACATTAAAGAGCCACTACATGGTATTTATTGTTTAAACTTCTTTAAAAGATTACAATATTTTAAATATTATACAGTTTCATATCAAAAGTAAACTGCTCTGTCAGTGACAGTTTTTCACTGCGTGAGAACATGATGTGTGGCGTGAGAGCGCATGGCTTGTCGGACATAGCAACAGTAACTAAAGGGGGCGGGTCTTTGCAATGGATCAATTGTTATTAATCTTTATTTACAATTAAATTTCAATTAATTTGTGCTTAATTGTCAAATAATTCTTTTTTTTAATTATGTAATTTAAAGTAACAATAAAAAAAAATCCAAAATTTTACAAAAATTTATTATTATTTTTATAATTATTTATGGTGAAATATGTCCCAGACATGTTCTTTCTGAGATTCGCTAATTTTAATTCTAGATTTAGCTCCATTGTGAGTGCTTTGTTTTGCAGCTGACGATGTTTACAAATCATGTCATTTTGTTGAGGAGAATGATGTTCTCCATTCTTTATATAATGGTTTGTTTGTGTCTGTGCGCGCGCATCAGTGTATTGACGGTTCCATTTGTGTCCTGGCTGCATGGCTGTTATGTGAGGCTTCACATGCTCCCATTTAGCCTGACATGCGTTGCTAAGGTCCAGATGCGTGCCATAACAACATGTCTCAACAAGCGCACAGCAGTATAAAAGAGTGAGAAAGGGGTTTAAAAAGGTGCGTGTGTGCAATATAAAATTAAACGCTTTAGTGAGCAAGGAGAGAGAGAACTGCCCTTTCAAGAAATGCTAATATGCTCAAGCTAGCAAGACCACATGAAGTGTCTTTAATGTAATTTGAAAATAAAACACTTAAACTCTGCAGGATCTAATGAAGGGTTTTAGGTTCTTATATGGAAATGTTGATGTTTCCAACCGAGGACAGAGTTTCGGACCAAATTACCGTATTCACTTAGTAGGGGAGACAGTGTAAGCAGTGCCAATTTATGCTTAACTTGCCCTCTATTCAAGGAGAAAGGAGACTGAGGTAAAACTAATGCACCTAATTGTATTTCAGGATGTCTGCTATCAACACAAATTAGAATAATGTAACTGTAATTAAAAGCAATAGAAATATGGGTTTAGCAAGGGGTTAGTTAAATCATTGAAACAATACGAGCGTAAAAGAAAGGAAAAACACTTTAAAAATATTCTGTCATTCCAAGCCAAATTTTACTACACATTATTCACATTTTTTGTTTAAAGCAATTCTGGGAAGAATTTTTCCCAATTTTCTTGCATTAGTGTTTCCCATTGAGACCAATTTAATAGTGTTTCCTGCATTTAGAGGTAAAACTCTTCACTATGGTTTGAAGCACTGGCACAGCTTACCCTGTAGTTTCTGGCACACTTTAACCTGCAGCGGTCATTTTGGGAAAAAATATTTCATTTAGTAATTCATGGCAAATCTTTAGCCAGATAATCTACTTGGTTTTATACACTGTTAATTCATCAACATTCATATTTTGCAAATGTTTCCCATCAAATTTGCAAAGTGGAACATATTTTTATGCTGTTTGTTGTATGTCATAATATATGTTTTTGCTTTTCTCGTGCTTTTCTTTTTAATGAAATAATACTCTAAATAAGAAACTAAAACTGCCAGTAAGTGGCGGTAAATGTCTAAATGAGTAAGTCGTGGAATCATTCATTCATTCATTCGATTCGTTCAAATGGCTGATTCATTCAAGAATGAAGTAAATGGCTTTCTTTATGAAGAGCCGTTGAATCATTGATTCACCCGATTCGTTTAAATGCAGATTCATTCAGAAACACCCCTGTGTAGCTCAGAGATGCACAATCATTCTGTTGTGGCTTTATATGTAATTTTTTCATTGACAAAATCAAACAATATTGTTTCTACAATATAACACAATATTTACTTATTTATTGAACTGTTGTATAAAATTAGTATTACATTTACATATTTACACTCATGCTATTTGAAACAAAAACAGCACTCATGTGATATTGCACTTGTTGCGTGTGTGATATTGCTTAACTATATCATATTATATAAATATGAGACAAAAACTCATACAGGGGCATCTTCGCCCCAATATCCTGAATTTTAGGGGCATATAACTGCATTCTATAGGCTCCATCATGCAATGAGTTGTTGCAATGCATCATATTCATCACCATCAACTGTATGGAATTTCAGATAACCCACGTAGAGGCAAACAGCTGCTTTAAATGCGTTAATAATTTTAATCCAATATTTTTTTCCATGATTTATTTATTAAATTAACGTGTTAAATCTACAGCCCTATTTTTAACGTAAAATAGCAAAATTATCGTGGACTGTGATGATGATGCTCGATAATGCACTCCTATTTCATTTATTCACTCTCTTTATATCCATGTTTCTCTCCTGCAGAAAAAGCAGCTGCAGCCAATGAGGATGAAGTGCAGAAGGCTGATGTGTCGTCGACAGGCCAAAGTGTTATTGACAAAGATGCCCTTGGACCAATGATGCTGGAGGTGGGTCTGTTGTGCTGTGTGTTTACTAGGTTACACAGAACATGCAGGCAGAAATGCATGAGGAAGAGCCAAGCAGCTACCATGTATGGGTGACAGTCATAGCGAATGCCTTTTTGTATGTGTTATAAAAAAGAATGTTGTCTAAAACATTTGGCAGCCATTTGATGTTTAAATCTCCAAATTCCTCCATCGTTTTTGTTGTGTAAAGACCTCATGAGTAGACAGTTGAGAGGCACAATTTTTGGCATGAAAAACATGCTCAAGCATGATGTGTCTCTATGAAGCAGTGTTATTTTAGTATTATTTATATACTGTTATAATAGTATTTCTTTATATTTTAACTTAGCTTTTATTTTTATATTTTAAGTTGCTTTGACATTTTTGTTATTCTTTTAAAATATTTCTATATAGCATTCATTTATTTTTATTTCAGTTTTAATGTAATTTTAGTACTTGAATATTTTTATGTTAGATTTTTAAGCTTACATTTTTCATCTAAGGGTACATTTACAGGACAACAATGTACTAAAAATAGAAAGGTTTTTATTTTGTGTTTTTGAAAAAGTTTTTCTAAAAATGCTGTATTATGCATGCCAGGCCAGTAGTTGGCGATGTCACTAAAGAAACAGACTGAACACGCAATATGCATGCTCGTGACATCACTGATTTCACAAATTTGCATTTTTGTAGTTTACAAGGAGATGATGATTGTATCATTTTCAATAACGTTCACTTTGAAACGCCTTTTCAAAAGCATTTTCAGGCCCCCAAAACGCCGTTGTCGTGTAAATGACCGTAGCCAAAACGCATAAAAGATTTTCTATTTTTTAATTGAAGACGCATCGTGTAAACGCCTCCTAAAATGTATACTTTATTTCTGCTTTATTCCAATTACAAAAACGATTTTTAATAGCATTAGTTGTAGTCTTGGTTAACGGTAAGAATGCTATGAATCTAAAGAAATTGTGGAATATTGTTTCTAATTCTGCAGTGTGGATAGCCCCACCCACATTAAAGGATTAGTTCACTTCAAAATGAAAATTTAATCACCCCCATGTCATCTAAGATGTTTATGCCTTTCTTTCTTCAGTCGAAAAGAAATTAAGGTTTTTGAGGAAAACATTCCAGGATTTTTCTCCATATAGTGGACTTCACTGGGGTTCAACAGGTTGAAGGTTCAAATTGCAGTTTCAGTGCAGCTTCAATGGGCTCTACACGATCCCAGACAAGGAATAAGGGTCTTGTCTAGCAAAACAATCGGCTGTTTTCTAAAAAAATTAAAAATATATATACTTTTTAACCACAAATGCTCGTCTTGTACTAGCATTACGTAATCATGTTGGAAAGGTCACACATGACGTAGGCGAACGTACCAATCCAGTGTTTATAAAGCGGACTTGCAAAGACTAAGTCAAACGCCCTTTACAAAAAAAGCAAACAACAATGGCGGATGATTTTTAGGTTTGGAGGAGAAAACAAAATGGAGTGTTTCGCTCTAGTGCGGTACTTCCACCTATGTCTTGAGTGACCTTTCCAACGTGATTACGTAATGCGTGGCGCATCACAAAGCATTGGAAGATGAGTATTTGTGGTTAAAATTGTATAAATAGTTTATTTTGTTTGTTTTTTTATGATCGTTTCACTAGACAAGACTCTTATTGCTCGTCTGGTATGGTGAAACTGCAATTTGGACCTTCAACTAGTTAAACCCTAGAGAAGTCCACTATATGTAGAAAATTCCATACGTACCATACGAAACCATACGTTTTTTTCGACTGAAGAAAGAAAGACATAAACATCTTGGATGACATGGTGAGTAAAGTATCAGGAAATTTTAATTCTGAAGTGAACTAATCCTTAAAAATCTAATTTCACGTAACTACATCAAACATCAGACACGCTCTGTTTGGCCGTGATAGCGGTCTTTCGTTCATAGTGCGCAAACTTATCACGTTATGCAGTGTTGACTCAACCACTGGTGTGAGTTTGGGGCGGAACTGTCTGTTCGTCTGACCAAAGGCATTGCAATGCAGTCTTTATTTTTCCCATTCTGTTGGCTGATGGTTTGAGGGTGGGAAAAGAGTGATTAAAAATACATTTTTATTTTTGGGTGAACTACCCCCTTAAATAGCAGTTCAAATCTCTCTACTGCAAATGAACAACTTTCGTCGGTCGGCCGAGCAGGCAGGACGCCCAGCTCTGAATGAATCCACCCATCCAGCCGCTCCATCTTCCTCTCACACCCTCTCCTCTTTGGGGTATTTATAGCCTCCGAGGTCCTCCGTCACCGAATCAACACGAAACGGATGCCAAATATAGCCTGCGTGCTTGTGCGCTTGATCTTCCATCTGTTTGAAACGGCCGAAGGAAGGGACAATTCACACCCACACGCTATAATGCACCTAATTAAAAACCACTTGTGACAAAGGGCCAGAGAGGGGGAAACTCAGCCGACTGCCCTTTTCCACCCGACACCCATAACAGCCCCTCCAGTGTCGCCCGGGCACGCACACTCACCGAAACACCTCGTGCACACAAACAGGCCTTGTGCAAAGCTTTCGCAGTGCTGCACGGCCCCCTGCCCCAGTGAAAAACCCCATTGTTTGGTGGTGGAAGCTGGAGTGTGAGCAGCCATAGGATCTGCTAAAGCAGCTTTGTGTTCTTCGAAGCAGTGTGTGGGGATTTGTGGCCAAGCGCGGCGTGCCACTGGCTGCGTGTCCGTTTTCGGTGTCCGCACCTCACGATGAGCTTGGACCCAGTCTCTCCTTTGTATAGGAAGTTATGCAACCTCCCGCAGCGGGACAGTGAGGACGGGCTGGGCCAGGCCCACCCAGCTCCATTCATGTTGCAATACAAGTCCATCAGCACATTTTACAGTGTTGCATAAGTTTGGCTAAATAAAGGTGGATTTGGCATTCTTCCGTGTTTACTCTGCGATGTTTGCTGAATGTGCCCACCAGATGGCCACATCTAGAGCAGTGCACAAACAGGGACTTGTGGGCTTTTTTTCGCTCGCTCCCTCTCTCCTTTTCCGTCCTTTGCTTTGTCTGCTCTCTGGAGTATGTACGTTTGTTCTTTACTTCTCTTGAGAGGGTTTTTTTTTTTCACGGCCGAGTGTTTGTGAAATAATTCTCTGCGTTAGGAAGAGACGCTGTGTTTGTTTTGCTGATAAAAAGATTTAGAGCTTATTACGCTTCGCCGCAGATTAAAGAATGATTTCCGAGCTGCTGCTCCACATTCTAAAACAAACAGCAGCTTTTATAGCGATCGCTATAGGCCCTCAGGGGCCCGACTGCATTCAGAGGCCTAATTGACACCATCTTGATAGGTAATGCTTGACTTAAGGCTGTGCTCTTTCAATTAGGATTCGTCAATATCATTTCTGTCAGTCGCTATGAAGCACTGAGATTCGGGAGAGCTCTATTTTGCAGACACAAGCAGGCAAGAAGGCTCTTCTTCGCACAGACAAACACATTAAAGATCTCAAGGATGCTACTTCTGAGTAGCTAAACATATGCAACTGAAGATTAGAGATTAAAGTAGACCAATATATCGGTTTTACTGATATATTTCATTTTTTAAATAGTAATATAAATTTAATTTTTATAATAATATAACATAATTTGAATAAACATACAATGTATTAAACTATAATACATCTTAATTAAGATAATTACATTTATAAAATCGAAAAGGGATGTTCCAATATCCATAAGGTGATTAATTTATTTATTATTTTTAATATTTTATTTATCATTAATTTGATTGGCTGATAACCAATAACAAGCTGATATTACAAATATTTACTATTACTCTTTTGCCAAAATACAAGGGTAAAACTTTGTTTTAAATGCTACAGGTGAATTTGAGCATAACGGCATATATATATAAAATGTATAGTATGAAAAATGCATATTTAGATTTGCGAATGATTACATTTAATGGATTGTATTAACTTTAAGTGAACATTAAATTATTTTTTATTCAATAAGGATGCATTAAATTGATCAAATGATATTAAAGACTTTTACAATTTCTTTTTCAAATAAATTTTGTTCTTTTGAACTGTTTTCAACATTGATGATAATAGTAGTAATAATAATAATAATTATTATTATTATTATTCCTCTTCTTCTTTGTAATTGTACATTACTATTTTTACTGTTTTTCAATCAAATAAATGCAGCCTTGATGAGCAAAAGAGGCTTATTTCAAAGACATTATAAAAATCTTACCGACCCCAAACTTTTGAAGGATGTATTTCCAGAATTGACAATACCAATGCATAAACTGTAATATCAATATATAACGTATCCCTTCTTAAGACGCCTTCACTGCACCCATCGGGATGTGAGACGCGAGTATGCAGTCTGATAGAGCCACAGCCTGTAATCTGCATTTAAAATGAGGAAAAACAGTTGCTCCACTTCCCCTGTCTGTCTGTCTGCCTGACAGCATCGCTCCAAGAGGAAGCCTGTTAAAATCACCTCCTAACAGCAACTGATGAGATCTTGTTTTCCTGCAGCTAATTACTTCATTATGGTTTACCTGAATTGAGAAGCAAAAACGCTGTCGGATCATTATGTTCAGCCTGTTGTTGTTCAAACCACTCGATTAATCTTAAGGCCATGAATTCAGACTCATGCCGTAATCCCCTTGACTTCACTTGATCTGTTGTTTGGAGAGTCTACAAGGACTCCTGCCTTTTCTGAATGGCTTTTTGTTTTGTTTCTGCTGGTTATCGCATCTTCCTGATTGAATGGTTAAGCTTTTAGATGGAGCTTTAGTCCATATGTCTGCTTGTGGTCGTCATATAATAGTATTGATGTTTTTAGCAGCACGTTTGTGCTCACAGTACCAATAGCCTTGTGTTTTTCTCCTCCAGGCCTTAGACGGTTTCTTCTTCGTGGTGAACTTGGAGGGGAACATCGTGTTTGTGTCAGAGAACGTGACGCAGTACCTGCGGTATAATCAGGAAGAGCTGATGAACACCAGTGTGTACAGCGTCCTGCATGTAGGAGACCATGCAGAATTCATCAAAAACCTCCTGCCCAAGTCACATGGTGAGAATCTTTCTGTTTTCCATTTGTTTTTTCCTTCCCATTTTGCCATTTTCATTTCATTTGCACTTCTAGCAACTCTACTTTTCAGGAAACCCTCACGCTTTCCATCCTGCGATTATATTAATCAGATTGAGCATTAAGAACTGGGATTTACAGAAAGGAATATCAAAATCTCCTCCCCCAGTGGCGGTAGAGGGGAAGGTCACCTGTTGAGGTGAAAGAGAGGAAAGACTCGTGTCTAGAAACCATGTTGTTATTGGTTCAAATTATATATTCAGCCAGAAAAGAGTTATTGGTTATGGTTCTCAAACTAAATTCTAATCCTGCTCCATATAGCCTAGCTTTAAACATTAAATATGTTCTGAATGATTGTGGTTTTGTTGTTCCAAGCATTTTGCACTCAGACACGACAGGATCATTTCTTGAGGCTGTCATTATAAATCTAGCAAACTGTTGCTTTAAAAAATTTAAGTAAATGGCTTTCGATGATTTTTTGACAACTGTTTGCCGGAAGTGATGAATTTGTTGCGATAAAACGGAAGCTGTTTATTTTTCCTTTCGTATTGTGTCGTACATTTGAGTGTAACAGGTTATCGAAAAAGACAAAATGAATAATAATATGCTTTGGGTGTTGATTGGATGTTAAGATGTAGGAGTTACAATCAAAAATGGCGGCAGATGAACATGAACTTGCAGGGGTGGTGTTTAAGTAGATTATAAATGATTGGAGAAGAGAGAGAAGTCTGATGTTTTCCAAATTAGATAACATTATGAGGTCAAAAATGATATCCATACATGGATTAAAGGGTTAGTTCACCCAAAAATGAAATTTCTGTCATTAATTACTCACCCTCATGTTGATTCAAACCCGTACGACCTTCGTACATCTTCAGAACACAAATTAAGATGTTTTTGATGAAATGTTATGAAGATCTTGCGGGTTTGGAAAGACATATGGGTGCGTAATATAATTTTTGGGTGAACTAACCCTTTAATGAATAAATTCTTCACAATAAGATCTATAACATACGATTGCAAAATATATTTTCCTTTCATGCCAGCTTTAAACACATGGGATCGAAATGCTGCTTTAATCACAAATTGTTTAGCAAATATACTGATTTTTTATTTTTTTTTGCATTAAATTTATTCGAAGCATACATGAAAATATACCAATACCAGTTTAGTCACCTAGTCACTATACTTAAGAATTTTCTGTTTATCTTGAAGTAACGGCAGATCACGTGAACACTCTCACATTTGCAATCATTGAATTAGTGCACGTTTTAGATGTAAAATTTAAACTTTGTCTCATCGCCAACAGTCTCTGTCCCTCTTGTCGCTTCACATCGCCACCTCTTATTGAAAATTAATGACTTCCAGTCCCTTGCTGCTGTAAATCACTGTCAGTGTGAACACCCCTTTATTCAGTAAGGAAAAGTTAGGGAATGCTGGTTCAAATGAGTGACAGTGAGTGATGTCTATTTACTTCCCTCCCACAGTGAACGGAGTGCCGTGGTCCAGCGAGAATCCTCGACGGAACAGCCACACCTTCAACTGCCGCATGCTCGTGAACCCTCACTGCGAGGCCGAAGAGACGCAGGATCACGAGGCACAGCAGAAATATGAGACTATGCAGTGTTTTGCTGTGTCTGAACCAAAGTCCATCAAGGAGGAGGGAGAGGGTGAGCCATGGTTTCTTAAAACACACTTAAGCCACATGAACAGTACTGAAACTCTAGATTTAATGCCTCAAAGCGTAGCAGGAAGCTTCAGCCAAGCAAAGTGACTACTCCCCTTTCATTGAGTTGAGCATTCATTTGTCAACTGGCCCACAAACAAGCGGAATTTAAAGTTTGTTGGAATTATTTTTTGGTTCCAGTGGATGAGAATGTTGTCTTTATCATCAGTCATTAGGTGCTGTCATCGAGTGATCTCGTTACCATAAAGGGCAGGAGTAATTTAGCATATACTACTGGTCAAACATTTAAAATTAGTTTGTTTTTTTATTTCTTTAAAATAAAAAAATCTCGCTTAGCCCAAACTATTGAACTGTAGTATACCATGGTATATATCAGAGCTCCATGGTATTACCATCTGTTAGCATTGCTGTACCATTGTATTGCCACAGTACTTTTATATAAGAATTTGGGGACTTTTTTTATAATTTAAATTTTTTTTTGTCACTTTGTTGCTTTATGCAACGAGTGCTGAACAGAAATAACACATTATTTCTCGCATAACATTTTCATAAAATGTATATTGCAATGAAATTAATGTACTATATTTTAGTTTGATAATGTTTTTTATTTAATATTTTGTATTTTTAGGAGATTTTATGGTACTAAATTATATTTACACTGTAGTTATAATTCTTTTATTCACTTTTTGAGCATAGACATGAAAATTTCCAACTTAAACTATCATAAATTTTGAATGCTTTAGCACAGACTTAATTTTGATCTCTTTTCAAAGACGACTCTTGGCAAATTATTGCTGAAGTGAAAAAAGTTTTAAAAAGTTACAGACTGTTACGTTTGTTGTTATGAAAAATGCACAAAAATACAATTAAAAATTTTTATTTGAAATGTATATTTTCAAAAACATGTTGACTCTAAAACTGCAAGAAAATGAAAAACTGTTCCAAACTTGAGCTTGATATCTCAAAAAATGAGCTTTCAGTTACATTTTGTTGGGCAGCAGTACCAAAAGTGTTCACTAGATGGAATTTGTCTACCATGCATTTCAAATGCGGTCATTTTGGACCAAATGAGTGTGGCGATTTTTTTCTGAACCATTTAACCTTTTCGAATAATGTACATGATTTTTTTTTCTCTTTTTTTCACATAACAAGTAGCAAAACCTTTACCAAGTTTCATACCGTTCCGATGAAGTAAAAACATTATGAAAAAAAGAAAGAAAAAAAAACTAAAAGTAAACATTTTGGTCAAAAATAACTGAAGAGCACCAGAGGGTTAAAGAGTGAACTGTATAAGAGTTTTCAGAGTCAGTCGCTCTACTAATGTAGAAGTAACACTCAGTGTTGACAGTCATTCCTGACATGTGAGCAAAATGATTTATCCAATTACTGAATAATAAGGCGTAAAAGTGACAGCAGTGATCGTGGAACGTGCATCTGCATCCCACCCTGAGAAGTGTTTCAGTCTGTGATTCATTTACTCTTTTCTTTCCTCCTCTTCCACCTCTCGGAGTCACCCAGAGTTCAGGGTGCATTTGAGACCCACTTCTCCACTGGATTGTGTTGGCTTTGGTTTTGGCCCTGGCTGGGGTTTAAGTGTGTGTGTGTGTGTGTGTGTGTGTGTGTGTGTGTGTAATAGCAAGTGTGAGGCAACGAGAGATCTTTCTCACACACAGACACATGCACATAATGTTTCATTTTTGCTGGGTACTGTTGGTGTGTTGAGTGAAGAAGCGTCTCTCTTTATGGCCCATCAGTGTTAGCTGTGTGCCAGCTGCTCTTTCAGCCGCCAGCTCAACCTGGCGCAGGAGACGGAGAAAGACGGCTGGAGGAGGAATGTGTATGAGGAGAGGGATATCTGAGAGAGTTTATTACAGACAGTGAAGCTGGGTCTTCATGCAGTTTGGAGTAAAGACCACCCAAGGGGCTCGACAACAGCCGTGTGTTTGCACATAAAAAGGCCTGTTCACATCAGCTCTGATGTAAACAACATGACCTGTAGCTCAAAAAATAGAGCATGTCGCTAGCAACACAAAGTTCATTGGTTCATTTCAGAGGGAATGCATGATCTGCAGTGTGATTCACAAGCAAGTTTACACAATTATGAGTCGTTTTTAATGAATCATTCAAAAATACTTGTAAACACAGGTCAGGTGTTGCATTTTTTTTTTTTTAAATCAATCTGGCTAGTCCCTCAATGAATGAACTAACTGAATCAGTCAGAGCGGTTACTAAATAAACATCTGACTCACTTTCAGTTGTAACTTTCAGTGATGTCCTTCTTGAAATGAAGCAAGTATAATAAAGGTTTGGAAATTTAAAGCGGTGGATGATTATGATTTCACTTTTTTAACTTTCGTTAGTGTGTAATGTTGCTGTTAGAGCATAAACAACATCTGAAAAGTTATGATGCTTCTTCCCAGGTTAGTGACATCACTAACCCTAAAATGAACATAAACCCTACTCCCAAGAACAAGCAACAAAGGGGGCGAGGCCATGTTGGGCTGCTTTAGAGAAGAGGAAGAGTTGTTGTAGTAGAGTGCTATTACCATGCTGTCATTTTACACCGGACTGCTTCACAAATGAGGGTCAATTCAACGCTATATTTGCACAAAAGATTAACATCACGGCACATGCTAGTCAATGAATTGAATCAACCCCACAGCAACTACATAAATTTATCCACCAACTGTTCAGAAACGTTCAGTTGCATTCTAAAAGTTGTAACTTCTTCCCGAGTCTCTCCATCAGTGTCCGACTCCGGTTTGAACATTGTAAGGCTGCGTGAGATTCTCCAGCTTTGTTGTTATTGAGCAACCAAAGCGCAAGCTGTTAAAGCTCTCTTCTGGAAAGCGGGCCGGGAGCAGCAGCTCATTTGCATTTAAAGAGACCAATACAAAAACGGCATGTTTTTGCTCACACCCAAATAGGGGCAAATTTGACGAGCTATAATAAATTATATTTGGAGCTGCAAATTCACAGACACATTCCGGGGACACCAGAGACTATTTACATCTTGTAGAAGGGGCATTATAGGTCTCTAAATTAATATCTTTACTGATAGTTGCTCATATGGTTATGTATCATATTTATCATATGGTTATTTATCTTTATTTAAAGATCATGTGTTTTTGTTATATTTTAACTATATATAATTTATATTTTAACTATATATAATTTAATATACACCCCTCTACTACATACATGAGCAAATATATATATGTATATGTGTGTGTGTGTGTGTGTGATGGCAAACATGAACCTGATATCATTCTACTATGCTGATTTGGTGCTCAAGAAACATGCCTTATTATTATCAATGTTGAAAACAGTTGTGCTGCTTAATATTTTTGTGGAAACTGTGATATACTTTTTTTTACAAGATTTTTTAATGAATAGAAAGTTCAAAAGAACAAATGGAAATAGAAATATTTTATAACATTATAAATGTTTTCATTGTCTATTCTGAATAAAAAATATTTCTTAAAAAAACTTACTGATTACAAACTCTTGAGTGGTAGTGTGTATATTAGATTTTGTTACTTACAATGTTCTTGTTTGTTATGCCTGATCATACATGTGTCTGATGTGTGAGACATGTTGCTGTTGGAGACATTATGATTCTCTTATGATCTTTTTGTGGGTGGATGAGGGATGACTTTTCTAACTTAGTCTCCATGGGAGCAGCACAGCAGGGTCAGCCTCCACAATGACACACAAATGAAAGGTCACATTCCATCATATCACCCCACGCTTCACTCTGCACCGCCCCCTCGACACACACAAACAGAACGAATGCCTCATCATTCATTAGCACTCTTAAAATGGTTAAATAATCTGTTATCACTGATCTGATCATTTTCTCTCTCTCTCTGACCATAGATTTCCAGTCGTGTCTGATCTGCGTCGCACGGAGAGTACCCATGAAGGAGAGACCCATGCTCCCCACGCACGAAAGCTTCACCACCCGCCAAGACCTCCAAGGTAACCATGCCAACGCCGCCCCTCTCTCCCCGCTTACACTTTTCAAAGGGTGTTCACATCACAGTTAGCACTCATCTCAATGCACAACCCCTCGCTTAAAACAACAGATACTGACTTTAACCTGGAGAGACGTTTAATGTTGATGTTTAATAACATCAGTCTACTTGGCGCCAAGGTTTAAAGTGTAAACCTTTTCTCATGCTTTTTTGTTAAAGGTGGAATTAGATGTGACCATATCATACATACATACATACCCAGTTGTGTGTATTTGTGTTTATACAAATTATTAATATATAAATATTATTAATAGTATTATTGTTTATTTATACATGCATACAACTGTTCATGCAACTGAAAAGTCGATGACCACCTCAAATTATCATCGTCTGGAAAACATTTGTGTGTGTGTATATATATATATATATATTATTTTCTTCAAAACCACTTGGCTTAAAATCTGCTCTCTCAGTTTAAATATTCATGAGGTTTATGTGCTATTCTGTTAATTCGTGAACAGGGAACACAAGCCGTAATACAATGCAACTGTATCTCTGTCTGAGTTCTGAATTTCAGTATATTAAACATACTATATGCATGTGGACAGTGAGATCACACAATGGGAAGATCCAGAGATTTTCTGTCACACCAACCACACCTGCTGTCACATTCTGATGTGGCTAGTTAATGGAAACTCCCAGTTTGCTGTTTATTGTAATTCAGTGATTACAAAGCTGGGATATGTATGTCATACATTGTCATGGTTTTTTTTTTTTTTTTTTTGGTTTTTTTTGGTAACAGTTCTTACGAAGTAACATTCAATTTGATATTCCCCAAGCATGTTGCTTAGTGGTTTATTCTAAATTCATAACCCTAAATATTAAACGTCTGCAATAAATTCAGCTCAAACCACTTAAAGGGATAGGTCATCCAAAATGAAAATTCATTATATCATTTACTCACCCTCAGGTTGTTCCAAACCTTGTTCCGTAAAACACAATGGAAGATATTTTCAAAAATGTGGGAAACTGAATAGTTCATGGGCACCTTTGACTTGACTTCCATAGTATTTTTTTTTCCTACTATGGAAGTCAATGTTTCCCCAAAGTGGCCTGGTTACAAACTTTCTTCAAAATATATTCCCTTGTATTCAACAGAACAAAGAAATTTATACGGATTTGGAATAACTTGAGTAAACGATAATAGAATTTTAATTTTTGGGTGAACGTCCCTTTAACATACTCTCAGTACATACATTTAAAGTTTGCTTTGCAGATCAGCCATAGCTGTGCTTAAACATTGTTTAAGAAATGTAAGCTTTTTAACAGATAACACCAAACTATATTGCTTTTTCCTGTACTGTGTGTTTGTAGGTAAGATCACCTCCCTGGACACCAGTCTGTTACGAGCGTCTATGAAGCCAGGCTGGGAAGACTTGGTGCGAAGATGCATTCAGCGATTTCACCTCCAGAACGATGGAGATATGTCATTCGCCAAGCGTCATCAGCAAGAAGGTACGGATAGCTTAATAAACTGACTTAACACTCAACTGTGTCATGATAAAATATGTTGGCTTTCATGTGTGAAAGTAGCAATAGAGTGAATTAGTGCCAGCCCACTTTTTCAGCTGCGTTGGTTCCAGAAGTATATTTTCTATAAATTTTTCCCATTGGGATTTTATAAAATTCTGTTTGTGTTGTAAGCCATAAACCACACCAACCAACTTCTGAATAACAACATCACAAATCTGAAGCAAAAAATTCCATGAAGCATTGTGCATGACAAAATCAAATTAAAATTGATGGTGAATATATATATATATATATATATATATATATATGTGTGTGTATAAATGTATATATATATATATATATATATATATATATATATATATATATATATATATATATATATATATATATGTATATATATATATATATATATATATATATATATATATATATGTATATGTATGTGTATTTTGAGAGTATGGGTAGACTTGATTACATCATTTGCAGTGCTTCATGAGAGTGGGCGGAGTTAAAAAGCTCTTGGCATGTTTAGCTCATGTGACTGGTGAATTTTTCTGTACAGCATCATGGGTAATGTAGTTTTTCACCACAAATTCTGCTGTTAAACATGATTTGCATAAGTATGCATAAATATCAAGATCAATCGTGACTACCGTCATAAGGATACTGTAGCAACCATGTGAAAAATATTTCCCGCAAACAACATCAGATTTGAGAACAGTATTTTGGTTTGCTGTGTGAACGATGTGTATAAAACATATGAGTAATGCTTGTGGTACCTTTACTGGAAGTTAATCTGGCATTTGTACAGGAACTATAATGGGTTTATGTGTGATAGTGACTATTATCTTGTCAAGGCATGTTTGAAAAAATAGCTGAATGCAAATGTCACCCTAAAACCTTATTAATCTTTTGCGTACAATTTGGATGTTGTTTATTTCCGTGTTCCTCCTCATACATTTACCTATGTATATTTAAAAAAACTTTTTGATGTTTCAATCATGTGGGTGTATTGTTTTGCAGTGATAAGGCATGGGCAGGCATTCAGTCCCATCTACCGGTTTTCCCTGTCAGACGGGACCATCGTCTCCGCTCACACCAAGAGCAAACTGGTTCGCTCACCTGCTACCAACGAGCCACAGCTCTACATGTCCCTGCACATCTTACAGAGGTACCCACTACCCTGCCACACAACTCACACAGTGTGCCTGCACTTGAAATGTTTTGTCTCTGTTTATGTCTGAATATGTGTTTTTAATATTATTGCGATGGTGTATTTATTGTGAACTACCAAAATGACAATGTGTTTGTCATTTTTGACCTTCTCCTCACTGTTTTCTGTTTGGTTCGGCTCCATGTGTGAGCAGTCGGTCAAAACGCACACTTTCTAGTTCTGACAAGCCCAGTTAATGACCATATACTGAAATCTCACTGTCATGTGAGAACATCCAAGCATGTTTTCCCAGAGGCCGATGCTGGTCTCTAAACATTCCATCAGAACCAAGAATAACACGACTCCCTCGACTCCCACGGCTACACATTGGCAAACAAGTTTTTTCACCCTTGATAATTCCTCAGAATTTGATTGCTGATTTAGTTAAATATGGAGTAATTGAATACAAACAACTCCAAGCTTAAAGGAACCGTTCACCCAAAAATGAAAATCACATCATTCCAAACCTGTATGAAATGGGTGAGAATCATTAAAGTGGTCTATATGACTTCCAAGTCTTCTGAAGCGGTACAATAGGTTTGGGTGAGGAATAGGCCAAAATTTAAGTATCGATTCCCTGTTAATCTCATTGGAGATGTAGCAATAGCCAGGTTTTCATCCAAGGGTGTTTTTGCGGAAAAAGGTTTAGCGCTTCAAAATATTTAGCGATGTAGCTGATGGAAATGCCATTTGTCGATAAAATTTCTCAAATGTCAGCACAATCTTTTTCCATTTATCTTTAGCGCATAAATTCTAGGTCCATACTTAAAATGACCCAAAAATTGGTTTGGAAACCAAGGGATTTTAACGTAAATAAATGTGGTGTCACATGACAGAATTAGCCTATACATGTTGTGCAGAAGATGCATCATAAGGATGAAGAAAATAGTGTCTTGTAAAACTCTCGGTTCGACAAAAATAAGCGGGGTGTCTGTCAAATTAAGGAAGGATGTTGGAGTTGAAAGTTGAAATAAAATATAGCAATGTTACTTCTGCATCTAAATAAATAAAAGTACTGTCATAAAATCTTGAGTCTTGATTTCATGATCAGAAGCG
Organism: Zacco platypus; assembly: GCA_038088235.1. Lineage (NCBI taxonomy): Eukaryota > Metazoa > Chordata > Actinopteri > Cypriniformes > Xenocyprididae > Zacco > Zacco platypus. Next base: position 13,923,573 of record CM076065.1, on the reverse strand, counting down.
GTTCTAGGCTACATGACAAATGAAAATTACAAACATGACACTTGTGAATGAAATAAATTTATGAGTACAATTTATTGATATAGAATTTTATCTCAAATAAATTAGGAAAATAAAGTGGTTGACTCAAAAATCTCGAATAGAATTTTAGAAATATAATTATTATTTATGTAACAAGCCCATGTAGACTAATTAAAATGTTATGCTTACATTATAGCTAATGTAGACCATTAAAAAAGGTTAAATAAACATAATCTTTTTTAGGAAAAAAGAGAGAAAAACAACAGCGATTTGATGTTTATGATCGCTTTGATGTTATTGAACTCTGAAACCAGAATGAATAACTCTTTGCTTTGAATGATCTTTTGCTTTGAATTTGTTCCCAGCCACGTCAAACCACAACTTGCTTAACTACATGATCAAGATGTTGTTAAAGATTGTTGCAATATGCAAAGACTGAATAATTCACTGTACCTTTTTATGGACCCTATAAATTTTTGCATACAGGACAAATGAGCTGCTCGGTGTCCAAAGCTGCGCTTCGTCAAATAAGAGCAGTAAAGTCCTGTCAGACGAGCTGCTCCACTTCGCCGTCATCATCTTATATTTCCCATTTAATAACATTATATGTCAAAAAAAGCAGTACTGGCAAATTTTAGTCTCATTACTTTGTACATTTTACAAATATTTGTAATGCGAAAGATACAAATTTGCGATGTGCTCAAAATTATGTATGGAAATGGCTCAAGGGCAGTTTTTTTTTTTTAGCAATATAACAAAACGTATGCGACCGTGCATATTTTTAGAGATGACATCATCATTTTATCAGTAAAAGGCCATCTTTTATTTTTTTTTGGCGCATAGCTTTGTCGATAAAACTGGATGGAAACTTGGCTAATGTCCGGTTCATGAATGATTCATTCTTTTGAGTTGGATCTTTTCAGTGAAACATTGGTCCATTTCATAAAAGATCGCTGAAAGACTTGTTCATGAACTGATCTGGTTCTCAAATATCATCTCACAGACTCACTCATTCAGTCAAAGCAAGTTAATAGATGACTGGAGGGGAATATTGTCAGTGAATAACTACTACATTTTCTCACACAAACCTATTAGATGACTTCAAAAACTTGTAACAATACTCACAATTTGTATGGGACACTTTTATTGTGCTTTACATCCTCGTAAGCTTCGGTCCCCATTCGTTCTAATTACATGGTGGTGACCAGGATATTCTTCAAAATGTCTCCTTTTCTGTTCCACAAAAGAACGTCTTACAAGTTTGGAACAACAGAAATGTGAGAAAATGTCTTTTTCTTTGAGCATCATGGGGTAAAGTCAGAGATTGCAGTTTCACATAGAATCGAATGATTTGGAGTTTATGGATTAGTAAAGCTTGGATCCGCAGCAGGCAGTTGTGAACACAGTTTCATATGTTAGCTGCAGAGTTTCTATCTCTCTCACAGCATGTGAGGGAGGAACACCAGTTTGCTTTCTGAGACAATAGCAGCAGTGTTAGGCTGGGGTGTCGAGCACAGATAAACATTAAACCCAGAGTGAGCTCACGGTCGGGGGTGGGGGGATTGTCTTAAAGCACAGCATCTTTAGCACAATAACACACAGTATAGCCTGGCCATTGATTCATGCTGCACGCGCCCGAACAAAAGCATCTCTATGCGTTTATCAGCTCTGAGTGAGTTTTTAGTATGTAGCTTGCTAAAAGCTTTATACCCCGAGGTGATTTTCACATTAGAGGGGGATGCAACAGCACAGCCGCTCATTTTCTCTGTCCCGTGGCTTGTTTTGAGGGATGAGCACTGCTGTTTTTCTTTGATAACAATTCGTTCCCCTCTTTTAACCTTCTCTGCTGAAACATACTTTAGTTAATTAAGCCATTCCTGAAATTCCGCTTAAGCTCTTTTCTTGGATTCCTTGTTCGAAGCTCTATAAGAACTGCTTCCCGTCTACGAGATTAATTTAACAAATGACTGCACTGGATTAATGTAATGAAATACTTTCAATAGAATTTACTTGGAAATCAATATTAATTACTTGGATCACAATTAAAACACCATTGTCGACTGCACGCGCCAACCTGGTGAGCCTGGCATGCCCTGCCTGAACTAATGAGGCATTGTTTTCCATTTTTGTTTTTATTAATTTTTTCCACTCACTTTTTTGCCTTCTCTCCTTTTAGCGGTCTCTTTCTTTTTACAGTTTTGCAAAAAAAAAAAAACAGTTATAAAGTCACCGCAATGATGCCAAGGGTGTGTGTGTGTGTTTATATGGAGGTTAACTCAGGTTGATTGGGACACTTTTATCCATTGGCTATGCTTCAATTCACCTATTTTTTGCGCACTTTGGAATATCGCATTAAAAAATGCTGGATGGAAATGTCAAGATGCGCATAAATTCTAAAAATGTGCTTTAAAAAACGTATGCACTCAACTGAGTTGAATAAACTTTTTGTCCAATAAGAAAACATGCGCATAAGCTATCATGGAAACACATTTACCGAATAAATTTCTCAATGTGCATCAAAAAAGATGTGACTGGACCAACCACTGGACAGATCTAGTTGCACAGCATCTGATATGTTGTTTTGGTCATTCTAAAATGCTGAACAAAGTCTGTTATCAAAATGGATCTGTATAATTACCTCCCAGATCTTACACGACTGTGTTCCCAAAACACCAAGAATCCGCGTCCGAAAGCGAGATAACTTTAGTGCGCAAGTAATTCATTATAAACAAAATTATTATACAGTGGCTTCTCCTACTGCAGCAACTTCCATTTTTCTCAGTGATATTTATCAGGAAGTAATGATTTTGTTCTCTCCGTCTCACTGGATGGAATCGGTGCTTTATTCGCAAATGTTGTAAGTTAAATGCGCAACTTTGAATGGAAGCATAGCTATTGAGATGACTGGGAAAAAGTGTCCCTACTATTAAAGTATTTATTAATATTTTGCATTTGCTCTTATTTTTATATTTTCTTTTTTTATTTCAATTAGTATTTTTTAGAATTGTTTTTTTTATATATATATATACTTTTACTTTTAGCATTTACTTTTATTTAAATTTTAGGGATTTTAGTACTTCAGCTTAAACTTATTTTAGTTGCAAAGACATTTCTTGTCTAATATTTTATTTCAGATTTTTCCAGTTACTGAAAACTATTTTTAATAGTTTTAGATTTCATTAACAATAAACACACTGATTTTCATTATGCTCATGTTAGTCACTAAGAACCACAAAAGATGAATTTTGTTCTTAATGCATCAAGCTTGTAAACATTAGGTTCATTTTTGTCTACAAAACTATGTGCTATGTGTGTTTCGTATATATATGTTCCAGCATAAACTGAACCTTATTCTCTAGGTAATCTATTGGCGACTATAATATTGTGTATTTTTTCTGTTTTAGGGAGCAGCCCGTCTGTGGCATGACCCCCGATCTCGGAAATGCTCAGGCTATGGGCAAACCCATGAACCCTATGAGCTCTCCCAATCCAGCTGGTTCCTCCGGCACCCCCCAGGGGCAGGATGCCACCGTCAGCAGCAACACATCCACTTTCCCCTCCCCTGGTGGCCAGAAGGAGCCTGGCGCCATTGGCCCTGTACAGGGCCACCGTTTCGGCTGCCCAGGGACCATGAACCATTCGGCAACCATGCAGGCGGCCACCCCTCAGGGCAGTGGCTATCCACTGAAGTTGAGCAGCCCTTCTCAGGGCAGTCCGGGCATGCTGTCTCCACGCCACCGAGCAAGTCCCGGAGTGGCAGGATCTCCACGCCTGCCCCCACCTCAGTTCTCCCCAGCAGGCAGTCTCCATTCACCTGCGAGCATGTGCAGTAGCAGTACAGGTGGCAATGGGGGAGCAGGTGGTAACCATGGATACACAAGCAGTTCCCTTAATGCCCTACAGGCGCTTAGCGAGTGCCACGGTGTGAGCCACGGCCAATCGCTGGGCTCGCCCGACAGGAAGTTGGGATCACCAGCTGCTGTCAATCTTCACCTGCTGAATAAAATGGCAGCCTCTGAGTCATTCGGAGAGCAGAACCAATCAGAGCAGGGCAACAGTGGGCAGGATGATGGCATTGAACAGCAAAGAGATGAAAAGAGCAACCTCAGCCAGTTTAACAACCCGGACGGCAGTGACCCGCAGAACCGGCTACGTGACAACAAAGGCCATACTAAACTCCTGCAGCTCCTCACCACTAAAACTGAGCCTATCGAGTCCACCTCACCCCCTCCAATGGCTGGTGGAGAGCCCGGGTGTAAGGATCCCAACGGCGGCCAGGGAAATGGCGGCATGGGCTCTCAAGCCGGAGTCGGGTCACATGCTACCTCCTTGAAGGAGAAGCATAAAATCCTTCACAGACTTCTCCAGAACAGCTCGTCCCCCGTTGACCTCGCCAAACTCACGGCCGAGGCCACGGGGAAGGAGCTGTGTCAGGATTCTGGAGGTGGGGCAGCCGGTGTGGCTGAATTAGCCATTAAACAAGAGCCCGTCAGCCCCAAGAAGAAGGACAACGCCCTGCTGCGCTACCTACTGGATAAAGATGATAACGTACACAAGGGTAAAGACATCAAGATGGAACCTGGAGAGATAAAGGTGGAGGGCGGTAAGATGCCTGGAATTAAGACGGAGAAAACCGATGGTGGCTATGACCGTGTGGATCCGGTAAGTGATTAAACAAATATTTATTTAAGTTAAGTTCTGTTTTACCACAGAAAATCATTTGAACTTTATTTTATTTTATATATTTTTTAATATTTTTTTATTATTGTAATTTTATTTTATTTTCACCAGTCCTGGTGCTGTCAGATTACAGACCAAATAAATATTTGTTTTTATTATTATTGCCTACTATTATTGTCATTGCTTATATACTATATATATATATATATATATATATATAAGCACCAAAAACCAAGAAAAAAAAAATTATGTAAAAGAGAAATCGTCTAGTGGAATTTTTTTTTTTTTTGGAAGCAGTGGAATTTTTTTCTAGTGGAATTTTTTTTCTTTTTTTTTTTGCTTTGCTTTTTAAAATCTACTAGCCACAAAAAAAACAATTATAGTCAAAATTCACATTCTAAGTGCATAACTGTAAGTGCATTATTTATTTGCAAGTACAAGTTCAAATTGTTGTCTGTGGTAACTGATACCCTGCTGTCAATAGAGTTTAACAGAACAGAAAGTACTGAGTTTATTTGTGCAAAACCACCATCTGAATCACTTCTGCTGGTTTTGAATTTGAAATATTAAAAATTAAGATGGATTGCAATAGAGTGTCATCTTGATGAAATGCAGGAAAGATTTGTCATTAGTGGGTGTGGATAATGGTTGTTTTGGTTAGATACGGAAAGTGTTGGAAAGGTCATCAGCCAGCGTGGTGAACTCGCATGTAGATCTAAACAGTATTACAACCGATACCAACATATTCACCCTCTTATCACCTCCTTTTCAGTTTGTTTCTGTATTGTAAGAGTGTATGCATCCTTTCCTCTCTGTATCTCTTTTTGTATTCCTCTCTATTTGGGTGTGAAAGTAGAGCAAACAACAGATTTATAAACCGGCCAATGAAGCCCCAGATCGAGGCAGTATGGTAACAGCAGGGATATAAATGACTCAGCCAGCTGGAGAGAGAGAAAGAGAGAGAGAGAGCGAGAGAGAAAGGGAAAGTGAGAGCTCTGTCACAGGAAGTCGATTCTGTGGGAAACTGGCAGGACTTTCTCAGAAGCAGCTCGGTGACATTTGAAAAAAACGGCGTCTCAGTGGTGCTCAATGCATCTCATCTGGCACAGCGGTTGGCACATGCCCTACAGAGCTGGCACCGGGCACCAATCAGGCCTGGCACAGCGGCGGTAAAGTTAGAGAAGTGTGTAGGGCCAGACAACAGAATAGAGAGATTATCCTGTATGTGTGTGTTTGTGTTCATTGGGCCTCCCGGGCCTCTTTTAAAAGCTGTTGATTGAGCCACAAATTGAGTCATAGTTGTCAAATCAAAGCAGCGGTCTCGGGAAGCTACTGCTGTTAGCCTGTTAGCGGAATGACCTCACCGCCCCTCGGTTACCAGGAAAAGACCCAGAGTTCCGCTAGAGAGGAACCTCTGACCTCACGGTCTCCACGACAGCGCCATTGAGAACATGAAGTACAGTGATTTACAGAGCAGGGAGGCCACAGCGGGACAGGAAGAGTGATGGAGGAGATGCTCGAGCACGGACGAGCAGAAAGAAACGGAAGACTAAGGGAAAAAACTGAATTAGTGAGGATGCGGGTGAAAAGAGTATGAAATGCGGCAGGAATGGAGAGGGGGAAAGAGATAATATCCAGTGAGCTACCTTCCTAGATAGCATTATTAGGCTTCATAGACATGTTCTCGACCGTGTTGAACTGTACTCGCTTTATGATCGATGGATGAACTTTTTCGGGCTTTAAAATCTCATCCTCCAATCACTCACGTTATGTATAGCCAGGATATTTTTTATATAACTGTGTTAGGCTGAAAGAAGATAGTCATATACACTTAGGATAGCTTGAAGGTGAGTAAATTATGGAATCATTTTTTTTTTTATGGGTGAACTATCCCTTTAACTTTAACTTTAACACTAACACCTCTGTCAGCAGCAACCTAGTTTTCCCAGGAGGTCTCCCATCCAGATACTAACCAGGCTCAGCCCTGCTTGGCTTCAGTGGGCAACCAGCCTTGGGTTACAGGGTGATATGGCTGTTTAAATTGTCAGGCCTAGCGTTAATTTAAATATTCAAACGTAAGACAACAAAAAATGGCGTGTCTTGGTGTTCCTCCTCAGGAAAATTCAATTCAACTATCAGTTTTCACTCTTTCATGTGGAAAAAAGTGTCCACACACTGTAAATTAAAGAATTATTGTGCACTTTAGTTAAAATTATTGAATAAAATGTGAGTTTTCACAAGTCAGTGAGCTCTCGCTGCACTGACTGACAGCATCGGTAATTATAAAGGGAGATCGTGGTGCTCTCTTTCTGTGTAATTCATTCGCAAGAAAAATTATTGTTTTTCATGAGCTTTTGTGAGTACTTCATACCTCACCTTGACTAAATGTATTTTTAAACCATTAACGGTAGTATGTTCTTCATGAATAGGGCAATCCCATAATGCGATGCAAAATCCCCAAAATCAACTTAAATTAATCTGTTGTCCCAGTTTACTTGAAAACCAATAAACCAGCAATGTAAGTAAAGTTCATTTACACTGCTTTATATATATATATATATATATATATATATATATATATATATATATATATGTATATAAAAATCAGGTTATTCCCCGGTAGTGACTTCAAAACCTGATCATTTGTGTATCTGACACTGAGTATTCCATACATTATGTGATAAATAAAAACAGTATTGACTGAACCGCTTCGGCTGCAGAGATAAGAACATTTATTTCGTGAGTCAAGAAAAACTTGGGTAGGGTTTGCATAGGGTGCACTTAAAACCACAGTTAGGATGCTTTCCTGTTGCATATCACACATGTGCACTTCAAATAAGCCGACAGTACAAGGGTTAATGTGTGGGCAAAACCAGGCTGAGGGGCAAAAATCTAGCTGTGTCGATTCTATTATGCTCATGTGATTTATGACCTTACTCCGAAAAGTAAAAAGGGTTAACGCATTTACTTGACCACATGCATTATCGGCTCGTTAAGCATTAGGTTAAAGGGTTAGTTCACCCAAAAATGAAAATGAATTTATTACTCACCCTCATGTTGTTATACACCCGTAAGACCTTCGTTCATCTTCGGAATACAAATTAAGATATTTTTGATAAAATCAGTGAGACCTCTATTGACAGCAAGACAATTAACACTTTCAATTGCCCAGAAAGGTATTAAAGACATTTTTTAAAACAGTTCATGTGAGTACAGTGGTTCAACCTTCTGCTTCATGAAGCTTCGTAGCTTTACGTATCTTCTGTTTCGAATCAGTGGTTTGGAGCGTGTTTCCAAAATCACGTGAACCATTCAAATTTTGAAACACTTATGACGTAACAAACCCTTGTTTACTGACTTTGGCAGTTTGATACACGTTTTCAGCAGTGTTTTGAAATCGCCCATCACTAGATATTATTGAATAAAGTCATTATTTTGAAGTTTTTTTGGTGCACAAAAAGTATTCCTGTCACTTCATAACATAAAGATTGAACCACTTTACTCACATGACCTTTCTGGGCAATTGAAAGTGTTTTTGTGTTCCAAAGATGAACGAAGGTCTTACGGGTCTGGAACGACATAATGGTGAGTAATTAATTACAGTATTTTCATTTTTGGGTGAAGTAACCCTTTAAGCAAGTGCATGTAAAATGCATTTAGTGAAGGGATCACTAGGGTGCTCTCTCTCTCTCTCTCTCTCTCTCTCTCTCTCTCTCTCTCTCTCTCTCTCTCTCTCTCTCTCTCTCTCTCTCTCTCTGTTCTGTGATGAGATGAGCAGCAGGCTGGTGTGATACAGCTGAAACTGAAGAGAAGCAGGAATCTGTATGAAAGGTCATGATGGCAAAGAGCAAGGCTCAAGGAGTCTTCATTGACGGCGTGTGTAGAGTGCAGCCACTCTTGAATCTTTCACGGGCGCCATTCAATGCACACGGTTATTTTCACAGTTGGCTTGCAATTAAAGGCTTTCGACGGCTCTGGACAGGGTGGCTTTCAATAATGTAGTTTTTATGGCAGACGATAGAAATGACCCAGATGCACATATCGCTGTCATCCAGGCAGCTGTAGTGGCTGTTCACTGATGTATCAATCCCTCTTTCTCTCTCACTCACCCTATTGATCGTTCAATCTCTCAGTCTCTCCTGCATCCTGTATGTCCTAGTTTGCTTCTCTCTAGCTCTGTTTTAAAACAGCTGCTTGGCCAAACAGCATTTTTCCAGCATCACAAGCGCAGTTAGGGTGCGAAGGCTGATCTTAAAGGTAGGCAGCAACGTTTTGCTGCCTAATAAGACAGCCCGTTTTGGCCAGATCCATACTTCATGGAGAAGACAATCCCATAATGCATTGCTATGAGCTCCATGAAACGCTATGTTCGGCTACATGCTACACAGTATGCTGTCTATTGTATTCTACATTGTTGTTTCCTGATCTTGTTTAATCCAGTTTTCAGACAGAGGTGAAAGATGTTTTGATTATAGATGTATACAGTATCATCCGATAAGTAGAAAGTATAGGAAAAATTAAGATGAGCACTATTTCGTTACAGCGTTCCAAATCATTAAATTATGAGCTTCCTTTTTAGTTAGAATGCAGAAGCAGGCAGCAATGCAACTCTCTAGGAACACCGCTAGGATTTTTTGTGCTTTTGTATCTCTATGTACTCGTAAATGGAGAAGAATTTTATTTTTTTTTTCATTAGTGGCTGCAAGGGTTTGTCTTTCCCTGAGTGTGCTTCTGTAGATGTGCTTTGTATGTGTGTTACAGTCTGATGCGTTTGCTGAGGTGCATGTGTGTCTCTGCAGCAGGAAGTGTGACTCAGGATAGGGTGTCACTCCTCTGCCCTTCCCAACCCCTCGCAGAGCTCTAATCGGCACCCTTACACCATTCCTCGGTTGCGCACACACACGCGGTGCAGACAGCTGTCCCTACCCTGACACTGACACTTCATTGGTGGTTCCTCTGTATGCCAATTAACCCTCTTACCCCTGCGGTCTTGATCCTGTCTACACTATATATGTATTTGTGACCCTGGACCGCAAAACCAGTCATAAGTCGCATGGGTATATTTGTAGCAATAGCCAACAATATATTATATGGGTCAAAATTAAAGATTTTTTCTTTTATGCCAAAAATGATTTTTTATATATATATATATATATATATATATATATATATATATATATATATAATTTTTTTTTTTTTAAATTTAATATATATTTATACATATATTATATTTATATATATATATATATATATATATATATATATATATATATATATATATATTACTATTGATAGATAGATAGACATACATTATGTACACATCAACTTTTATGTTAGATGCGATTAATCGATTATACCTAAAAGGATTTAATATACATAGTTGCCTATCAAAAGTGTGTGGGGCCAGTAAGAATTTTTATATATAGAAATTCATTTCAATTCAGCAAGGACTTAATCAATTGATCAAAAGTGTCATTTAAGGTTTCTATTTCAAATAAATTCAGTTCTTTTGAGCTTTCTATTCATCAAAGAATCCTGATCAAATGAATTCTGATTTCCACAGAAATATTAAGCAGCACGGCTGTTTTCAACATGAGCACCAAATCAGCATGATTTCTGAAGATACATTTTAAAATATATTAAAATAGAAATCAGTTACTATTAATCGCAATAATATTTCACAATATTACTGTTTTCACAGTATTTTTGATCAAATAAATGCAGCTTTATTGAGCATAAGTGGCTTTTTTCAAAAAACATTTGTACCGACAAAATCGTACCGACCGTACCTGCAGTTCCAATGACCTAATAATAATGATAAAGTTCATATGTCATGCCTTAAGACTGGTAAACTGAACTCGGAAAAAAAAATTCACAGAATCGTTAAACATACACTTTCCCTTATACATTCATATGCAATTTAACTTAAAATTGTGATGTTAAGAGGAAAAGTTCACAGACATGTCATTTATCAACTACCCACATCCAAAATAACCATCACAAAGTGTAAATTGTAGTGGAATATGTCAGATTGTTTTACTGTAAGTGCTCTGGTAGCTGATGAGAAACACAGGTCTCATAGATCTCCACACAGGGAGCTTTTCCACAATTGGCTCAACATCACGCTGACGTCAGCACTCCCACTGGCGAGCAAGTGATCCGTGGAGGTGCAGCTCAGTGCGATATAAAGAATCCATGCTAATGCACAGGCACCTTCCTGTCTGGACTGAGCAAGTGCACACAGATAATACACAGGAGAGAGACCAGAGAGTGATAATTGGAAAGAGGAAGTAGAGATGACTGAAACAGGCAGCCTGTGAGATGCACGGACAGTGAATAATCAGCAGCAGGTTTGATTCAAGAGGGCAGCCAGGGACAGGTGGTGCTCACACGAGTGTGTGTTCGTGTGTGTGTGTGTGTGTGTATGCATGAGATGAGAGAGAGAGAGAGGGAGAGAGATTGGGAAAAGAGCTTCCGAGCGCTACACAAGGAGAGTGACCTCATTAAGCAGTTCCTCCTCTCCGCTCACATCCTGTTTGTGCAGCGCTTTTCCTCCACACTGCACACTGAGTCGCAAATCAGTGGCAGGAGAGACCGACGGCTTCATTAGACTGCAGAGATGCAGCATGCAGGCAAACTTTCAACAGAATAATATACAGCATGTGATCTTTGACCTCTCAACTGCCCTCTACAACAACAGTCTGCTGCGGCCCACTGCCCTGATTATATTAATGATTCCGCACAAAAGGGCCTCTCTGATGTCATTTATTTGTAAACTAACATTTTTAAATGAAAGCTTGCTAGGCTGTTTCCTAGATATCCATCATACATCCATATATATATGTATATAATTTATGTATAATTTAAATTAGTATTGCTGTTATAGCTTATATGTATGTGTGTGTATATATATATATATATATATATATATATATATATATATATATATATATAATATAAAATATGCATGCTTAAATGAGATCTTGCAGTAGAGGTGCTCTGGAATATTCTAAATGATTGATCAATCTGTATTATGCTGCCCTGATTGTAATAGAGACGTCACATGTGCTGCCCCCTTGTGGTGGTTTAAAGACTTTAATACATGTTTATGAAAAGTTCCAGAACCAGCCTTCTACTAAAATCTATATATTAACCTGCATAAATATTTATATCTCCAACTCTAGAGTGCCTGTGTACAGGAGACTTGATTTAGCATTTATTTAGTGTCATTTAATAGAAGTTGTATGCATTTTTTTAGTCTTTCCTGATAGATGACGACAGTTCAAGATAAACAAAAGTACAGTTCTGAATCTTCAAGTCGACATTGTTTATCTGAAATGCACCGCTGTAAGAAAGTTTCTTTATCTCAACTGGCTGAGTTGGGAATTGTCAAACTCAAACCAGAACAAGAAATTTGCAATGCATTTGGGCAGATATTTCAAATGCAACAGACGCTTCAGAACTGTAGCGCACTACAGCCAAGTGTGCATTTAGATTTCTAAGGTAATAAATAATTTTAAAAGCTTATGAAGGAGATGCAAGGATTTTAAGGCGAATCGATGATGTATTTAAAGTCAAGCAGCGTTCCGGACTGGGCCGAGTGTGTTTAGAAGCATGTTATTTAGAAGATCTTGCTATGGAGAAGCAATCTAGGGTTTAAAGATGGTAACTGAGCCATGGCAAATGGAGTAGTGTTCAGCTAGCCTCCTTTAACTCAATGTGAAGTGTGTCCTAGATTCCAGCCCTGTGTGTGTGTACATGTGAGAGGGAGAGGGGTGTGTTTCAGCAGGCAGACTTCGAACTCTCCAGCGTTTCCCTGCTGAGGTCTAAATCCATGAGACTTTGAGATACCAAGCCTTGTGACTATACAGTCTGCATGTAAAACAGTGTCATTATGTATGATAAAGTGCATTGGTATGTTACATACAGGAAGATATTTTCATGTGCATCCAAAAACCACCAGAAATTTGACCTTGACAAAAAAATTGACTACAAACTAATGACATGATTTCAGAGACTAATGGGAAATCTAACCTAAAGAAATTCCCTTGTGTGTTTGCAGTCGAGCGAGCTGGATGATATCCTGGATGATCTACAGAACAGTCAGCCAGGCCTGTTCTCGGACTCCCGGCCTGTGTCTTTGCCTGCTGCCGTGGACAAGCAGTCAATCATCAATGACATCCTGCAGATGACTGGAGAGGGCGGAGCCAGCATGGGTCCCCAGCAACAGAGAGCACTACAGGCTGTGGGCCAACAGAGTGAGTAACACACACACACACAAAAACACATTCTCCTACAGTTTCATCTAAGGCCCTGTTTCCACCTGGTATCCACGATGCGTTTTGATCAATCAGATCACAAGTAGACGAGGGAGACGCTACCCGTTTACAGCTGGTATATTAATCCGTCTCTTTTGTCCACTTTCAAATGCTTCTGTCCTGATTTCTTCGAGAGGAGGGTCTTTTTTTCAGATCTTTCGATCTAATGGACCAAATAAGCTTGCGCAATTTACATATAAACACAACCGGTGACAGAAAAACACATGGAAAGCAGCTTTCTTTTCGCTCTGACAGCTGCGATACCTGTTAGACATCAAGAACATTGTGCTTGGTACATTTTTCATCTTCATACCAAACTTGGGTCTTCAGCTCAGAACGTTTAGCAAAGTTTAAATTCTGTCTGGCTAACGCGCTTCCCATAAGTCAGTAGGTGGAGCGGAGAGTAGCGTCTTTAGTGGCTCTTCGAACACATTTGACCACATGTGCATCTACACTATGAAAGCAATCCGGTCGAATGCGTTTTCGACTACCGCTGGATGTGGTCGAAAATAGACAAGCTCAAAATGTTTTTACACACGTTTAAACCTGTATTTAGCGACATCCACTTGTGATCCAATCGAACAAAACGCATCTTAATACCAGGTGGAAACGGGGCATAAAGGCTGGAATACACTACATTTCTAATCTGGACAGATTCATAACACTAGGCTCTTGATGATTTTATAAATGATTACAGAGAAAACCTGGGCATCATGCTCTAAACGATTGCTACACTGAGAAAAAATTGGTGTAGAAGCTATTTCCACTCAAAAATGGTAAATTTCACTGTTAATTATGGCAAGTAATTTAGAATTTAATGTGAAATTTTGAAATAGAACGTCTGAAATGGTATTTTACGGTAAAACACTGCATTAATCTTTATTTACAACTTTGAAAAATATTTTTTAGTGGAGGAGGCGCATTAACAAGTTCTAAAATCAGCTCAAAAACCAAACATGCTTGATATCCTTCGACTGGATGGAATCAGAGTCTGAATCTAAAAATCGGAGTCCATGTCCATCATGCATTTTCTGTGAAATGTCATCTGAATTCTGCAGACTGGCTCTGACTTTCGGCAAGCAGCACGGACTTGTCCAGACTGTAAATCAGGGCAAAAGGAGTGTAGTGCATTCCAAGCTTAAAGTGCCCCAATTATGCTATATTAAAGGTTCTTCATTTTGTTTTGGCGGTCTCCTTGCATGCATCCAAGGTCAAAAAACAGCATCGCCTCTTTTCTCACACATATATATAGCTGTACTAACTAGTCGCATTAATGGTTATATATAAAATACCTGTGTGCTTTAATTGACTTGACCTGTTTAATTCTCACACTTTAATATATTTTATAACTCCTATCTTAATGAAACAAGCTGTTACTATGAGGAATGATTACCTCAAAATCATTAGATCAAAACAAAAAACGTCATAATGAAGATCTGTACAGAGATGTGAGCTATGTTATCTAAATGAAATGCATACGCCTCTCCTGCTTTTGCTCATGTGCCAGCAATTACCCCTCCGCGTGCCATAGGATGCCGACCCCTGGCCTACACAGTGATATAAACAGTAATGATATGAACAATAAAAGCCATCAGTTTTACCGCATCAATCCAGTCCTCATCCTTTGGAAGTGCATGCAAAATGGATTTGCTTTCACAGTGCCGAATAAAGACCATAAGTTGTGTATGTAATGACAATAAGTATGCTAATTTGTTTCAAACCTACGTAGAATTGTGCAGGAATTAAGACGGGAAATAATTCGTTTCTGGTAGTTCAGAATGAGTTCTTTCATTTGGGAAACTTTAATCTTTGAAACTTTGCAGACCTTTTACTTTCACAAACAGCCATATTACACACAATATGAAAGGTAATATCTGAAAAAGCAGGATGGGGTACTTTAAAGACAAAATTGTATGTGAGCAACTTCTTTCCAAGTGTGCTTGTTTATGTACAAATAGTCATATAATTGCATTATCGCTCTTATTTATGCACAAACACCCTCTTGCACTCTCATGTAAGAAGATTAGTCCAATGTAACGCACTTGGTTTGAGCCTTGTGTATGTTGTGTGTTATGTAATCAGCTACCTTTAGAACAACTGTTTTCACCTTTAACCAGCTGTGACATCATAATCCTATTCATAATCCTTCACCTGATAGTAAGTGTGAATGTGCGTTTGTGTGTTTACAAGGAGTTTCATTGACTAGTCTTGTTTACAAGGTGACGGCAGGAGGAAAATTCCTCTGTCCACGAACAGCGTCCTGATGTATTTGCAAAAATATATTCAAAAATGTATGAAACAATGAAGTAAACCCAGAGCTACAAACATGTCATAATTTTTGCGAAACACCCTGAAACTATTCAAGTGTGCCCAGAGGCTGACTGAAACTGTAGAGCATGAGTTTCTCATGACGCTTTTGTTTGTCATTCACATGATTTCAGGTGCGAAGATATTCTCTCTCACGCATTCAGTCAACTGAGACGTGTGTGTGTGTTGAGTCATTTACATAAGTTAACACTGACTGGGGCCAGAGGAGAACTGACCCCCAGCTGAGCCTGGTTTCTCCCAAGGTTGTTTTTTTTTTCTCCATTCTGTCACCTGATGGAGTTTGGGTTCCTTGCCACTGTTGCCTCTGGGTTGCTTAATTGGGGACACTTAATATCCTAAAATATTATTGATCTGCCTGCATTGACACCATCTGCAAAGTTACGATGCTCGAAGTTCAATACAAAGGGAGATATTTTCTTTTACTGAAATCACTTTTTAAAGGCTACAACAAATGTCTTGTAGGGACTACAGTGAGCTTCTTCCCGGGTTGGTGATATTACAAACCCCAAAATTTACATGAATCCTGCACCCGAGAACAAGCATCAAAGATGGCAAGGCCATGAAGAGGAAGAGTTGTAGTAGAGTGTTGTTGACATGCCGTCATTTTACACCGGACTGCTTCACAAATGAGGGTCAATTCAACGCTGGATTTACTCAAAAGATTAACATCACGGCACATGCTAGTTGAATCAACTCCACAGCAACTACATAAATTCATCCACTAGCCATTCAGAAACATCCAGTTGCATTCTGAAAGTTGTAACGTTGCTGACAATCGTCATTTTGACTGCGTGAGATTCTCCAGCTTTGTTGTTGTTGAGCAACCTGAAGCGTGAGCTGTTAAAGCTCCGCCCTCTTTTGGAAAGCGTGCATGGAGCAGCAGCTCATTTGCATTTAAAGAGACTGCACGTTTTTGCTCACACCCAAATAGGGGCAAATTTGACAAGCTATAATAAATGATCAGTGGGGTTCTTTGAGCTGAAACTTCAGAAACAACAGGGACTTCAGGGACATCAGATACTTATATTACATCTTGTAAATTGGTAAAATAAATGAAAATAAGTAAGCATACAGACCATAGTGTTTACACACTATGATACATATGATACATTTTCAAATATAAAACAATACTGTATTTTTTAATGTATTTTGGATCAAATAAATGCAGCCTTGGTGAAAAAATCATGTCGACCTAAAGCAGTGCTCTTACTGTATGTTTGCTCTGTGTGTCTTCATAGATTTCGGTGCACCACGGCAAGGTCATCCCGGTAGAGCTCCTCCGGTCAGAAGTGTGTCTTTGGAAATGAACATGCCTGCTAAAGGTGCTCAGGGTCAGTACCCTCTGATGAGGAACAACAGCCCCTACTCACTCATGCAGCAGCAAGGCATGATGGGAAACCACAATGTCATGCCTAGTCAGCCCAACATGGTCAATGCAGGTGAGTTTAGCTGGGGTCAAAAAAGCAGTGCTTTTTGTCCAGCATTGAAATGACTTTTTACAACAAAAAATGAAGCTTGTCTATACACATGCTGCTGAACACAGGGCTTCCCCCACTTTAACACCTACTATTAGAGGAAAGTTCCAATGCCGCCTCGACCATGTGCAAACCAAAGTTTCAGTGTGATCACTGATGCACAGTCACGCATGATGCTGTTAGCCAAGAGGAATACAAACGTGTAAAACGGCACTAAAGTGTTGTCAGATCAAAAGAAAGCTGCTCCATTTTGTTTGTGTGTGGTTGCATTCGTGTGCATATGACTGTGCTTAAGGTGAGAGGCTAGATATGAATGACTCATAACCTTCGGAAACAATTGCAAGGGTTTTTGTCTGATCATATCTTCCATGTCTTTTTCAGGTGGTCGCTTTTTAAATTTCTGTTTCAGTTTTGTGAATTAAGTGATAACATATTGGTAACACTTTAATTCTCACTATTAACTAGGATGCATATTACTAGGATATTGGCTGCTTTAGTACTTATAAAGCACATATTAATACCTTATTCTGCATGACCTTATTCTACATCCATTAATCCTATCCAATGTCTAAACTTAAACGCTACAAAATCTACCTTACTAAATATGAATAAGCAGTAAATTAGGAGTTCGAGGCAGAAGTTGTAGTTAATCGTGAATATGTTTTCCCCATACTGATGTGTTACTGATAGTTTACTCAAATTGAAAATTCTGTCATCATTTATTCACCCTCAAGCTGTTAAAACCTGTATGAATTTCCTTTTTCTGCTGAACTCAAAACAAGATATTTTAAAGTATATTGGTAACCAAACAGATTCCCATCACTGATATTCTTCAAAATATCCTCTTTTGTGTTCAGCAGCAGAAAGAAATGTATACAGGTTTGGAACAACCTGAGTGAATAAATGACGACAGAATTTTCCTTTTTGGGTGAACTGTCACTTTAACAAGTACCTTACTTTTAATAAAAGTAGTGGGTAGTTGTGGCCTAGTGGTGAGGGAGTCGGGCTTGTAATCTGAAGGTTGCCGGTTCGATTCCCACGCCGGTAGGAATTGAAAGTGGGGATTGTGAATAAACAGCACTCTCTCCACCTTTGATACCATGACTAAAAGAGTCCTTGAGCAAGACGCCTAACCCCTAAATGCTCCCCTTGTAAGTCGCTTTGGATAAAAGCGTCTGCTAAATGATGAAAAATGAAATGAAATAATAAGCAGTAATTAAGAGTTTGAGGCAAAAGTCATAGTTAATTGTTACTTAATAGTGAGAATTGGATCCTAATCTAAAGTGTAACCCACATTTTATGTGTACCTTTATTTTTTCCTGTATATTTCATTTATTTTGTCTATTGACTTCGTTTAGATCCAGCCCACTTTGTTACTGGCGCTAACTCAGACAGGCTTTACAAAACATAAAACATGTTTGTTCGGGAATTAAGTATGACACTATCCACAGTAACAACAACAAAAAACAATACTATCATTTGCCAAATTTAACAACCCCATCGAATCACAATTAATCCATTTATACTCCCATTCAAAGTCGTGTGATGTTTTTAAGGTTTTTTATAGACCCAACAATTTAAAAGTAGCACAAATCCGGGTGAAAACCGCAGACTTGGCAACACATAAGTCTCTTATGCATTAATTTGATCAAAAAATACAGTAAAAACAGTCATATTATGAAATATTATTACAATTTTAAAATAACTGTTGACTAATTTAATATATATTTTGAGTAGTCCTTTGTAATGTGTCTTTACTGTAACTTTTGATCAATTTTTTGCATCTTTGCTGAATAAAAGTTTTTCAAAAAGAAAATTATACTGACCCCAAAGTTTTGAATGGTAGTGTAAATTCTCAGTTTCAATCAAAAATGTCACATTACACATTTGTATGTAACAAAAGTTAACTTCAAATGTAAAGCCCTTCTTCTTTGTTTTTAAGGAGTCATGGGTAATAACGGTTCCCGTGTAGGAATGCAGCAGGACGGTTGGGGCACACAGGGTCCTGGCCCCGCGACCTCACCCGCCACAGCTGCTCCCGCCGGCCAGCACTCTCTCCCGCAGGGGGCGCTTCACGCTCGCATGGTGCCTAACTCTGGCGCAGGCATGCCCATGAGGCCCAACAGCCAGCCTGGACCCAGACAGATGCTTCAGACCCAGATGATGACCAATGGTAAATGTACACAGAGCAGATATTTTTGACTTTTATTCCTGACCCTAACATATAAGCTTTATATAGTGACTTATTTACTTCTTCAGACCATTACGTGAGAAAAAAACATGTTTACATATTTTATCATCTGCTGTTTCTTCCTCAGCCCAGTCAAACATGGACATGGGCATGGCTGGCCACCAGTTTCCCCAGCAACAGGCACCGCCCAATCAGACGGCTCCATGGCCAGACAGTGTGATGCCTATAGAGCCGGTGGCATTTGGGAACCAGAACAGGTAAACAGCATTTATTATTGTCACTATTGTTAGACCCTCCACTTTATTGGTGTGTGCACATGTTGATATTTGTCCTTCCATAACAAAATTGCTAGACAAACACACTCAGATGTAATCCATTTTGGGATGTCCCTTCGTTCATGTCTCAGTTACTTAATCTGAGTCTCTCGTGTCTGTCAGCTCCATATACCCCGGTTCTCAGGAGGATGTGCTGTGTCCTCCTCCCTCTGAGGGTCCGGCCGATGAGGGCGCTCTCCTCAGCCAGCTCTACACGGTCCTCAAAGATTTCGATGGTCTAGAGGAGATAGACCGTGCACTTGGTATTCCAGCATTAGTGGGACAGGTACGTAGTGTTTTTTTTCTTTTCTTTTCTTCTTTTACAGCCCAGTCCATTTTTTTCCTCTATTCTATATCGTTCACTATACTTAGTGATGCACAGAAATGAAGTTTGCATTTATACTGAAACCAAAAATAACGTGTATTTAAAAAAAAGTTAGTCAAATTTACATGTGCTCATTACTATTTCCTTTACTCTCATAATAATTCTCTGCTGTATTATTTTATAAATTTGAACTATACACTTCTGAAACAACTTTTATTTTCGATAACCAATAATTAATCAAATTTCTTAAATAATCAACACTACAAACGTTTAAATTGCATACAAGGCAGTATTTAAATCAACATTTCTTTATATAATTAATATAATTATGTTTCTACCCCAATTGAAATGTAAACAGTAGCTCCAGTAAAAACATGACAGATCTCATGACAGATTTATTCAAACATACTTTAAATAATGAAGTAAAAATATAATGGATATGTCGTATTCATGGACAATGAATGGCTTTCCTGAGGTAAATCTAATGTTGCGTGACATTGTTGTTGATAAGTTGTTGATGTTTTTCCGTCGTTGAAACACTCATGAGCGTTTACATAAGACATGATTCTCTTTTGGCCAAATATTTTTCGGTTGCTGATATTTCTGTGCATCACTATAATATCCCTGACCAGAAACTGTCTGATTAATGTGTACCAGCTTTTAATATTTCCACATACATGAGGATGTAAACATATAGTAAATAATGTGTGTTATTGCTTGTTAAAGTTTAACTGTGTCCTCACACTTGTGTTCAGGCCCAGCCGGTGGAACAGGATCAATTCCCCGGTCAAGACCCCGGTATGATGATGGATCAGAAGCCACCCATGTACAGCCAGCAGCAGTACGCTGCATCCCAGGCCCACATGCAGCAGGGTGGGTACGCACCCATGCAGGACCCCAGCTTCCACGGCATGCCGGGACAGATGGGACAGAGGCCGGGATACCCCATGCTCCGTGTGCCGGCCAGACCAGGACTCAGGCCCACCGGGGTCGTCCCCAACCAACCCAATACACTCAGACTGCAGCTTCAACACAGGCTACAAGCACAGCAGGTACAGTTTGTATTCACAAACCGTTTTGGTGATTATTAACTTCCATTGTATGGGCAAAAAAAACACTGAGACATTTCTCAAAATAGCTTCTTTTATTTATAGGTCAACTATGCCTTTAACAAAACCCTTTAAAGTGGATATAGACAACACAATGGAAAGCTTTCCCTTTTTTTAGTTAATTGGCGACACTTAGCTTTGTTAATCCAAATACTTAATGCATAATCTTTGTCTATCCTTATACACACATGTTAAATCTAAAACCATTATTTAATGTAAATCAGACATCATACTGGTGAAATAGTACTGTCTGTGGTTAGCTGCCCCCTGCTGGATATTTCAGGAATTGTTCCTTGACCTCATTTGGGTTTATTTAGGGGTCATCACTCATAGCTGTTTGGTGTCTGATCATTTGTAGCTACAAGCCGTGATTATATATAATGTGATCATTATTATTTTAAAATTTAATTTGATTTTATTTTTTCTCACCACTTTTTCTTGTTATATTTTTAGCTTTTTTATAGTATACTAATAGTGTATTTGTAAAATACAGTGGCATTCCAAGACTGATGATATTTTGTATTACAGCTCTAGAATGTTTTGCTGTTTGTATCACTCCTCTTGTGTTTGTTGACTACATAGAATTCCAATTTTATGGGTTATAATGAAACATTTGTTGGTTGAAAATGGTTTTTAATTGATATTAAAGGTAACACTTTATTTTACAATGTCATTGTTACATATGTTACATGTAGTTACTATAGTAACAACTGTAAATTATGCATAATTACATGCAGCTAACCCTAAACAAAACCTAATCCTAACCCTACAGTGTAACAAAGACATCAGTATCATACAAACAAGTGCTGTTGGATGGAACAGAACAGTTGCTTAAATGTAGTATAAGACAATATGTTGCTTATGCATTGAATAGTAATTACATATGAGCTGAGGCAGACATTCGTGAAGTATTTTTATTCTACTCAAGTACATTTTTCAACACTTGCAAAATGTACTTCAGGAGAATGAAAATACTTCACTGCTGTCCGCCTCGGCATACGAGCGTAGCTTCTTTTGAAATAATTCTAAAATGTGCCATCGTACGTTTGTGTCTCTCCTAGAATCGTCAGCCTATGATGAATCAGATGACTGGAGTGTCAAATATGAACCTACCTCTAAGACCCAACGTTCCAAATCAGGTACGCCGAATCACTTTCTGCATACTCCCTCTCATCTGCCAATGTCGAGCTTGCCTAAATAACACGCAGAACTCTCTCTGTCTCCCAGGGGACAATCAACGCTCAGATGCTGGCCCAGCGGCAGAGAGAGATGCTGAGTAATCACTTGCGTCAGCGTCAGCTGGACCAACAGCGGCAGCAGCAACAGCAGCAGCAACAACAGCAGCAGCAGCAGCGCAGCTTGGTCATGCGAGCCCAGGGCCTCAACCTACCGCCCAACATGGCCGCAGCAGGCATGCCCGGAGCCATGAGCAACCCGCGGATCCCCCAGGCCAACCCCCAGCAGTTCCCCTATCCGCCCAACTACGGTACAGGACTGGCCTCGCCGCCTCCCTCAACCAGCCCTTTCTCCCCCGGTTCTCCCAACCTCCCCGCCCCCCAGCTCCTCTCCCACAGCGCCATGCATGGCTCTCAGATGAGTCTAGCTAACCAGGGGATGCTGGGCAGTCTGAGCGGACAGTTTGGGGCTGTTATGAGCCCTCAAATGCAGCACAGTGCCTTTCAGTTCCCCAGCTCAGGTACTGCCTGCCCTTTCTCTCTGTCTGTGTGTCATGCGCTTCCACACACACGCACAAACACCTGCGACCGGCAGCGCTACAGGCTTAACTTGTGTGATCAGTGAAAAATCAATGACGACCAGGGCCAGTCAACATGGTCTAATTAGAAATGCAATAGTTCAGATTCAGGTCAGCTGTGTAAAAATACTAATCCAGCAACTGTAGTGACATCCGATCTTAAAGGGATAGTTTACCCAAAAATGAAAATTACCCCATAGTTTACTCTCCCTCAAGTCATCCGAGGTGTATATGACTTTCTTCTTTTAGCCAACCACAATCGAAGTTATATTAAAAAAAACGTTTGGCTCTTCCCAGCTTTATAATAGGAGTAACCAAGATTTAAAAGCTCAAAAAAGCATGTCCATCCATAATAAAAGTAATCCACACAGCTCCAGGGGCCTTCTGAAGTGAAGCAATGTGTTTTTGTAAGAAGGCCTTTATTAACTCCCTGGTGTCGTATGGATTACTTTTATGATGGATGGATGTGCTTTTTTGGGCTTCAAAAAACTATTCACTCCCATTGTAAAGCTTGGAAGAGCCAGAATATTTCAAAATACAACTCCAATTGTGTTTGGCTGAAAGAAGAAAGACATACACCTAGGATGGCTTTAGGGTGAGTAAATTATGGGATAAATTTAATTTTTGGGTGAACTATCCCTTTAAAAATCATATTCTAAAAGACTTTAGTTCATGCAAAAATTATCATTTTGACATCATTTACTCCAAAATGTCATTAAACTAAAGACAAAAATTCACTTGTCCAAATATGTTCATATTTATAATCTAACTTTAGGAACTGTTTCAGTGAGTATTAGGTCTTTTTAATATCTGTTTGTAGTTGTTCAGTCAAGTACTGTGAGGCAATGGGTTATTTAGCACTTTACCCTTGTTAAGTAGTATTAATTAAATAATTTTATTTATGTAGTGCCCTTGAAACATCATAATGGTTACTGCAGAAGTTGGCACTAGAGGGCAGAAGAGTCACTTGAATGTTTCCCCCACATGAAATGAACAACATGTAATCAGAATATATTACAGGAATATTCCAGGTTATTTAGAACGTGATATTTATGGACAGCATGCTGTCCAATTACCACGGAAAATTATTATGATTTGTCGCTCAGTTCGTAAAAACATAGTGTGATAATTTGCATATTTTAAACTTGATGACCCTGTTAGGTTTCAGTTGGAGTTAAATTTCAAAAACTGAATTTTGCATTCTTTTTGACAAACTGAATAATGAGTTGAAAATATTCGGTGGTAATCAGCAGAGTTCAACTGATCCAGACATTACGACTGAATATGTAGAGGCTTAACCCAGAATATCCAGCTTTGCACTTTGCCATAGAAGATCTTTAGGTAGCACATGAGCTCGGTATATCATTTATGCAAAGCTTGTGTTGTGTCAAACTGTTAATAATTGTGGCCGTGTCTATGCCTGTGCTGTGTCATATGTGTCAGTGTTTGTCCTGCTTAGACTAATTGGCTGATGGTGATCAGTGGAGGCGGAGCAGTTGATTTTTAAACCAATTATGCGGTGACCCAGACCCCACCCCCCAATCCTGCCCATTACCCACCCACGCACCCTCTTTTCTCTGGCTGTCTCAGCCACTAACACTAACCTGCATGTGTAACTCTACCTTACTGCCTGCTTAACACCTCTAAACCCCTCTAGTTAAACATGGGATTCCATTCCCCCCTGATTCCTCACTTTTTGATCATCTTGATTATGGAGATGGGCTGTAATACTTCTCAATATGATTTCTGCTTTGACATATCTAAAAATGATGATCAGCTAATTAGTTTGGTAAACAAATGATTTGAACTGGTTTGCATTTAAGACTAGTGTGTGTCTATGTTTGTGTATGTTTAGATTTTAATTTGGGAATATTTTGAATCAATGTTACAGATTATAATGAATTTCTGGGTGCTAAATGTGGATGTTGTCAGAGTGAAGAGAGACTGAAAAAGTGCTAGACAGTAATAATTACATCATTTGTGTTTGATTTCTTTGCCTGTTTATTTCAAGCCAAGGTTTGTCTCCTCACATCTGTGTGTGTGTGTGTTTGTGTGTGTGTGTATCAGGTATGAGTCAGCAGTCGGATGGCGGCTTCGGTGGTGCCGCCACCCCTCAGAGCCCCCTCATGTCTCCCAGGTTGGGCCACGCCCAGAGTCCCATGATGCAACAGGCCCAGGGCAACACTTCTTTCCAGTCGTCCCCTGACATGAATGGCTGGACACAGGGCAACATGAATGCCAACAGGTGCAGCTTTATCACATGACATTCACTCACTCTCACACAAAATAAGCACCAGGTCTCGGTTTAACCCTTTTGTTAGTGAAGCATGTTAACATATTTGTGATAGCTGTAAGGTTTTTTTTTTAAATACATATTTATTGATTTTTTATATACATTATATGTACATTACAAATCAATAGAATGATATTTTTCAAAGAAATTCATTTTTAAAAAAATAACTATTTTTGATCAAATTAATCCAACTTTGGTGAGCAATGAAATTTGTTAACATTTTTCAATTATTAATTTAACTTTTTAGTCTTGTTTCCACTGAAATTACCCAGAACAATTTGTCCGAGGAACTTTTTTCCCCCAGACCTGTTGCTATCTGCTTTTCCATAGCAGTCTAATGTACCGTTCCCGCTGAATTTCATCCTCTGCATATAAAGCCTGTATCTCGTCGTCGGCCCATCAGTCGTACGTTTTAAACTCCATTGTTGATTCGAATAGCGAACAACTCTAACTGCACGCACCGCAACAGACTTTTTAAAATGGTGGTTGAACTAAATGCTGCGTGAACTCAACCAATCAGCATGTTCAGCACCCAAGCCCCACCCCCGAATGTTCCTGAACTTTGAAAAATGCACTACCTTGCGAGCAAGGACTTTTTGAGGGAAATTTTTACCCGTAATTTTATTTAGACCCTGGTTCCTGCGGTTGAAACACACATACAAACACCACCCCAAAGTCGCTAGTTCCTGTGGAAAGTTCCTGCGGTGGAAATGGGGCTTTTGTCTTAGTAAGACAATTAGGTAGGAAACATTTTACCACCTAAAGAGCCTTAAACCTCTATGTGCTTCCCTCCACAGTATGTTCACTCAGCAGTCGCCACCTCAGTTTGGCCAGCAGGCCAGTAACAACATGTACAACGGTAACGGCATGAACCTCAACGTGCCCATGGCCACCAACTCGAGCAACATGGGCCAAATGGGCAACCAGATGAGCATGAGCTCGATGAACTCTGGACCTGGGGGCAGCATGGCCAACATGGGCCCTGAACAGGTTAGATACATACAGCCATGATGTGACACCTTCGTCTATGAAACGTGTGAATACTTATTGCCTTTTGGGAACCCATTCAAGCTCCACTGTTCCCAGTAATCAACTAAGCTCAAGCTACTTTTAAAACCCATGAGTGAAACTACTTTGCAGTGCATGTCAAACTCTCAAACTTTTCATTGCTAATGAAGCACATTTAAACTCCTCAATGTTCCAGCCAGGAGTTTAGTAAAAGCGTTATACTGTAGATTTATTGGATGCATTTATTTACTCAAACCATTAGACATAGAATGTCTAATGGTCAGACTTTAAGTGTCTGAGGTCACCAAATAGCGTAGTTGACTCTGCAACTAGCTCGTTAATAATTTACTCTAATTATCCTGGGTAATTTTGCAGATGAGAGGGATGATGCAGAACTACACATTATAGGACAGTGATGTGATTAGTCGCTGGCAATTAGTGCCCGTTTGAGGTGGATAAAGAGATCATATTTGCAGACATGACAGACTTTGAGTGCTAAATATCAGACATGACGTCTATAAGTCAGCTATGGTTTGACCACACATTCCTGCACTCCCCGAACTCCATCTAACCAAATCTTTGTATCAGATCATAACATTAGCAACAGTGTCAACATTATGTTTACATTGTGGTTTAATCTTGTAAATAACAGCTAAATAACGTTTTCAGTGTACTTTTTTTTTCCTGTGTATACATGCATATATAAATATACAATATATAAATGTATACAATATTGTTCAAAAATTTGGGATCAGTAAAAAATTTTTAAAATAATTTAATACTTTTATTCAGCAAGGATGCCCTAAATTGATCAGAAACCATAACATTTATGATGTTAAAAAGATGTCTATCAAAGAAAGGCTGTTCTTTTGACCCTTTCAATTCATCAAACAATCCTGACTAAATAAGGAAAAAATCATTTAAATCAATAAAAAATATTAAAATATAAAATAGTGATTTTAAATTGAAATAATAATTTACATAACTTTTTACTGTATTTTTTATCAATTAAATGCAGCCTTGGTGAACATCTTTCTTCTTTCAATAAAGACATTAAAAAAATCTTACTGACCCCAAATACTTTAAACATGTTTTCCTTTAAAATAGTTCTTTAATATGTTTCTTAAGTGATGCACTCTCTCTCGCCAGTTATGTAGTAAAAAAAAAAGTATGCTTTACAAAGTCCGCTGCAGCTTTTAAGCTTCATTAAATAGTATGAATATTTAACCAAGTTGCATCGGTTTGATCGTGTGCACTTGGTGTTGTTATAAGTCCACAGGCTGTTGAAATCTCAGTCCGCTGATTTATTCCCAAGATGTGTGTCTTTTAATAATTTAGCATTTTGCCATTAGTGGAGGTTTAATGAATTATTGCTCTCTGTTTCCTAGCTGTAATTATCTTTTCATGGCAACACAAAGTTTGGCATTACAACACATTTTAGTGAGGGGTCCATGAAACTGGGTTACAAGAGCTTTTAAAAAGTACTTTACCTGACATGATTTATTACAGTGCAAAAATAACATCCCCCTCATACAAGCATATTCTCACATATTTTTGTTGAATATATATTTTTAAAAATGACTCTTTAATATAATTATGGTGAATTGAATACACTTCTTACCAAGTCACAGGTTTTGTGGTCTGTGGTTCGCAATCCTCTGGATTGTAACTGCTATTTGTATGGATGCAGTGTGCAACACTGCAATTTTGTCTCATTTATAAAATTCTAATTTTTCTCAGACTAAACATAATGAGTAAATTATGAAAAACCACTGTGACACTGAAGCGTGTTATGCACATCTTTAAGCCAAGTTGGCTATGCTCAACTCTTTCCCCACCAGCATTTTTGTCTTTATTATGATAGGACAGTAAGCAAACTGGGAGAGAAAAGAAGGGGATGGGATCGGGAAAGCTCCGCGAGCTGGGTCCCGAACTCGAGTTGCGCAAAGCACAATGGCGCTGTATGTTGGTGCTGCCCACGAGGCTATCGGCGCCGACTGCAATTGCGAGCATTTTTGATCACATTCACAAATCTTTCATAGGCCCCAGAATATTCTGTTGTATGAATATCTGAACATGCAATATATGCAAAGAAAGAACAGAGCCTCTGCTTTTAAACAAAAAAGCGACATTTTGAACAAAAAGCTGAGAAAATAAAATACTACGATGTGCATTAGCAGTCGCTTTATGCTTCTTTTTTGCCAGTGTAATGATCTGGAGATTCAGTACTCGTTTAGAAGATGCATGAGATTGACAAATTCAAATTGTTTTATTTCTTTATTGTTTAGAATCCAGTAGTCCTGTAATACTTTTGTCTTTTATGAGTTTAATGAAGAACTCTCGTCTTCTGTCCAAACATACCGCGTCCTCTTTAAAGATCTACTTTTACATACGGCAGGTGACCTGTAAATACAGAAAAACTGTTTCCATTGCAGTTTTGTGAAATATTCCTTTTTCGAACTGCCTGCAAAACCACCACATGGGAACGTAAAAACTTTTTTTGCGATATATGGGAGTTTTTGCGAAATTGATATGTTTCCATTGAGCGTATTTTAAATTTGCAATTTCACTTGCACAATTTAAAGGGATAATGGAAACACGGCTAGTGAGAACATGTTAAATTCCGTCCCATGGTCCAATGGTGGGGAAAGAGTTAAAGAGCTGATAATGCATGTGTCACGTAAATGCGTTAACATGTTACTCCTTTACCGGAGTAAGGTCATAAACCGCTTATGAATAAACTGATCGATACAGGTAAATTTTTGCCCCTTACCCCTATTTTGCTTGGTTTCACTCATATTAAAGGCATAGCTCACCCAAAAATGAAAATTCTGTCATCATTTACTCACCTAACCTGCATGAATTTCTTTTTTCTGCTGAACACAAAAGAAGATATTTTTAAGAATATGGTTAACAAAACCGTTCATGAACTTCCATTGTATGGGGAAAAAAAAATACAGTGGAAGTCAATGTGTACATGAACTGTTTTGTTAACGACATTCTTTAAAATCTCTTCTTTTGTGGTCAGCAGAAGAAAGACATTCATACAGGTTTGGAACAACTGAGTTTAACCTGCTTTCTGTCGTCTTATTGAAGTGCACATGTGTGGTATGTAACAAGACTGTGTCCTTACTGAGATTTAAGCACATTTCTTGACCCAAGAAATTGTAAAAATGTGTTCTCATCTCAGCAGCCGAAGTAGAAGTGGTACAATCAAAATACTGCTTATTTATTTAACATCACATCTCAAATAATATGGAATTCTCAAAGTCAGATACACAAATGATTTGTTTTTGACAACACTAACGGTAAAGTCTCATAAATGCAGTTTACTTGTGTTGCCAGGTTATTGGTTTGCATGTAATCCGGGGAAACGGGTTCATTTAATAAGCTGATTTTTAGGGCATTATCAGCGTGTATCAGTGTTAGGTTAATGTGCTCAGTGACAGCAGGAACATATTTAAGAGCAGATATGCAGTGAACACCACATGACGCATAACTTAAAGCATACACAACAACACCACTAAATAACCCAGCAAACAATAAAACAGTAGTTCACATGATTTATTCATACCATGATGCATGCTGTAGGAACCATAGTCCTGACTGCTGACTATAGAGTGCTGCAGAGATGACATTTCTGTAGGCCAAAACCCGGAAACGTGTTAGCATTTTAGCACTTCCAGTTCAGTCGTCCTGACGTCAATGGGATTTTAGGGATGGGATGAACTCATTTTTAATTTTTGAACTCATGTTTATAATTGCGCTATGGAAAACTATTCTAAGTCACTCTTTTAGGGAAAATGTTTTATTTTTATTAAAGACTGAAAGAGTTGCTTGGTGGTGGTGACGTTTAAATCGAACAACTGTTGTGTAGTTTGTTTACTAATTAGCTTTTTTATTTCTGGAGATTGTATTTGGGCTTCAAAATTACTAAAAGATGCATTCAATTGTGGAAAATTATCTTGATGGACAAAATATGCAAGTGTCTGAAACTGTTGATCATAGAAAATCCATACAAAAATACATCATGACTGCAGCACTCTAATTAAATTAAGTTATTTACAACTTAATTATTGTTAATGAATATGGCATGATATGAACTCTAGTATAAAAAGACTGGCTAATAAATGATTTCTGTGGAAAATGTAAGTTCCTTTTTGTTTTTCATTTTATGAATGCTCACTGTCAATTCTAAGAGCCAGTTTTTCTCTCTCTCTCTCTCTTCCACAGCAGAAGTATTGTTGACACGGGGCAGACGACATCACAATGCAGTAAACAGAGTTTAATGAAGATGTTTCATGAGCGATTTTCAGCTGCAGCGTGATCAAGGAGAGTTTGGAGTGATGCTGTGCTATTTAAGCTGCTATCGGGGCCGTACGGGTCTTTAGAGAGCCTGTCTACTGCTCCCTACTGGACATCTCTAGAGGATGCATCAGGGGTACTGGAGCTCGGAGGGGACGGACACTCTCCCTCACTCTCTCTCAAAAACACAC
Organism: Zacco platypus; assembly: GCA_038088235.1. NCBI lineage: Eukaryota > Metazoa > Chordata > Actinopteri > Cypriniformes > Xenocyprididae > Zacco > Zacco platypus. The sequence continues at coordinate 13,893,265 of CM076065.1, read as the reverse complement.
ACACACACTGACACTTTGATCTTCTGGACCTAGAGCCCCCCTCCCACCCCCTCAGTCGAGCACGGCCTTCTGTCTCGTACTTACACCGTAAAGCCCTTTCCGTCAGTCTGCTCCGTTGCATTCACCGTAGTGTGACTTAGGTCTCCCCTGAAAAGACTCTGTGACAGTGGCATCGGAATCCTTGTCTCCCATGAATGTATTCCTCCCCTCTCTTTTTCTCTGTCTCTCTTCTCGTTTCTTCCTGTGGACTTCAGGCTCTTCTTCAGAAGACGTTCTTTTGCCCAAGCATCTTTCTCTCTGACTCCTTTCCAATCTGACGTTCCAAAACAGGCAAGAATACTGCATTTGAAATGCACGCTCAAAATTCAGCCACTTTGCCTTTTTGTTTTCTTTATTGTTTTGTTTCAGAGTGCAAATAAAGATAGAACGATGTTGAAATGGCATCTACGTAGATTATGAGAATCCAGATGATGGTTTGTAAAATTAGCTTCATTTAGTCAAGAGGTTTATTGTGTATTAAATTAAGTTTTATTCTAATGTATAGTTTCTTTTTTTAATAACAGTGTAGATTTCTTTATGAACCATCAGTTAGAGAGATGAAAATCACTCAGAGTGCATACGAAATGCCTCAGCATAAGAAAACGTTGGACATAGGCCTACCTATGGGTTTTATTTTCCTTGGTCCAGTAGTTTCAGAGAGAAGGTGAATTTTGTTGTGGTTAGTCAAATGAAATGCTGGTAGATTGTACATACCAATTCTGGGGGTGGGGGGAATCTGTTTCGTATTATATTTAATTTTTTCCCCAATATATTTCCCCTTCCTCCCCTCAAAGTCCAGTCTTAATTGTTTCTGGAACGAGGGCGGAGTTTCTCGCGACAAGCGTGTTCGTTTGGCGGGAAGATGAGGATGTGCTGATTCCTGTGGTACTAAGGAGAGGGAGCTGGGGTGCGGTGGCTCTTCTTTCCTGGGTGGGGGTCTGGGAGGGTGCTGTGTGTACAGTGTACAGATACTCGCTTGCTTCTAAGCCTTTAGCCGGGAGCCCCACCGGAGGAACCCAACACAGCCATAAACTCAACACTGAAGCGTGCTTTCTTTGTTGTGTGGAGTGACGTGCTTCATGCCAGATGCTATAGGTACAAGCAGAATCCGGTGTGTGTAAGAAAAGACAACAAGCAATAAATATTACTTGAGGTTTTCTTTTGTAATTTTTGTACAGGACTTTTCAGGAGACACATTTTTGCTCCCCGATTAAAACTCAGTATTAAAGACAGATTTTTTTTTTATTATTATTGTGGTTTCTATTTTGAGAAAAAAAAGACAAAACAAAAACGAGATGTCCAAATACTTGTTCCTCAGTGAAAATCAGGTTTTTAGTTCTGGTGTAGCCAAAAAAAAAAAAAAAGAATGAATAAATAAAGCAGCATTGATGTTTTACGTGGCTATTCCTACACTCACGCATTGTTCGCCGTGTCGAATACATCCGGGTTCAACGGTTCAACGGTCACTACAAACACGTAAACTCGCTGTAATGTCCTTGTTTTCTAGCCTATTTGAGGACGAAGCCAAATTTCCTTGCCTTTTGAATTGATAGACTTACACATGCCCACTTTCATTTCGTTTTCGTCTCACGTCTGCACACAGGTTGTATCGGGGTTAGATTGTCAGCCGTTAGCTTTCGCTGAAAATATCGCCATGTCATCTGTGTTTAAGCTGGTGTGTTTAAAAAAAAAGTACTAGGCCTACATGTTTTTAAGTATATACTGTATGTACCAGCAGCAACTGAAGTTTGCGACGACCAGCTCTGTCATTATTCGCTGAAGGTGCCGTGGTTGTGTACGAATATACCTGGTGTTTTGGTATAGCTTTAGCTTTTCCTTTTGAACACTGTAAATACAAGTTTGATTTCACATTGTTTGGGGTGAAGCGTCACTCTGCCCACCATTCAAAACGTTCTGTATCCTTTGAGAAAACACCTGCACTCTCACGTGGGATATTTAATAATCGATTTCAATAAACCCGTAGCATTTGTCGACTAAAACGAGTACTTTTATTTTATCACAATTCTGATGAATGTTGGATGCCTTGAACGAGGACTGACATCCATACGCATCTATAGCTACTATCATATTGGAGTAAAGCCAGTTTTGAGGTCGCACATGTACCACTACCCTCTGCAAAGTCCAAAGATTGTCAAGATTTTGAAATAAATATAAGCCATGATGTGAAGGTGGTGCAGAGTTTTCTAGACTTTTTATCAGTGCTAGTGCAAAAGAGCCATTTGTCCTAAAATAAAGAAAGAAATCGGTTGTAACGGCTATTGAATTTCCTAAAATGATTTGTCTTTACCTTACCTTTTGGATTTTTTTTTTTTTCTGAGACTTTAAATGTGTTTTGTATAGTCTGCCAATTTCTTAGAGCTAAATGCAACAACCTTGAAATGCTATAACTTAGCATATTGCCTTAGATCTGTTTTACTGTCTTGTATATTACAAAAGTTGTCTGTATTATATTTGTATAGCGAATCATTGACGGGATCGACCCAGTTCATCAGAACTCTCTCTGTTTCTCCCTCACTCTCCTCCAGTCTCAATATTGCTCATTTTCCATGTTTTGTTTGTGATCAGTTGTGGGTTTTATTATTTTGTACAGTCCTGATTTTACCCTCTCAGTTATGTGTGAGAATGAAGACGATGCAATGGGAAATCGAAGCAATATGTAATTTATAAGGACTTTTTGGAGAAAGCTTACAGTGTTGCGCTCCTGAGATGTATTTTTTCCCCCAGTTGTGGTCACATAAACATCTCTGTTCATCCGCATCGATGTGTGTAATCTTAGTGTGAGCCTTTTATGCAAAGTTAGATATACCGAGAGAAATTTAAATACAGTTATGCAAGTTGTCGACTAATATGGCTTTGCTGATGCTATTTGATGTTGAATCAAATTGAATTGTAAATAAAGAATTCTGTTATTGCAACATTTATAATCATCTCATGGCTTATGTTTTACAGAGAAAATGATGCAGATCTTAAAATTTATTTATTTATCTATTTTGGCTTATAGGTTAAATTCATAATGGCGCGCTTGCTTTTGCTGATGAGTAAATGAACGAAGCGTCAAAACCTGTTGATGCACAAAACGGGTTTATTCCAGTGGGGGGGGGGTGCAGCATTAAAACCGGAAGACAAAAAAAGACCCGTTACACAGGAACTGAGTGAATAATGTCTTCTTTAAGAGAATATCAGAAAAGGTAATAGCCAGATAATATGGATGTTTTCTAGTTTATCCTCTCCATGTTTATGATTCATATGAGACTCGTAGTCTATCGATCCATGAATGAAAACTGCAGAATTCCGCTGAAAACAATCATTTAAGTTTTCTTGATTGATATTTACATTTAAAAAAAACGCACGGGAAAGTTACCATAAAACCACAAAACTATCTATGTATTGGTAAATAAATATTATTTATAAATAAGTATATTATTCGTATTTATATTATTGTATAAATAACAGTGCATTAGTAATCGCAATAATGACTAATAAATGTATTGTTATATGTGGTATAGCCTAAAAAGTTGCATTTTTACAAAAATACAAATTTGAGCCAACAAAACTTACTGATTACACTCTAAAAAAAAATTTGGGTTAAAAAAAAACAAGTTGGGTTAAAAATGGACAAACCAAATGGGTAATTTTATTTAAAAATGACTGTATTTCTTGGTTAAAATAGGTTGGAAATTAAAAATCAGACAAATAATTGCTAGAAGCAGCAATAATAATCAAAAGCTGAACATTAATTAATAAACAATAAATGTTTAATTATTATTCATTAAACGTATTAAAACAAGTTCATGTATTAAACATATTAATAAATGTTCATTTCCTGCATATTTAATGGTTCGTTTTCCGCAAGAAAATCAATTTTAAACAACAGTTGAGTTAAATAAAACTACCCAGCAGGTTGTGCAAACATTTAACCCAACCGCTGGGTTAAAACAACCCATTCACTGGGGTTCGTCCATTTTCAACCCAACTTGGGTTGTTTTAACAGTAATATTGTTGTTCTTATTTAGAATAATTATGTTTTTAGATACAAAAAAAAAGTTTCGAAGTTCCTATACGGCAAGACCTTTTCTTTACATTTTTATTTAAAAACACTCTTTTCCGTGATAAAATGGCCTCTATTTTACTGGTATGTATATAAAGCACAGCTGGCTGAGGTGTAAATGGTTCTGCTGTGAAACACCGTATTCAGAGTATAAAATAAACTAACACAGATGCGTCGTCTGTGTGTTAAACTCCATGCTCGCGCACAGTTAATTCCAATTATTAAACTTTCGTTTTCACAAACAGCCTCTAAACTGAGCTCGTGCCGGTTAGGAGCGGTTAACAGTGCGCCTGCAGTAGTTAACACATTAGAGACTGTGGTGCATATGAAAGAGAGCTGTGAGAGGATTCTCAGTGCTGCTACAGCGTGTTAAAGTGCAATTCCCAGAGGATGAGCCCAAGACTGACCAATGACAGCACGGATCCGGGAAAGGCATCCCCACTCTAGTAGCTTTCCTACACTTAACCATATGTCTTCAGACCTGTCTCAAGCTTCACGCACACCAGACCTTAGTTCATCGCTCCTGAACCGAGGAGAAGGATCTCAAGACTTGCACGAGTCGCTGTATGGTAAGAACACTTTTAAGCAATTACAATTAGCCGAACAATATTTTTTCAAGTTTTGATGACAGCACTAAATCATTTGTGTTTTATTTTGCGTTAACATTATGGATTTAAGCCCACTCTTCATGTGCCATAACCAGCTGAGGTCAGGAGTCTATGGAGCATGACACCTTTAATGCTTTTTAAGAGTTGGAAAGGCTTCATTAATGGTGACCTTTCTTGCTGACCCTCTGTTCTTAAATTGTAATGTCACGACCCTCATTAGTCTCTGTTAGTGGCACAGTTTATACTATGATCCGTTTAGAAAATGGCCAATTGGAAAAAGTAGAAAAATACCGGAAACTTTTGAAATCTCTACAGTCGTTGCCCTAAGGAGTTATTACTGTTTTCGGTTACTTGACAAAGCAGTAAAACTTTTACATAAAATGACTTTCTGCAGGCATTTATAAAGTCATATTTTTGGTTTGTCTGTGTTGTACAATATAGTCATACTGTTTGACTTGCTCAACTTAATAATGCACTTAAAAAAAAAGTTTCAATAATGAACCCAAAATTATTCTTTATAAGTAGAATGATTTTCGTTAAACATTTGCAAACGAAGAACCTTTAAAAAATAAAATAAAGAAATAAAAATAAGCCTCAGTATGTTTCTTTTCATTTAAATTTGAATTTGGACAAAATGGGACAATTCACTAAAACATGACTAAAACAACGAAACAAATTTACACAGTAAATTACCGTTTTCTGTTGAAATAGTCATATACCATAAAACAATGCATTCTGGGTAATATTTGTTGTTTTAAGAAAAGATGCCTATGAAACAGGCTATTTTCTCTAAAACCACAAATAATATTACCCAGAATGCATTGTAACATAGGTAAACAGAAGTCGCTAATAAGGTAAAAACAATGCATTCCGAGTAATTTTTGTCACCTTTAGGTTACTATTTATCTCAAAAACGACTAATATTATTACCCAGAATGCATTGTTTTTACGATATATTACTTTTTCAATGGAAAATGGCATTTTATTATGTAAATTTGTTTTGATTTTTTTATTATTATTATTTTTTACAGTGTACACTCTTAAAAATAAAAGTTCTTTATTGGCATCACTAGTTCCATGAATAGACTTTAACGTCCACGGAACGTTTTCATTGCACAAAAGGTTCTTTGTAGTGGAAAATGGTTCTTTGGATTATTAAAATGTTCTTCACACTAATAATAATAATTAAAAAAAACTGTAAGGACAATGCCTTCCAAATTTAAATTTCATTTGAATTGTTGTCTTAAATATTTAAGTAAAATCAAAATAATGCCAAAGTTACCACCTGCAAGTTGTGAAATGAAACTCGGAACTCACCAAAATTGTATGGAAACAAAGATACTGTTATAATGATGAAAACATGTTTACAGTCTACAGGACTGAATACAAACTTCAAGTGAAATTGTCGTCGGATCCCCCCTCATCGGCTGTGGTGATGTCGGTGTCTCTCTCCAGTCACCCCGCAGTGAGAGACAGGAGTCTCGCGGTTTACCCGTCTCTGCCCGGCGCGCACTACACGAACGTCCTCAAGAGCGCGCACAGCATCTTTCACCCGCTCAAGTCTCTGGGCCGCATGGTGACCGACGCACAAACAATCTTGCCGTTTAACTTCACCGGGACTCCGTCTTTTTTCAACCACAACAGCCACCAGACCGCGGTGTTCCACGAACAGATCCTCAACCTGTCCAACATGCCATATTTTCAGCACGTGCAGCCTTCACAAAGCATGTACACCCGACACGAGGAGCAGAGAACCGGCTCTCCGTCCGAGTTCAGCAGCCCATCCAGCAGAAAGTCATCTTCGGCTTCATCTTCTCCGGTTAAGGACCGTTTCAGTGTCCAGCAGGCGACAAATCCGACACCCGAGCGCGCGCGCACCTACAGTTTTACAGAGGAAGACCTCTTCACTGTCCTGTACGGATATTCCAAAAAACAAGGCCAAAATATTGGGCATGCCATCTCTGGACTATCATTCCCTCCTAGTGCAGGTATATAATAATCATTTTAATGTATTTAGCACTTTTTGTCTCGAAATGCGATTTCAAAGTGCTGAACAAAAAAGGAATCTGTCAGTATGTATTATGTTGCACACTTAAAATGTTTTAAACACTCTCATTCCATGTCCTTTGTCATGTTGGATTATCAAAATTGTGTTCGTAACCCAATATTTTCCTTTTTTTCAATTAATTAGCTGATCGTCATCTTCTCCCTGTTGATATCGAAGGATTTGAACACCCAGAAGGTAGAACTTCTTTCTTTCTTTCTTTCTTTTTTTTCAGCTGGCAATTTTCATAGAGTGTGTCTTGAATTTTTCAGGCTTATCGATTCTCCAAACTAATTGTGGAAGCCTTTCCCATTATGGAGTTTTTGCTGATAAAAGCACAATTCCAAAAGGCACCAGGTTTGGACCGTTTCAGGGCAAACTGGTGAACACAAGTGAGATCAAAACCTATGATGACAACACGCTCATGTGGGAGGTAAATAGCAAATTTAACGTAAGAAAAGGTTTTATTTAAATGCTGATTTTATATAAAAACACAGTGAGATAATACATAGGCCTACACATGTTATATTCTGATAATACATGTTTTTGATTAAATTTCAAACCTTTTTTCTTCCTAAGATCTTTGAGAACGGGCGCTTGAGTCACTTTGTGGATGGAAGAGGCGCTCCGGGGAATTGGATGTCGTTGGTGAAGTGCGCGCGCTTTCCAGAGGAGCAGAACCTGATCGCGGTGCAGTGTGAGGGCCAGATATACTATGAGGCCTGCAAAGAGATCCGAGCCGGCCAGGAGCTGTTGGTCTGGTACGGAGACTGTTATGTGCAGTTTCTAGGTATTCCTCTCACCCTCAAAGAGTTTATTGATGACAGTGAGCCGCTTCCAGCTGAAGGTATGTGCGCGTATCATGCGAATGGACCTCTCTATAGTGTTCTGTACATAATTGTAGATGAAGAGATTATAATGTGATGCATTTGCTAATTTGCAGATTCTGGAGAGGGTTTCAAGTGTGATCGCTGTGGTAAAGTGTTCGCTTATAAGTACTACAGAGACAAACACTTGAAGTACACGCGCTGTGTGGATCAGGGCGACAGGAAGTTCCCCTGCCACCTCTGCAACAGGTCTTTCGAGAAAAGAGACCGACTCCGAATCCACATTCTCCATGTGCATGAGAAACACAGACCACATAAGGTAAATCTGATTCATTGGAGAAAAGCAGATATGGTGCTGAAAGAACAGCTCCCTTTTAGAAAAGCTGCACAAAACTAATGCCAAAAATAAAAGAAAACATTGCTATTTTACTAATATTCTCACACTCATATTTAAAACGATTCAATTAAGAATAAGTGTATAAGGGTCTTTCAACAAAATGGATGCCTTTTCCATTTTGGTACGGTGATTTATATATATATATATATATATATATATATATATATATATAACTTATATGGAATTCATTCATTTTTTTAAGAAATGACATATTGTGATTTGTTTTGTTTATTTTTTTACTTATTTAGAGAATTATAGTATCATCATTTTAATATAGAAAGGGGTTGCAGGAGCTGAGAATACAACATATTTATGTAAAATTTACTTAAATCTAAGCGTTTTAGCTTTTATCAAAAGGTGCATAATTGCTGTGCACATACTATTTGTTTTTTCAAATAGTAAACTTGATGTCACTTTTTACATGGTAATGAAGGACACAAAAAAGTGCACCCTTTTCAAATAAATCACCCAGATGCACTAATGTTTGGGTAAAGCCTTTTACCATATCAATAAAGGACTTGAGTCTTAAGTGTAATTCGTGACCCTCTTTTTCCTCTCAGTGCTCCGTGTGCGGCAAAAGTTTCTCGCAGTCCTCCAGTCTGAACAAACACATGCGCGTGCACTCGGGAGAGCGCCCTTACAAATGTGTTTACTGTAACAAGGTGAGTGATGCTTAGTTCTTAAACAGGTGCGTTACAACTAAAGTATGGATTTGACTAAGTTCATCTGAGCTCTGAACTCACTCCTAGAGAACAGTTAATGGCAGATGCAGATCCAGTGCATTGTGCATGAGGATTATGGTTTAATTTATGACTCTCGAAGAGACAAAAGTTTGTCTGTCGCTTTGTTTTAAACTCGTCTTGTTCTGTTCTTAAACACTTACGCGTGCGATAAGAGCCGTTTCAGTGGTCATCATGTCACTGCCCTGTTTGTGGACTGTCAGATCCTATATGTGTGTGGGTCAGATTTTACTCACACAAGCGAAAAATACTTTTAATAAACATACGAAATAATGCCTAATGGTTTTTATATGCTATATATATAAAATGCAGGAAGTTTTAGGTGAGGATCTTTTCATGAAAATGTATTATTATTATTATTGTGTTGTTGTCCTTCTTGGAATTGAATGAAATTTTCTTGCATTCAAAAATGCAAATAGCTCAGGCCTTGGCTGCTAATAAAAAATAGACTGATGAACAATATAGTTACTGAATGTCTATATTTAGATATTAAAGTATTTTTTGTTTGTGTATATTGCTATTATTTAATATGAACATGTATTTGTGAATGTCCCAGGCGTTCACGGCCTCCAGCATCCTCCGCACTCACATCCGCCAGCACTCCGGCGAGCGGCCGTTCAAGTGTAAACACTGCGGGAAAGCGTTCGCCTCTCACGCGGCACACGACAGCCACGTCCGGCGGACACACTCCAAAGACAAGCCCTTGTCCTGTGATGTGTGTGCAGCCACTTTCCAGGATGCACAAGAGTTGAAATATCACATGAAGACGCACAAAAGTAAGATTTTTGGGACTTATTATATATGCTACATCATTCTAAAAGTTTGCTAGTAGGCTAATACGACCGAGCAATTTTTGAGGAGAAAATATCAGAAGGACAGAAAATTATTGGAAATTAGAATTGAATGAAAACAAAATCACGGGGTTAAATAGTGCTATTAATAATATAATAAACATTTGTTGGATTCAATTAGGCTATTAGCCTACTTTGATGAGTCTGTTTATGTTGGCTAATCTAATAAATTGTAACTCTCTCCCCAGAGCGACCACTTTTGGACAGCACTGTTGTTCTTCCTGGAAACGAAAACTCTCTCTTCCCCACCAAAGATTCTTTACATGTACAGAAACAGCTGGGAGACAGTTTCTCTTTTCCCGGGATGACCAGCATCACCTCCGAATACAGACCCTGGAACTAACGCTTCCTCGCTGCGTCTAAATCATTGTGTTATTCGGCCTTTTCCCAGAAATGGTGGCTTGCGTCAATGTTGTTTGGTATTGTGTGTTTTATTTAATGTAGTTACCTGTCCCCTAAGAAAATATTTTTGCTTTAACTTTATTATTTTAAATGTTGTTTTATTTATTCAAATGTTGGCATTAGAAATACGTGTTTTTTGTACTTTTTAAAGTTAGCTCAAAGCAAATATGGCGTCGTGTGATTGTGAGCTGCACAACCAAAGCCGATTAATAATACCAAAGACTGAATTAATTATTATTATTACTGAATTTCTTGTTACATATCGTTCATTTCTACTTGTACTGTCTTTAGCTGTAACTGCTGTTCAAGTTTGTCAGTGTGTCGGATGAAACTGAAAATTAAAATGAATGATATGACAAAATGATTCTCCTTAAAGATGGTTTTTGCTCCCTGAAATTGTGAAATGGATTTAGGCAGATTTTAAATAACCTGACTGTGAACGCACTTTTTGCTGCTTCGATATATATGGTATTTAATTCAAATCGAACGAAATATTCGACTAAAGAAAAAACATTCTGGTATTCTTTATTAAACATTTATTTCAGCACTACATTTTATTTTATTAACTATATTATTAATACAATAAAAAATATTTTAAAGGTGACGGGCACATCAATTGTAGATACTGTGATTGACAGTTTCAGATAGTCTGTCTTGGACGGATAAACTGGAAATATGGAGCACTCTGAAATATGTAGCCCATCACATCACTGTTCATATCATCCACATTTGATAAAGATGAAAGGAATGGAGGAACATTAAATGCCACATAAAGGAAAAAACCAACTCAGGCTGTAGATAGATAGATAGATAGATAGATAGATAGATAGATAGATAGATAGATAGATAGATAGATAGATAGATAGATAGATAGATAGATAGATAGATAGATGCATATATAGATAGATAGATAGATAGATAGATAGATAGATAGATAGATAGATGGATGCATAGATAGATAGATAGATAGATGGATGGATGCATAGATAGATAGATAGATAGATAGATAGATAGATAGATAGATAGATAGATAGATAGATAGATAGATAGATAGATAGATAGATAGATAGATAGATAGCCATTTCCCATGCAGACTGAGAGTTTAGAGTGCACTTTTAAGTGTTTTACTAAATGATGGTCAGCGACAGGAGAGGAGGAGTGTGAACATCCCCCAACAGCAAATTAATGACAATGGACTACTGCAATGAGGTGGTCTAGTGTGGAAAGAATGGAAACAAAGGCGGTCTCACTGACATCTGCTGCCCTCTGATTGTGTCTTCATGGTACCAACTGTCTGTGATGGAGAAGGAAAGAGAAAAAGGCTTTCTGACAGATTACTCCTTCCACATTCTCCACGAGTGTTCACCTTCTCAAAACAACAACAAGGGGTCAAAGGGCACAGCTAAATGTTGCAATCGTTTGTAATGAGGTTCGATGTGATTATTGCCTTTTTTCACTAGTGACTGAATATTTTTATAGATGTGGATGAGCTTGTTCAATTCAGGTTATTGTGTTTGACCCATGTCCTGATATCGTCACATCCAGTCCCTCAACACATTCACTTTAAAATATTCCTGGAAAAACACCAGAGTTGGAGCAGACGTGGCTTTCTTAGCTTCAGGCTCAGAGATCATTTAAAGATGTTGAGCTCATATCCATAGTCATTGTTGCGAGGGATTCCCTGGCTAGGCTTCTCATTTGACTGGATTACCTGCAGAGTCTCAATGGTCCCTGCCATCAGATTCACCCAGTGCATGGCACAGGGAGCTGACATGGATTCCTATTATTAATTTCACCCTCACTGGTTACATACAAAACTGGTCAGGTCATAGGTCAAGCTTCAGAAGACAATTCAATTACCCTCTCATACTTCAGCTGGGAGAGATGCAGGCTTTGCCGTTCTGTCCGCAGCTTTTGAAGTTCCCTGGGGCTTCTGGTAGTACATATGTACATCAGAGCTCATGGTGAGTTAACAGAGCTTTGAGGTATAATAAAATCCAATAGAAGCCCTCAGGGTCAATGATAAAAAGCATCTTAGATGATGGCATTTTTTTCCCATGCAGACTAGAAAAAGAAGTGCACTTAATAGCACTGAATGTACATTTGTAGTGTGCATCAAATTGAGACTGTTTTTATCACTTAAGTGCACTTTTAAAAAGTGATTAAAACTTTTACCTAATCATTATATTTTAATTATTCTTTAGAGAAGTACATTTATTTTGATGTGTTGAAAACATGATTATAAATTTCACTGTGTTATTTAACATTACATTTAAAGGTAATATATTTTAAATGTACTAAATTTCAACTTTATCATTACAAAGGTGTAATTACAAGTTTCAATGTTTGGCTACACTTTATTTTAAGGTGTCATTGTTACAATGTAATTATACATTAATACCAATATTTACACAGTAATAACAACATGTACTATACTTTAGGTTTTGATTTAAATGCATGCAATAATGCATAAATTTCTGTTATTGCTACAGCAAGTACATACATTCAACAAGGACACTGTAAAATAAAGTGTTACCGTATAATTTTACCATAAAAGTTACCATGAATGCTTGTCAGTATGTTCAGCAGCACACTTTAACCATATTTAAAGTAATTATGAAATTATTAATTGCTTTCAATATAAATCACACTATATCACATTTTAGTTTAATTTCAAAGAACACACAATTCTGTCTGAAGACATTACATTCTGTTTGCACTTTCCGTAGTAAATACTCTTACTTAAAATATGAAAAAGCGTTCTTCTTTTTCACAGGGGAATGTTGAGCGACGCAGCACTGTGGTTCATAATGCAGAGCCCATAATGAGCTGGTAAAAATGGCCGTCCTGATGCACTCAGTAAAAGCTCTGTGGCGTTAAATGCGTGACTCGACAATCGTGCTTTGTGGGAAACTGATTTAGAGGTTGCGCTCGCTTCCTGTTTCTCTCCTTTCACTCCCCTGAATTTTTATACGCTCATTTATAAGCATTGATTTCACACTTAACCTTTGGTGCTTTAAAATGCCTCCCTGTCCACTGCGGACATCCATAATTCAGTTTGATTTCTTTATTAATATGAGATTAATGACATCCCCCCAGTGGCGTTTAGATGATTGTGTGTGATATGGCTACACCGAGGTCAACCTCTCATAATGGCTGTGCAATAATTCATTTTAAGTGAGGATTGAAGTATGCACTAGCTGCACTAAAGCCACTGGAATCACAAGTGGTGGATTTAATAATGTAAATTTAGCATGTATCATGGTTTCAGAGGAAAATGGGCACGTGTCCTTATGTTTGGCCCACACTGTCTTTCTTTAAGTGGTTACCTATCAGTTCCTATTTCTGCTCTACGTCTAGTAGCCACCAACAGTTGAGCTAAACCACAATCTGATCAATTAGCCCTATTGATTCTCTAATAGCAGTCAGCACACATCACTAGACTTGTCTAAATCTAGCCCAGGGCTCTTTGCTAAATGTGAAACCATAAACTCTGGTCTATTCGGGTCATTTTGACATGAAACGACTCTTATTTCGTATGATGGCCCTTTTGAATAACAACCACTCAAAATATGCCGTCTCATGTGGTCTTTGCTAAAGAGGGCGAGGTGTTAAACACTTTAATAACTGATCCCTGGTCAGGTGCTTGAGTCTCTTGAGCAGCTTGGAAACAGAAGGTACAGGCTGGGATGGTGTTGTCATTGTGCTGGGAGTTCCTCTGGGACAGTAGGTAATCCTCTGCAAAGTCCAGCTAAATGCTCGGCATGCTGCTTACTGGATGAATGGCAGATCAAACACAGTAAAGCCGCTCCATACTGGTAGAGAGAGGAGTGAGAAGAAGGGAGGAAGATACTGAGCAAGAAATATATAGAGGGGGAAAGAGGAAAGAGAGATTGTCCAGATGACAGTAGCAATGGGGCAGATGGCCCTGGTTGCATGGATGAAGCTTCAGTGAGCCTTCACTGACGGTCAGCCCCATGGGACAACACACACACACACACACACACTCTCTCTCTCTATAGATGTCTGAGGTATTACCGAGTCTCTGATTGACAGCTAATCTTGAGGAACTGATAAGAGTGTGCATGTAATGAGGAGTAATAACTATTATAATGTCTAATAATAATTAGACAAAAATCTAATAAATAAGAGGGTTGTTGTATTGAATATCAATACAGCTTGTATAGTGTTGTATACATTTTAAGCATGATCCGTGCTTTAAATGAAATCATGTTTATGATCTTTAAAATCAGAAATAAGATTTTAGGAAAAACGGAAAAAAAATAAAAAAATGATATATTAGGAGAATTGGAGTTTTTCACCAATTTTTATCATCATTTTGTCTTTACTGGTTCAAAATGAAATCAATTCATAAGCATTTTTATAAATAAAAGTAGACTCATTTCAAGTCATTTCGATTAATATGAGGTCATAAAAACTGAATAATAACTAAGTAAAGAGTTAATAAACAGCAAAATGTTATGTTTTAAATAGCTAGATTTGTGGAGATAATTCATATTAGAATAAGGTAAAAAGTGTTAGTTAGTTTCAGATAGATTTTCTGTTTCTTTTTGCTCCAAAAATATGTAGCAAACACAATGAAGTGATTCATACACTGAACCTTTCCAGTGCTATTATACTAAATATGACTAATCAGGATCAATCATATTAGATTGATTTGATGTCTAATTTTTTCACCACACTAAGCCTGTTACGGTTACTTCATATTTCAGAATTTGATATTATGATACAAAATTAGGACATGTAATAGTAAATCATGAATAATTTATGAAATCGTCAAATAAGTGTAGTATTTGTGGACCAGCAGGTCTGAATCAGACATTGTCATTCATATTTGAGAGATCTCTCTCCCCATGCATCATGTTAAACAATGCTCCAAGAGGAGTGTGTGCATGTGAATGCTTGAATGTGTGTGTTTGATGTGCCTTTGTCTCTTTTTCGCAGTTATTCCTCCTGACTCTAACACAGCAGCAGGAGGGTAGTGAGAGAAAGAGAGCAAGCGAATGGCAGAATGAGAAAGAGAAGGAGAGAGTGAAGCAGTCAGGGAGAGAGATGCAGTTGAGGTGTTCCTGGCGTGCTGACACTCTGTAATGGGAGATGACCTTTCTTATTTTTACATGAACATTCACACACACCTTTTCACTAATGATCTGTGTGAGTAAATAAAAGGATTATTTATATGCATAAATAATTTTAAATTTTTTATTTACATACTTACATTAGTGGCTTTCAAATTGATTAATCGCAATTAATCGCATCTAACATAAAAGTATATATGCACGCGCACACACACACACATGCACAGGTTTGTTTTGCTATCAAAGCGAGGACATTCCATAAGCCTAATGGTTTTTATACTGTACAAACTGTACAAATTATCACCCTACACTAACCCTACTCCCACACCTACCCATCACAGAAAACATTCTGCCTTTTTACATTTTTAATAAAACATTGTTTAGTATGTTTATATGTATATTTAGCTATTTTAAATATGAGAGCGCATGAAATGTCCTCATATTTCATGTTTACGTCGCAATACTAGTGTAATACCCATGTCATTACAATTTGTGTCCTCATAAATCACAAAAATGTAAACACACACACACACACACACACAATTAATCATGATTAATCTATTAATCACATCCGATATAAAAGTTTGTATGTATGCACATATAAAATTGTGATTAACCGTGATTAATCGATTAAGCACATCCAATATCCAATATAAAGGTTTGTGTGTTTATAAAATCGTGATTAAGCGTGATTAATCGATTAATCGCATCAAATATAAAATATACATAAATATCTTATATATATAAAACTTATTTTATTTTATCATTGCTCAATTTTAATATTTATTGTTGCCTTTTGCAACATAGCTCATTACCCAGCTAAGAGGGAATGTTCTCAGAAGTCTGGCTAATATTCTGGCATATTTCATAACTTTCAGAGAATCTTCCAGTAACGTTAATAGAATATTTGCTCAAAGTTTATCTTGTCTTTAATAATGTTCTCAAAATGTTAGCAGAAAAAGTGCTTATACATTTTTCATTGAGCGACTTTTTCTGAAATGTTGTATTTAGATGTTCGTCTAACATTTTTTAAATGTTACTTGTTTCAGACCATTCAGAGAACATTCACAAGTAATGTTTCCTTAATGTTTGAAGAATGATAAAATAGAATGATTCCTTAACATTAGCATGACCAAAAAAAAGCTTCTTTTTTTAATAACGTTAGAAAATCTGATTGTTTTTGAATGTTTAGAGAATATTTTCATAACCTTACAACCTTCAAAACTTAATGCACTCCTAAAAATAATGTGTTGGCTCACTTTTTCAGTTATGACAACTTCGAATGAATTTATGTTCAACCAGCAAGCTACACTGAGTTAGAGGAACTTAATAACTTTGAACATAAACACAAGTTTTTAAGTTGATAACTCAAAAAAAATTATACGCTCCAACTACCAGAGTTACTAGCCCTGGAACCAATTAGGCTAATCTTATCTATTTCAGTTCAAATAAACAGCTTACATGCTTGCATAACTTATTTAACATGTATATTTAATGAACAAGTAAGATATTACTTGTCGCTAGCATTAGTGTAGTCATTGCTTATAGAGTCAATAGTGTTTACCTTCATGAATCTCTTCAGCACAATGGTAACCACACAAACTTAAACATTAAAAACAAAAACATTAAACACTAACAGGTCTTTCCCTTCACTAAAAACAAATAAATTAACACTTCATTTCAACATTTATTCTCCTTATCCAGTCAAGCATGCTGTGAACTAGAAATCCACTACAAAGTTATCAAGACAATTTCATTAAGTTACTACAACCTAATTTAAAAAAAAAAAAAGCCAATTAATGCAGAAATTTGAGTTTAAATTACAGATGATATTAAGTTGATCAATGATCATTATTATGTCAACAGAAGTCTACAAAATAATGACAATTTTTAATTCATTAGACTTCAATTCAATTCAAAATATTATTGTTTAAACAAGTATTGTAAAGTCATAGTTAGACGTTTGAAGAAAAAAGGCAGAAAAAGTCCATTTCCAGTGTTTCCTTCGTCCTGATGTGTTTTTCACTGGGTAAACTGTTTACACAAAGGATCTGAGTGATGGAAACAGTGTATGCTCTGCATCCCCGTGCTCTCTCTTAGTCCTACATCTCTGTGTTTACTCTCATCCTTCCTAATCCCCTTTGTCTCACTAACACTCCTCAGGACATAGTGTGTGCACATGTATATGTATATACATGTGTGTGTGTGGGTGGGTGGATAGGTGTATAATGTGCTCAGGAAATCAGTGAGTGCTTAAATGTTTTTATACCACACACACATTTATCCTTAAACCACAGAGGCACAGTATCATATATACAGAAATATCTTTTCTCAGGGCTTCTCCTTTTATTGGAACTAATCTTGCTTGTCATAATATATATATATATATGTTATTTAGTTATATGTGTAATTTTTTGACATGACATAATTTCCTGTTTTCCTGTCAACAAAATTACTATTCAGGTTAGCATCATTCACATTTTTTAATAATATCTTCTTTTTTTTAAAAAAAAATAAAAATACATTTTTTAAGGTAACAATAATAAAAGATAATGCCAAACTACCAGGGCTTTTAGTGAATTCTTGCCTTTGAAAGTGAACAACGAATGTTACGTTGTTATGTTATGTTTGTTTATGTTTTTACCGTCTGTGTTTAATGTATATCGGTGTAGAAAGCTGTAGACCAAAATGAAATTCCTTGTGTGAGTGAGTGAATGCACTCTGCCAATAGAGCTGTTTCTGTTTCTGACTGTTTTATGTGTGTATTGTGTGTATGATGATGACCTTGTCTTTCCCAGGATAGTCTATTAATCTTTTTAATGAGTGGGATGATTGAAGAATCTGTGACACTGTCTTTCTTTCATTTTGTCTCTCAAAAGCAATGTTCTGCCCTCTCTTTTGTACATAGGACAATTGGCAGTGACCCCTTCCAGTTCCCAAAGGTGCTCAGAGGTCAGGAGGAGTATATGCAAAGATAAATACACACTCTCAAACACTGGCTGGAGTGGGACATGACGGCTGTTCAGTCTGTTTAAATGAGCCTCTGAAGAGAACGAGAGAAAGGTAAGCTGTGAGCTTCACAGTCATGTAGTGTATTTGGGTTGAAAACATGTTTGTTTATTTTGATAACTTCATAGAATTTTCACAAATGAGATACAACTTGACAAACTGAATTGTCACCAATAAATTAGAATAAAATCAGGCTTTAAACAGTCAAGAAGCCTTT
Organism: Zacco platypus; assembly: GCA_038088235.1. Classification (NCBI taxonomy): domain Eukaryota; kingdom Metazoa; phylum Chordata; class Actinopteri; order Cypriniformes; family Xenocyprididae; genus Zacco; species Zacco platypus. The sequence goes on along the minus strand of CM076065.1, from coordinate 13,874,963 downwards.
AAAACATAAACAATCACAGAGGCCTGAGCGCTAATGGAATTGATACTGTTTATTACCTCCATTAAAGTCATGCATACATGACAAAGGTGAAATAAGAATGTGCTTTCTTTTTTACACAGGAACACACAAGCACACACACACACACACACACACACACACACTGCTCTATGGAGAAAGCGACTGCTTGCAAAGCCACAGATCTCTCCCATGGAGAGCCGCCACAGGACATGGTCCCTGAGTATCTCTGAAACATTTATGAAGTCTTATAATCCCCTCTCTGCCTAATGTACCCTAACAAGCCTTTACTGCCTCTCTAGCCCTGCTCTAGAGTTCCCGGCATCTAACCCCTTTAACACCCTACTTTCAGTGCTTTTACGTGGTTTTTGCATTTTTAAGACATATAGCATGGTCAAATAGACATGAGCATCCTAACCGATTCATAACATATTTAAATATTTCAGTGTAGTCCTATAGTGAATGGTATAGTGCAGTATATATACAGTATAATGTATGCATGCACACACACACACACACACATATATGAATATACATATGTGTATGTGTGTGTGTGTGTGTGTGTGTGTTTGTCTGTTTGTCTGTATATATATATATATATATATATATATATATATATATTCTTATATACTTTTTTCAAATCAGACACTGAAGACTGGATTAATGATGCTGCTGATAATAATTACATATATATATATATATATATATACACATATACATACACACATATACATTTGAAGATACAGTACATTATATAATATACATCTAATATTACATTAAACATTTAAATTTAAAGGGTTTATTACAAAAAAAATGTGTTTTTAAAAATGGAAAGTTTTAATATTTTAAAAATTAATAATGAAGATGGTGATGACTGAAAGACAAAACAGAAACATTTTCTTTAAATTCTTTAAATAATATCTACAAATACATGAATAAATCCAAATATATCTATTAATAAATCCAAATATATAGAAGTAATTCTGAATACATGGCAGGGTCCAAAATTAAATTAAAAGTATTTTAATGTAAAGGATTTTATTGGAAAGTGGGAGTTTTAAAACTTTTTAATAGTCTTAATTAATTATTATTATTAACAATAACAACAACAACAACAACAATAGAACTGAAAGACAAAATAGAAACAATTTCGCTAAATTGTTATATTATTTAAAATTCTGAATAAATAAATAAATGTAAAACGTTTAAATCTGACATAGCAGGGTGGGAATATGAAATAACATGATTGATTCAGAGGGACTGGGTGGGTGGGCAAGAGGTCTGTGTGGACAGAGTGAAGTGACCTCAGGTTGTCATTGTGCTATAAAGGGTCTGACTGGACATCAGGAAACCTCCATTACTGCATGTATGTGAGTGTGTGCTGTGTGTGTGTTAAAAATGGGGTCTTTGGGGACCTGATCCCAAGAGGCTGTTTTACTGCAGCCTCTGCCCTGTGCCTATGTTTACATGTTGAGAATGCCATATGCTAAATGGCTAGTATTACTGCTCAGGTTTCCCTTAGCTGCTCTTCCACACTCGCGGCTCAGTGAGGAGTTATCAGAGAGCAGTTCCCATTTAAAGCAAAGCGATATTGAGCTGTTGGGGTTATTGATAAAGAACTTTACACCTGACAGTTCTCATGAGCATTTTTGACATTGCAATGTCTTTTTTTCTCTTCTATACATATAATGGTATAAAGAAAAAAAAAACAGCCTCAAAAAAGAGACAAATGAAAACTTTGTTTCTTAAACAGCAAATGAGTAATGATGCCACCACAGGAAAAAAAACACATTTTAAAATATATATTAAAAAAAAAAGAAAAAAAAGTTATTGTAAATTGTAATATTATTTCACAATAGTAATGTTTTACTGTATTTTTGATCAAATAAATGCAGCCTTGCTGACTTTAAAAAATCTTAATGATTCCAAACTTTTGACCGAAAGAATGACGTGTGAGAAGTTTTTATTTTGAATCAGCAAACGTTCTAGTACTGTTTATTAAACTAGTTAGTGTTAATTGGTGGATTATTACAGTAATAGTTCATTTCGATGCCTTAATAAATAAACTAGGAATTAAAAAAGGTCTTCAGAACGTCTGTTTGCTGGAAAGAGCTTGTTTTTCTGGATCAATGCAGCTGCAATAGAGAATGCTTTTCATTCACAGTAGTCAAGCTAATGGTTCAGAACATCATCCAAAGGCATCCCATCAGCACTGCACAGTCATAACACACACACACACAGGGGGAAGGAGACACAGAGGTCAATACGGCCAGTCGTGAGGAAGCTTGTGGTGTCCATTACACGCAATCTTCATTAGTAGCATGTTGAATACAAGAGCACTGAGAGTGGCCTCATACGATACAGCTTCTGCATCCAGAAAGCTGCTTTTTACGTAAAAATACACCCCGTCAAATCCTTCAAGTCCCTCGTGTGAGATAACCGGGCCTTTTCTACATCCGTGTTGCCACTTCCTGACACAAAATATCCTGTCTGGTTGATATCAGTAGTGTTAGTGATCATTGAGGAGGAAAAATATATTTAATCCCCTGAAACATGTGTTCTGTTCTCCATTGCTGGATGTTGTGGTTACAGGAAGGCTGCGATATTCTCTTGCTAGAGGAAAGGTGATGAGAGACATTTGGTCATCTCAGATCAGCTTTAGAGAAACCTCTCATGGGACAATGGATGTTTCACACAGGGAGGTCATACATGGGGAGACCATTTTGAGCCCACCCAGATTGACAGCACATTGTGTGTGTGTGTGTGTGTGTGTGTGTGTGTGTGTGTGTGTGTGAGACCAAACGTCCCCACAAAGATAGTAATACCATTCATTTCTGACCTTGTGGGGACATTTTTTGGGCCCATGAGAAAAGCAGCTTATTAATCATACAGAATGGTGTTTTTTTGTTTGCTTGTTTGAAAATGTAAAATTTATTTTCATGATTTATAACAACATTTTTTCTTCTCTTAAATTAACTTAAGTAATTAATGTGGTTCAGAAAAAATATTTTGAGATTCTGTTGATTAAACCCATAACCTTCATTGTAATAAAGGGATAATTCACCCAAAAATTAAATTAAAGTGATAGTTCACCCAAAAATTCTGTAAAAATGTATATTCTATCTCTTAACTGTAAAAAAGAATTGTTGGTTTAACTTAAAGTAAGTTACCTGGTTGTCCTAAAATTTTGAGTTCACTGAAATTAAAAATTTGAGTTAAAGGGATTTCACTCAAAAATGAAAATTTTGTCATCATTTACTCCCCCTCAAGTTGTTCCAAAACTGTATATATTTCTTTGTTCTGCTTTATATAGAACAAGATATTTAGAAGAATGTTTGTAACTGGGCAGATCTTGGATAAAAAAAAATAGTATACATTGAGTACCATAGTATTTTTTTTTTGATCCAAGATCTGCTTGGTTACAAACATTCTTCTAAATATCTTCCTTTGTGTACAGCAGAAAACAAAATTTTTATATAGGTTTGGAACAACTTAAGGGGGAGTAAATGATGACAGAATTTTCATTTTTGGGTGAAATCTAAAATTAACTAACTAACTAAACTAACTAAAATTTTTCATTTCAGTGAACTCAAAATTTTAAGGCAACCAGGTAACTTACTTTTTTAAATTAAAATTCTTTTTTTACAGTTAGGAGATCTCTGGAAAGTCTCCTTAAAACACGGAAACCTAATGTGTGTGTGTGTGTGTGTGTGTGTGTGTGTGTGTGTGTGTGTGTGTGTGTGTGTGTGTGTGTGTGTTTCAGTTTTCAAAGACAATAGGGTCATTATGCTCATATTGTGAGTCAAAAAGTTAAATATTTAAACATAATTATCAGCCTAACAAAGAACTTTAGGATGACCATGGCACTCTTTCAAGTTAAAAAGCTTTTATAGAGATAATTATTAGCCTCTTTTCATTTCTTTTTTCAAATTGATATTTGTCTCTGTGTTTTTCACCAATGAAAAATCAGCCTATCAATACTTCCTGTTCTCAGTTAGCCTAATAATTGTGCTGCTTTGATTACTTTTTCCCAGTGTGTAGTAGAAAGCATTTTTTCCTTTTGTTCTGGCAATGTTCAGCACTGGCGGTTTATTGATCAGAATAAGTCCGTTAATAAGCTTGAGACTAATTCATCACGAAGCTAGAGACTGGAACAGCAAAGCCTATCTTAATCAACTCATCAAAGCTCTCGGCGCATGAAGACGGTAATTAAAGGCAAAGCGGAATGTATGTTAGATAGATAGTAACAGGGGTCTAGGCCCAACCAAGACTAAGATAGAGAACTTTCATTCTCTTTGCCCTGTTCAGTGTGTGTAAATCTGTTTTGGCTCACTGAGCGCTGGCCAAACAAGGTCTTTCGGATCATTATAAACTCCAAATGGATAACGGTGATAATGCCAGAACAGTACAGCTTCATTTGTGATTTCAATTTTGCTGATTTAATGCAATTTTGCAGTTATATTACATTATATTTTTATCTGAATATGAATATGAAGTATTCAAACACTTTGAATGGACAATCAGTTGAAAAAAAAATTCTAATTTTGGTTATACCGTGTCTTTATTACAGTTTAATTACATGTTAATAATACTTTTCAGTAATATTAATTAACTACATGTACTTACTGTAGGATTAGGGTTTGGTTTAGAGTTATTTACATGTAATTTATAGTTATTATGAATTACATGTAAGGTAAGGTTTAACAGGGACACTGTAAAATAAAGTGTTATCATTAACAATGAGCAATTTATTTATCTTTATTAATGTTAATAAAAATACAAGTGTTCCTTGTTAGTTCTTGTTAGTTCAGGTCCATGAAATAATATTAAAAAATACAACATTTAACTGAACTTTTAATTAAAAATTAATTATCTCAAATCTTTAGAAGTAAAAACACTTAACTAAAACACTTTAGAAGTATTTTTCATTGTTAGTTAATGTTGTAAACTAATGTCAACAAATGGAGCCTTATTGTAAAGTGTTACCAAAATATGTTTTTTGAACAATTGTTCTTTTCACTGCTGCAGTGCTTCAGTTTCAGATGTGTGGTCTCACCTCTTGTGACCCCCATGTGACTTGACAGCTTGAACAGTGAATCTGGCCGATAATCAGCGAGCTGCTTCTGACGACCAATCGTCTGTCTTTCCTCAGTTAGAAGATGATGCAGTCCAGCCTAATGACTGATAGGGCTTGGGAAAATCACCAATAATTACCACCATCATCATCCGCAATATTTCACTCGTCCAGAGCAACTATATTGAGAGCCGCATGCACCGAGAGCGATGACCTCATTGGGCAAGATCACAAATAGTTAATGGAATCCAAGATTTACAGCGTGATGCAGAAGTAATGACTGTTTTCCCAGTACAATAACTTCTCTCCTAACAGGCGAGTAGAAGAGAAGTGAAGACATTTAATGAGCTTTGGGTCTAGTTCAGAACATTGTGAGATATGGTTTCATTAATCTGAGAGAAAGAAAAAGGCCATTTAGTGAGAATGTGCTAATAAACCATATAAAAAGCACTTGGCTGGTGGTGAAAAAAAGATAAGATTTTCATATTTTAATCATTTTATTTATTATTTAAATATATTAATATAATATAATATAATAATAATATAAATAATATAAAAGATGTCAAGTTTTTGTTTTTTTATAAAGAAGGTTTAAAATAGACTTCAAACCTATTTTGTGCATAGAAACATCCAGGAAAATATGATGTATTTATAAATATATTATGAATTAATATATATATATATATATATATATATATATATATATATATATATATATAATATTCAAATCCATATTTTAATCATTTTATTTATTATATTGTTTGTAAATATTTAAAATATAATGATACTTGTCCAGGAGTCTGAACATGTCTTTTGAATTAAGAAGTGTATTGCATTAATGTTCAATTGCAATTTGCAATAAGGTCATCAATTGCTGTTTTGCTAATATTTGACCATGAAACAGCCACTTTATGCAATACTTTGAGGTTATGAACCTGCACAGAGTCCATTTGCTCTCTAAAACTTTCGGCTCTTTCTTTCTGTTCACTTTACCTCATTGTAATTTGTGGATTCATCAGCTCTCGTGTCATAATTGCAGTATCTGTCTCAAATTCATGGCCTTTAACCACAATAACAAGCTCCCCAGGTGACCCATGTCCACCAAAAGACAGTTTGAGGCATTATTAAGATGTCTTTGTCTGTTGCTTTTGAACCTTTGTGACCAGTAGGTCCATGTGAACTGTCCGTGATGGCCATCCTCTCACGAAGGTGATATACCCCGGTGACCTATTAGATGATGTACTGTCCATTGAAGTACCTGTTCACAATCCTCACCTCAATAACACCCTAATGAATGAGGCCTGATGAGTAATTGCTCCTGTTGTTGCCCTTGAAGCTTTTCTCCAGGTGTGACACAAGTAGCCAAATGAGGTTGCACATCAGGGTTAGTTAGCGCTGCTGTGAGGCTTTAGCCCTTAGTGGTGGCGAGGCCTGACAGGGGACATTATCATCAGCAGTGGTCAGTAGGTGTGAAAGAGTTGACCTAATCGCTTTAGGACAGCCCTTCCAAATATATGATCATACATGCATGTACAAAATATGCATACACATATTCCAGCTGTTGCAGTATACAGTATATGCATGCATTCTAGCTATTTTATATTATTTTATTTTATTTTGTTTTGTTTTGTTTATTTTATTAAATATTTTTAAATAGATATATTTTATTACAATTCGTCGGCCAAATTAATGGGCAAACAAAATGTGATGTTTTGTTTTATTTAATTTCTTAAAATATTTATTCTATCAGCATTTACCATCAGAACTATTTAATTTTTGCTATTTATTTACTTATTAAAAAATAGATTTCTTTTATTATTTATCATCAGAATGAATGTGCATAAAATAAGTTTTTTTATTTTATTTTATTATATATCTTTTTAAATATATTTATTCTGTCAGCATTTACCGTTAGAATTAGTTGACTTGTATCAAATTGTTTAATTAATTAATTAATTAAATAAATAATTAATTTGTTTGTTTGGTTGGTTGGTTGGTTTATGATTTTTTCAATCAATATTTATAATCAGATTTAGGTAACTCAAACATTGATTTGTATTTTATTTTATTTATTTTTAAAAATACCAGTTTATTAACTTATTCCTAATACAAAGTAGATTAGCAAAAGTTTTTAAAAACTGTTAATTTTGATAATATAATATAATATAATATAATATAATATAATTGCTCTTTAGGATTTCAAGGGTATTTTAACAGACTTCAAACCTGTATTGTGCATAGAAACAACCAGGCAAATATGGTCTGTTCTCTAAAATCTTTTTATTTTCCTTATTATTTCTTTTTTTGACAGCTTTGTCCTGCAGAGCATTAGCATGTCTTAGCTTTATAGCATTGTGGCCCTGGTGATGATCAGCTATTGATTAGAATGAGGGTTAAACCTAAACTGTACCCTCCCACTAATCATGAGCTGACCCAGTGGATTCCAGTCCCCTCTCCCCTGAGACCCACCAAGGTCCTGCAGTCCTGCCATTCTTACCAATCCATTCAGGTGTGAATCATGGATGGATCTGGGTTACTGATACATGTTCATTTAAGAGCTATGACTTTTTATTCTTTATGACTGTGTCTGCTTATATTATAATACGCCATATTAGAGTATCCACATTAATAACCAGAGGAAACATTTTATTATTCAGACATTGCACTTCCAGTTCTCAATTATGTTTCATTATTTTATAGCACTACATAGTTGCATACATTTGAACAGAAACGTGAACACTGGATAAAATTTTGGATATTTCGTTTTATCACTCAGTAAATCAAAAATATGGTAAACAGCCAGAAAACAAATAATTTTTTTTTTACCATGTTTTAATGTATGTTATAATTAGGTGAATGATATATGAACAAAACCCTCTGCAAAAACCTTCAGAATATATATATTGGATAGTTTGGTGTAAATGCTGCTGAGATTCTTCATGAAAAATAAATAAATCCAAAAATCATGTTTTAAAGATATGCATTATAATTGCAAATCTACAAATGCACATAGATAACATGTAATAAACATGTAAATGTTTATTTTAAAACTTATCTTTCTACTATTCTGAAAGAAGATGTGTATTGGAAGCAAAAAAGCCCAAAATCTCAAAGCTGAACAGTGAATGAAAAAACAATGTTTTTGCCCGTAGTGTCTCTATCATTTGCTTCTCAGTAGATCTCATGATTTTTTAGGAGATTAAGATATTAACTAGATTTCATTCGATTTCGATAATCTCTATTTCATTTCGATTATCTTCTCTATTTAAGTTTTCTTTGCTCTGACTGAATAATATCTGACAGTTTAAGAGTGTGTTCACACTCGGCAGGTTTTGTTCAATTAAAGCGAACTCTGTTAATGCGGTTTATTTGACCGTGAACACTGCCGTCTGAAACAGGGTGCGCACCAAACAAACACTTCCAAACTATCTTGAGTGAAATATGAACACAACAAGGACCAAAGGAATCTAAATGAACTAAAAACAGGACGTGATGTCACAAGATGCGACCCTAAAAAGGACAGAATGCTCAAGAATTCCTGGTTTACAGTTCGGTACAGGGGTCAGAACCACCGTCCTTGCGACAGATCTTTGTTTGTGTGAGGAATTCCTGCCAATGTTTTGACTCCTTCACACATTTTATTAGCTCTTTGTGAGTTTTTTGGCTGGTAAACTCACCATCATATGTACAGTCACCATGATTTTGCCGTGTTGTACTTGGTTCACGTTCACCCATATGTATGCACAAGCACATTCAGCTTCGCACACAGCATTGTTTTTGATGTTCAGAAAGTTTAGTTGCAAAATATACATCATAAAAGTTTGACAGTGTGAATGCTAAGTCAATGTATCCACTTTCTTTTTTGCTCCAGACCAAAAGAACCAAGTGAACTGAATTACAAATGGGAACACACCCTAAAATTCAAATTAGTAGATATATTATCCATATTCCTCTAGATTAGTTTTAATCTCTGTCATATTATCCAGCCCTGAGTATGCATACATGTAATTGAGAGAGGAATGGATGTTCATGCATAACCAGAGAGGCTGATCAGACTGGGACCGGACTCAATCCATTCTCATATAGATCTGTTAGTTTGCCCGATCACTTGATCAATACCATATAACCCCAGAAGGTTTATTTAGGTATGGGACTCTAGTATTAGTAATATAAACACAGAGCAAAAAGATTTGTTTAAGTACGGATCAGGAATAGATGCAGGAGCAGTTAAACATTGGGCCATTGGAGCGCCACAGTCAGAATCCCCACATGGGCCTTTTACACGGCCAAAACCAGACATCAGATCAGATCAATAAGATCCTCGGCAGTGCTTACCATGCCTCTTCTTTCGCTCGCTCATCTCTCTCTCTCTCTCTCTCTCACACACACACACACACCTCGAGTTCATTGAATTCTTCCACTGTTTGGAAAACAGATACTGAGGCGCTGTAAATATAGCCTTATACATGATGAGATATCAATAGCACATTGAGTTGACTTGTCACGCTGAAGAGATGAATGAGACCATTAGAAGCTGTTAATAGTGTGTATGCTAGAAAAAACAAAAACTAACTGAGCTTCACACTTTGTGGTGATATCACTGAGTTAAGCTAAATTATTCTTCTACTACATGGCAGCATCACACATTTGATTTAAAACACACATTATGCACACAGTATTTTATGGAAGCCCTTTTTTTCCCCAGAATTGTGAGATATAAACTAGCAATTATGACTTTTTTTTCTCACTATTGCGAGTTATAAAGTCACAGTTGCGAGATATAAAGTCAGAATTGCGAGATATAAAGTCAAAATTGCGAGATACAAAGTCAGAATTGCGAGTTATAAAGTCAGAATTGTGAGACACAAAGTCAGAATTGCGAGATATAAAGTCAGAATTGTGAGATACAAAGTCAGAATTGCGAGTTATAAAGTCAGAATTGCGAGATACAAAGTCAGAATTGCGAGATATAAAGTCAGAATTGCGAGATATAAAGTCAGAATTGCGAGTTATAAAGTCAGAATTGTGAGACACAAAGTCAGAATTGCGAGATATAAAGTCAGAATTGTGAGATACAAAGTCAGAATTGCGAGATATAAAGTCAGAATTGCGAGATACAAAGTCAGAATTGCGAGATATAAAGTCAGAATTCCGAGATACAAAGTCAGAATTGCGAGATATAAAGTCAGAATTGCGAGATATAAAGTCAGAATTGCGAGATATAAAGTCAGAATTGCGAGTTATAAAGTCAGAATTGTGAGACACAAAGTCAGAATTGCGAGATATAAAGTCAGAATTGTGAGATACAAAGTCAGAATTGCGAGATATAAAGTCAGAATTGGGAGATACAAAGTCAGAATTGCGAGATATAAAGTCAGAATTCCGAGATACAAAGTCAGAATTGCGAGATACAAAGTCAGAATTGCGAGATATAAAGTCAGAATTGCGAGATATAAAGTCAGAATTGCGAGATATAAAGTCAGAATTGCGAGTTATAAAGTCAGAATTGTGAGACACAAAGTCAGAATTGCGAGATATAAAGTCAGAATTGTGAGATACAAAGTCAGAATTGCGAGATATAAAGTCAGAATTGTGAGATACAAAGTCAGAATTGCGAGATATAAAGTCAGAATTCCGAGATACAAAGTCAGAATTGCGAGATACAAAGTCAGAATTGCGAGATATAAAGTCAGAATTGTGAGATATAAAGTCAGCATTGTGAGATATAAAGTCAGAATTGTGAGATACAAAGTCAAAATTGCGAGATACAAAGTCAGAATTGCGAGATATAAAGTCAGCATTGTGAGATACAAAGTCAGAATTGTGAGATATAAAGTCAGAATTGTGAGATATAAAGTCAGAATTGCGAGATATAAAGTCAGCATTGCGAGATACAAAGTCAGAATTGCGAGATACAAAGTCAGAATTGTGAGATATAAAGTCAGAATTGCGAGATATAAAGTCAGAATTGCGAGATACAAAGTCAGAATTGTGAGATATAAAGTCAGCATTGTGAGATATAAAGTCAGCATTGTGAGATACAAAGTCAGCATTGTGAGATACAAAGTCAAAATTGCGAGATATAAAGTCAGAATTGCGAGATATAAAGTCAGAATTGCGAGATACAAAGTCAGAATTGCGAGATACAAAGTCAGAATTGCGAGATATAAAGTCAGCATTGCGAGATACAAAGTCAGAATTGCGAGACACAAAGTCAGAATTGCGAGTTATAAAGTCAGAATTGCGAGATACAAAGTCAGAATTGCGAGATATAAAGTCAGAATTGCGAGATACAAAGTCAGAATTGCGAGTTATAAAGTCAGAATTGCGAGATACAAAGTCAGAATTGCGAGATATAAAGTCAGAATTGCGAGTTATAAAGTCAGAATTGCGAGATACAAAGTCAGAATTGCGAGATATAAAGTCAGAATTGCGAGTTATAAAGTCAGAATTGCGAGTTATAAAGTCAGAATTGCGAGTTATAAAGTCAGAATTGAGAGATACAAAGTCAGAATTGCGAGATATAAAGTCAGAATTGCGAGATATAAAGTCAGAATTGCGAGATACAAAGTTAGAATTGCTAGATACAAAGTCAGAAATGCGAGATATAAAGTCAGAATTGCGAGATACAAAGTTAGAATTGCGAGATACAAAGTCAGAATTGCGAGATATAAAGTCAGAATTGCGAGATACAAAGTCAGAATTGCGAGATATAAAGTCAGAATTGCGAGATACAAAGTCAGAATTGCGAGTTATAAAGTCAGAATTGCGAGATACAAAGTCAGAATTGCGAGATACAAAGTTAGAATTGTGAGATACAAAGTCAGAATTGCGAGATACAAAGTCAGAATTGTGAGATACAAAGTTAGAATTGTGAGATATAAAGTCAGAATTGTGAGTTATAAAGTCAGAATTGCGAGATACAAAGTCAGAATTGCGAGATACAAAGTTAGAATTGCGAGATATAAAGTCAGAATTGCGAGATATAAAGTCAGAATTGCGAGTTATAAAGTCAGAATTGCGAAATACAAAGTCAGAATTGCGAGATACAAAGTTAGAATTGCGAGAGACAAAGTCAGAATTGCGAGATACAAAGTTAGAATTGTGAGATATAAAGTCAGAATTGTGAGTTATAAAGTCAGAATTGTGAGATAAAAATCGCAATAATCTTCTTTTTATTTTTTTTTTCAGTGAAGGAAACGGGCTTCCATAGTATTTAAAGGAATAGTTCTGCAAAAAATAAAAAATTCTATCATTATTTACTCATCCTCATGTTGTTCCAAACCTGTATGATTTTCTTTCTTTGAACACAAATGACGTATTTGGGGAGTTTTATTGACATTTGACTTTCATTGTATGGACAAAAAAAAAATCTTCTTTTATGCTTGACAGAAGAAAGTTGAGTCATTTTGGGTTTCATGGGGAGAAAATTATTGCACAGTTTTAATTTTTAGGTGAACTATTCCATTAAGCTCCACAAGTTTGAGATGCGGAGTACATACAGTGACAGAATATTTGATTTAACGGACTATATTTAATGTGTTCACTAACGATGTGTACCTGAAAATATATAGACAATAAATATTTAAATGATTTTTTTTAAAACTTTGTTTATTTAGATACAGACTGTATAATACAACAGTCAAAATCTCTTTTACAACCACACAGTTTTTACTCAATATAGTGAAGTTTTAGCTACTTAAATTATTCAAATGCAATGTAAAGTTTAATTTTACATTAAGAAATATCCTTGTTTTAGTGGACTTATAACTAATGTTTTTTCAAATTTAACTGAGGTAATCGGTGTCCTCAAATCAAATGAGTGAGCTTAACTTGTTGGGTTTTATATAAAAATAATAAAAGAAAGGAAGACATACTCACACAAAGACAAAATGTTTTTTTAAATGTTAATATTAAATTTTTATACAATGGCTTTAGATGATTTCATAATTTAGTTTAAAAGTGGGTCTGAGATGAGAATAATACAATTGGTGACACTTTATTTTACAGTGTCATTGTCACACTTGTTGCATGTAGTTACTTTAGCAATAACTATAAATCATACATAATTACCTGCAATTAACCCTAAACCGAACCCTCCTCCTAACCCTAATTAATTATTATTACTCAATACTTAAATATATAATTACACTGAAACAAGGGCACCTTAAAATAAAGTGCAACCATAAAGTCTACACATTAAATAGTTTGGCAACACTTTACATTAAGATTAATTAACATTAACTATCACTGAACAATACATTTGTAACAGTATTTATTAATCTTTGTCAATGTTTTTTAATAAACAAACAACTGTTCATTGTTAGTTCATGTTAGCTCAGCTCCATTAAATAATATTAACAGGTACAACTTTTGATTTTAATAATGCATTAAATGTTGAATTTAACATCAACTAAGAATAATAAATGCTTTAGAATTCATTTTCATTGTTAGTTCATGTTAACCAATGTTAACAAATGGAACCTTATAAAAGTGTTACAGATAATGTTACGTTTATAACAAAATAAAAAAGTTTTAAAAATCACATATTCACTGAAAATTCATTCGGAAAAAATTCATATAAAAGTCTTGACTGAGGAAGACTAACATTTCTTTTGGTTTGATGGATTTGTCCAGTGAAGACGCAGTTTTATTTGTTAGTCTAACTTTGGTGTGGCCCATTATTCATTTGTCAGCCAACTGTGCGTTTACATTGATCCTCATACAATCATTGACAGGGAGCTGCTCAATCAGGAACTGCCGCTGAATGACAGTTTAACTTCTTCACATCCAGCTCATAATACGTGTGCCACTCACATCATTGGCAAAGTGTGCCCTCCAACACACGAATCACAATAGCCAGCCGTCACAATGGCCGTGTTTTGCGAGCGGCACATGGCTGTGGGTTTTTAGAGTGCCGTAGAAGTCGAACCCATTGTGCTGAGGTTCTCCTCACACTGGCTGTCGGTTTGCTAATTGTGTCCCTTTCAGGGCTTTGTAGATCAGCACACTTCTGGACCTAAGTATGAAAAGAAGAAAGGGTGGGGTTGGGGGTGATGGCGACCGGGGTCGGGTATCTCTTCCCCCCCCTGAAAGAGGGTCGGGCACGTGCGCTCCACAATGCAGCCTCCAGATTAGGGGCTGAACAAAAGCAGGCCGAACTGTAATTACACAGCAAACAGCTCTGAGGGTGAATGGGGGGACTGACACTGCTCCATTGGCAGCTGTGCTTCAAGCAGCCTCTTACAGTAAGCAGTCGAGGAGAGGAGGTGGAGTGGACACACGCCATATGCCTCCCCTTTCCCTGCACAAACACACTCAGACAGAAACAGAGCAAGGGCTCCTCAAGTCTCAGACGACAAGTGAAATGCTTTGATTTTATCATATGAAGTTTTGTTAAGCGGAAAGTGGACTATAGTATGTCTTAGTAGTTGGTTTGTCCCTCTTTTGCTTTAATGACAGCAGCTTTTGTTTCAGAAGTTTGAACATCAACCTTGTGTCGTCCAGCATCGAATTCAGCACTCATTTAAATTTGACTAATTTTTAAATGGTTTGTCATGAATAAACATTTCTGAAAATGACTTTCTGTTATGAAACAGGACATTGATTTCATTCATCATGTCCTCTGTAGAAGACATCAGGACTTACATGTTTATCAGGGATTTTGGGGAGACATAACAAGTTAATAAGGAAAGAATTTATACATCAATATTCCCAAGAAATATGAGATATTCTTTTGAAAATGTTGTCAAGTTGTTATTTACTTTATTACAATTTTTTTTCATTGCATGTTGCCCCAAGAACACATTAATATGCAAATTAGATACAATGTTCTGTTATCTTTCACAATGTAGTTGAGAATCATCTTTATACAAAGTTTGGTTAAAAAAGAAAAAAATGGCCCGAAAGGTGTAGAACCATCTCAAGGATGATCAGAAGAAATGGACAGCACCTGCAAAGTGTCTGAAATCTTAGGACCATGTGATATTTCAGTTTCTCTTTTTTAATAAATCTGCAAAAAAGTCAAGAATTCTGTCAATATGGGGTGCTGTGTGTACATTAATGAGGAAAAAAATGGCTGCAACATAACAAAGAGTGAAAAATTTAAGGGGGTCTGAATACTTTCCGTACCCACTGTATAAACAGATAATCATAGCTGTTTTTATGTGCTCTACAAAATCAATTTGATCTTTCCTGCTGTGAAAGAAGTTTGTGAAGAAACAAAATGTGATCAGTGACAGCTTTCAGTAACAGATTCCAAGCCCCCGTTTTAATAGGTGTGACTAATGATGGCCTGATATTTCCTACTCAGCTCTAATTTGCGGAGGGGACTTAAGCCAGCACTAGAATCTGCTTAAGCTGGTGAAATAAGGGATAAAGTTGCAGAGAGGTTAAAGACTAGAGATGAGGCAGCATGTTGGTTAGACTGCACTGAAGCACACTAGGGGACCTATTGAAATGCAGCGCGACTGGCTGAGGCTAATTAACAGTAGGGTCCAATTTACAGTACAGGTGGAGCAATTAGAGAGATACAGCCTGTAAGCAGAAACACACTGGTTTTAGGGCACACAATAAGACAGTATGGGGCAAATAAAACTCTGGACACATGACAGTGTCATTGGTTAAAAAGACAACATGAGCTAGTCAGGGAGAAAATCAGGGGTGAAAAGGCTCTAAAGAGGGTTTTCAGTATGTGTAGAAAAAAAAATACTTTCATGTTTTATTTAGCTATGGAGACACTCTTTATTTATTACACATGGCATTTCAAATGTATAAATTATTATAATTAATTATTATAATTAATAATTAATTGATTCAGTGAATGAATGAATGAATTCATTATCGTCTGACATTAATCAGTTCATTATTGTCTTCTTGTGCAATGACAATAAAGTAACTTAAATTTAAATTAAACTTTGACTTAAATTTAAAAAATGTTATATATATATATTATATATAAACATGAAATTAATTCACACACACACACACACACACATATATATATATATATATATCTTACACACACAATAATTTCATGATTATCTGTTTATTTCATTTTATTTAGAATTTAATGTTAATATTGTTATTTGCATATTTATGAGATTAGTAACATTAGACAAGTATAGCATTTACTTAAAAAACTACTTGAAAAAAAAACATACTGCAAAAAACAACAAAAACAAAAACAGATTGCTAAACTCTGGGTTAAAAGTAACTCATTTGAATGAATGATTCATTAGGAATATCCAAACAAACTCCATCACGTGTTTAATGGATGGTTCATCTAAGCAGTCATCAGCATTTGTTTGTTCGTTTTAAATTTCATGTTATTTCCTTATAGAGTGACAAGGGAAGTCCCTCATTCATTTTCATTGAGCTCAGTTTTAGCTTTGACGACCAAATCAGCCCACACCCTCTTTCACATTGTCCAAAGTTCCTCAGGAGATGGACTTAAAGCCCAACCTTCCCCACCTGATCCTGATCACCATGGCCTGAAGGCTCCATTGAAATAACCAGGCCTTTTAGACTTGCTACTTTAAGCTCCTCTGGAGCAATTATGCATTCATGTGCTCGTAATTGGCATCCACGAATATGAAATGTTTGGTGGGCCCTTAAACACTGTTAGGATCTTTGGATGTCGCCCTTGTCAGACAAAGCCTGGAGGTGTTACCCCATTTCCATCTATTTAGAGTGCTGGGAAGAGGTTGAAACAGCCCTGTGTTTACAGTAAACTTTAGGGGAAAAATGCTGAGTGCTACTGAACTGCTCTTCACCCACTTATTAGTATCTACCACCCCCACCCCCCCACCAGCCATCAATAGCTGGAGTCTTAATTAAACAAGCAGATGCTGGACTGTCAATCATACGCAGAGACAAGACTGTAACAGTCTAATATACAATGTTCTGCTGGGCATTTTGTTCCCTTGACATTACTGTAAACTCAGGAGGAGAAATCACGTGAAAGAAATGCAGACGCAAACCTTCAAGGTAATCCACCACCGAATAACACGTTATTTATTTTTGTATGTATTTTCATGTTTCTCTATGAATAATTCTAATTTATTTTTATTAATTTCTTTTCTGTTTATTTCTATATTTCAAGCAACAATTCATTATGGTCTACTTGTAATGACAATAAAGGAACTTAATTCACCCAAAATGACAAATTCCCTCATCATCTATTTACCCTCTAAACCCTTTAAGTTGCTCTAAACCTGTTTGAAGTTCATTTCTTCTGCTGAAAATAAGTTATTTTGAAGAATGTTGGTAACCAAACAGTTTCTGGTCCTCACTGACTTTCATAGTATTTCTTTTTCTATTCTATGGAATTGATGGATTCTATGTTTGGTTATCAACATTCTTCAAAATATCTTCTTTTATGTTCAAAGGAAAAAGAACTTCGTGGAGGTTTAGAACAACTTTTGGGTGAGTAAATGACTCATTTTTGAGTGAACTATTCCTTTAATGCAATTTAATGTGAAACTTATAAATAAATAAAAATAATATTATTTATAAAATATAATTGATAATTAATGTATAAACACACGAAAACTGCCTGAATATATAAATAAAAATAATTAATATATAAATAACAATGCTGTCAAATCGATTAATCGCGATTAATCGCGATTAATCGCATATAACAAAAGGTTTGTAAATATATGTGTATCTAACATGAAAGTTTGTATGTATATATATATATATATATATATATATATATATATATATATGTGTGTGTGTTTGTGTGTGTACACACATATATATATATATATATATATATATATATTAACAAACCCTTGTGTTAGATGCGATTAATCGATTTGACAGTACTATTAAATACACAAAATATAATAAATAAAAACTGTAAAATAAGTTTGAAAAAAGAAAAATTAAGGATATTTATTTACGATAAGATAACAAAACAAGATAACAAACAAATATTAACTCTCCGTTCTTTATCATTTATATGAGAAAGTGGTTAAAAAGCCAGAAAAATGCATGCATTTCAGGCCTTAAATCAAAAGCCTCTTGTTGAAAAGAGAGAGCTCAATTCCCACTTCTCCGCAGGATTTTGCTTTGCCTGCATGGTGTCTTTGTCAAAAGCAGTTGTATGTTATCTGAGTAACAGAAACAGCCCTGGTAATCCTTTATGTGGCAGGACGCATAACTGTTCAAACTCCCCTGACAGTCAGTGAGGGGGTTCGCGGCGCTCCATTGTCATTGAGCAGAGGCTCACACGGTGTTACCATTGGATTCTTTGTAATGTGGCTCGAGTTTTTTACATGACCATGCGGCCAATCTGCTTGGATTGCTGCGCTTGGTAAGGGGCCTATAGGTTTTCAATGAGGTCTGTATTTCACTCACTTTCAACTGTTCTGCTCCCTGCCTATATCTTTGTACTGAGTGTTAGTGTGCCGACAGGAGCTGAAGGTGTGATGTTATTTTATTTAGAGTTAGACTAATTAGACCACATCTCTAAGAGTTTCATCCAGCTAATGATATTACCAGTCAAGACTAATTTAAGTGGGAGCCTTTCCATAAAACTAAAAGAACATCCAATCAGAGGACAGAACGAGACTGGAAAGCCATTTACTGATGAGAGAGGGTAGCAGAATGGGTGAACTTTTTTATTGCTTTTCCCCTCTAATCCATAAGAATGGGAACAAACAGGGCAGCTGCTAATAATAATTACATTTACAGTGTTCTCACAGCAGAATTCACAAACATAGATCCTCTGTGGCCATAACGGGGAGAAAGAGAGTGTATGTTCGGGAAAGGCTTTGTCAAAAGCATGTATGATTTCCTTTAATAGTTACAGAGGCCCAGACACAGATTCATTAGTGATTCCTGTAAGGTCCATCATGTCAGGAGGGTTAACAGGAAGAGCGTCGGCCCTTAGGTACGGCAGTGGCTGCTCAAGGCCACACAGAGAGCTTTACTCACATCTGTCTCTATCTGTTCTCACTTTGCACCTCTTTCAGCCGGTTTCCCATCTCATATCATTAGCAATAAGTCCCTGAATGTATTTGTGGTTTAACTGTAATTCTTTCAAGCATACACTCACAACAGCTTAGTGTCTGAAACAAATGAAATTTGATTAATTAAACAGCTTGTAAACATACTTTATCACTATATTAAAAAAAATATATTATACATGAAAGTATTAGAACTCCACTGAACCTTTAATGTATAAAAAGAGAATGTCATGACTATCATGCACAATATTAATCCGCAGGGTCAACTGTTTAGATGTCTTAAAAGTAGTCATCTAACGTTTATCTTCAAGTCTGCAACCAGTTGCATGAACATTAAGTTAAGACTGTCTTCTTGAGTACTATAACCAACTAGCGATTAGTCAAAGGGCAATCGGTTTTACTTTTTGGTATCAAATTAGACCAATCTACGTTTTTTGTTGTCTTAAAGAAAACAAATGTAGCTATAGTCTTAGGAGTTTATGCAACCAGCCCATGTTCATCTCTTTTCAGTCAGTTACATGAAAATTTAGATTGTTCTAATCTGAATCTGAAAACGTAAGACTGATTATCCCTAACTATTTACTAGCTGGTCAGACCGTTCATAAGACATAGGCCTAGTCTTAGTTTAGAAAGATTTCATTCTTTATTTTATTTCAAGTAATGTGAATTTAAGGGCAGAAACGCTCATAATGTAAAAACCATTCAAATACATGATGACCAGCGAGTTCAGTAACTGTCTTCAGTTACTCACATTCATCACTCGATGTGCTTCACTCTTCCCTCGCCGTGTTGTGATTAAGGTCAAATGGAGTCTTGCGCCATCTTCTGGTGAAATGCAAAACTACAGAATGTTCAGGAAAGTCGAAAATCACAAATTCTATTTTTAGAATTGTAAATTAACAACAAACAAATAGACATATGCACTTTGACCCAGCTATATTTATATTTAAAGTGGTTTGGCTAGTTATCAGCTAAAAAAATGCACCAAACGTGGAGTATATGAAAATGTTTATAGGATATTAAGTTATCCCTTTTTATGCCTTATGTTACATGATTATTCTTTTACATGTTATTAAATTCCTTAATCATTAATATATATTCTACTGTATGCTCTTCTGTGCAGTAAGGTTGAGTGGGCGTGGTTTCCATCAGAATTGATTACATGATGTATTTTGGTATATGCTTAATGCAGACAAAAGATAAAACAAGATCCATAAGAATATTCTCTTAAAGGTCTTACAAACACTATTTTAAGACCTGCTTTTTGTCTTGAGTGCATCATTAGATGCTTGGCACAGTATTTAAAATGTAACTTACAGTTTCATAAGACTTTCAGCTTTTTTCTGAATTGTTTGCTTTGAGTTTTGTCCCTACGTGGTACCCGTCTCAGGTTGGTTAATCCAAGATGGCGACCACCACACTTGGAAACGTGAGTTGTTCTTTAACTAAATAAGTTTTTCCTTATTTGAACTTATACATAGATGTACTCTAGTAGGAATGGTATATTATAGTTTTATCGTCGTTTTGCCATGAAATTGTGTGTTATTTCGCAGATAAGTGACAAGATAGTGTCCCATTCACATTAGTTAATCTGGTAGCATTTATGATCTGTATTCTCTGGAAAAATAGTTTACTGATGTAGTTGTGTTTTGCAGGATGTTATTGACAGTGACCTTCCCAGTGCCGTGCGTCTACTCAACAGTCTCACAGAACAGGTCTGTAATGTCACAGAACCTGAATATTTCGATTTAGATGGACAGCACCACAATTTGTATGTAATACAAAGATATGAGAAGAACTTGGAGAAGATGTGATAATGATGGACACTGATATATTTCCAGGTTGCTTCAGTAACAAGTCATGTACGGGACCTGATAAAGAAAGTCAGAGAAAAAGCTTATCAGACTTCTAAGGTAGTTCTGTTTGTATAGTATTAAAATGCTATCACATTTTCACACACACACACACATATACAAAAATGCTTTTAACATTTCTTTTCTTTTTCGCTCTAGGGTTTGTCTTTTCTGGACCTGAGATATCATCTGTTACTGTTTTACTTGCAAGATATTACGCATTTGATCAGTATAAAGACCGAAGGAGAAAGTCTGAAGGACAACAGCGCCATCCACAGGCTGGTCACCATAAGGACGGTACGACACACACAAAAAGTGTCTAAATGATTTTCATTCATATTTAATCTTTGAATAGATTTTCCCTTAATCATATATAACAAATAATAATGTTTCATCTGATGAATCAATTAATTTTCTACAACATTCTCAGTTTTTAGAATTTTGCCTGTTCTGGCTCTAAATCAAATACGATAATGCAATAAACTACATGTTTAGTAATTAAATTATATGTTATATATATATTATATGCATCAGGTCACATCCGTTACAAGTCATTATACTGCACTAAAATACAGTATGCAGACTACCTTTAATGCTGTGCCTGTGCTAAAAGTGTATTTTTCCCCTCCCTTTCTGTCTTTGTTGTGTAGGTTTTGGAGAAGATGCGTCCCCTAGATCAAAAGCTCAAATATCAGATTGATAAATTAGTGCGGACCGCAGTGACAGGCAGCCTCTGTAAGTTTTCTGCTGTTTTTGTCATTGATTGCACACATGAAGAGCACTGAACCACAAGTTTGAATGATGGTTTTTCTTCCAGCTGAAAATGACCCTCTTCACTTTCGCCCTAATCCTCAAAATATGGTCAGCAAGGTAAAGTTCTCGTCAAGTAATATAATATACATTATATAATATGTAGTTTTAATCTTATATATACACGTATTATGCATGTGAAATACCTGTAGGATTTCAGTACAATAAACATTCAGATTCTAGTTTTTCTTGAAAGGGATTTTGTTTGACTGGTATCAATCTCAGACAGGTTTAAGTAGTTTACCATGTCTACTTGGGTAAATATGAAACCTACTTAAAGAGGTTGTTCCATATTATTGAACAAGTCACGGGTCAGATAAAGGTGTCTGATTAATTGATTAATTGTATTAAAAGGGCAGCTATAGTAAAGCCACTGTTTTGCAGCAAACAGGTATTTGAAACTGCTGGTGTCTCTGGAGTCCCAAAAACCTCTCCATGCAGGCTGGCAGTTGTGCGCAAAGTTGTGTTTCAGCCACCTCTAACCAATGGTTACAAAGAGAAATGTTTACAGTGGGTTTATAAATACAAAAAGACTCATTTTTAAATGGTGTTATTCACTGACAAATGCTGTACGACAATAAATGGTCCAGATGAATGGATTTGTGGTCCAGATGAATCTCCAAAAATGAAATCGGTCATTAATAACTCACCCTCATGTTGTTCCAAGACCTTCGTTCATCTTCGGAATACAAATTAAGAGTTTTTTTTTTATTTTATTTATTTTTTTATTCCTCATAGATGTCAACGTAATTACGACATTCAAGGTCCAGAAAGGTAGTAAAGACATTGTTAAAATAGTCCATGTGACTACGTTGGTTTAACCTTAATGTTACGAAGCAGCGAGAATATTTTTTGTATGCAAAAACAAGAATAATGACTGAATTCAACAATTTCATCTCTTCCGTCTCCTATGCCCTCTGCAGTCTCCTATACTGTTTATGTTGCACAGACAGTGCAGTTATTCTGTGTTCTATGTCAGAACGCCGGCTTATTATTGGCAGGCTCCTGTGTCAGCATCACACGCATGCCTCGTGCTGTTCACGTGAACCGTGTCGGCCAATACTGAGCCAACTTTCTGACGTAGAACACGGAAGCCTGCACTGTCTATGCAACATAAACAGCGTTGGAGAGTGACGAGGAAGAGAAGAAATTGTTGAATAAAGTTATTTTTGTTTTGTTTTTGTGCACAAAAAGTATTCTCGCCGCTTCGTAACATTAAGGTTGAACACTGTAGTCACATGGACTATTTTAACAATGTCTTTAATACTTTTCTAGACCGTGAGTATGGTAATTATGTTGCTTTCTATGGGGAATAAAAAAACAACTTGGATTTCATTAAAAATAACTTAATTTGTGTTCCATAGATGAATGATGGTCTTGCAGGTTTAGAATAACATGAGGGTGAGTAATTAATGACAGAAATTTCATTTTGGGGTAAACTAACCCTTTAATAATATGGAACAACCTCTTTTTGTAGGTTTTCCATTTACGTAAGTAGAGCTGGCAAACTATTTAACAAGCCTGAGACTGATACCAGTTATCTAAAAAAAAGATGAGAAATAATTAAATATTTATTAAATTTATTATTATTTATTAATTTATTTTAAAAAAAACTGGTTTGAAAAACTAAAATCTGAAAGTTTATTGTACTAAAATCCTACTGATGTCACTTGCATAATGTGTGTAAATATTTGTCGGTGTGTGTATATATATATATATATATATTTATATATTTATATATTTATGTAGTGTATATATATATATATATATATATATATATATATAATTTATTTATTTCAAGTGTTATATTGTATATGTATATTTAATTTTACTTAAAATTGCTGCATTTCCTCAACACAGCTCAGTGAATCTGAGAATTCAGATGAGGAGGGTGAAGAACGAAAAACAAAAGAGCCTTCAACCAGCAGGAAATACGTACCTCCTCGAATTGCTCCAATGCATTATGGCAAGTCCTTTATTTTGTAGCAGTTCATTTTATATTTATTTCACATCAGGATTCAGATGTAGAGACAATTGGAGTTAATGCTCATCCTAAACCCTCCCCTGTCCACACACAGATGGGGACATGACGGAAGCAGACCGGCAGAAGGAGCGCGTTGATAAACAGAAGAAAGCGGCACTCCGCAGCTCTGTGATCCAGGAGCTCCGGCAGCAATACAGCGACACTCCGGAGGAGATCAGAGACCGCAGTGACTTCCAGACTGAACGGGAAAGCCGAGAGGAGCAGTACAGGTACTTGATGTGGAGATTTATGGAATTATCATGTTCTAGATAATATATGGTATTTTGAACCTAGTTTCAGGTTTTGGATTACATTAAATACGTTGGATTATTCTGTAAATTAAGCACTTGATAATCTTTCAGATGTTTTTTCCTAATGCTTTTGGAAAATATTTTGTAAAAGGAAAAACTACGAGGAGTCCATGATGGTCCGTCTCAGTATGACGCGTGAGCAGAGGCTCAGAAAGAGAGGAATGATGGGAATGGCATCACAGCTGAGTAACATCACACGGTTCGGTGACATCACTGTTCTGACTGGGGGAGAAGCACAGGTGAGCTGGACACTGGCGTCATGGCTAGTTTTGCATATCTTTGGAATGTTCTAGTTGTTGTTATAATGACATTGCAGTTCTTTTATGTGTATTTCTGTGACGGCTCAAATCTAATCATTTAATCAATTTAAACGCTTAATGTGGTTTAAAATTTAAAAAAAATAAAAATTAAAAGCTCAATCTATGACAAAGTATTGTAACACATCTGCTAATCTCAGATCCTTTATTTTAGGATGTGTTATTGAGTGTATTTTCTCTTTTCATAGGATATTGATAATCCTAGACCCAAGAAAAAGAAGAAAATGATTAAGAAAAGTAAAAAAAAGAAAAGTAAGTATTTGTTATGAGTGCTTTCAAAAAATATAAGCTTATAGAGTTGCATATTAATACACATTTTATCTTTTCAGTTTTCAGGAAGCACAAGTAAACCCCCTGATGCAAAGGAGAAAGTCTAAGATGAATTTCAACAAAATGATTTTTTTCAGGGTTCTAAATAAACCTTGGGACAGTTTCTGTGTTCCTTCCATGACCAAATGGTGTATTGAAGTGTGTATGGAGCTTTTATGTGAATTTGGTTAATGCAAAATGTTGGTCTCAGTATCAAATTACCTTGATTAGCATAACCGAGTGCATTCAGTTGTAAGACATTCTTGTAAAACTGGTGGTCACTAGGATCTTAATGTTTACAATAATTTCATATTTAATTGAATACATTTAAATTTTGTGCTGATTAAAAAAAATAATAGTCCAATTCTAGACCATTAATGTTGCAGTAAATGGTAAGGTAAAAGACAAACTAAAATGATCATGATGTAGTCCAGATTTAAAACTTTTTTTCAACCCATGTAGAGTTTGTGTCCATCACTTTTATCTGTAGATTTTTTTTAAATGGTTTTTGTCCCTTCCAAATCGCAGGATTGTATTAAATGTGTTCAAGTCAAACTGTTGGTGCCATATAATGTTTTGAAAAGTATGTTCATCAGGTGAAACATGGTACAAAGTAGGAAAAAAACATAACAAAAAAACCCTTTAATTTGAAAACTAAAATATTTAAAGTAAAGCTGAGTGATGGCCTCCAAGTCATAAACAGAACTGTGCACAGGTTTTGTTCAATGTTCATTGTAATAGGCAGTGGGTCTCAATACAAGCCTCTAATAGGTGTGCTGCATAACAATGTAAAACAGTAAGTATTAAAAAAATATACTTTTAACAACAAGTGGCTTGTAAAAAAAACCTTTTCTAACAATTAGACACGATAGGTTGTAAGGGTGGAGCTCCTACAGGTGTTCAAGCTGCAGGGTTGCCGATTGACTTAAGAGATATTATCAGTAAGATGGTAGAAAACTGTACATTTCTTGTCTATTTCCACCCACTGCTACTTATACCAACGACGGAAATAAGCGCAGTTATAATAGCTATATATGTGGGAGAGCGTTGCTATAATGTGACAATATTATATTGCAATAGGTAACATATCAAAGTTAATACCAAATCAGAACTAGTTAGCACATAATTTGTAGTGAAAGAGTTTAATGACAATATATTGGTTGATGGTTACACTTAAAATAATTACAAAATAGATGATATGATAAAAAACTTATACCATTTATCGTACCCAGCATGTATGTAAAAAGTTACCTGAGAGATAGAAAGAAAGACAGAGAGAGAGAGAGAAGGACAGAGAGTGCCCAAGTAAGAGAGCAGAGTGTAAAAGAAGAGACAGAGCAATAGTTGCAATCTTCTTTTATCCTTTTCCTTGACCATGTGACTGAAACCCAAATGTGAGACATTCAAACTGACCAATCAGAGGTAAAACTTCCCCCACTGTACTGAAGGTGTGACAATTCATAGACCCCCGATGCACAGGCATCTTGGCCTACAGGCCTTGATCACTATCAGCACCTTTGTGTGTTTCCCAAATGGCTCTTGTAGCATGAAAGAGGGGACTGAAACAGCAAAGCCAATGTCTTTGTTCATTTTTAAAATATCTTTGGATATTTTCAGTCTTACAAGGTCAATAGTTTTTTGGGTCTCTGTAACATAATTAGGGTAAAACACATACCTTAAATATGTATCTAAGCTGGCATGAGAAACTTGCCTCACCAAAACCACAAAAACCAGACAAGTTTTCTGCCCTGACCCTATGGCAAACTTCAACTTCTCCCTCCATATGTTGGTGTGATGTATCCCAACCTTCAAGCAGAAAGAACTGGATGAAAATATTATGTACGATCAATCCACATTTTGATGCAGTCTGGAATTAAACCACACCATGCTCGTTCGGCCAGAAGACTGGTCCCCCAACTGAGCTTTTTTTCTTCTCCATTTCTGTCACTGATGGGAGTTTGGGTTCCTTGCCACTGTTGCCTTGCTTAGTTGGGGACACACATTCAAAGTAAATATTGCTGAATAGTAACACATGATTGGATGAGAGCTGGATGATGACGACATCATTCAACAGAGCTGCTTTGATGAATTTAACTCATTGCATAATTGATGACCTTTAGTTATTGAACTGGATCAACAGAGAGCTGATTTCAACTGAATAATGACTGTTTACTACTGTCTTTAGAGCTGCTGATATGTTTGCATAACTGATTATTTTGCTGTTATGACATTAAAGCTGCTTTGAAACAATCTGTATTGCTTTATTAAGAAAGATGAAATATATGGTGGGTGACCTGTCTGGCCAAACCAGGCTTTACCACACCTTTTGACCAATAAATTGTGTTAAATAATGATTTCTAATCCTTTTACATCACCTTCTGCAAGAGTGATGGCAAGCCAACGTATTTTACAAAACTCTTATTTATTCCTAAACTCTTATTCCAACACATTTTAAATATCAAAATTTCACTTTTCAGACCATACTTGGTTCATATGGCATTATAGATTTGGTATATTTGCTTCATATATTTTTTTTCCCATAGCTTTTCTTGAACAACATGCACTTACAAGAGAACACTGTATTACCTACACATTCAGCTATGACAGTTTGATACTGCAAATGTGTTGTGTTGCACAATTAAAATAAAAAAATAAAAATGGAAAAATTCTAAGGGAAATAGTCTGGAAGCACAGATTTTTCTGTGCTCCGTTTTCTTTTATCTATACTTTGAGACCTGTTAATTACTCAAATCAAATTTCATACTCAAACGGCGTTGGAACACTGATGGAAGAAAACTGAAATATTTCACCGATTCAGCATGGTGAAAAGCGGAGCAGAAATTTCACACGTCTAGAAACTCCCACCCCCAAGAAAGGCTCAAACACCTCAAATACTTTTTACACAATGTCTTTTATTTTTTTTCTAATTACAGACTCATGGGTTAAAAATAAAATAAAAAAGGAAAACATCTTTTCTCTTTTTGTCCATACCCACTCCCCCATTCGAAAAAGGAAAACGAACAGAAACGAGAAAACCCTCTGCACACAAATCCCCCTCCCTCCCCCCAAAATAAAAGCTCCGAAGCCCTCCTTAAATAACCGATACCTGTAGCCCACGCGTTAGTGCTCCATCGTGCCCTAACTGCACTGTGCACTGAGAAAGACAAGGCCCTAGAAGAACCCTCCCCTTCAACCTCTTACTGGTCCTGCCTCTCTCACTCACTCGCAATTTAAGCAGCCATTGCTCTATCATGGCTCTGCCTTCACGATATATAAATTTGTGTGGTGGATGTGTGCAGTGTATGCGGTGTCTGTCTGTATGTGTTAACATGGGCCTGGTGCATCTCAGTATATTTATGTTGATAAAGCTCAGCGCTTGTTATTGTAATAAATGCCTCCCGCAGTGGGCCGGTGGTCGCCCTGTCCCCCTCCCCCTCCCCCCCACACAGAGAGGATGGGGTGAGTGTGCATAGCGGGAGCAGAAAGAGACAGAGACGCCGCCGAGACGGTAGGGGGCGCTGCGGCCACGGGAGGAGGGGTAGTCAGTCTCCACTGGTCCTGAAACCTGAAACGACAAGAAGTGGTCTAATATACAAAGAGAGAGCAAGGGAGGGAAGGGGAAGGGGAGGGGGGAGCACAGGAACAGAGGAAGGAGAAACTGATGGTCGGGAATGGCATATGGCAGCATGAGACAAAAAAAGAACTCTTAAAACACAAAAGAAAAGATCTCAGAGCTCAGGCCATGCCATCTTACAATAGTCGTATGGTGTGGAAGATGGTTCAAGAACAGTAAAACGTAAAAACAACGCCGAACTCTAAACCATTGTCGGAATAACAGGTGGAGGAGGTAATCCGAGTGAGGGATGAACAGGAAAGAAAACAGCGCTGGGGGGAAAAGGGATTCCAGAGAACAGACAAATAATAGAGAATATGATCTCAAATAGCACAACTTTGTGAAAACAACAACATTCTTGCTATTAAATTGTTCACATATTCACGGTACAATAATTAAAAAAAAAAAAAGTTAACATTTTTTTTTCTGTTTGCCTTTCTTGAATGCAAACATAAGAGGGGCTGTTTGGTGAGAGAAAAATCACAGCCAGACAAAAGGACACATCTGCAGCCTGAGATTACATAATCATCTTCTCAAATTTAAACAAATGCCACCAAATCTCCCCGACGGCCATATTGTACCTTACCAGGGTGATCGCAACACCTCCTCACACCCACGCGCACACACAATCGCACACTGCGGCCAGTCAGTCTGTCTTTCCAGGAGATGCTCTTTTTTTCTTTTTTTTTTCTTTTTTGTCTTTTTTTTTTCTTCTTTTTTTCTTCCTTTATTGAGAGGGGTCTTTTTTCTTTTCTATAGGGATACGGGATGATAGTAAGGGGGATTTCATAGGGGGGTAGGGAGGTATTAGTAAGGGGAGTACCACGATGTTGTTCGCCCTCGGCCCCTGGAAAAGAGAGAGAAAAAGAGGGTGAGTTCTTTTTTGTGATTGGTTTAAGAAGACGGACACCAATTCACTTTTTTGGGGGTATGAGTGTATATCAGTAATATGCATTTTAAAGGGCCGTTTGAGGACAAGCTGAACGTTTATGCACTCACGTTACAGGTATACACATAATTCAAAATATGAAATGCAATGTATACCCCTCTACTATGGATAACAAGATTTAAATCGTGATCAATGGAACCATGTGTAAAAAAATCCAGTAAATGTGGTTTACTTTAAAAAGGGAAGCTGAGGAAGATTATCCAACAGCAGAATGTGTGTTTGTGTTGGTTATATTCAAGCTTTATAAATGGTCTAGTGTCCAGTGTGGGGGGCAGTGAAAACACGCTCTCCCTCTTTCTCTCTCTCTGAACGGGGCGGCTCCTGTGGTCTCTGTAAGGGAGAGATCCTGGGGACATGAACGCTCGAACACATGCACACAGTTACAGTCAAAGACACAGCTTTCCACAAATGGACTGGGCCACAGAGGACACACACACACACACACACACACACACACACATATATAAACATCAATAAATGCAGTGGCACCCATTCAGGCAGCCAGAGATGCTCGTCATTCACACAAAACCCCCTCCAGGAACAGCCTGTGCTCTTTGTGGCACAGAAACCTGTTATCGGTTGGATACCAAAACAGTCAATATCAGGCTGCAGGAATGAACCCTCCATTCTGGAAGTGAACACATTGTTATTCATGCGAGGGGGTGAAAATGTACCAAAATGGGCTTTTCTGATCTAAACTTGCCTGAGGTCAAACAAACAAAGACTTGCCTTTCAGTTATTCAGAGCTGAGCTTGACATCAGCTACATACTCAAACTTGTAGGATCCCATTGGCTAATTATAAAGATATAAAATGTTCAATCATAGAGTGACCCCATAAAGAAACATTAAAAATATTTAGGTTAGGGATAAATCCTTAAACTAATTTCAAACCCTCTACAGAGCACTAAAACAAGCTCCACTCCAACAAAAAAAGTCAAAGTGTGGCAGTGTACGTACAAGAGTTTCCCAACAAACTGATGTACAAGATTCTGATTCATAAAATGCTTTCACTCCACCAGATCACAAAAGACAGGAAATATTCAAATGCTCCCAAAAATCATCAATTTATTGTCCTTCATCACACTAGGTTATCCAAACAATTGAAGTCAACAGCTGGTTTCACAGACAGGGCTTAGATTACGGGAGCTTCCACACCTGGCTTGTTTGGAGTGTTTGTTTCGGAACCTGGTGCATTGTCTCATATAGTTCAGTTTATTTAGGCATATGAACACTGCAATCGCGCTAGGATCCGCATCAAAACAATCGCCTGAATGAAGGTATCTCGGCCCAATTGCAAACAAACTGGAGCAATATGGTTGAGGAGAGAAAGCAATCCGCCCCAATGGATCAACAAACCGAGTGGTATCATAATTCTTAATGGCAAACGTATTATATAAAAAGCAGCAGTGTCTAATTGTGCGAGTGAGCACATTAGTTATCGCAGTGGAAAACCAAAGACTGCCTCTTCATCTTAAAACGGTGTGTAATCGCTCTTCTCTGTGCATTGCAAGGATGCAGCCCCGACGAAGCCTTGCTTCCCGCTCTAAATGCATTATATAGGCTATACAATGCATTATGCGGGAATAACGGCTACATTTGTATTGCATTTGTGTGTGTCGATAGTTACAAATAAGCCACAATAAGCTGCTGAAAGGAACTTGTCAATCATCTTAATGGATGACAGAGGAAAGTGACCAAGATAATATTTTAAGATATGTCAGTGCAAATTGCTTTCAGTTAAGAAAGACAAACGTGCATTTTAGTCTGGGACTAGGCTTAAGCCTTTGAAACGGAACAATAGTGCTAAATCTGTCCAAAGGGCCTAACAGGATTTGGGTTGAGTCTCGAAACCTAGTGAGCTGCCTACTGAGACCACAGGGCTGTTTGAAAATTCACTATGTAGCCAAGTAACAGTTTTGAGGCACAACACAGGAATGATCTTCACACTGGGAAGCAGGTTTTGACTTCTAAACCTCTGATGAATGCGAAGGATCATTCCATGCTCAGAATCTTACACTGCAGGAGAAAAATGGGCCGAGATGATAACGATGTGTTTTAAATGGTTTCTGTAATTCTTCCTCAGTTTTCCTTTTAACATGACGACACACAGGGGTTTGTACAGAGAGTGCAGACAACAAAAGAGTGGTGCAGTTCATTCTATCCTCACACCCAGAGGTATTAAACAGGAGTATGCATAAAAACAGGAGACAGGCTGCTATACAATTTTGAACAAGCACAGAATACTTGACAAGGTAACAAGAAAAAACAAAACAAAAGTTGATGGATCGTGTTATATATATAAAAATAAAAACATAAGGACATAGATAGACTTTTGATAGTTTTTTTTCCTTTAGTAATTGTTCCTAAAAATGTTTATATTACAAGATGAGATTAAAGGGTCAGGTCACCCAAAATTGAAAATCAACCCATGATTTACTCACTCTCAAGCCATCCTAGGTGTAAAACAACTATCTACTTTCAGATGAACACAATCAGAGTTACATTAAAAAATATCCTTGCTCTTCCTAGCTTTATTATGGTAGTGAATGGTTTTGTAGTCCAAAACAAGTGCATCCATCAATCATAAAAGTAATCCATATAGCTCCAGGGGTTAATAAAGGCCTTCTGAAGCAAAGAGATGGGTTTTTCTAAGAAAAATATCCATATTTTCTAAACTAAAATAACTAGCTTCCCATGCAGATCGACTTGCGCCAAAAGATTAACTTCTGAAGCGATGTATGACTTAAAATGTAGGAGCAACGTGAAGCTTAGACGCCTCTTGCCGTTTTGCTCCATCCTCTGAACTTCCGAGTTCTACATTGCGTCATGGTTCAGTGGAGAGCTTACTCTTTTGGCATAAATCCATTTGCATAGGCCGTCTGCCGGAAGCTAGATATTTTAGATAATGATTTAAAGAAGGATATATATATATATTTTTTTACAAAAACCCATCGCTTCGCTTCAGAAGGCCTTGGATATCTTTTATGATGGATGGATGAACTCTAGACTTCAAAATCGGGAATGCCATTCACTACCATTATAAACCTGTGTAGCGACAGGATATTTTAGAATAACTGTTTTCGTCTGAAAGAAGATGGTCATTTACACCTAGAATATCTTGAGGGTGAAAAGAACTATCCCTTTAATAAAAATAAAATAAATAATAAATATTAAGCATGAACATTTAGAAACTTATTTTAGATTGTCCCCCACCCGATGCACACACACTTTTACAGCAGCACTCTCTGTCAGGATGGAGCCTGTGTGTCAGTCACTGTCAAACATGCAGGTTGGCATGGAGCTCACCTGAAGGCCCGTCCTCTGCCTCTGGGAGGTGTGTAGCCACTGTAGTAGCGTGCCCGGGACGAGAAGTTTCCTCCCCGTGAGCGAAAGCGGGCCCGAGGGAAACCGCGGTCTGTGGTGCTGATGCCAGGACGATTTGTTCTCTTGGCCCCAACCTGGAAGAACATTTGGGAAAATTAAGTATCAAATTTCAAGATTCCACAAAATCCTAAAATATAATAAAATATGGTATAGGGCAGTGGTTTTCAAGCCTGTTTTGGAGCACTCATAGCACTGCACATTTTATACGTCTCCATTATCTGACATATACCCATTTCAGGTCTTGCAATCTCAACTAATGAGCTAATGAGTTGAATCAGGTAAGTTAGAAGAGGGAGATACACCAAATGTACATTGCTGGGGGAGGTGTTTGTGCTTTATATCAAAACTCGATTCTCAGTTTAACATTGACTTTTTAACTTGGCAAGACAATATGTTGTGTTATGTTATGCTTCCTCTCACCTTAATCTGCCTTCCTCTGAATAAGGACTCATCCAGTGCCATGGCTGTCCTAACAGACTCCTTGTCTGCAAACTCTATATATGCAAACCTGAAACATGAAGAGGGCAAATGAGCATGCGGGAAATGTCAAGGTCAATTAAAAAGAGCAGGAAAGCATATACCGAAACCGCTATGAATTTATTTTTCTATGCAAAAATATACATGGATGCATGCTTCAAAAAAAACAAGTAAGCATATTGTAAAAGATTTATTAAGATGACAGAAAACTATGTTCAAAGTAGCTGTGATTAAAGCATTGCATCAAATGTTACCCCATGCAATGGGCTGGCAAATTATTAATGGGAACAGCTTGAAAATCCTGTGCACCAGAATAGCACAAAGCTAAAGAATCTCACAACTCAGTCTCAAGTCCACATATAAATAGCATAAAATTGCACCACATAAAAGCCCATAGTAATAACTACAATGTTCCAAAAGATACTGAGCGGCCATGCACAAAAATACAATTCCGTTTATATTAAAATGCATTTTCCCCCATTATATTTATTCATATATATATATATATACATATATAAAAAAATAATGAACTGAAACTACTAAATAGTCTTTATTTCACACATAATAACCAAAAAGATTATACACTATTTTTATTTTGTATGGTTTCCTTTGGCCTAGATAGCACCTTGCATTTTTGTTGGCATCGTTTTTGTTGTTATTGACTCCAAAATAGTTTCTAGTTGTTCCAAATAGTTGCTTTTGATTAAAACTTTTCTCTATCTTTGAATCCATTAAAATCCAACAATAATTATATTTTAGCATTAGAAACACTACTGCGACTAAAGAGTTTACACATACTGGTGTGGATTAACCATTACAGAAACAGAGAAAATGATTTTGGTAATCACCAATACTGTTGGTTTAGGGCAGCTGTTGCACAAACCTTACATTGGGTGGTGGTCTAATAAATTTTTAACTTTTAGTTCAGCTTGCAATTAATAATTAGTACTTAATTAACTTAAATTAAACAATACTTCTTTACTAGTATCACAGCCAATATGCCTCAAATTCTAGATCTGTTCATTATTTCAGTTGCTGCAGTTCAGTTTGTGGGTTAAGGTGATGCATCAATGCCTTTTCTAAACCTACAGTGCCTATCTGGAGCAGACGCTGCACAAGAGGACACGAAAATGAGACGCCCAAGAAAAAGACGAATGCCATAGATAGGAAAGTAGAGGTTAAGGAAAAAAAGAAAAAAAGAAAGATGAGAATGCATGAATTACCCTTTGGGGTGTCCTGTAAACTTATCACACAAGATGGTGACTCTGTTTACGGACCCACACCCATGGAAGTGTGCCTCCAACTCCTCTGCTGTCGCACCATAATCCACCTGCAACAAACAAAATCTAAATCACCACCACTTCTAACATCAAGCATACCTCAGAAAGCAATACAAAATGCAACAAATTATATGAATACAGCTTGAAACCATATAGGTGTGAGAATAATTGCCCATACATTTCCAACATAAATAGATCTCCCATCGGCTTCCATCTTCTCTTCAATAGACATAATGACAGGGCCAGCTGCAAAGAGAAAACACCATTTCCAACAAAACTCCAAAATTAATCAACATATGCAACTCCAGGAATTCTCATAGAAACCACATTGTCTGCAAGGTTACTGTAGAGCTTCGCCTCTGAAATCTAGGTTTCGTTCTGTTTCTAGTCATATCTCTATTGACCTCAAATGGTCCAGTGCTAGATATTCTTCTTCTCCTAATGCAGTCTTATTCATCAGCACTGTCTGTCCTGCAGTGCTCTCCTTTAACTCAATCTTCCCAATACTTGCCCGCTCTCCCTCCCTCATTCATTCAGTCTCACTTACCAGGTGGAGGACTGAGATTCATCTGTTTCTCCACCTCGTTCTGTAGCTCCTTCAGTTTCTCTGCCTCCTCCTCCATCTCTCTCACCCGGGCTTTAATTGCCTCCAACTCCTGAGAAGGCAAACGAACATTCATATGTAGACATTACCCCAAAAAACACAGAATGTTAGACATTTAACAAAATTGTTCAATATTTTGCATGACTAGATCCTGTCATTTAAACGAGTGGATGATTTTAGTGTGCCTGATCGATATCGGCTCTATATCTGCATCAGTATTAGGTGTTGCAGCTAAGCCCTTTTTGTCACAATCATTCATTATTCTCACCAGATATCATGGAGACATCATGCACATGCACTTTCACACACGTGATTATGTACTGAGCGCTTTCAAACCGTTTACTGTCCAGTCAGCAAGACGCCCTAAGCATGATGCCATCCGTGCACGCATTGTTGTGCGCGAGAGAACACACTTTTGGTGTGTATTCACACGCACGCACACAAGTTTCAGCAGTGCTGCATTGCAGGGCAGTGGGAGTCGCTTTGGATTGCTTCTAAAGTAACAGCATGCATGTGATGGCCCCTTTTACGCAGTTAAAACAAGATTTTACATGATACGATCCAAGTTCAAAAACAGATAACACTACACAACCAACAGCAAATTATAAAGTAACTAAATATTAAATACGACCCATGACTAGAGCACAATTGCATGACGAAATAAAGTAGACATGCATTCAGCATGCAAATGCATGACCTACTCTAGCTCCAATAACGTTAATGTGCATGGAGAGAAATGCACCAGCCCAGCCCAAATGCCCCATCTCCATCACAAAAAAAACACCAAAAAATTATGCAATACATCACGAGCGGCATTTAATCTCTAAAGTACAACGAATAAAAGGATCGCGGCGATGCAGATGTGCATGACATACAGCGTTTTGCCCAACGACAACTCTGCAGTTTTCCTTAATGTAACCAATTCGATGCAAAATGTGAAAATAAAAGCCTCTCACGCCTTTTTTTACATTTCACACACGTCGCATAAAGATTTATTCCATAGCAGAGGCCAAAAACAATCACGCGCAATTACCAACCCGACTTACTTTTTCACGCCACAAATATTACTGATCAGAAAAGAGGCGTGTTTACCGTGAGCCGTCTGCTTCTTTGCGGATGGACCCACACTGCTGCGGCTAATGGCGGCCTGTCCTACCCTCGCCCCTGTCTCTTACATCTCCCGTCGCGCATTTTAGCGATGAAGATTTTTCCCCCCGCTAGGTCTACAGATCTGGCGCAGAGGAACCCAGACCAATGTTGCGCCAACATGGCGGCCAGCAGCACGCATGTCACTCACCAATTCTACTGCACTGCGCGAGCCACAATGGCGGACAAACCGACCTAGCAAAACCGGTTTCGCGTTCACAGGAATATTTGTTTAGCGATAACAATTTTTTAAAAATGTGAGGTTAGAGAGGAAATTAGGATGAAAATATCTACAAAAAAACGAAATTGGTTGTTAGAGCGGGTATAATACGTTCTTCACTTACCGGATCTTCAATAGCGGCCTCTCCCTCGTCTAATCCAGGTTCTTCATCGCCGGCGCCTGGGTCTTCAAGTTCGGAGTGACCCGGGTCTGAGTCCAGCAGAGACTCATCTGCCAGTCCGTTACCAAACTCCGCCATCGCCTGATTCCCGGTGGTCCGACGCGCCTCGTGGCTAAACTACAGGCCGCGACTCTCGCAGGGGGGAGCAAGTGAGAGGGGCAGGGGAGGGAATAAAAAAACGGCGGAAAACGCCGCTCACTAAAGTTAAAATGGGGAATAAAAAGCCCGCCTCACTTCTTCTGGAGCTCAAACGTGTCCTTCAGCGAAAAAACAACAACACTATTTATCCAAATACAAATAGGTTTCTCTTGGTCAATATGTCGCACTTACTACTCTATTTACATTAGAAGACAAAATCAAAAAAGCAAATGTGTATTCTTCGCGAGGGCTCGTGTGTTCCAGAACAGAAATGGAAGCCGTGGGCGGGGATTCTGAGCACTGCAGGCGCACTATCGAGAGGTGATTGGACAATTCCGCCCTTTAGACACGCCCTCTTAACGTATCGACAACGGGTATTGGTGTTCTCTTGGGATATTTCACTGCGCTCGCTGCTTAGACTTTACAACAGCGACTGTGATTGGATAAAAGTAGCGTCATTCACGGCTCACAGACCACCTTTAGTTTGCAACGGCATTTGTATCGGATTAGAGCTACTATGCAATGTTGCCATGTCCCCACAATATAATCCACTTGGTCCTTGGGCTTGTATTTGATGAAAAGTCGATTAAAAATACTTTTTTTTTTGAAAACTTATTTCCAGAATATATTCTTTATATTCTTGCTAGTGTTTGGCCCAAATAGCACAATATAGTATGACCAAGCTGTTGAATATCAGGAATTACATATTTTTTTTAATAAGCCTTCATCTTCTCTTTTTGAAACATTATATTTTACACATTGTAATTTTTATTTCATTTTGTTATTTCTCCAATTGTTCTCTGAATGTGTGTCATGTTGTTCATAAAAATGAATTAAGAAAAATATATGTATTAATTATGACCACTAATGGTTGTTGTCAAATATCCCCACCTACTGTCCGAGTTGTGCTCTACATACTGTGAAATTCCTTTTTTATTTTCCCTTAGGTGTGCACATAAAAGAGAAGTGTGTGTGTGTGTGTGAGAGAGAGAGAGAGTGATCCTGGACCACAAAACCAGTCATAGGGGTCAATTTTTTGAAATTTAACTTTATACAAGCTGAATAATTAAGCTTTCCATTGATGTATGGTTTGTTAGGGTAGGACAATATTTGGTCTATTTGAAAATCTGTAATCTGAGAGTGCAAACAAATCAAAATATTAAGAAAATCGCCTTTAAAGTTGACCAAATGAAGTAATTAGCAATGCATATCCACTCACAAAAATAAATGTTTGATATATTTATGAAATTTACAAAATATCTTCATAGAACATGATCTTAATATCCTAACGTTTTTTGGCATAAAAGAAAAATAGATCATTTTGACCCATACTATGAATTGCTGGCTATTGCTACAAATATATTCGTGCGACTTATGACTGGTTTTGTGGTCCCGGGTCACATATATCCTTTTATGGTACGCGATATGATATCAATGAGTAAGAAATATGTTTTTTTTTTGTTTTTTTTTAAAGTTTGTTGTCTCAAGGCAACATTGTACTACTATGGACAAATTGAAACATTTGACATTTTCATGTAGAAAAAAGAAATCATCAATTTCTTTAACCAGACACATGAGCAAACAAAATTATCCAGTTTTTAATCTATTACAAATTTCGTATTTGATAAGAAGAAACATTTCATATCCAGGCAACATTACCATTGTGGAACACAAGTATTACCAAACCATCATATCATCTTATCAAGTAATATATACATCTTCATCCTCATCTCCATCTTCACTCTCACCTTCACTCGCTCTCTCTCTGCCAGATTGTCACTATGATTTCATCTTTCTCATCAGTGTGGCACCTCATCCTCGCCCTCATCAACTGGCAGTGCTACCAGTTTTATATCTTTTTGTAGTGTTGTAGTACTCAAGACCAGTCTTAAGACCATTTGTTGAAGCTCTATGTCTTGTCTTGGACTCAGACTAAAAGGACTTTATTTTATTTAAGGAC
Source organism: Zacco platypus (assembly GCA_038088235.1). Classification (NCBI taxonomy): domain Eukaryota; kingdom Metazoa; phylum Chordata; class Actinopteri; order Cypriniformes; family Xenocyprididae; genus Zacco; species Zacco platypus. Next base: position 13,836,322 of record CM076065.1, on the reverse strand, counting down.
TTAGGATTTTATTTCAAGACAGGTCAAGACCACAACTGCGGGGATATCGCTAAATTGCTGTTGCATTGTCTGATTTCTTTGTTAACATCATTCATTTGATTGGATGTAAAACTTCCTGCTTCAATACAATCAAAAACTTATTTCTAATTTCATTTATTTTGTTACTGTTGTGACGAGTCAGAAATCAACAAGGGATTGTGTCAAACAACTGTCACAGACAAGACAGAGCAGGTTGCTTTTTATATTAAACAAAGTTTATTTTGAATTTTTACAAATAAATTTGTAAGTTTTTCAAGACGTTTAAACAATAAATGCCATATAGTGGCTCTTTAATGTGTCGTGACAGATCGCTGTAGCTCCTTCAAGATCTTCTCTTCATACTAGTTCATTTATAGCATCAAATAAACATGAATGGACATCAGAAGAATGTTGTTTCAACCGTGGAAAGACGTGAGTACACACAATTTTTCAAGTTTAAGTTCACCATCTTTAATCTACTAACTCACCTGGCTGCTTTTTGTCGGACAAAATGGCGGATTTGGGTTTATGATTGGTCAGATCACCTGTCAATCAAACTGCTGGTGAAGGGTCAATATAGATATGCTGGCGTGATATAGATTTTTTTTTTAAATAAACAAAATGTAATTTTTAAAAACATTAATCTCAACATTATTTATGCATTTGTAATTGTATCAATTCAGATGCAACTTCTATTCCACCTCTGCAGTGTAAAGATGAATTTAGTTATTGATTAAAAATAAGATATTTCCCAGGCAGTGAATGTGGATCTTTCAGATGAATTTGAGGAGTCTGGTTTAGGTCTCGACTTGCCTTGTTCTTGGTCTTGGTCTACAACACTACCTTTTTGAAGTGCTACAGAAAATGGGCAGATCATAATATATGCCGATATAGTATGTGTTCCATTGGTACAGCCTTGAAGCAACAGTTTTTTGTTATGTCCTCTAAAACATTTTAAGATATATAATGTACAGTTCTTGAAAATACTTCTTTACTTACCAGTGAAGGTGACTCATTTTCAAAAGGTCATGTGACCTTTTTTTGCATTTTAATTGATTAGTATTTGAGTTCTTCTGCCCTAAGATAGGCTTGATCAATAAATTGGTGTCTTATTTTATTAAAACAAACTAAAATAGACCGTACCATAGAATGTTATATATATATACACACACACACACATTGATATAATTATTTAAAATACATATGGCCTCGCTTTTCAAGTGAAATCTGGCAACAATGCTAATATGCATACACTGGAATGCCAAGACCTACAGCATAACTTAAACCATGGCCTCTGAAATTGTGCATATTTATCTTACCCATTATGAGAAACGAATATTGTACAGTATTTTCATTTGACTGCCACATTAAGTTATATATCAATGAAGCTGAGCACCTGACAAGATGGTACATAATAGTTATATTAAATAGTGCTGATAATACACAAAATAAGTAAACATAAAATATTAATATATCTACACACACAAATTATAAGGGTAATTCACATAATGAAGAGAAACATCAATACATGAACTTCAGTTTATTTGTTTTCTGCATAAGAAAAAAGGAGAACCAACAAAATGAAGGTACATTTGAGGGGAAAACAAGCTTAATCAATATTCTAATTTTTCATAACAAGACTGCCACCATTATCGTTCAATATTCATATCAATGACATCTCAAAAAGTCTGAGAATGCATTAAAACCATTATGAATCAATAATAATCAAAAGTGATGAAAGTACTGAAAAATAGTAAGTAGTACAGTTATAACAAGTGATAATCAAGTGTCAATGAAAAAGTGAAAAGATAATATAAAAGCATTTCTCCATATTCTACCTATATACTCTCAACAGTGCGACACCATGTGATCCCACGTCCTGTAGCACTGTACTACAACCCAGTCCATGTTCATTTCATATGAGCTACTTGACACTAATTTGAACAAAAACAACTTGTATTTGCTGGGTTATACTGAAAACAAAACGTTTCAATGAACTTCAAGTGTTCCAAGTTGAGTTGTCGGAAATGCATTTAACTGTAGCTCATGCTTAAACCCTGGACTAGCTCAAAGTGTCAAGGTAGGGGAGCTCCTTTGTGGTTTGCGTTACAAACACTTCCAATCAAGATTGCTTTTTGGTTTCTTTAATGAGACAAAGCAAAAGAAAGAATAACTTTGGAATATCATTTTCTTAATATAGTTCATTAAAAAATCTTTTTTAGTTTTGCATTTTGTTAAAGTATTAATAGTATCAATAATAATATACAAAATAAACCAAAAAAGGAAAATCGTCTTTAGTATTTCATGTCCTTCAAATCGCACCTCCTGTTGCCCTGATGAATATTTTCCAGGTCCACTAAAGCACCCTGTCTTCTCTCCAGGTGGGTTTTAAAGAAAAATACTTGAATCTACTCAGTATGAGCACTCGGTTTGCAAAAACACAAAACACTTAGTGAAAGAACAAGAAAAAAGATGACAACTCTCTCCCATTATTCTAAAATGCTTTTGCCATAAATAAATGACTTTTGTGTTTAACTTATTGACAATCTGGGGTTACTCCCTAAACTCAAACCAAACAAAATGGTTTATCAGAGGGTATAAGGTACATAATTTCGATGTTCCACAAATCCATATAAAATTGTGTGAGTACAGACTTGACTTTGGCTTCGTGCACAGCGGCTAGGTCTGATCCATTATTTTTGTCTGTTTTAACTATGTGCAATGCAAACTCTTTAAAAATAACATTAAAAGCTGATTAATACTTCATTATAGTCTGACATACAGTAAGATTTTACCATACAACAAAACTGTTTATTTTGCGGAACATGAAAAATCTAAAAAAAAAAAAAACATGTTTGAGACTTTAAAAGGGTCAAAGTGCTGTATGAGGACCATCTGACATCTTTAACTTTCAATGAGAGCTCTGCTGATAACTATAGGATTGTCATGATGGTTGTTCAAAAATAGCTATCATATTGTTAACGTCCATTTTGATGTGTCTGGATTCAGAACACATCTCCCAAATTCTCCTAATTCCAGACTACACATTCTCTGCTTTATTTCTCATTTCTACTATTTCATTACTATCATCAGCATCAGTTAGCATAGTCTAGTCTCGTTTCAACTGTGCCAGAAGGAAAACCTCTGTTTACAGAATAAATTTCTTTGAATTAACAAGACTATCGGAGATAGATCAGCTTAGAAACGACTCTTCTATATAGGCTTTAAAACAGGCTAAAGTCCACCCTGGCTCAAGCAAAAGCAGTACCACAAACATAATTGACAACCCAGAGCACTTTGGTTGAGTTTTTGGGTGCTTCATTACCATAGATTCTCCCAATCAAACAAAGTGTTATGTGTAAATGGGAGTAGAATATTACCCAACATAATAGGAGTTTGAACAGAGATGAAGTTGTGAAAAACGGACCATAATCACATAAGCATTAGCATGTCCATGATTACCATTTCAGTAGATTATTTATAGTAAAATGATGCTGTGGCAATAGGTCATTAAAAGGAGCCCTGTAAGTAAAGACTCTGTATAATAACAATGTCTCACTGATATCCAAGGAGAGTATGAAGATGGCCAGAGTTATCTGGGCCCACTCCAATTTTAGAGCCTCAAAAGAACATTAGCTTAAAAGACCAGCACCCTTTTTCTGTCAATTGAAAGCCAACAAGTCTAGTGGGTCCACAGACTATAGAAGCTCCAATTCATTGTTTAGCTGGAGCTGCTAGCTGGTGATGGGGTTGAAGACTGGCTGGCAAAACCAGTAGACCCCGTACCAGATCCATTGCTGACCAACGATGCTTGCTGACCAAAGTTAGTGGTTCTCAGAGTGGCGAGATGTCGAGCAGAGAAGACATGGTCACGTGCTGCAGCCCTGGATTCGAATTCAACCCCACAGGCGTCGCACTTGCCTCTCAGAGTCTCGCGGCCTGTTGTCTGGCCGATGGTATATGTTGGAGTTGGTTCCACAACTGTCAGTTGTACAGGTTTGGGCAAGATGGGACGGTTGGCTCGGAGAGCATTGTATTGTAGGTAGCTACCCGAGCTGACATCTACCTTCTTGGAAGGGTCAATGGGATTAGGCGACTGTGTAAAGATGTAATGACAATGTCAGTTTCATTTCATTGCAGAAAAACAAAATGTTAAGCAATATCAATAAAAACAGACAAAACTTCCTTATTGACCACAGGCTAAGTCAGGGGTCGGCAACCACTGGAACACGGAGGGGGTAATTGCTGGCACGAGAGCAAAAGCGAGAGAGGTGTATGTATTTTATTCAGATAAAGTACCTCGCACCTGCATACAGACCTACATTTTGAGGTAATCATTCCTCATAGCAACACAGCTTGTTTTATTAAGGAGTTATAAATATCATTAGAGTGTGAGAATTAAACTGCTCAAGTCAATTAAAGAGTGCAGCTCTGACAAACCATTAGCGTGGCCAGTGTTGGGGAAAGTTACATTTAAAAGTAATGCATTACAATATTGTGTTACTCCCAAAAAAAAAAGTAACTTACTGCATTACTTAGTAAAATTTTATCAAAAATAACGTGTTGCGTTACTTTTCCTCACCTGGGCTGGGCATGCTTGTTTGCTTTTTAATAACAAAAAAAAGTTCTATTTATGGCAAATGTTAAGGTCCTTTCACACCAAGAAATGAAGGCTGAAGGAAATGCATATTTACGCCTGTACAGTAGATCCATTCTCGTTTAAAAAAAAAGAACAGGATATAGGAGAAGGAATTTCAATACTTCTAAATCTAATAAAGTAATTTTTCCTCACTAGTATGGTTGAATTGGATCATTGAAGGTCAAAGACATAGGTTAATAAAGTGAGATTAAATACATAAAGTACATTTGTGTAATGTAATATTATTACAGGTTTGAAATAAAATTCTGTGCTAGCATTTCAGGGTTTTTATTCATTTTGAGGAATACTGAATGTTTTCATGCAAGTGAGATGAGTAAATGCATGTTCACATTTAGTCTAGAACTACAATAACCATCATGTTCACACCGCGCACACAACACCTCTGCGCTTACCCTACTTCTCTCAACATGGAGACAGGAGAGCTGTCAGTCAACAAATTAATACAATGCAACTTGCATTGCTTATTTGAAAAGTAACTCCGATATTTTGTTTTAAATTTTGTAGTTACTTGAAAAAAGTAATCTGATTATGTAACTCAATTTACTTGTAATGCATTACCCCAAACACTGAGTGCGACCACACAAGTTACTGACTTACAGCTTGTTCTGCTGTACAAAGTTAATGCTAAAATTTCGGATATATTCAATCAAGTAAATAGAGTCTAATTAAGCATTCCACACATATCAAAATGAAGGATGCATGTGGAAACTCCATTCATGCATACCCGGTCACTTCATGTGTTTTCGCCAATCAGACTGCTATCCAATCGTGAAAGACCAGGGGTAAATGCCCACCGAAAGAGAGGGCATTTTTTTTGCATTCCAGATGAAATTGGTAAAATGCATCTGGTTGTTGAAGCCACAAATGTAAATGTTACTCATAAAATGATACAAAATAAACATGCGAGAGCATGTTATAATGGCTCCCGGTTGCCAGATATGACAGCGCTACTGCAACACGCATCGCCACAGATATGGCCTGCTGCAGAGAAGTAGCTGAGCATCTCTTCAGCAAGCCAACATGATGCAACTGCCGCAAAAATCTTCATTAAAAGTATTGACACTAAATTATCTTACCAGTGCTGATGCCACTCTCTTTCTCCAATTGCAGTCTTTGATCTTGAAATTAGCTGATGATAAATAACTCATATCTTGCTTTCATCGACGTGAACTTGAATTTGCATATAGCGCGAGAATTGAAGAATAGATCTATATTATGTGTATATTATATGTTCATATAGTTTATATTTAGTGGAGATGAAAGTTATGTTGTCAAGTTTAAAATGGTACTTTTTAACAAAATGGATAGCTAACTGATCAGTAAAAATGCATGAATGACCAGGAGTAAATAGGCCCAATGGAAATCTGTTCTTCAAAGTCTAATTTAAACCTGAAAACAAAAAGATTTTGACAGAATTAAAACAAATCTTATGAAAAATTGCTTCAGAAATATTTAAGGTTCTAATATTTATATGTAAGCCATTATGAATAATTTATATTATATATATATAAAATTATACATGGGGTGTGGGGCGGGGGTGGTTGTAGCACAGTGATTAACTCAGAAACTAAAAAATGGCACTTCGTGACAAAAGGTTGCCGACCCCAGATCTAAGTGCTCCAGTTTTGATGAAAATTAAGCAGAAATGGAAGAAATTTTAGTAGTAAAATCATAGCAGCTGCCACTACTATCCTGTGCACCATACACTCCGGTCCAGGAGATGGCAGAAACAAACAACATTAATGTAAAAGATTCAAGAACTGCATCCCAATTCAGAGGCTGCATTATAAAGTTGATTGCATCACAACGACGCGGTGAAAGCGGTCCCAATTGCATCATTCGTTTCCCGGACAACAAAGCATACAAAAAATGGATCCTTCGCAGCCTAGTATACCCTAGAATTAATTGTGCGCCGGTAACGACAGGATTTGAGAGAAAATGCTGGGTTACACTTTTAAATGCAAGTATTGGGTTTCAACTTACTCAAAGATCTAATGATACAAATATAATAATAAAAAAAAACACTTTAAAGTGGTTCAAATGCTGACTTGTATCTTACTAAGATGCAGTTTTATGTAGTTTATACTCTTTATTATGGAAACAAATGGACCACGGTGAACATATTAAGAAAAGTTGTGAACCCTGTTTTGTTTTTTCAGAGTTGAATATAACTTTCCATAAATCCAGTACAAACGTTACTGCCACTCGTCAATGGCAGCTGTCACAGTTGCTAGGTGACAAGAGTAATCCTCCGTAGGCTAGACCGTCCCATTTAACAACGCTCGGTCTGACCTTTGCGGACTTCGAAGCAGCCTCTGAATTGGGACACAGTTAAAGAAAAAGTAGTAAAAAAGTAAAAGAAGCATTTCTGCCACCTACTGTGTGAAGCGTAGATGGCACACAAGAGAAGTGGCAGCCTGCGTTTTACTACTTTCATGTGGGGATGAACAAAGCACTTAAATACCCAACCAAATAAATTCTCTCATTTTGTGTAAAAGAACATGAAAGGAGATGAATGAAAGCGTAATGCATACAGATTTGGTATGACATGAGGTTGAGAAAATTTTGAGTGAATTATTTGTTTAAAAGGCATCACCACTATGTCAAAGGAAGTAATAAAATATAAAATAAAGATGAAACTTCTGTAGTCTACTGCACCTGGCACATTTTTATAATGTGTTATGACATGACAAAGTATCTGGACACCTCTAAGGCCAATGACATTGAAGCAAAATGCTAAAATTACACATGAAAATAGCTGCTTCGCAATATTAGATAAAACGCCCTTACCATTTTCTCTTGCTGAAGCCTCCAGCGTTTCTCCTTGGCACGTGTATTTTGGAACCAGATTTGCACAACCTTCAGTGGAAGCCCAAGCTCTGTCCCCACTGCCTCACACTCCAGTGCATTAGGATGAGCACACGTCTCGTAGCATGATTGCAGGATGGACAGCTGAAGACAGTTCAGGTGAGTTCGAGGTCGTCTTGGGGTTGAGTTCTGCAGCATGTAACTTGTTTCTTTTTGGTTTTGACCAGAAGATGCTGTGACCGTCACAGGTGATGGTGTAGTGGGTGTGATGGTAGTGGGTGTAGGTCGCTGTGAGCTCAAGCCCAACTGTTCTCTTGAGAGGGTGTTGATCTTGAATGGACCTTTCTGAGACCAATATTTGAGCCCATTGTGTTTCTGAGATGCCAAGGCAGAAGATTTGTTAATTGGCGTAGGGGACAATTTTGGCACCACGTGGCTGGTAGTCCCAGACTCGACCCCTCCTTGGTAATCGTCGTCATCATCATCAGTACGGTCTGACTCAGCTTGCACCTCTTCAACCTTCCTTTTCGGAGCAGATCGAGATGTAGGAATCCCACTGACCAACAGAGGAACTGCAACGGGAGTAGTCACTGTCTTGGGAGCTATTTTAACCATTGTAATGGGTGTTGCTTCTGTTTTGGTCTTGTGAACTATTGAAGGACCGGCAGACACAACGGTGAAAGAGCCTGTCTGATTTGGTCTACTTGGACCTTGAGTGGGAATTTTCAGGGGCTCCTTGACCTCCTTCACCTTATCCGTCTTTGGAGGAGCATTTCCAGGTTGGGGTTTTGCAGAGACCCACCCAGTGGAGGGACTTGGGTTAGGTTTAGGTGGGGTTGAGAATATAGGCTTTGAGAGTGGCCAGGTGAACTTAATGAGTGGTTTCCCAACAGCAGCCAAAGTGCCATCACTGATAAAACGGACCTCTCCCTTTCGCTCCCTAGCCCTCATATTCTGGAACCAGATCTGAACCACTTTCTTTGGAAGATTTACCCACTCAGATATTTGTTCAAATTCATGCTTTCCTGGATTTGGATCTTTGAAATAACATCCATAGAGAATATCAAGCTGATCAGCGTGGATGATGGTCCTGGACCGTCTCATGTCCCTGAACCGTCTGACTTTTGGCCTCTTTTGCTCTCTCTCTTTTTCTCGTTCCTTCTCTTTTTCCCTTTCCATGAGTGATGTGCTAACCTTTTCTGCTGCCCTCATGTACACAGTGCTAGTCTTAGCCAAATTATTGCAATTAGTTAAAGTACTGTTATTGGAAGCAATGGCAGGATCTGGCTTCACCTGAACAACGATGAGACCTCCATCTGTAGGAACCCCAACAGTCGCTGGTCTCAATCCCAGGCCATCAAGCAAATGACTTTTCTGTATGGAGCACTTGTTAGCTGGGGAGACAGATGATGCTGATGATATTGTAGAGCTGTGGTTTTTCCCCATGCTTAGATCCAAAGCAGATTCGCAATCATTACCGTTAGATAAGAAGGAGTGTGTAAGAGAGGTGGTTGCAGATACATTAAGAGGGTCTGAAAGTGCGGCTCCTGGACTTCGATTAATTGCTTGAGTGTTTGAAAAGGTAATTTTACCCCGATCTCCTTCTGAAACACCCACCCCAATAACTGATGAAGGAAGTGAGAGTACATATGGGTGGAACTGGGTGGAAAGTGGAGCCAATGACAGAGAAAGGGGCAATGACTGTAAGATGCCAGTTGGAACACCCTGATGATCGATTGCAACTGAAAGAGGAGTAGGAGGGTCGGCTTGTGCTTCCAACTGAAGATCAAGATCTAAATCTTGCTTTTCTCGCTTGATCTCCACCTCTTCCTTGTCAATCTCACTCTTTCTCTTTTTCCTCTTCATACTCTGTTCATCATCATATTCATCCTCTGCATCAGAGAGGAAGACTGTAGTAGAGCGAAGAACCTTTCCACCACCACCTGATCTTTCAGCTGTTGGTTCTACCTGTGAAGACTGTTTGATTGGGCTACCTGACTCTTCCCTCATAGAGCTGCTTTGACTTTCTTCATCAGTCACGATAACAGACGTGTAGAACTCTTCATTTTCAGAGTCGGATGTCAACAGCAGTTCTCTTGGGCTTCCCTTACCAATCCTATGTCGTTCTGCACTACTGGAAAGGTCAATGGCATGACTGCCTGTCGCTGATGAACTCTGTTCATCTTCACCCTCATCTATCATTAAATTACCTTCTTCTTCTTCCATACTTCTATCAAATTCATCATGGAAGCTGTCTAATCTCTCCCTATCTTTGGATTGCCGGGCGTCTAGGAACCACTTGCGTACCTCTTCTCCACTTAGCCCTACCTCCCTGCCGAGGGCTTCACAGTCCTCCCGCTGAGGACTAGATGTTTCAGCATCATCTCGTGACTCTAAAAAGGCCCACAGAACCTGAGACTGGAACTCAGTGAGCACAGACCGTCCTGAAGACAAGAGTGGATGATCTTTAGCATTTTTATGGCCTGAAGCTCTTAAGGCAAAATTAGTGTTACGAAAGGTATAGTTAACAGCGCCAGAGCTGTTAACAGGATGTGTATGGCTGAGACCTTGGTTTGGATCCAAAACACATGACAACGAACTATCACGCCGAAGGACTGAGGCCACTGAGGATTCAGTTACTTTGGAGTTTGCTTCATCCCCCTGACACACCTTTTCACTGGTTCTCTCGACTTCCATTTCACTTTCTTCTTGCTCTTTTTCATCAGATGTTGTGCTGTCATCCACTATTTTCTCACTCTGCTCTTGTGTTTTCTCAACCTTAATACAGCTCTCTTTTTTTAATCCATCAACGTTCCAGTCCTCTTCCGATTTCAGTGACATTTGCTGATTGCAAGGCTCTGCTTTTATCTCATTGTGTACTCTCATGTCGGCACCCTTGTCCACTGTCTTTTTGGTCTCCTCTAAACTCATTTGAGTGGTGGTTGGGAGGCCAAATGCAGCCCACTGACTTTGTAAGCCACTGAGTCTTTGTGCCAAGAGAGCCTGTTGTGCAGCACTGAGACCAAGAACTGGCACTGCCTGCTGCAAAAGCTGGTTTGGAGACTCTGGATTCTGGCCCTGGATTTGGGTTTGAGTTTGGAGTCCATTCAACACCAGGGGCATGAGCATCTGAGGCTGGGGTATAAGCTGCGGGGTAGCTGCCCCTGGTGTTGCAGATGTCCCAGTCGTGAAGAGAGGAGGAAGAATGGAGTGTGGGAGAGAATTTGGGCTGGAAGTCAGAAGAGTAAGAATAGCAGACATGGCTTGTGCGGAGGCCACCGGAGAAGAAAGTAATGAATGAGCTGGCTGAGGCTGCACCTGCTCTCCGTCTTTGGTCGTTACTGCTGATGGAGTCAGGTTTGCTTGGGTGACACAATTGCTGGTGGAGGCGTTAACTAACTGTGTGGTGCTTCCAACAGTGGTTGCAGCCAAGTTTGTAACCATGGTTCCAGTTCCTGTATTTGCAGTGGAACTAGGAGTAGCATTCCCTGCACTCCTGCTGCGACTCTGGTGCAACACAGATTTTAAATGACTTTCCAGGGTGATGGCATGATTGTAGGAGACACGGCAGACGGCACACTGGTATGGTTTGTTGGAGACATAAGGTCGAGTCAGGAAAGGGGTTGAGTCACTGTCTTTCACCGACCCAGTTCTCATCCTCTGAATATGGGTGGTTGAATTATAATGAACACTCAAAGCCGTTCTAGTGGAAAATGACTCCAAACACGCATTACACTTGAATGGACGGTTAACCCCTTCAAAAGCTACACTGGTTTTACAGTCGGACCTGCCATTGCTTATAGAAGCCTCTGATGTTTTTATAGTTTGCTCCACATTGTCCTGATCTGACTCCAGACCACCCATGTCACTTTCCTCATTTCTTCCTCCTTCCAGCTCTTCATCCAGCTCTTTTTCCTGAGAAGAACCACCCTTGTCACCTGCATCTGTAGGTTCGCTCTCATTTTGGGAAGCCATTGAGGGGGACTTTGTGTTCTCTAAATGTTTCTGCTGAGAGGTCTCATCTAATGAATTGATAAAAAATAAAATTAAATGTTAGTGACCAATGCAAAATAAATGCAGGTTTTTTGTAATAGCAAACAATTGGCTAATATTATGCTGAATATGTAAAACAGGTCTTCAACAAGGGAGCAATTTCACAAAATTCAGAACAAAAATCAATTATTTGGATTTAAAAACAACCAATTAGCAACGATTTTGACTCTTTTCGTCCCAGCCATCATGTCTAGGAGTCAGAATGAAAACTGAATACTTGTGGGGGCCACACTCAGTAGGCTACAACCTACAGGTGCTTCATTACCATGGAAACTATTGAAGCAAGGTGGTCACCAACACAGCCAATTGTGTGTCCAGTGGTGCATAACCTAAGCCTGGTATCAATAACGCTGGAACCCTGGATCTCAGCGCTGGGATAGTGTTAAATCACTGTGGCTTAAAATCACTTGAGAATAACTTCATAGAAGGTCAAAAGTTACCTGCATCATTTTGGGCTTTGGATTCTTCATCTTCAGCAATGGAAGAGTGCTTTGGAGCAGCCTTATGAAAAGAGGAAACCAATTATTTAATTAAAAAGCAAACAATAACTTGTGTAAGCTTATAGTTTCACTGACAACACACATCCAATGTCATTACTTTTGTAAAAGAAAAGTCTGTGCCATCGAAATGTATATAATGACATTACCAACTCTTTTTTCCAAAAGGTGCAGTCCATCTTTGTAAATATACTCACAATATCCAGTAACTTATCAAGGCAAGCAGGGAGGACACTGTGTTTGTCCGTAAGGTGATGAGAGAGATTCTCACGGTCTGGTTGACTTTCCTGACATAGAGGGCATAACCACATTGACCCCCTGTTACTGGCACCTCCCAGAGTTTCTCCTGGCTCCTCCTATAACAAAAAAAAAGTGTTATTATTATATGCAAGAATGTTTTATCAGACCTAAATAAGGCAAATATTTTATTACTAGTTTATTTTCAGAATGCACAAATTAAATGTTTTAGATTATATTTTTTATTTTATTTTTTATTTTAAGTAGCCTCATGCTACAGTGTGTAATTTCTTAAAGGCACAATTTGTAAAATTTTAAGATTAAAATATCCCAAAATCACTAGAACTATATTTTGTTGACTTGTGTAATTACACAATACCAAATATTTCCAATGTTGAAATCTAGAAAAATAGGCCATTTTAACCAGAACACTGACTGTGTCCATCCGTCGCCTATCAATGACATATTACCCTCGATTTCCAGTTTTATTTTGTAGAATCAATGGAAAAACCAAAGAAAAACACTTTAATATATTGTGTTTTATTAGACAGCTGAGCAACTATTTGAATACACTCATCAACAAAACACTAATTGTTGTTATAACAACTAGAGCTGCAACTAATGATTTTTTTTTTCTGTCGACTAATCTAACGATTTTTTTTTTTCGATTAGTCGACTAATCTAACGATTATTTTTATTACGTTTTTTTTTTAAATTAATCTAGTGGTCTTTTTTTACGTTAGAAGTTAGAACTAATTTAGCAGTTAATTGAGGTGTAGAAACAATGGGACACGCCATTATGTAATAATATGATTTGATTTTGATTAAAAATAAGCCATTTATATGTGGTCGTCCAGTGGTAGACATTTGAACTTTAAAACGAAGAGTGTCAAAGACTTTCTATACAGTCTTAAAAGGAACTTTGATAGTGTTTAAGCCATTGAACAAACGTATCCTGAACCATGTATTTTTCCTCTTGCGCTGTCTGTAATGCAGGGAGTCTTAGCGAGCGCGCAGGGCGGGTATCAGGAGCGCGAGCAACTGAAACCTTGCACGTGCGAAAGAGAACATCCGCGCAAATCCAAATAAACTTCTTTGTAATGCAAAACTGATTTTCGCTCGCTCAAAATATTTTCTTATTTGTGAGACGAAGATTTTCTCCTCAACTCAGTTCACAGGCGCGCGAAATGTCCTTTTGCACGCTCAAAATATGATCTTGCGCGCGCAAAAATTTGACAGCGATCCAATTCCATAGGTGGTACGCCATTTCGGTTCTGCAAATGGAACAAAGGACCATTTTATTTGGCCTCTGTTTAAAGTATTCCCATACTTTTGATAATCGTGGTTTTTGTGATAGAATAGAACTTTCTCCGTTCCCAGGAGCAGAAGCCACCATTACGCGAGATGAATGTAAACAGTGTGACGAGTTGACGCATTTCACCCACGTCGACATATTTTCGTAGTCGACGCGTCGTTGCAACACTAATAACAACCCATTAAGTCTTATTGTATAAATAAAGAAAATGACTTATACAATAAGTAAATTCCATGTTTTACAATGCCTAATATCAATCTAACTCACTGCAGCGTACACTAACTCACAGTAGCATTATAACTTTCAACACACAAATGTATCTAATATGACACATTTAAGTGCTGCGTTACCCCACATACACATGAACGGAAGAGGCGGAAGCGGTCGTCTGCGGCAAAATAAAAGTTCAGCTGCTCTCGCCTCTTATTAGCAATCGCTCCAGCGGCCTTGTTCCACTCCAACAGCTTTCAGCCACATTAATAAATCGTAATAAATTATTAATGTTAATTAATCTTCGATACATTAGCTCATCCATGAATATGATTTCTTCTCAGTCCCGTCGGATTCTTTTCCACCGGCTGTAGACGAGAAGACGACACCTCCCATGATTCCACGAAATCAAGCTACGCCTTTGGTTTTGAATTAGCGACTTCTAGTGGGAAAAATTACATATTGTGCCTTTAATGCATCAGTGATCCAAAAGAAATGTGAAATTAACAAATACATGAAATAAGTGCACTTCTCAAAGCTAAAGTCTTAAAGGGTTAGTTCACCTAAAACTGTAAATTCTGTCATTTACTAATCCACATGTCATTCCTAACCAGCATGCCTGACATTCTTCAGAAGAACACAAAAGAAAATGTTCTGAAGAACATTGGTCTGCAAACAACATTGGACCCCACTGACTTTCAAAACAGATATTTTATCTTTATTTTCCACAGAAGTCAGTCAGTCATACAGGTTTGGATTTAGAATGACATGAAATGAGTAAATGATGACAATATACATTTTTGGGTGAACTAGCCCTATTTTTTTTTTAAATAAAAATGAAAAGATTTCACTTAGAATAAAGTATAGATTTATAGACTTTATAGACATCATCTAATGCAGTAACATTCTTTGTGACATCGCCTGTATAATGACGTCTATTGTACCGTCAGTTAGCTCTAAAATAGTTGCTCAGTTCACATAAGCTTAATCATCAAAACTCTAAAATATACTTTAAGAAATGCAACAACTGTCTCATTATTCTGATTAATTGGGTTTGATGTACACTTTGGCACTTCCAAAACAAACAAACAAAAATATCATGCATGATAACATTGGGACATACCACTCAACAACCCCTTTCATCTATTCCAGTATGTTCACAATAAGGTCTGACATTATGACTTGTAGTTATTTATATAGGCCACACAAATTACAATCTGTGCTATGGACTTATAACAGTACAAGTGCAAGACATCAAATCTGATACACAAATGCAGTTATGTTCTTTCTGCTAGACACCATAACAAATCCGGACCACGATACCTTGTGGCCTGTTTATAAATCATGCATATGAATGCACATTACTTTATTTAAGGCATACCATATTAATCAAATCTGATAAGCAGAACCATGCATGTATTTATCAGTTCTGCAATAACTAGGCTATTTAACGTCAGAGGAGGCCTAAATGTTGACCTTGACTAGTCTTATAATAAGCTGATGTGGGTGAAATTTGTCAACATGTTGCCCCTTGTGAACAAGGCGACATGGGCTGTAAATAACAGATAATGGGTTCAAATCCCCTGGGATGTTAATGACAGTAATGTCTCTTTAAAACAATAACCCAAATAAATAAATAACACATACGTCAAGATCGAAGACATAAACATCTTAATTCACATCTAAACGACTTCATTTCGCGAATGCATGCAAAATCATTTAAATTACACCGTATCTGGCTTCGTTTTTACATGCCACTGTCAAGTAACGAACAGACATCAAATGCCAACAGTGCTACAATGCCACGCCAATTAGCTTCCCTGCTAGACTGAAAACATGCACTGAATCCTCAACACAAGTAATATTAACTTCTCCTAAAAGTCAAAGACAGACGAACCCAAACGCCGCGGGACACTGCCGTTCGACAGCGAGCTCATATGGCCGCCATAACTCTTGATGATTTCGTTAATTAACCCACAGCCTAATTAGCAAGACCCGTGTGCTGTTGAATCAATTTGAAACGGAGAGCTTTAGCCTGCTTCGCTAACACGCACATACACACTGTCTCTCTCTCTCTCGCTCTCTCTCACTCCAGTGTAATCATGACAAATACCCCATTAAAGTGCATTGCACTGCAGTCTCCTGCCCCAATTACCCCTTTTCCCAACTTTAATCGCTGCAAAGCGACTGATTTTAGTGATTTCTTACTTGAAGGGTGATGTTAAAACAAAAGAAGCCGTTTGATCATAAACATTCGTGGCACTTCACATGGCTAACGCAGCTAACAACACTCAACAAATTGGTCAACTAATTATGTATCGCGTATCAAGCCACAAATCGCCCACAAACTTCTCAAAGACACAGAATTAGAACTGCGAGAATAAATTACACGGTAAAACAATCGCAACGCTCGAGATGCTGCAGTCCAAGTGTGCTTTATAGCGCTAATTGAATTGTGTAAATAGGCTTTCGGCTCTCAGATGTGAAACCTCGGGCTTGATTAGTTCCTCGCCCCCCTGATTGTGGCCTGTTGGTCGGGCATTGAGACATTCCCCGCCCGCCGTCCGCTGCACATCGGAAATTGCGGCCTACATCGACTAAGCTATTTAATTAATGAATTTGGGTTGCTTCATACAGATGTTAAAAAACAAGCCG
This sequence comes from Zacco platypus, assembly GCA_038088235.1. Taxonomy (NCBI): domain Eukaryota; kingdom Metazoa; phylum Chordata; class Actinopteri; order Cypriniformes; family Xenocyprididae; genus Zacco; species Zacco platypus. Next base: position 13,819,869 of record CM076065.1, on the reverse strand, counting down.
TTTGCCGTCCCCCTTCGGCATTTATCTAACCCATTACCTTGCATTCGGCGATCTAAGTTCCTCATTCAGTAAATAATGTAGATATTGAGCATCATAAGTGTGTTTTAATAATTGTAGAACGCAGTAATTAACGATGGATGAAGCGCATTGCCGCTCGAAAAGAGCGACGAGCAACACAACGAGCAGCGAAAGGGGGTGGCGGGGCCAAAATGAGAGACCGAGGCAGAAAAGTTTGGATTTTAACACTCGAAATCCAACTAAATATTCGCAGTGAAATGCCATGCATCAGATTATCTATCGTGCTCAGGACGCGATGAGATCCGCATCGCCCCCACGATCGCAACTTCTTGATCAATTCGGCGTCAACATCGTTTAATTAACACTAAAGCAATTAGCTAAGGCTTTTACCTGCATGGTTGGGACTCCAGCACACGCTTCCTCTCGCTCTTTAAAACTGAAAAGTTTTGTCTCTCTCTCTCCCTCTCTCACTCACTCACTCCCTCCCTCCGTCCGTCCTCCCTCTCCCTCTCTCTCTCTCGTTCACTCTTGCATTGCTCTCCTCTAGTAAACACACGACAGCTCCCCCAAAAGCTGACTGCTCACTCTCTCCAAGAATGTTCCTCTTCCCACTAACGGTTCAACGATTCAACACACCTAAAAGCATGTTGGAACAATGTTGTTATACTGTCATCGATTAAATTATATGGAACTTTGTTTATAAAAGCGTCTTTAACACTGTAGAGGCGAAGTATTAAAAACATACAAGGCAACTGAGAATAAAGTTTAAATAAAGCTATGTATACATAAATAATGACTATATATATATATATATATATATATATATATATATATTATTTTTAATCTATTTTTTATTAATTAATATTTATTTGATGTAGTTGGTAATATTGCGTTAATAATTATAGGATATGTAATAAGCAAATAAAATAGGTTGGAGCAAAAAGCAAAAAAAAATTTAAAAAAATAAAACACAAATAAAAAATAGTCTTCTGGCACTAATGTGCTGATCAAACTGATTGTACACAGACTCATTAAAACACAAAGAAATTGTTACAACTTTGATATTTAGCCACATTAATATAGAAAAAAATGCTAAAAAGGTCCTTTTAGTGTATAAACAAAAACTATTAATCAGTTACTTAAAAGAAACCCCAAAAATAAAAAAAATATATTATACAGAATAGCTTGTAGCATTTCTTAATATCCTTATATATGACAAGTACAATACATTAATATATATCTTTATATATATATATATATATATATATATATATATATATATATATATATATATATATGCCTACACACACACACACATATGACTTTTTTGTTGTTTATTGTTTCAAAATAAAATAAAAAATAGGTTTTGTTGACAAATTATACATACACACGTTCATATATATTATATTTTTTATTTTACCGTGTACAAAACTAATTTCATGACACACACACATATAATAACATTTGTTTTTTTAAGACACACGGCAGCAAACACACAAACACAAATTGGATTTAAAGTAAAAGCAGCAATACTTGTTATGTAATATCATGTATTATATGTAATATGTAACATCTTTAAATATAGCTCTCTAATCTTGATAGATATACAATTTTTGATAATAAGTAATACTTTTTGTAAAGGAAGTCATATTTATAAAAGCACTCTGTTGCGTATGTGAGGCGCTTAATGACGAGCAGATATTAGGCTGTCCGTGAATATGCCTGACCGGAAAATCTGTGCAGGACCCCAATTCCACGTCTATTCTCATTACACTGATTGATCGGTAAGTTCAGTTGAATTTGTTTAGGGGTTTCTTTTCGTTATGTCAGTATGACTGTCACAACCAGACTTTAACCGCAGTAGTAGTTACAATATAATTACCACTGCCCGAGCTTACAATTTATTAACCTGTTACCAGGTTCCCGGCGATATTTGTTGTTGTCCGTGTTTCATGAGCTGCCCACTGACAGAATTTGTAGTTATCACCGGAGCTTCCTGAAAGCGGAAAACTACTGGCTCACTACGCAGCTCACTTGGTTTTGAGACACAGCTGATTTGAATTGATTTGAACATCTTACAACATTATCATTTTACAGGATGTCTATTACTGCAGAAAGTTTTTAATATGCGAAAATTCAACTTTCTCGTTTTTATTTTTTGTCTCATAGGTCAAAATGACTGTGGAGGTGGAGCGAAAATTTGTTTGCAATGCAGAAATTATGGGGAAACTACAGGATATTGGAGGTGTGTTCAGATCTTCAAATATATATGTATGTGTATATATATATATATATATATAATATGACATGGCATTACATGGAAATTTTGTAATGCTAAACATTTTAGATTTATGTACAGTATATGTATGTATGTGTGTGTATATATCTATATATATATATATATATATATATATATATATATATATATATATATATATATATATATATATATATATATAGATATATATATATATAGATATAAGTGTATATAATAATTATTATACATTACACACACATACGTATGCATAAATCAGGGTGATTGGGACACTTTTTGCCATTGAGATGAATTCACCTTATATATATTCATGTCTCTACACAGCTGAATGCATTGGTCAGCGGCAGTTTCTAGACCAGTACTTTGACTCCCCAGATTTCATCCTAACATTAAACGATTTCTGGCTGAGATGCCGAGAGGGATTGTGGGAATTGAAATGCCCTGCAGTTTCAGGAACTACACTTGACAATGAAACTCAGAGCCTTTGCACACGATACAGAGAGATAACCAGTTTCCCTCTGATTCAATCAGAAGTCAGCAGGATTATCAGTGAAAACACCGCTAAAGGGAGTGAATCAAATTCCTCACAAAGGGAACAAATTGACAAAGTGGCAGAAAACGAGGACACCAAGATCTGTTCGGCAGATGACACAAAGTGGCTGACTGACCTCAATCTCATGTGTTTTGCTGAGTTCAAGACCGAGCGCTGCTCATACATGCTAGAGAGAGACGGTGCAGTGCGGGTGGATCTGGACCAGGCTGATTTCGGATATTGTGTGGGAGAGATTGAGGTTCTGGTGCCTGAAGGAGGTGACATGAATGCAGCTCTGCAGAGGATTACAAGCATTGCTGCAGAACTGGGTGAGCTGATGTGTTGTGTTGACACCATATATATACTGAGTGAATTTGCTAAGGCCAGAGTTATTTTAGTATCATTGAGATACTACTTTTTATTAATAGTTCGAATTTTCATATTTTCATTTTCACTTTTGTTAGTCACCATGAAATCAAAACTGACAATTCTTGTTTTTTTTAATGGGATATTGCAGTATTTATTATTATAAAGGATTTATCTGTGCACATTTTTTTTTTAAATTCATATTCCCTCATAATATTTAATCAAATGCAGTGACATCTCTCTCATCTGTTCTCTGATGATGTGTGTACTGGTGTGAGGGCGGGATCAAACTGTCACTCACATGACATCATGGCAATAGCAAACCACAACCAATGATTCAATCAGTTCATGATGGACACAATCAAGTCCTGCTCTACATATTTTTTTTTTCTGGCTTTTTTCTCGGATATATGTCAAAATATGGAATAAAAGACTTTTGCAAATTCCATTTCATGACGACTATAAAATTTCAGTAATTTTGTCATTTTTATTATGTCTGTAGTTTTTATTAAATTTTATTTCAGTTTTAGTTACAGACTACATCAAGTTAAACTCAATGAAGTGATTTGTTTTTTTATTAGATACTAGCTGAAATAAAATAAATGTTTTTTTTAATATTTTATTTTAAGTAACAAAAGTGTTTCTACAGTATTTGTCAAGTCAATTTAAGTCACCTTTATTTATGTAGGACTTTATTCAATTCTGATAGTTTCAAAGCAGCTTCACAATAATAATCCAAAAAATAACAATCAATGATGCAAACATCAAATATGAGACAAATTCAGATTCTGCTGTAAAGCTGGTCTACAGAAGAAAATAGTGTCATTCAGCTCAAGTCAATTAAGTGTTGATTAAGTTCAATAAAAGTAATAGTTTTATATAGTTTAGTTTCAGTTAAAGTTAGCATGAAACTCAAGAAGTTAGTCTTTTCTTTCATATTGTGACGTATATATGAGAGAAGCGACTTCTTATAGATGTAAGACGATATTTGATTTTGTCTATCAGGAATTGATTGGATGGTTGTAAGAAGATGTGCACAGATAAATCATTTATAATAAATACTGCAATATTCTATAAAAGAATGGTCAGTTTTGATTTCATGGTGACTTTAACTATAATATCCCTGTATAAGACATCCAAAGTTGCATATCTGCTGCCTTATAGACTATAAACAAATGGCTAAAACACTTCTATGGGATCTGTTATTTATCAATAACACATTAGAATTACAATATAAATAATACTACCTGAACCTCTTTTTACATCACTTTATAATATATCATTTATTTTGTTGTCTGTTTTCACAGGTTTAAGCTGTGACACGAGAGTAAAGGGGAAAATGGATGTTTACCTTCAAAGACATCGACCAGACCACTATGCAAAACTTCTTAATGCTCATATTTTATGAGGAATCACTAGTGTAAAATAGAATTTGTAGTTTTTATTAATTTATTTTTGCAGTAATTTATTAATTTATGAAAATGTGCACAATACAAAATCCTTATAATCCCATTTTATTGAGAAAATAATAACTGTCAAGTACAGAAATGCAGAAAAAGAAAATATTAAAAGTATAGTAGCATTGCACTGTGACATTGTATCATGGCAGTCTGGGTCCGTCAAATAAAGCAGATATCTGATTTAAAAGTATGAATAATTTAATAAAACATACACATATGTGTATAATAAACACACACACATAAATATATTTTATATATGTATATATATATATATATATATATATATATATATATATATATATATATATATATATATATATATATCAAAATAATTGAAAGAATCATGAAGAATCGCTTGTTTGTTTTCCTCACTTGTAAGTCGCTTTGGATAAAAGCGTCTGCTAAATGACTAAATGTAAATGTAAATAAATATAATTATTTACATAAAGTGCTTTTCTCTTATATGGTTCTGTTACATTATTTTGAGTTAATATTGTTTGCTTCGATAACTATTCTTGTTCATTTCTTGTTCTATTCTTGTTCTCTTAGAACAAAAGTTTCAGGGAGTTTCTATATAGAATCTTAAGGTTTTTGACTTGATTTAAAAGAACCTTTTTGCCAAAAAGGTTCCATATAAGGAGAAATGTTTAAAATGATTGCATAATAGCCTACTTCCATGTTTAACATGTTTCAGTTTTTGTTTTCTTGTGATAAGGTATGTTTGCGAGCTGTTTAATTCATGAAATTAAATAATAAAAAAATGTATTAAATCAAAATTAATTAACAAAATAACAAAATCCTTAAAATAATTCTATGATGGGAACCCCCTTTTCTTGAACAAGAGTAAAGTTTTTACATTTATCATGGACAATAAGTAAAATAAGATCTTCAATAAGTTGTTTTAAGATTATTTTTTAATATTACATATTCATATGTGTTAGATTATTAGATACAAAAAAATTAGATCCAAAAAATTCATGCCTTTTACGAAAATATTACATATTCAAGATACTTTTTTGATAGTAATTAAGCAATTTTCTGCTTTGACCTAAATATCTTTGTGTGTGATTATAAAGTGCAACGTTTGCTCAGCAGAGGGCGCTGTTTTCATTGTTATGAGCAGTTCGCTCTGCAGGCTAGCAGTTGGCTCAATGTTTCTGGAAAGCATTGACACGTTCATTAAAATCTGTTTTAACAACAGGTGGTTTGGTAATCTATACGGTACAGAATTATTAAAATGATCCTTATTCATTACTAATGATTTGTGACGCGTCAGTTAGATCAGTGATCTATATATATGACACTGATTCATTGTTGACGCTCCACAGCAATGTGCTCACACATCTCAACTAGTGTAAATTTGTTCAGTGCTATTCTCTTATTGACATCATGGCGCAATGAAATGCGTTTATGATTCACAAATATTATATTTATATAATTAATTCTGTGACAACAGTAGCCTATGCATTCAGCATCAAATTGACAGCGTAGCTCGAGCGTGTAACAACCTAGGCTACTATTTGCAAAATACATTTTTAAGAACAAAAAGTGAATTTAGGCCTATCAAAGCTTCAGAAGTGTTAGAACAAGTTTTTAAAGAAGGACTAATTAAAAATGTAAAAGCAGTAGTTTTATGAGGTACATACACATATTATTTGAAATGTTAAACTTGCATTGAATGAATGATGGTCTTTGCTTGACCCTTCGCCGGTAGTTTGATTGACAGGCGATCTAACCAATCATAACACCGAATCCGCCATTTCGTCCGGCGAGTAAGTAGATTAACGTTGGTGAACTTGAACTTGAAAAATTGTGTGTACTCACGTCTTTCCGCGCTTGAAACAACATTCTTCTGATGTTCATTCACGTTTATTTGATGCTATAAATGAACTAGTATGAAGAGATGTTGGTTCACGAGCCGATTGAAAGGCGCCGGCTACAGCGATCTGTCACGACACATTAAAGAACCACTATATGGTATTTATTGTTTAATCTTCTTAAAAAAATTACAGTATTTTAAATATGAAACTGTTTTTTTATATATCAAAAGTAACCTGCTCTGTCTTGTCTGTCGACACATTGTCAGTGTCCTCTTTACTCCACAATGTATTTTTTACTTCGTGAGAACATGATGTGTGCCGTGAGAGCTCATGGCTTGTCGGATATAGCAACAGTAACTAAAGGTGGTGGGGCTTTGCAAAGGGTCAATTGTGACTTGGAGTGAAACGGCTTCTAGAACTTGTTGGGCGGGACTTAACTTTGTCCATTGGGAATTGATTGGATGGTTGTGGTTTGCTATTACTGTGATGTCATGTGAGTGACAGGTTGTCCCGCCCTTACGCCAGTAAACAAGTCATCAGAGAAGAAATTAAGAAAATTACAAGGGGAATTATTTTGATTAAAGATCACGAGATGACATGAATGAAAAAATATAATAAAATTATGATGCGCACAGAAATAAATAATGATAAATACTCCAATATTTGATAAAAAGAATTGTCTCTTTCTATTTCATAGTGACAAACTAAATGTTAAAAAATTAATGGATGGTTTTAACATAATTTAATTGATTTTAATAAGCGCTGAAAATATAACTAGACCTATAAATAAATTTATTATACTAAATATTTTACAACAAAATATCAAAAGAGCACCCAATCAAGGTATATAAAAAGGTCATGACGGTGACAAGCTCACGTGCAAGGCTGAAATAAAAGAGAGCTGGTATGGAGGGATGCAAGGGCTATTTATTTCAGCTCGAGACTTCAGCTTGAGTGTGGAGAGAAGGCTTTTATGAGGAAATATTAGGAGAGCTGAAATATGACACTGTACTTGCTTTAAAGTGCAAGTATCTCTGGCTTTCTTCTCTCCAACATAATTTTATGTTGATATCCCTGAGAAAATGACTCTACATATTTGCTCTGACCAGCTCTGTTTATTGTTTTTTTTTTGTTTTTTTTTATAGTAATGAAGGGAAACCATTGTGTAAGGTTTGACAGTATACAATTAAAGTGCCATTATTTCAGAGGAACCTTCAGATGGGAACCGGATGACAGAGGTGTATTTTTCGTATCAAAACCATTGGATGCCTTGTAATTTTTGCTAATAAAAGCTTTAGTTTTGCTGCGAACAATCCCACTTGCATCCATTCACATTCAAGTTCTCACAGTCTCACAAAACGCTTTCTCTCTCTCTCTCTCTTTCCGAACAATCAGTGACCTTCCTGTCATCTATAACACTTACACAGGTGATCAAATGAAACCACATGGCGCTGTTGCTTTGAAAGTTCTCTCATTTGACTCCTCTCACAGCAGCTGCTTTACACTATTTTAGTTTGGCTTTGGAAGAGACTGTGACTATACAGTCCCTTTATATACACACAGATCTGGTTTAAATCATCTCCAATGACTAATAAGTCCAGCTAAAACACATCTGCTCACTGTATATCTGGAATAAAGTACAATATACAAAAGAATAATCCCAGCTACCAGGAAAAGAACTTTAGCAAACATTCAACATTCTTCCAGTAATGTTATTTGTTTAACTTTATCTGGTCTTTAATAATGATCTCAAAATGTTAGCACTTGAAACATTATTTATACAATGTTAATAGAACATTCTATTAAAAAAAGAACATTTTAGTTGCACATTTGTCTGTTTTTAAATGTTACTTGTTTCAGAACGTTCAGAGAACATTGAAAAGAAACATTCCCATAATGTTTGCAAAATGACAATGTTCCATTGCATCACACACACACTCACAGACACACACAAAAGGTTTTGACGTTTAAAAAATTGGACTTTTGAATGTTGAGTGAAAATGTTCTTAGAACAAGTTTTTGTAAGCTGGGATGAATTAATGGCATTATGAAGTCAGAATCAGATATACACAATGAAATGCATTTTTGTTCTGGATAAAGATTTAACATTCATTGTTCTGTTGAGATTGTGTTTACGATTTAGATATGTCTTTTAAAAATTGTGTTAACAATAATACTAAATTCAAAATTAACCTGCTCTGGACTACTCAAAAGACAGGTATCTTTAATTCCTCTCAAATTCAAAACAAATTCATGTTTTTGAAAATTAAAATTACTTGCATTCAAGGTTTTGTATCTGAAATCTTTCAGACCCCAAACAGAAACAATGTAACACTTCATTGATGACTTATGAGGTATGTTATCAAGTTCTCACGCTCATAGTCCAATGTTAAGCATGTTTTTGAGCCACCATGAAATTGAAATTATTTTTTTATGGAATATTACAGTTTATAAATAATTTATCCATGCACATCATCATTATTATCAAAATATCTTCTCTCTTCTCTGATGATGTGTTTACTGGTGTGAGGGCGGGATCAACCTGTCACTCACATGACAAACCACACACAATGATCCAATCAGTTCCTGATGGACAAAATCAAGTCCTGCGCTACATGTTTACTTGATTGAGAAGCCATTTCACTTGGATATATGTAACTATAGGGAAGAAAAGACAATCACAACTTTCATGTTGACTTTAATGGCCCACACAAAATATGAGGGATAGAAGTGCTTATGACATTGTGACTTGACTTATGCAATAGATTAGTAAATTAGTGTGACAGAAATAGTTCTTGCATTTGATAATATGATATAAAGGTCAATAAATCATCTGAGGAAATGTTACATGCAGCTGTTGTGGCTCACCCAAGAAAAAAAAAAAATGAATCAAAGTGGCAACACAGAAGTAGTCGGAAATTTTGATGCATCAGGGAATTTGGAGGCCAAGTCAACACCTCAAACTGGATCCTGAGCCATTTTTGCTTTGTGGCAGGGCGCATTATCCTGAAAGAGGCCACAACCACCAGGGAATACCTTTTCCATTAAAGGGTGTACATGGTCTTCAACAATGCTTAGGTAGGTGGTACGTGTCAAAGTAACATCCTCATGAATGGCAGGACCCAAGGTTTCTGCATTGCCCAAAGCATCACACTGCCTCTGCTGGCTTGCCTTCTTCCCATAGTGCCTCATAGTGCCATGTGTTCCCCATTAAAGCGATGCACACCCACCCAGCCATCCACGTGATGTAAAAGAAAACGTGATTCATCAGACCAGGCCACCTTCTTCCATTGCTCTGTGGTCCAGTTCTGATGCTCACATGCTCAATGTTGGCACTTTCAGCGGTAGACGAGGTCATCGTAGGCACCCTGACTGGTCTGCGTCTATGCAGCCCTATACGCAACAAACTGCGATGAACTGTGTATTCTAAAACCTTTCTATCAGAACCAGCATTGACTTCTCAAGCAATTTGAGCTACAGTGGCTCGTCTGTTGGATCGGACCACACGGGCCAGACTTCGCTCCAAACGTCAATGAGCCTTGGCCGCTGAACACCCCGTTGCCGGTTCTCCACTTTTCCTTCCTTGGACCACTTTTGTTAGATACTGACCACTGCAGACCAGGAACACCCCACAAAAAATGGAATTTTGGAGATGCTGTGACCCAGTCGTCTAGCCATCTTATTTTGGTCCTTGTCAAACACACTCAAATCCATACACATGCTCCTTTTTCCTGCTTCTAACACATCAACTTTGTGGACAAAATGTTCACTTGCTGCCTAATATATCTCACTCAATAACTGATGAAGAAATAATCAGTGTTACTCACTTCACCTGTCAGCATATGTATATATATATATATATATATATATATATATATATACACAATATGTATATGGTTCATTAGTTAACATTAGTTAACTACATAGTTAACATGAACTAATAATGAACTGCACTTATAAACCATTTAATCTTTTTCAATGTTAATGTCAATATTTACTAATACAATATTAAAATGTTGTTAACATTAGTTAATGCACTGCACTGAAAAAATGGCAAGGGCGAGGTTGTTGAATTTTTAAATACACATTTCTTATTTCACATGATTAAGTTATGTTTCTCATCTAAACATAATTTAATCTTGTACATTTTATTTGTTGTTTAAGGATGTTCAATCATTAAAAATTAGTCATGTCGAAGCTAAATAAAGCAGTTATGTTTTTTCCGGAAACTCCGGTCCTTCGAGGACGCGCTTTGCGAGGGAAAGCCCAACTGCTCCAAATCGCCATTTTGTCTCTCCCTGTGGACTGGATCTGGAGCTCTACACTGTGAATAAGGTAATTAAAACTCATAACTAAAATGCAATTAAGAGCAGAAAATAGCCCATTTGAATGTGTACATTTTCACACAGGTAATTTTTTTATGTAGTAGTTATGTCGAGCAACATAGTTTTAAAAGCAAAGTTATTGCTGGTTAACTAAGCTAACGTTAACACTAGCTTTAGCCACGGTCGGTTGAATATCATTTAAGTTATATGAACATTTTTTTCAAAATGCTTGCCTTCTTTTTCTGTGTGTCGACTAACTTAACTAGTTTACTTGCGTACGTATGAGAGATCAGTGTTACCTGGTGACGTCAACAATTCATTTGATAAACTAACGCGGGTGGAGGAGGGGATTTATTTTACCAGTCAATATGGTTGAGGACGGTTTAGATATCTGGTGTCCCTCCTGGCAAGACAACACCCCTTATTCATTCTTTTGGTGAGTATTATTCAATTATTTTAACTTTTGTTTGATTTTAAGTGGTTGCTTTCACATGTGCATGTTTCTGATGATTGCTTTGAATGTTATCTTCATATAGTTTGGTGAGAATAGTCCAAAAGTCTTAATTATACTAATTGTCTCAAAATTAATCCATAATTTTGTTTTGAATAATTGATAATTTTGATGATCAAAGGGACTCCAGAGCAGTTGCAGTTATACTGAAGCTACATAACCATTCCTGTACATATTCAAAGTATACTATATAATCGTACAGATTAATATAGGAAGACTCTGCTGGATATCTTGATCTAAGATAGGAGGCCTACCATCCACTCTCCTAGACCTGAGCTCTTAACGGTAGTCTGTAATCAGTCTTTATTGACCATTACTGGTTCTCAATATATTCATGTTTACATTTCTCATGATATTGACATTATTAAATTATTGAAATTTCATTTTATATTCCCAGATTAGTATTGAATCTCATTTTGTGTTTCACCAGTCTGCAGATGAAGCCTTCATCGCAGGATCCATTGAAGTGATATTCTCAAATACCAGGATGCCCATGACAGACCGGGGGATTGTCAATGAAGGCCAGATAATCTTACAGTTATTTAGATAATTTGGAATTCATCTACCCCCCTGAACTGATACCTTTGAGGAGTAAAGTGGACCTTAAAGGCAGCACACTTTCAAAGAAAGTCTCAAAAAATGTTTAAATTTTCTTTATATTCATTTAGTTATACTGCTATTGTTCTTATTTTGTAGCAATGCATTATGTTTAGAGCAAGCAAGTTTTTCCCTTTTTTTTTTTCTTTTCTTTTTTTTTTAGATGAACCATTAAATCCAACGCATACTTACTGTTGTACAGTAGAACGTATAGCGTTTCAAAGTATACTGGCATCTGTTACTGTTGCAGTCTCCGTTATTTTTTGTTGTTGTTCTGTCTCTCTAGTTTCGTTTTCTATTGTGGAACAACATACTGTTCTGGTGACACAATTTTTTTCCTTTTATATTGGATTGTGGTATTACTATTAGATGCATTTCAGACAAATGAGCTATGTTCGTAACGTGTTTCTTTTAAAGGCACAATATGTATTTTTTCGCCCCTAGGTGTCGCTAAACTCTTCAATACTATAACAAAGGCGTAGTTTGATGACGCAGGGAATGAGTGGAACATGGAATTTGTTGTCATGCCGATGGATCTAATAATGTTCATGGATGAGTGAATGCGTGTTTTTAACATGACTGTGGTGAAGCAGGGCATGGCTGAGAATCGCGATTACTATTGAGAGACAGATATCAGTGGCACATGAGAGTCCGGGGGATATAAAGAAACGAGGACATTTCATTCTACCGAACTTCTGGAAAGTGCTGAAACACTACTCATACAGGTCAGTTTATTTGATGAATTAAAACTGAGAGCTAACGCAGCGCTGTTTCACTTGATCTAATGTTACACTATCATACTAAACTGCATTAGTGTGTTGAAAGTTGTAATGTTATTCTGTGTATTAGTTTGTTGGCTGTATGAAACTTAACAGTAAGCTAGATCAACATTAGATTATCATACTGATGATATTCTAACACTTCATCGTGTTGAGTTATATAACATTGATTAGTCTTATGTAGCCTATATATACTTACCTTGTCTAATAACTTGTAAGAGCGCCGTCTGTCAAGTCGAAGATTGCTGCAAAGCTCTCGCCATCTCGGAAACGCCACGACGATATTGATCCTTGTTTTATTTGTCCTTTTGTCCCAAAGTTTGCTTAGCATGGTCCATAATGTTTCAGTGAAACAACAACAGTGTGCCGCTAGACTTTACGCAGCTGTTTACGTCTGTTGCCATGGTTACTATGCAGTACAAGTGGAAACCAGGAATAACGCAGACATTATGTGTATGTTTAATGTATGTTTGTAGTCTGTATTGTTGTGTAGTGTTGAAAATAAATACAGCATTGTTTTTAAGAAATGTTTTTGCTTATTGCCTTACTGGTTTAAAAATCTACAAATTTAATGTTTGCTAAAGATGTGTATATATAAAGTCATCTTATAGTTTTCCAAACTGAAATGTAATTTTATCTGGGATTAATTTGATCAGGTTGTTATCATAGTTTTTATCAGGATTATTTCATTATGATTTTATTTATTGAAACACCACTGCATATACTGGATAAAGCTTTCATTTAGACAAAAGTCATGTTAAATTAAAATGAACTTCGTCATGGGACAAAAAACATAAATACAACATATAAAAATCATGTTCATTTGACATACATAAATTAGGCAACAAGAACGTAGATAAATTATGTTGAGAAAACAATAAATATGTGCAACTAACATAAACAAAGAACAACTATTTTCATTAACTAACGTCATAACACTTAACAATAAGATTCATTAGTTAACATGAACCAATAATGAACTGCACTTATACAGCATTCATTAGTCTTTGTTAATGTAAATTTCATCATTTACTAATACATTAAAATCTTGTTAACATTAGTTGATACACTGTGAACTAACATGAACAAACAATGAACAACTGTATTTTCATTAACTAACGTTAACAAAAATTAGTAAATACAGTAACAAATGTGGGTAACACTTTATTTTACAGTGTCATTGTTACATATGTTTCATGTATTTACTATAGTAATAACTAGAAATTATGCATAATTACATACAATTAACCCTAAACTAAACCCTCATCCTAACCCTAACCCTACAGTAAGTACATGCAGTTAATTGTTATTACTCAGTACTTAAATGTATAATTACACTGTAATACTGACACCTTAAAATAAAGTGTAACCCAAATGTGTTGCTCATGGTTAGTTCATGTTAGTTAATACATTAACTAGTGTTTAACTAATGAACGTTATTGTAAAGTGTTACGATATAAATATATATATATATATGTGTGTGTGTGTGTGTGTGTGTGTGTCTGGAACTTTAATAAATAAGGGTCAGTAGGTTTTTCTATACAGTATAGAAGAGAATTGTGGGCATTCATTGTGGGTTTTCTCTCTAAAAGAAGAGCAACATGTCATATTTGATTCATCATCACACTCCCCTGAGCATAAAGCCAGATCTGAGCTCCTGTAACAGTTCTGTCACTTCTCATTTCACATGTGTGCATATATACAGGAGCCAGTGACCCAGGATCTTGAGCTCAAGTCTTTTATTCTTAGGTTTCAACTGCAAAAGGTTAAGCCATAATTCATTTGTCATAAATTGGTGATTCATCCATGTATTAATCTAATCTCATAAGTTTAACCATTCTATCAATCATTAATACTATTTTTTATAATGTATATAAATGTGTATGAATTTATTATACATTTTTATATCAATCTAGTAAGGTGATTTAGTTTTGAAAACCACAAATACTAGAGTTTAAAAATCTAAAAAAAAAAAAAAAAAAAAAAAATATATATATATATATATATATATATATATATATATAATATTTCATAATATTTATATAATATCCAGAATTTATTTATTCTGGTCCCAAAATATCTGACAATGAAAAAACGCTAGTATTCAAAAGTGTGTTCAGTAAGATTTTTTTTAAAGAAATTATACTTTTATATAGCAGTGATGCATTCAATTCTTCAAAAGTCACAGTAAAGACACACTTACAATGCCTAATGATTAGAGAGTCTGACTTGTAACCTAAAGGTTGTGGGTTCGAGTCTCGGTACTGGCAGCAAATGTAGGTGGGGGGAGGAAATGACCAGCGCTCTCTTCCACTGTCATTACCCACATCTGAGGTGCCCTTGAGCAAGACGCCTAACACGTCACTTTAAAAAAAAAAAATAAGAGAGAGAAAGAAGCATATGATTTCTAAGGGACCAAACTGGGGTAATGGTTGCTGAAAATTCAGCGTCGCTATCACAGGAAGGAACTAAAATTTAAAATATATTTACTTTAAATAGTAATAATTCACAGAATTACTGTTTTTACTGCATTTTGTTTAAATAAATGTAGCCTTTGTGAGTATGAGATACTTTTTTCAAAAGCATAAAAAAATAAATCACAGAACCACCTGATACCCTTACAGTAGCACTCTGTAAGTAATTGAATGTTACTGTGGTTATCAATTTTTATAGGCAGCACATAAATATAGAACAGTGAATAAACTGACTTAGAACTACCTGTGCATTAGATGGTTTAATTGCACATTGTGCACCATCCAGCCAATCAGAATAGAGTATTCAGACAGACCATGGTATAATTCCACTTGAATAGTGATGGAGCAACATCATTCCTTGAGTCTGGTCAGTACCTGGATGGGAGACCTCCTGGGAAACTAGGTTTCTTCTGGAAGAGAAGAGGTTAGTAAGGCCAGCAGGGGGTCCCTATATTTGATGGGGACACTGTAAAAAAAATAAAATAAAAAAACCACCATCCTTTGGAAAGAGTAGGGGTGTAACCCCCGTATCCTGGCCAAACTTGCCCATTTTCCTCTGTCCATCATCATGGCCTCCCCTGACTTCATCTTCATTGTCTCCTCTCCACCAATAAGTTGCTGTATGGTGGGGATTCTTGCACAAAATGGCTGCCGTCGAATTCCCTCCTCCAAATGTAATGCGTTTTGAGTGAAAAAAGCTCTATACAAGATATATACTGAGAAAAGCGGTATAAAAATGTGAGGAATTATAATGGCATTGTACCCAAAATACAGGCAATGCTATGTAAAAACACTCATTCGTTCTGTCAGCAATTCCCAGTTTAAATAAGTGGCTTATAGCAAATTCCCTGAATAGAACAAATCACATCCAATGGTCATTTCAAAATAAACAGAAATGCTAGTAATGATAAACACTTTACAATCTGACAGATGTTTATGTCGGGAAACCAGCCCAGGTTTGTTTAGACTACTAGTATGTGAGTCATTTGCCAAGTACTCAATACTTTGTTTTTTTTTATAGTCATAGTTCGTACAACTAAGGACATAAGGGTGATTCACTGCATATAATCCATTATTGTCTACTAAGAGGAAACCAGTCATTCCAAGTGATCCGATGGTGCTAAGCTAAACACGGAAATATAGTCTTGCCCATGCTAACGTCTTAGCGACTCTGTTTTAAGAAAACACATAACCAGCAATATCCCTTCCCTGCTTACTAGTCTTAATCCAATTTCAGCAACACGTTACATTTGCTTTTTAGAAGCTGGTAGAGCTTTGGCCTCTGAAGACGTTTAAGATTACACATGTGAAACTGATTCTTTAGTGTGGTGCACCGTGCTCACGCTATGTCTACATTTAGTCATGCAAAAGTGAAACGCTGAAAGTATTTTAAATGGTCAGAGGGTTCAGAACAACATGCACCGTATTATATGTTATTATTACTATACTGTACTTCTGTCTAGTACAGAAAACTCCAACAAAAGTCAATAAATGTATGGTGAAACAGGGTGCTATGCGGTACTACATCGTTGTCGGTTGATTTTAGAGTGTGTTTGGTGACTCATTAATTAATATGAATGAATTTACTTACATGAACTAAAAAATGAACAATATATTGTTATAGCATTGACTAACTTGTTAATAAAATGTTCATGTTAGTTCATGGTGAATTCTTAATAATGTATGAGATTAACATTAATAAATGCTGTAGAAGTATTGCTCATTGTTAGTACATGTTAACTAATGTAGTTAACTGATGTTAACAAATGAAACCCTAATGTAAAGTGTTACCAATATTTTTTTTTTTTAATTTAACCGATTTTGGTTGATATTGGCTATTTAATTGTCCATGCTATTTTCTTCTATTTTTACATTTAATGTTGTTTAAAACTATTAATTATTTAAACACTGTTACACGAAGTCTTTACATTAATCTTTTGGATATATCAAAATGAATATTCATTTTATAACATGTTTATAACACTTTCAACATTTAAAATAATTGAAAAACAGCAAGTGTTTTTTGACACAATTGCATAGAATATTAATATTATAATTTTGGTAACACTTTTGTTTACACTAGTTAATGCATGAACTAGCAATAGCAATATTCTTTTAACATTTATTAAACTTTTTTAATGTTAATAAAAATGTTCATGCTTATGTTAGTTCACAGTGCAGTAACTAATTCTAACAGATACAACTTTTGATCTTAAAAATATTAGTAAATGTTTAACCATTAAGATTAATAATTTATGTAGTTAAAGGAGTAGTAAGATTTCTGAGAAACACTGTTGAAAGTGGATCGGACTGAACACCAAAATACACTTATAGCCAATCAGCAGTAAGGGGCATCTACACTCATTTAGAGGGGGGAGGGGGGTACCTGTGTTGCATGTTCGTGAGCTTTAAATATATTCTTTTGGGTAGGGGCATGTTTGTTTTGGTGATTTCAAATATCAACAGTGTTTCTCAGAAATTGCTTACTACACCTTTAAGTAACGTTAACAAATGAAACCTTATTGTAAAGTGTTAATATTTAATATTAATCAATAATAATCTTAATATTTAGGATTAATTTATTGGTTATCAGCCATAGCAGGACAATGATTATTAGTATCAGCCAGAATTTAAATATCAGTGCATCCCTACAAAATAAAGCAGATTGGATTCAATTTGATTCATTGAATCAGTAACCTGCACTTTTCCAATGGACTAGAATCAGTACATAGTACAGTACATTGTTTATTATCGCACAATAGTTGAAAGAAGAAAAAAAAACATGGAGAAAGCAGACTTACAAGGCATAACATTTTATTATACAGAAATACCATAACTTTCCAAATTACAGAAATACGTGGGGCTCTATGGGCTCGAAATGTAAAAGAGATGAGTTTCGTTTTTGTTTTTTTTTTTGCATTGAAGGGTTCAAAAGAGGATTCCTGCATCCTCAGAATTTTTCATTGGATCATAAATAGGTTTAGAGTCTTAATTCCGATGATGTGTGAGATACAGTGCTTGATATAAAGGATCTATACCGCTTCTGACAAAATACAGTTGTGCATTTCTATAGAAAAATATCTTAGAATTCATATTGTAATGGCTGTGCTCTGTAAAAATTCTTATAAATAGAATAAACCTTCTATAGTATATAAATGTTTTTTGTTTGTGCAACATTTGTTTTTAGAAAAATAATTCCTTGTTCTGTCCTGTTATAAGAGCTCAAAACATATAAAAAGAGCCCATACACGTCGCACTGCATCGTTGCACAGAATTGAAACACAACCAAATAAAACATATCCTTCAAGAGTTAAATTTTGATGCCTTAAACATTTACTTCAGAATAGTTGTTTTGAATCAGATATACAGGCGTTAGTGCATTTAAAGACTCCATGCAAACGAAAACTAAAAGCAAATGAGGGTTTGAAGAAGAGAAAGCCCTTGTACACTCACCAAACACTAGAAACGATATCTAGAATTCTATATATAATAAATAAATCTTTAATAAACCTTCCAAAGAGGAAAAATGCACAGAAATATGATAAGAATAATACGAAAGAAAATTTAAAATTCCGGATGTACCCAAAGAAAATCATTTTACAATATAGTGGCACATTTAAAATCGATTCCCAATGACTGAGTCAGTCAAAATTTGCATACTACAGATTTAAGACAAAGACTTCATCTCGTACGAGGCTTTTTCCTTTATTTCGTTTGAGGTAAACTGAAGTACTGTTAAAGACTCTTAAAGGCAATGTCCTACTTCCATACCTGACTTTTGATATCCAAAGCATCCACGGTCACAAGCATGCAAGCAAGCCCTCAATGTCATTTTTTTCCCCTCAAAAACATCTCACCTGCTGTCACATGTCACACCTGACATCTGACGCACAACTCTTCCACAACATCGCATGCACAACGGCATAGGCTTCATTTACATAACATGACAAACAGTCAATTCCCAGAATTCAATAAATAACACACTTCATAAGACTTTTTGATTGGTTTTGCCATGATTAGAATGGGCGTGATCAAAAAAAAAAGAGCGGGAAATCGCTTATCCCATATCTCGCATCGTACACGTAACTCTAAACTTCTCAAATCTGTTCATGTTTTTCGTTCTCTTAAATAGCAGAATAAATAGGACAGAACTATAGTGTCCCTCATTAGTGAAAGATAAAATCTGTAAGTGTAAAAATAAATCATATTGCACATTTTTAAATAATAAATAATATAATATTTTCCCATATTTTCCAAATAGTACCAATACTCTCACACACAAAAAAATTGGTAGTGATTTTTTTTTGCTTCATATAATTCAAACACGATTTTGAATGAGGTTAACAAACATAAAGGAAAGAAAGAACGGTACATGAAAACAAAAACTGAAACGTGATGAGTACAGTAGGGAGCATCGACTCAAGAGCTTCCGAGAAGAACCCAGGAGATGCTAGAAGAAACTGCAGTGGGTCAGTAAGGGGTGTAAGACGGACGAGTGACGCTGGTGTGCGCGTTCGGTTTCCTCTCACTGGAACGGACGCCCGCTGCAGCAAAGTCCCCTGAACGCATTCCTCTGGCACTGCGAGCACATCTCCCAGTTACACGTCAGATGGTAAATGAGTAAGGCAGCTGCTCTTGCCCATCATGTAAAAGTGCATCATCAAACATTTCCAGTTAAGTCTCTGCCAGAAGCCAGAGACCTATGGAGTGGCTGATATTAAGGCTTTCCATCAGCAGATATGAGTCACGTTACACTGCATTCTCTTCTTCGCTTTCCGTTTTATCGGTAATTTTTCCCCCCAAAACATTTTCATATCGTTTACCAGAACCGCGTGACATTAGACCACATCATTCTCAAGGATGATGCTCTGGCTTTCAAACTCGCATATGTCGGGTCTTCAGCTCCCTTTGCCCTCTGGAGACTGCCTGGTGCCGTTTGGATTTCAGAAAGGTCATTGACAACTGTGTGGGTTGCCATCCAACACTAAAGGAATAAATGGAATACAGGGTTAAAAGTTTCAGTACATCAATTAAAATGCAGATTGGGGCTAGTTGTCACAGGGTAGGGTGACCAGACGTCCCGTTTTTCCCGGGACAGTCCCGAGTTTTTCTTTCCTACATTGTCTTTGCTAGGTGATCATAAAAGAGAGTAGTAGTGTTCTGTGATGCGAGAATAAAGGTAGCCAATCTTGTCAGTATGTTGAGGAGAACAAAATTACCATCCAATCGCAATTCGTAATCGATTAACTTGCAGTTCGTGAGGGCGGGATTTTAGAGAGCACGGAGGAGGTCAAGTCAGACGCGAAGATCTCACAGAAGCGTGTGTGTCGATTATGCACAGTGAAAATAAAAAGCTCAATGTGGTGTGGCACTGAATGACACACACCAGACGACATGTGATCCCGAATTCAGTTCTCTTTACGTCTGAATGGTGAAATATAGACACAGTTGTTAAAATGCCCATTATGTGGAGTATCTCAAATAAATACAGTCGATTGAGGCTTAAAGAAAGTAAACAACTCGGTGAAGTGTTACAAGCATTCGGTCTTAAAGTGACAGCAGCCTAATACACCTGTCTGTGTCATTAACGTTAATCAAACAACAAAAGACGTTAAACGTTGTACCTGAAAAATGTCGTTTATTTAATTTCATATTTGTCCTATTGTTTGTAATTTACTTCTTTGTATGATAAAATGAAATAACTATATATCATTATCATGAAAAAAAAAATAAAAAATCCCATATCATCCTGTTTGGTTCCATTCACACAGTACAGATTTTCCAGTTGTGAGCCCTGGAAATTTACGGGTGCGAGTTTGGTTATAGAATACGGTTGTCATTCGCGTAAATATTAAGGACTCAGATACAGGACTGACAACTGTATTCTGCTGCTGTGTGAACATAGCTAGCTAGTGTGAACGTAGCCTATTTCAGGTTTTTTTTTTTTTTTGGAACTTCTGTAGAAAAAAATCAACTTTTTCTGATTTATTTTGTGTTATAATTATTTTTACTGTTACAGCGTTTGCTGAAAAGTCTATAATAGGCTGTTTGACAACAGGTTCCCATTATGACAACTTGGCCCACACACTGTGACAGTGACAACATGTATGTGGAATACAAAAATCAGTGTGTTAAAATTATGTGACAAATTATGGTTTTTTAAAATCTAAGACAAGATTTCATGTGTATTGCAAGGATAAATCACTGGCAGAATACATTGCAATGAGGTTAGTAAAAAAAAATTTGTTATTTTGATGGTTCTTTTTGAACATTCTGTTGACTATAAGTAACTTTGCAACTACACGTCAACTAAGTGTCATTAGAGTATTAATAGACTGTCTACTTAATATCTGTTAACTCTTTATTCTGATGCTCCACAACAGACTTTCTACTGACTATAAGTAACTTCGCATGCACATGGCAATTTATTCTAACCCTAACCCTACAAGTCTACTAATACTCTAGTAACACTTTAATGACAGTTAGTTGACACGACGTTACTTATACTTTAACAGAATGTGTTAAAGAGACCATCAAAATAAAGTGAAACCAAAATATCATCCAAAATCCTTTGTGGATTAAGGAAGTGGTTGACTATATTTATATCAATACTCAAATAATTCCACCTAAAACTGCTCTCAATTGTTGACTTTAACATTTTAACTATACTACTGTTCAAATGTTTGGGGATTGTTTAAAAATGTTTTTGAAATAAGTCTCTAATGCTCACCACAGCTGCATTTATCTGATCCAAAATACAGTAAAATCAGTAATATTGTGAAATATTATTACAATTGAAAAAAATTGTTTAATATTCTAATATATTTTGAAATGCAATTTATTCTTGTGATGCAAAGCTGAATTTTTCAGCATCATTACTCCAGTTTTCATTGTCACATGATCCTTCAGAAATCATTCTAATATGCTGATTTGGTTGTCAGGAAACAGTTGTGATGCTTAATATTTTTATGGAAACTATGATACATTTTTGTCAGGATTCTTTGTTGAAAGTTCAAAATAACAGCATTTAGTTTTACTGACCCCAAACTTTTGAACTGCAGTATATATATATATTTAAAAATTATATATAAAATAATATAATTTAAAAAAGAAAAAGAAAAAAAGGCTTACCTAAAATGGTAGCGTTTCATGTCAGGAAATGGACAAAAATGATTGCCAATCCAATGTTCAAAAGCATCACCATGGCAACCAAAACTGAGTTAGGACCCTGTGTAAAAAGACACATGATGTAACAATTACAGCACAAATCATAAAAAAAAACAAAAAAAAACATTTGTAAGTATAAACAAGACACTTAAAGCAGCCAAGACTTACAGATTCCTCCGCTACTGTTTCATCTGCCATATCTATGCTGGCTTTCTTCATTTCAGCTAAGCTCTTTGGTTTAATGGACTCTTGTTTCCTGAGCTTGGGCTCTGGTTTGGGAGTGGGCATCCTGGCCAGTTTGGGTGGCGGAGGCATCCTGGCCAGGCTAGACTGTGTCATCTCAGGTTCTTCATCTTCTGGTTCCTCTGGTGGAGGTAACTTTGCCATTGGCTTCACATAGTAACTGTGATAAGCAGCATGTAACTGCCCATTACCTGTGCTGGCAGGTTTGGGCATGGGCTCAGGGGCCTTGGGGGGCTTTGGCGGGGGCACTTCCTGTAACTTGATGGCGGGTACAGGAGGAGGGGCGGATACTTTGGTGATCTCTGCCACAATTGACGCTCTCTCTTCTTTGCTTATCTTGCGAGCTACACTACTACTGTCCTTGCTTATCTTTCGGGCTACGCTGCTGTTGTCTTTGCTTATCTTGCGGCTGGCACTGGGGTTGGGTGCTTGGCTCTTTTGAGGAGAGTGAGGAGGTGACGGGGTTGGGCTCTGGACAGGAGAGTGGTTTGGAGTCGTGCCGCGCCGATAGAAAGGGCTGCTAGTAGACTTCTCCTTCTCCTCCTCCTCCTCCTTCTTAGGTGCTTCCTCCTTGATCTCTTCCACTGGCTCACTGAACTTTTGTTTGATGTAGTCAAGTCCTGTAAGGAAGGGATCAAAGGTTGGAAAAAGTTAGGGAAATTACAAACCAGAAAAGGCAGCCAACACAGGTCAGCAAAACTCAAGAACAACCTAAATGAGATTCAAGGGTTCAATACAAGGCATTTTGACAGCAACTTGATTTTACTCAAATTCTAGGACAGGGATAGGCTACGTTGGTCCTGGAGTGCTACTGTCCTACAGAGTTTAGCTCCAGCTCAAAGAGTCTGAAAATGGTTAATTAGAAGATTCTGTCTCTCTAAACCCCTCCTTGCTCTGCTCTGATTGGTCAGACGGCCCAGTCTGTTTTGACTGGGCGGGTCAAAGTAGATGTTCTGGGGCAGTCAGTGAAGGCCAAATCCAAATGAGTGCTTTCAAATCGATTACACATATATGTGTGTGTATATATGTGTAGATATACACACTGTACATACATTTATTTTTATATACAAACTTTGTGTTAGATGCGATTAATCGATTTGACAGCACTAAATGAAATTTTAGGTCATCGGGGGGGCTATACATTTAAATTGAAATATAATTTGTGTGTAAATTATTTATATATATATATATATATATATATATATATATATATATATATATAACAAATTAACACTGCACTGCTGCAACTGCAAATTTTCCCTCTTTTGGAAAGCTGTGGAAATGCTATCATGGATTTTTTGTTTTGCTGTTTTGGAGCAAATGGGAATACAAAAATGATATTTGCGGTTATCTCCCATTCACTACAACTATGTTTACCCAACTATGCAGACTTCTGCTTCTGAAAACCCTGGAAACATGAAGGGTTTCATGGAAACCTTCTCAAGTTTATTCTGTAAAATAAAAGCCACTCTATGTAATGTGTGAAAATCGTTCTGATAACCAAGAAAACCCTCGGTTCACTCTGCCACCCTGTCAGTGAAAACTCTTAGTCCATCTATATTAACTTGCAAGCATGTGCACTGCAAGCATAGCACACATTATTGCACTGCAAGCATAATTCACTGCCAGACACACAAGCCTGTTTTTCTGTCATTTACAGAAGACACTGATCTTCTGATCAATTAATTTGTGAAAAAACAGCTTAGAAAATAACAGCAAAACAATGACGCAATGCTGAGTTTGCATAATAGAGCTTTCCGGGAAAATCATACGGCTCCAACTAGCTTAGGCCCAAACAATTTAACTGCAGTTTAATTCACTTGACATCTCTGGCATCCACGATGTCCAACTTCAAAGAGTGAGAGGACATTCTTAATGTTTAAAGGGCTTAAAGTATCTTCTGAGCATAATTTATCACAATGACTTGATAAGAGCTCATGGTCCATGGAGGGTCCATTCTGTTTATTTCTTTCTAAACAGAACTTCTGTCACAAGTTCCTGGCATTGTCTATGTTATCTACAGGACTTAAGGTCCACACTGCAAGCATAATTCACTTTCAAACACACAAGCCTGTTCTTATCTATTCATATGACCAGCTATTAACTAGCTGAAGTAGAAAGTAAAATATGTAGAAGTTAATTGTTCTTTAAAATCATCAAAAATAACATTCTAATGAAAGAAAATGTGTATCTGTCAACATTAAGACTGATTCTGATCATATGATGTCTCATGTTACAAGCCTTTGTGTAGAGTGTTATTCTCTAACCAACGCCAAGAACCATTAATCTTGTAGTTGCGAAGCAACTTAAAAATAAAGTCCACATAATGCTCTAAGATTGCTTTGATCTCTCTTTAATCCTCAAGCAAGATTCTGAAAGTGAAAGAGTGCTGGGATGGCACTATACAGTAAAATACTGTATTTTATATAAACAAAACATTAAATACAACGCATTTGGGCAATTTTAATAAAAAAAAACATCTTAATAATACACCACGTATTACCAAACATCGGAACTACCCCATAGAACAATGACAACTGAAAAACGCGCAATATGGCATTAGACCAGACCAACCATGTACACCAAAGCAAAATTAGATTTGGTTTTGTTAAATCTATAAAAACAATATATAATATAATAAATATTTTATAATAAAGCAGTCAAAAGATTAAAATAATTTAAACATAAACAATAAATAAATTTAAAGAAATATTTTCAGTTGTTTTTATAAAAAAAAAAAAATGAATCCAAAACAAGACTGGTGTGCTACAGGGATATGAGAGGTAAATATCAGATATAAAATAAATACAAAATATTATTTTTTTATTAAATGAAACAACATAATTTTCCAAGGAACTTGCATGGTTAAGCGTAAAAGATGATTAATAAATTGGGCTAAACATTAAAAAGCCCAATGTATTAAATAGATTTAACATATAGGAACATAGGTTTATACGTTTCTTTGTTTTGTCCACAGATGACGTCTATAATGGATAATCCTGGCCATATTCCAGGACCATTAGACAGGCCTATGGGGAAGCACGGTCCGTTTAAATCCTCTGGAGCATTGCATCCTCGCCAACCTTAAATTAGACCGAGCGTCAATAATGAGAGGTATTCATTTGATCGTTGACGGGACGGAAAGACCTCATCTTCTGAGGTTGTGCCTGAGTTACGCCTGAGTTACGCAATCACATCCGCTACCTTTGTGGATTAGATTATGGCAACTGTGAGGTGAAGTTATGCAAAAAATATCAGTATTTTTGTCATCAAGTTTGGTAAACTTAACTTAAGATACATACTCTAAATACAAGGCTTAATATTTCAAGTAAATTTAACTTGTTTTAAGGATTTTTTTTGTGTTTAAACAAGACAAAAATACTGCTTAAGAAATTATTTTTTATAACGACCCAAAAAACAATAATTTAATAAAAGAGCTAATAATAATAATAATAATAAAGGAGCTACTTAATAATTAGCCTAAATAAAAATAATACTGGAGACTAGCTTAAAAGAATATCTACAACAACATGATGAAACATTGAGATGTATAATGAGAACTGTCATGTTGCCATGTGAAATTCAACTCCAAAAATAAGTGGTGGCAATAGAACCTCACGGCTCAAAATCAGCATAAGGCATTTGACAAAGATCCAAAGGCCTCTCTTATGACATGAGGATTATGAAATCTTTTCACCCACAGTAAAGAGACAACTCAATTACCCAATACTCAATTAAAGTGGTACCATTGTTTCAATCAAATTCAGAGATGCTACAACGCAGCACAAACAAGCCAAGCCATG
This sequence comes from Zacco platypus, assembly GCA_038088235.1. NCBI lineage: Eukaryota > Metazoa > Chordata > Actinopteri > Cypriniformes > Xenocyprididae > Zacco > Zacco platypus. The sequence continues at coordinate 13,793,499 of CM076065.1, read as the reverse complement.
CAATCAACCTAAAAGTTTTGTTTATTATCTATACTGTCAAAAATTTTAATAGGCTCTCTAACCCAATGAAAGGAGCCATCTCTCTTGATGAGCCATGTGATACAGGGGCCGAAGGTTTTTGAATTTATTAAGCACTTCATAAATTTATGTCAGTGGAGTCTCGTGTGTATTTAAGAATCATGCCATAATGACAGACATGTGATGGAATAGTACTGACTGATTTATAGCCGATCTATGTATATTTATCTTTTACTGTAGAGACCTTCTCTCAACACTAAATCAAATCATCTATTATTTTCTTAGTTTATAAATATATATATATATATATATATTTTTTTTTTAAATATTTATATATCTATATTTATATTTATATATACATGTTTGTTTTGTTTAAACAAGAAATCATTCTAATATGCCGATTAGCTGCTCAAGAAACATTTATTATTATCAATGTTGAAAACAGTTGTGTACATTTTTTTTCAGAATTATTTGATGATAAATTATGATGATGAATTATTTACAAAAGGCTTTCTATTTCAGATAAATGCTGTTCTTTTGAACTTTCTATTCATCAAACAATACTGAATCAACATCAACATTGATGATAATAATAATAATAATAATAAAGTTTCTTGAGCAGCAAATCAGCATATTAGAATGATTTCTGAAGGATCATATGACACTGAAAACTGGAGTAATGATGCTGAAAATTCAGCTTTGACAACATGTAAATAAATTGCATTTTCAAATATATTCAAATAGATATATTCGAAATATATTCGAATATATAAATATATTCGAATATATATATTCAAAACAGTTATTTTAAACTTGAAAAAGATTTCACAATATTGCTGTTTTTGCTGAATTTTGGATCAAATAAATAAGCCTTGGTGAGCAGAAGAGACTTGTTTTAAAACCATTAAAAAATTTTACCGTTGAAAAAGTTGACCGGTAGTGTACGTTACCTATTTATAATAATATATGTCACAATCTGAGCCATCAAGGCCATCCTGAAACGGCATAAATAAAGAGAGAAAAAGATTTGGGGGTCATAAGGTCAGGGAACCAGCTGGCCTCTATGCACCTTGCATTGAGGAGATGGGCAGTGATTGACTGATTTAAAGAGAGGTGGGAAGAGAAGGTGCAGTCAGAGTTCAAACGTCTGACTGAAGGAATGGACAGCTGCAGTTAGAACCCTGCTTGCTGTCCTGCCATTCCAACTATCCCTCCGTTAGCTCCCCGTAAAGGACACACTCGCTCCAAATATAGCGCAATTAACGTCACTCTATAAACCTCGTCGGGTAGACCATTTCAAATGGGGCCTAAAGACAACCATGGTGATAGTGCAGCGTTTTTTCCTGATGTGTTACAAAGGCATACTTAACCTCTGCACTAATCTGCCATAAGCCAGAAATGTCAATTACGAGTGCTAGTGCTTACTCTTCTGAGCGTGATGTTCGAGAGCTAGTGGGAGAACAAGGCACCGCTGGGGATCAGGAGGATCAGGCCAGATCATATCAGAAAGCCACTTTGTTTTCATACAACACTTCAAATTGAAGTAGGTTTGTTTCTGCTATGAAAACATATTCTAAAACAAAATAGCTCATATTATAAAAAAAAATTGTTAAACCACTGTTAAACAGTCCATATCCTCAAACACACCTATATATATCAGCAAAATGTTATATTATTGTGCAAAGTTGCTGCATTGCTTGGCAATGTTTTTTGAAGTACCGGCCTCTATCTGTATCGAACAGTGACACCAAACCGAACCGTGACTTCTGTGTACCGTTACACCCCTGTTATCTAGTGCATTTGAAGACAATAAAGACCTCTGATGCTAACAACATTAAAAGTGAAATGTAAAGTAGAGCCATACAATAGTGTTTGATGTTACAGTGAAAGTGTTGTTTAACTGGATGCAGTGTTGGTTGAAGTAGACTGTGCATATTTATTTGGAAAGAAGATGAATGATATGGGGAAAATAAATGTTTGAGAAGCCTAAGCATGGCAAATGAGCAAACAGAACCAGGAAACGCCCAGGAATTTGTAATTAACATAGAAACATATAGGCAGCATATTGTATACAAGCTCTATAAAAGAAACCTCACCTACATAAATAAACAGAGCTACTAACACAGAGTGCTTACCACTTGCACTCATGAAATGTGAATGTCTGGTTAGTTTTAGCATGCTGAAAACGTATCGTATTAAATAAACACATGACAGTTCTGACCTCAAGTGTGTTAGTCATTAAATCTAGTGGCACTTATTATAGGCTCATTAACAAATTATATCCTTCTTTGGATTAATCTGAACTATCAGATGCGCTACTATCAAAATAAACCCATCTATTTGAATGAATCTAGTTTGACACATGTCTACAGTGAACTGAATTCCATTTAATCAATAAAAATGTATTATTATTTTCTAATTTAAGTTTATTACATGAACTACCATTCAAAAGATATTCTGCAAGGATGCATTAAATTACTCAAAAGTGACAGTAAAACATTTGTCACTTCAAATAAATGTTGCTCTTTTGAACTTCTTACTCATCAAAAATCCTGAAAAATACACTATTCAAAATTGATAATAATAAAGAATGTTTTGGAGTTATGATGCTGAAAATTCAGCTTTGCATCACATGAATAAATTAATTTTTTAAATATTTTAAAAACAGTTGTTTTAAATTGTAATAATATTTTAATATTTAATTTTTTTTTAAATAAATACAGCCTTAGTGAGCATAAGAGATTTCTGCACAGAAAGAATGTACTTCATTTTCAATAAACACAATCTAACGTTACAAATTCTTACAAAACCAGTTTCACTTCATCAACAAGCCGGAATAAGGTAGTGTTTCTAACAGTCTGGGATTAGATTTCACAAATAATGGATTTTGTGGTTTAATGACAAAAAGGGGGTAAATAAGATCACTCAGAGAGTAAAAATAACTGGTAGAACAAAAAGTAAGCTCTGAACAACTCCCAAAACAGCTCTGTTTAATTAAGATATTATCTCCCCAACGGCACTCGCAAAGATTTCCCAGGTATCTGTAAGACGTGACTCATTTGCACAGTCACATCCTGTTCAACATGAGCGTCTCCTCGTGAAGGTGATTTCCAGTTATAGATATGCGGAAGGCTATGTACCAGCCCCCCTTGTGAGTTTGACCTTTCTCCCTTGACCTCCCTGTACTCAGCTGGCAGGAGTTTATGTGTTTGGGTGGAGTTTGCTTCTGAAAACTGAGAAGTGTTTCTGGGACCTTTTCCATGGTAGGTGAGCGGCACAATAGAGCTGTAATTTGACATGCCCACTTCTTATCTGAATCCGCTTACTGATAGCAATGTGCCATATGCACGACACACTCAACAAGCCTTACATTCCTCATCCAGAGAACATTCTCGGTTTGATATGGACGGCATTCTTTGGCTGCTGTCTGAAATATTTCCAAAGAGAAATAGAGGAACAGTGAGGAACACTGAGGAACAGTCTGCTAATATTAGTGCTCTGTAATGTTGAGTAATAAACTTGTTTCAATTAGTATTGCCAATGTAGGAGGCTCACTGTGCAAAATTAATGTTGTTGTGGAATAAAAGTCTTTTCTTTCTTAGCAAGAAGTATTTTCGAAGAAGTTCCAGATGCCAAAAGAGAAGACTTTATTGAACAAAACAACAAAACTGAGATGCTAGCTGACTATCCCATTACAAATTCTCATTCTTATAACACTTCAGTTATCATCTATTACCCAATAAGCATGTTTTTGGGTTCTTTCCCAGGGTTTAACCCATCCCATTTTTTTGTCATAATTTATAATCAGTCCTTCAGACTTTTAATGGTGGGATCCGGCCAACTAGTCTATTTTGTTTTTTTAAAGAACATTTAAATGACATTTATCAAGAAATTGAACAATAGATGAATAATAACAAATAACTCGATTAAGGAGTGTACCTTTCAGTGATTTTGGATAACCAAAAATGGGTAAAGAGGCGGGAGGTGGGTGGAATTAGCTGAGGTGACGTGACAGCTAACAGACAGCAGACTAACGGCTGGCAGTGACTCCAGTGGTTAGCAGAGACACTGCAGTGGCCATGCCTTTAATCATGCAAAAATTTAAGGCTTAAAGGCCCAGTGAATTGACCCGTCACCGGCAGTTTGATTGACAGCCGATCTGGCCAATCATAACCCCGAATTCGCTCTTTTGTCTGACAAAGCAGTCAGGGGAGTTAGTAGATTAACGTTGGTGAACTTCATAAATTGTGTGTACTCACGTCTTTCCGCTCTTGAAACAACATTCCTTCTGATGTTCATTCATGTTTATTTGATGCTATAAATGAACTAGTATGAAGAGATGGTCGGTTCACAAGCCGATTGAACTGAGGAGCTACATCTGTCACGACACATTAAAGAGCCACTATATGGTATTTATTGTTTAAACCTCTTTAAAAAAAAATACAGTATTTTAAATATGAAACCGTTTCATATCAAAAGTAACCTGCTCTGTCTTGTCTGTCGAGACGTTGTCAGTGTCCTCTTTGCTCCGTGATGTATTTGTGAGAACATGATGTGTGGCGTGAAAGCACATGGCTTGTCGGACATAGCAAAAATGTAATTTCAACTGAAACGGGAAGACAGGGTGGGACATTTCGAACAGCTCTGCCCCCTTTTTTAAAATAGCCAATAGCATTTCATTTTACCACAGCTCGGCCAGAGCCGTTAAACTCAGTAAAACCTCAGTTTCCTTCTAATCTCTAATCGTTTCTCCTCATAATCTCCTCTTTATCACTTTAAAATACAGCATTCTGTGCAGAATTTAAATTGGTTCGATACCTTTCCTGGTTTGAGCCAACTTGCGGTCCGTAGATATGATCCGCTCTGTGCACTCGTGTCCATACCTTTCAACACTCTCATATTTCCTGGGAGTCTCCTGCCCCCCTCCCGTTTTGTTATTTCTTCAGGGAAACTCCCCTAATATGTATGGCCCAAACCTCGTTATATGAATAATCATATAATCGTTTTCAATAAATTATTCCACGTTTTTCCAGTTGCCGGATCTTGTATGAAACGCATTCTACTCACACAATCGACATGTCATACAAATTTTTGATATCAACCTGGCCAGTAGTAGATGCAGGTAGTTGAATCAAGCATCACTGCTAGAATTGGGTGGAGAAAACTCCGGCGAAAAAAATAAAACAAAATATTCATGCAAATTTAACAACAGCTGGATGGAAGAATTTAATTTAATATCTCGAATCCATATGTTCCACAGTTACATGCACCACAGTTTCTAACTGCTTTGCAGTGTTTCTTCTGTTTATGTAATAAAATTTGTAATAATAAAAATAAATATAAAGAAACATGAATAAGTTTTGACCCATTTTGTCATTTCACTATCAAAGAACCTTGATCAACTTGATTTGCCAGGAAAAAAACATTGATGTCTTTGTACTCTTTTGTTTATACCCTCAACAGAGCTCCATTGAGCTAGTTTTATGTGGCGAGAAAGTATCTATTACGAGGTTTTAAGTCCAGGTGGGTGGTTATAATCTGTTTACTTTCATCATAGGTGTTTGATTTATTTTCAGGGTGAGTGTGGGAAAGTAAAAAGTTTCTTTTGCTTAACTGTACCTGGTTGATGGAAGCTTGGAGATAATTCATAAGCCACAGCTCTGGCTAAGTCGGATTCCTGACATGCTGCAAGTGCGGCCTGGTCTGCTGCTTCACTCTTAGTCCTTGCATGGGCTGTCCTGGACACACATGGCAGAGAAAGTGAAAAAAAAAATAATAATAATGGCATGCATCATTAAAATACAACAAAAAAAAAATATAGAGAGTGTCCGTCAACAGTCGTGGGAAGGGCTTGTGCAACGTGACGTCACTTTGCCCAGAATCTGTGAACAGCTTGTTCTGAGACACCGCTTATGATCTACGGGGATTAAAAAAAGAGGAGTCGGTGGATTTTTTATCATTATAGGGTGGTTGTGTACACACATTTCCAACACAGACTTATGTTCAAACACCATGTAAAAGTGAATTTTGTATTGATGTGGCCTGCCTTTAGCTGTGTATAGTGAGGGAGGAAGGCAGGGGGAAGCTGTGAGTATGTGCACATGTGTGCACACATGTATCTGTGTGTATGGATTCCTCTGTCTAAATAGTACTATGGAGTGTGCTGACCCCCCTGTTTTTGGCAAATCCAAATCCTGCTTTTACAAATGGACAGGGACAAAGCATTTAATCTGGGCAGAGGGCACAGACCACAGGAACACATCCCTCTTACTCAGCAGACATAAGAGATGGGTAGAACACCAAGACATGTATTCCAATACATACACATATACATATATTAAAAAAAGAGGAGTCGGTGGATTGTTATCATTATAGGGTGGCTGTGTACACACATTGCCAACACACACTTATGTTCAAACACACCATGTAAAAGTGAAATTTGTATAATATAATATTTGCCCTTTTAAGTATATGTGAGAGATCATTTCTTTGGTTTGCTGAATGTATATATATATATATATATATATATATATATATATATATATATATATATATATATATATACACTTTTGAATAGCAAATTCAAAATAGCAAATTTGCACTTTTCAAGAGCAAAAGCAAAAGTCTCCAGAAGTCCCTCAAGGAGAAATAATCATGAACACAGGAAATGATCATGAAGTAAACTAGCACATAAAAAAGTAAACATCACACGCACACACTCAAAAAGAGATCATGAAGGGCTTGGCCTCCAGACGGCTTTAATGAAGCCCGCATCATGCTGAAACACAAGCTTAGTTATCAAGAGGTGACCTGCTTCTCAAATCCCTTCAAAACCCCCAACGTGCTGCAACACACACTGTTTTTATCTTCTCACAGAACGGCCAGATTGAGTCTGTACAGCGTATGCATTAGGCATCAGGGATTTTTTCCTATCGGTTCAGAGCTATTACTATAACTATTACGCAACCCAGCATCAAAAGCACAAAATAAACTCTCTAAAATGCAGGGGATTAGTCCAACTTGATGCTTCAGTGAGAACTACCTCCAAATATGAGTCAAGTCAAGATGCTCCAGCAGAATAGGATGTCTGAAATAAATCATTAAGTGTTTTGCAGAAAATAAAGCTTTTAGTTCCCTACATGGTATCAATCAGTTTTTTCCTGTGACCATTATGGATTGAGATGTTTACAGCTTTGTTAAACCCTTCTTAGACAAAGTGGAGGTCTGTTTTAATCATCAACCATATTTCAAATGCAAGAGGCCAGATGCTTTGGGATAGTCTGGCCACCAGTGCAAAAATAGCTTATCATTGGGGGACAAAGAGGTGCTTTCTGCCCAGCTTCAGATTCTGACACACATCGACCTCTATTTCCGATCCTCATATAATAACGATCATTGTAGAGCCCTCGTGTAGACAGTGTGAAGGATGCAAAGCAAGTGATAAAGTGTGAGGGAGATTGACTGTGACTATGGAGTTATGGAGACCACACTGACAGAATGTATAACCCTCATGGCATTTAATTAGGCTCAATCCATATAAGCAAATCCATAACACATTATTATAATAAATATACTATGCAAAATGTGTCAAATCTGTTTTAAAATCCTTCACAGTAAAACCTCAATGAAGTATGAGATACTGTATACACTACCAATCAAAAGTTTGAAGAAATTAATACTTTTATTCACACGATGCATTAAATTGATCAAAAGTGATAGTATAGACATTTATAATGTTACAAAAGATTTCCATTTCAAATAAATGCTGTTCTTATAAATTTTCTATTCAAAGAATCTTAAAAATGTATTGCGGTTTACACAAATATATTGAGCCGCACAACTCTTTTCAACATTGATAATAATATGAAAAGTTTCTTGAGAGGCAAATCAACATATTAGAATGATTTCTGAAGGAGCATGTGACACTGAAGACTGGAGTAATGATGCTGAAAATTCAGCTTTGCATCACAGGAATAAATTGCATTTTATAATGTATTAAATTGAAAATGGTTATTTAAAATTGTAATAATATTTCACATCATTACTGCTTTTACGATATTTTTGATCAAATAAGCGCAGCATCCGTGAACAGACGAGACATTAAAAACGGGGTTCAGTGTAGTCCTAAAGTCTATTTCATATTTATTAATGAATTTTATATTTTCCCGTGAATATCAACTGAAAAATTAACATGAACTTCAGAATATATTGTTATTTGGTTAACATTTAAGAATCTCAAATCTTTCATGTTTTAATTTTATTAAAATTCTTTATTATTTTTTACTAATTACTATTTTTATTATTAATAATTGCTATTTATATTATTTGCAAGTTTAATTAGATTTTCAATGTGGTGCACTGCACACATACAACAGCATGCAAAGAAGTATAGAATGAGAGACTAACAATTATTTCATATACTCCCTCTATTCAAAACGCATCAGTTTCTGTGTGTACCTTCAAGACCTCTGGGTATTTAAAACCTCGGTATGCATCTCTGCACCCCTCTAATTTTAATAGTGCACTTGAATTTCACCCCCTCTCTGTGACCTCCTTTCAGGCCAGAGCCGGGACAAATGAGCGTCTATGTGCCTGCAGGATTGGCTGGTCCTCCCTCAGGCCATTGGCCCACATTGGGATGAGCTAACATGGCTGATCTGAAACCAGTTTTGCTAGTTTTCATATAAGGCTTAAGATAAGGATTCTGGTACCACAGGCTGCCTCCTAATCACAGCAAAATGTTCATTTCCACCCGGAGCTATTTGCGGAATCTCTGCTACATTTGCTGACACTGTTTTGCTATGAGCCGGTGCTGGCAATTGGTACAGTATGTGCCCACCTCTCTCTCTCAGTGACCTTTTCCCTCCCACATTTCCTCAGTTATACAGAAGATATTTGCATTTTATTAAAACAAGCCAAAATCTACCCCCTAAGATGTTTACGTGGTACACAGACATAAATCAAACTCTGGGTCTCTGTGATGAATCATAACAAAGAGCTGAGTATTATGCATTTGAATAACTAATAAAGAGGGAGGTTTTGGTTATATCACTTTGAATAACAAATCCCTTTAGGCTATGAAAAGGGCTGATGAAGCACTGGATAAACAGTATCTAAAAGGGATAGTTCACACAAACAGAAAAATCAATTAATTATTTATACCCTCATGTGGTTCCAAACCTGTATGACTTTCTTTCCTCCATAAAATCTTCTTCACTCAGGTCACTCAGTTCATTGACCACATCTGATAGTCGCCCATAAAAGTAGCATAAATACACGTTTAAATGTATGTGGTCAATATGTTTTTTTTCCCAATTAAAAATACAATAAAATGCAGCAAGGGCGCATTAAATAGACCAAAAAATGACATTAAAGGCACTTAAAGACAAAAGATTTCTCTTTCTATTTCAAATAAATGCAGTTTTGAACTTTCTATTCAAAGAATCCTGAAGGAAGTATTATGATTTCCACAAAAATATTAAGCAGCACAACTCTTTTTCAACAATGATAATAATGATCAATGTTTTTTGAGCAGAAAATCAATATATGATTTCTGAAGGATCATGTGACACTGATGGCCGGAGTAATAATGACTAATAACTGACCCCAAGCTTTTGAACAGTAGTGTAATCCTTATCATCTTTTATATAATAGTATGCAAAATCCTTTCAAGTCATATGACAGCTTTGTGTGATGACACATAGCTCTGTTAATTGAGAACCACTATGACCAAATTATTACGTCATTAAATTTAACATGAGTCAGGTTAAATTATTAGACTAAAAGCTTGTTTATGAATTAGACTTATCCAAATCTTGAGTCCAACTCACTGATTCACTGATTATCAGTGAATACTAACTAAAATTGAGTCAGTTCTTCACAAAAAGCTGTGATTGGAGCAATTTATGAGGTTTTTTTTGGTGTTTATTGCTATTTTTTAAACCTGACATGAAGCTTTTCCATGTCAAGGAAAATAAATACCCAAGTGCAGATTCTTCTTTTGTTTTCCACAAAAAAATGAAATCATATAAAATAAAAGTGTTCAGAATGACCTGAGCATGAGTACATGAAATTATATTACAATACAGGTAGTACAAAAGAGCATTAAGCGCATAGACTGAGTGGGATACCCTTCAAATAATCATTCAGATGTTGAAATGTAGTGTTTACCATTCTTAAAATTGTATACAATTAGCACAATGCTTTTACATACATGCAGCGTTTGATTCCGGACTCCCAGCAGATGGGAATGTGGAATTACACTGACATAATTAATGGCTTGCTAAAATAAACAACAAAACATAATCATTTATCCAAGCTGTGTTGATTTACAAATGAGTTGAGGAACAAAATGGTATGTCGAACAACCTACATAAACACTGATGACAAGACTGTACAGTCAGCCATTGTAAACATGAAGATGTTAATGCTTTGGCATTCTGTCAGTCTTATATAGACCAAGAAAAAAGAAAATCTAGAAAAAAGATCTACAGCAGCACAAAAACGGATCCTAATCTTTATCTAGTATGAAACGAGAGAAGACTTTCAGAATGAGGTATAAGCACTGGCATTGAGTGATAAAATAATGAGGCTATAATAATTTATAATGGAACTGGTAGATATTCCTGGTGTAGGATACTTTGGTGGGCAAAAATAAGGCAAAGCAGTGATCTCGTCCAAAAGAATCGCATATTCCGCCTCAGCCAACTTGTCACTTAAATTTCACTACTGGGCGGAATAAATTAGCACATTTCAGAATTTCCGACATGGCTGAAATTAGAAATGAAACCTGGTTTTCTGTTGCAGGCAAGTTTATACTCAGGTTAGTGAGCTGTTCAGCACGCACATATCCCATAAAGTATAAAGAGGCAACATCTATTCAGCATCCATTAAGCATAGACAGATGCTTGGCAGGGAAAATAGTCAAAATCAGCTTTGATTAAATAGAAAATACCCAGTGCATGGGCATTTCTGTCTGGATTAGCTCTTTAATCTGTTTTTGACATACTTACTTTGAGTGGCAGTCATTGACGATTTGAAGTATTCCAGCTATCACCTGCTCACAATAACCCTGGACAGTACACTTGTGCTTGTGTGAGTTTCAGTGTGATATCAAATCCAAAAAAGCCACACAAGACTAAGGAGATTTTACTCGTAGCAAACTTCTGATGTTCTATTAACATCAGAAAGAGGAAGTTGCCTATGTTTTTTATTATTCTCAACAGTTTTAGTGACATCTGTAGACCCATTAGAACACAGTGCTTTGAAAAAAGATTCCATCCATCCATCCATCCATCCCCCAAACCGTTTTATCCTTATTAGGGTTGCGGGGGGCTGGAGGCTAACCCAGCGTCTTGGGCTCCACACGGGGAAAGGATGGCCAGTCAGTGTAAAAAGTAGGCCTATTATGCCTCATAGGCTGCTGTCCTGAGTTGACCCGGGGCATTTCAGCATAACGCTTCACAAAACACACCATAAAAGTGAGCATTATTTGATCTCGCTTAAAAAGCCAATGAAATCTCTTGATAAGTTAATAGTATTCAGTTTCGACACAGCTATAATGCATGGGCTATGTTTGGAATAGCATACTAATCTAAATATATCTGCAAATAATCATAATCATAATAAGTTTTACTTATAAAGCACCTTTCCCAAGCGCAAGGGCATTGAAGGTCACTGTATATATCAGACACAACGCCTGTAAGGACAGAATAACTCAAATGACCTGCTACATATCAAATGAACAGAGCTGAGTGTGTGGAATACTTTCTTGACTTTCTTTCTTTCATCTTGACTGATTATTTGGTTGGACTACCAGATGATAAGACATTTTTTACACAAAAATGAATAAAACTGCAAAATAACTTGCTGAGTTAAGCATGACGGCAATGCAGCACCCTACTTTTCTGAAAAGTCTTTTAGACTGATAGAAAAGTTGTTACTATTGGCAACTGCTTCACTTAATCTTTAAAAGAATAGTACGCAGTATACACTGCGCAGCAAGCATTCCAAACATGATGATTTGCTATTTGATGTGCAGAGTCCAAAAACTGTATACTCTCTGAGAAGGTTCTTTTTTGAATAAGTACTCCGTGATTATTAAAATGTACATTTTATACAGAGCAAATGCAAACCAGTTGTAGTACATAAGTCATGTCGTCATTGTTATTTGACCTACATTGTAAGATGAGTCACTTCACTGCCATTCATTAATCCCTTCCCATGGCCTTTTTTTGAATGGGTTTTTGGTTAAATGGCTGAAATAAGGTAAGGTCTGTGTTCTACAGTAGCTCAAGATTTCACATTTTATTCTACAACATAAAATACCTCAGTAATACCCCACTCGTGATTCTTTTAAAGCTTTTAGTTGTCAGCCTCACTGAGTTTATAACCATGCTCTAGTATATATTACTAACTCAAACTTTCAGGTAAAATGCTTTTTTAAATAGAGACTGAAAGTGTTGTCGGAAGCTCAGTAATGGTGACACTTAAGTCATTCGACTATAGCTGTATTTGACTAAGCGCGCTATTTGAGTGACGTAAACACAAATTAATAATAAAATTAAAAGAAATATCTGATCATCCTCCATAACACGGTCACAAATTACATCTCATATTGTCGGTAAGCCCCACAGTGGAAAATGAAAACACATCTGTACTGGCTGGGCAAGAACGGTTTGGCCCGATGGTTGAAAAGCAGCTATGCTGGTTTTGCCCACCGTATAGGAAGAATGCATATTCAGATGCATCCCTAGTTTGTCTGAGGGAAGGAGATTCTCATAGAGAGTATTTGATTGGATAAAATCTGTGATGTAAATGTGCATATATGATAGAATTGTGAATTAAAAGTGAATTCTATCAATTTTAATGCGTATACAAGAGGATTAGTTCACTTTAAAATGAAAATTACCCCATGATTTACTCACCCTCAAGCCATCCTAGGTGTATATGACTATCTTCTTTCAGATACATACAATCTGAGTCATATTAATAAACACCCGACACTATCAAGCTTTGTAATGGCAGAGAGCGGGAGTCATGAGATTGAAGTGAAGCGATGCCTTTTGTTTAAATAAATGTTTATTTAACCCATTATACAGTAAAATAACTAGCTTCCGGCCAAACAGATTGTACTTACTTCTAAGCGCAACTTACGCAATGCAATGACAAAGTATGAGGTCTTGTATAATAATTGTCTAAAAACTGCTTTTTTAGAAGAGAATTTTTAAACGTATAAATTCACTCTTATTTGTATTTATGTAAAACACAAAATGTTTCTTGTTTCATCACATTCAGTTATGAATTACATTAATAATGTCATATTAATAAAATAATAGCAGTTATCAATTCAAAACGGTGAAATTTCATAAAAATGTTGAGCAGTTTGAATATTTCAATCATAAAACAGTCGTCAAATATTATATATTTAGCTACTTACTCGCTGTGTACTCTTTCACTGCTAAAACAAAAGCGTCGCATTGAATTTCGCACTCGTCTTCTGTGACCAGTAAGCCCCGCCTTCTTTGATTTGATCAACGTCCCTTTAAGACAAGTCATTTCCCTCGGTGGCCATCTTGGAATGCAAGTACAACTCCTATCTCTTTGAATGAGGAAACATCAAATTCTCCAAAGCCGTTTGCCAAGCTTTCCATTAAATTTACCATTTGAAATCACCAATGAAAACAGACAACAGCTGTCTCATAAATTTAGTTTCTAAATGCTCGAATCATAAAAAACAAGCAAACAAAAAAAAAAAACAATGTATTTTTCAGGCTGGATCAAGCTAATGCGCATTCGCAGTCCTAAGTGCGCGTCTGACAGTTTCTATAGGAACCGGAGCTTCTAACAGCCGCTGCAGTGATGCGATGACTTTACCAATCAACGATTGGCTCTTATTTAGAAGGCGGGACTTATTCCACCATATTGTGCATTGCACTTTCTCCCATTCAAAACAATACAAGTGACGTGTCTTGTGTTATTCTATAGTCTTGGATTTGATAGGCCAGCTCACTCATTCTGACAGTGATGAGCGATGTTAGATCGCTGAGGCAGACCAGCCTAAAAATGTTTGAAACTTTTTTTGTCATCCTAACAACAAACAGAGCAGTGCATAATGGAGTACATCAGAGCAGCATCAATAATATCAAATATTGGGGAAGGCTGACAATTTGGCCATTTCTAATTATTGGGGGGAACTTGTCCCCTACAATGTCTATGGTGGTTACGGCCCTGCTTTTTATCATTGTTTTGTACATGTGGGGCAGTTCAGGACCATGGCATCTTTAAGCTTGAGAATGAATCAATGATTATCAAAGATTTTAATGTCCACCTGTTCATTTAGATGAACCTTATTTATATCTGCCATTTTATAACAAAAGCATGCAACATTTGCATCAATTCAGTGAGATCTGCATTCTGTTTTTATTCTGTGATCAGCACACAGTGGTCACGTTGTCATCGCTTTCTAATTTTCGCTCTTTATTAAATTAAGTAAATAAATAAATAAACAGGAAGTAGGAGCGAACCATCTGCCTCCCTCACAGTAACACTTCTACTGCAGAAAAACCAGTGCAAGGCTGACAGGATGCGATCGCCATGGCAACGCTACAGCACTCTGGCAGGTGCTTCTACACATCATCTGGCCCTGTGTTAACAAATAGCAAGAGCTTTACAAACCAAGCGGAATAAAGACTTTAGGGCTATAGCGCGCATACAGGATCACATATACTCACTTAACACTCCTGCGCACACACAAACACACATTTACCAGTAGGGTGGAATATTATGTGTCGTGTATTCAAGCGAAAGCTTTGTGAGCTTAAACAAACACTCACGTACGGTGTTGAGAAACTTGATGTCTCTTGTTCTGCGTTCACAGCACCCTGTTAGAGGAAAGGTCACATCGCCTGGCAACAGAATGCATCGAGCTTCAGCTGCAATTTTAATTAGGGCAAAACCGTTTCCTGCCCTGTGCTTCCTCTCCTTCCATTCACAGGCGTGCGGTCGATACAAGCAGGTGAAGTGGACACATCTTCCACCTCACTGCTTTGATTCACATGCAAACAAATCCATATGGCCTAACGAACAACTCCAGCACACATCCTTCATTACAATCTACAGGTGGAAGGGAAAGGGGACAGTTTACTTCTTAATACTATTAGTATTAAAGTGTTAGTTCACCCCAAAATGAAAATGATTTCATAATTTACTCACCCTCAAGCCATCCTAGGTGTAAATGACTTTCTTCTTTCAGCCAAACACGATAGAAGTTATATAAAAAATATCCTGGCTCTCCCAAGCTTTATAATGGGAGATTTTGAAGCCCAAAAAAAGCACATCCATGCATCATAAAAGTAATCCACACAGCTCCAGGGGGTTAATAAAGGCCTTCTGAAGCAAAGCGATGCATTTTTGTAAGAACCCTTTGCATAACTTAATAAACTAGAATCACGTGAGTCGAGATTGACCTGAAGCATGACATATTGACAGACGCAGAAGAACAGAGGAAAGAGCAAAAACACCGGTCATTGCCGGTGTCAGAAGTCTAAAACGAGAATTTCTAAAGAGAAATGTTGGAGGAACTCGAGTTTGTTGCCCAGCCCTATTTGTTCGAACCACGAGAGGCGTCTACTCTCACCTAAGCTTACGCTACTCCTCCAATCCTACGTCATACGCCGGAACTCGACTCTCTCGTGAATGTGCGGACGGACGTCACCGGAAGCTAGTGATTACAGTTTAGAAAGTTATAAATATGGATGCTTTTCTTATAAAAATGCATCGCTTCCTTTATTAACCACCTGGAGCCATATGGATTACTTTTATGATGGATGGATGCACTTTTTTTGGGCTTCAAAATCTCCCATTATAAAGCTTGGGAGAGCCAGGGTATTTTTTTATATAACTTCTATTGTGTTTGGCTGAAAGAAGAAAGCCTTATACACCTAGGATGGCTTGAGATAATTTTCATTTTTGGGTGAACTCTCCCTTGAAATCTTAATACTAGTATATTGTTTACTTGTGCAATATTGATATATAATATTGATTATATAGTTTTCTTAATCAATATGCACTGTAAACGATTAATCATTCTTTTTCTAAAAATTATCCAAACGTGCACTGCTGTTCAAAATTTTGTAAGATTTTTTTTAAATAAATAAATTTTATTGAGAAAGGGTGAATTAAACTGATAAGTGACAGAAAATAAATGTATAAGTGTTACAAAATAACCTTTTTTATCTTTGTTCATCAACAAATCCTGAGAAAAATGGTTTCCACAAAAAAATATCAAGTAGCACAACTGTTTTCAACATTGATAATAATAACAAATGTTTATTGTTCATCAAATCAGCATATTAGAATGATTTCTGAAGGATCATGTGACACTGAAGACTGGAGTGATGATGCTGAAAATTCAGCTTTGCATCACAGGAATAAAATTAAATATTAAAATATATCAAAATCAAAGTTATTTTAAACTGTAATAATATATCACAATATTACTGTTTTTCCTATATTTTTGATCAAGTAAATGCAGCCTTTGTGCGTTATAACAGCATATCAGTACATCTTGAATCATCTTGATTTTTTCTCATAATGATCTTACCCCATCAGACATTTGGTTTGTCTTTGTATGGTGTTTATTTTACAGCTTATTATCATACAATTTGCTTCTCAAATAAATATATCTTGTGTAAAGTGCAGTTAAATATTTCCACTGGCACGTTACAAGGAGTAAGAAATTGATTTTTCGCAGTGGCACTGTGCCGATTATTATATTCATATTGGGTCATATAAAGTTCAATAAGCTCTATGATAAGCACATAGGATTTAAAATCTCTGAATGATCTAATGAGCTTAGAATAAGGTGGTGGCATTGAACAAAGGCAGGGGATGTAGCACTGGAAGTGAAGACAGATACAGTGGGATTAATAAGCAGACAGAGATTTTGAAGGCCCATGGATACTAACAAAAACAAAAATATTTGACATGGGGGTGGCCTGGTGCGGATCAGGGCAGTTTTACGTGCTAATTCCATGCCGTTCCCAATATTTACTGTACACAGAGATCTTTCTGTTATTAATACCATGTGATGCACTAAAAGGGAGGGTGAGGGCGAAGAGTCCGCATAATAAATCTGGCAGATGTTTTGTCTGACAGTGATACACTAATCTTGGCGTTAAACACGATTGCTAATATCAAATCACTACAGCTGTGGATTATAAGATATTAACATAAATTATGCAACTGTTTCAATAATCACATTTCTCCTCCATTTTACTTATCCAGCAATAGACTTGCCACTGTACAAACTAATTACGGCAGCATTCTGAGTGAAATTGAGATGTGATTGAGCATGCGTTCCATTTTCACCACAGCTTTAATTTATGTGTCCTCATTCCAGAATGCATTAATTAAAAATACGATTGCTGCGTCTATCAGTCTTTTTATGTGTTGCTCATATTAAGCTCTAATAAGGGGAGTTCGGCATCAGCACGTTTAATTTTAGTGGTTGCGCTGTGCTGGAGGGTACGTGGCTCTCACGTGGGCCTGCGTTGAGCTGGATGTGGACAGGCTCCTCACTCATAACCTGTCAACATGAAGTAATCCCTCACTGCAGTTCTGCCACAGCGATAAACGGATCACAGGGATTGGGCGAATCAGGTAACGGACAGCTTCTTCAACCAATCAGAGCATGTTGTTTCTTGTAAGTGGATGTTTTCACATGCTGTAAAACACAGTGTGCTTTTTAAAGTTGGGTCTGTGCCTTCTCTGAAAGCACACCCTAAAATTAATCGTCTAATTATATATTACATTCAACTGTTGGAACATTGGTTCATGCAAAGTATAATTTCTTATCCTTCTAAATTTTTATTTATTTGTAATACAAATCTACATTATTTTTAGGTTAAATACACTACCGTTCAAAAGTTTGGGGTCAGTGACGGTTTTCAACGTTGATAATAATATGCACCAACTCAGCATATCAGAATGATTTCTGAAGGTTCATGTGACACCGGAGTAATGATACTGAATAACAAATTATATTTTAAAATGTATTCAAATAGAAAACAGACATTTATAATTGTAATAATATCAAAATAGATAGTTTTACTGTATTTTTGATCAAGTAAACACAGCTTTCTATTTCTTATTATTTGATTGAAATAATCTACATACAGCATTTTAGGTCAAAATTAGTTCTTTTTTGCCATGTCCTTTCCTAACTAACACGCTCATAGTGTGTGTGTGTCAGAGTGTTTATATCTGTGTTCTTGCATGCGAGTAAGGGACAAATGCAGATGAAGTCATTGTTGCGATTGACGATAAACATTTGTGAACTCTATTGGCACGTAGGGCAGATGACAGCCAGGCAGTGATGGGCTACTGTATCAACTGTTACTGGCTTATGTATTTCTGTCCAGAGCTGATAAGTTGACTCCATCCTTGCCTTATTTAGTCAGCCAGAGTTCTGTGCTGCTGACACACCAGAGAGCATAAGAGAGAGAGAGAGAGGGAGAGCACAGGGCTGTAGGTTGACTGAACAATTAAACGCTCCTATACACCCTCCTTTTTATGGTGAATGACTAATATCAGCTGGAGCTGAGTGTGAAGAGGGTGAGAAAAGGTGGGAGGAAAAATTGAAGGGCTCTTTTACCTCTCTCATTCTCTCATTCATAATCACTAGCATAACCAGGGGCAAGGCAGTCATTATAAATGGGGTGGGGGGGTGGGGTTTGTGCATATCCATAGCACATTTAGAAATTTCTGTCAAGTTATGTGTTCATGCTTATTAAGAGTTAATAAATACCCCTTCCTTAATGTGACCCCCAAAAGTTTCAAATCATTCATACAGTCATATTTCATCTGAAAAACCTAAAGAGAAAAGTGAAAAAGCTTTAGTAGGAAACTAAACTTATTCTTGCACGTTTAAGATTTTTTTAATTTACTTTCTTTTCATCAATTTCAATTAAATATTCTCATAATTATAAAGTGAAAATATATTATTTAAATTTAATAAATATGTATTTATTGATTATGGTTTTTGTTCTGTACTGCCTTTAATATTTGTTTCTTTTAAGTTTTTTTAATTGACAATTTACAGTATTTTTAATTGCAAGTAAAAACAATTTATTTACAATATTAAAAAGAATCTAATAAAAATCACGGTTGGGAATAATGTGAATTATTAAAAAAAATAAAAGTAAAATTGCAGAGGAATTGCGAAATTATCATTGACCCATTTTATGATCTCAAAAACAGGCTTTATTTTCTTAATGTGTATGTAAATTTAACTTTTTTTTCCTTTTGATTCTATGGTGAAATGTGACCTGGGCATTACAATTAATCAGAGTATATTTCAGTCCGTGAATTTTCTTTTTTGGAAGATGCTGATGCGTCACTTTTTTCTAAGGAGTGATAATGAGGAAATGCTATCCATTTTTCAATTAATAAGAGATTGATTAAACCTAATTGTATGTTCAAACAAAGTTAAAGCTAACCCAGCCAATATGTACAACTGACTAAATTGTCAACAATTTCCCTGACTTATCCTAAAGTGAACCTGTTATGTTCTGTAGTTGCCCTGACACTGAATCTATCACGTTTCCTTTCACAGTGAGGCCAAGTACGCAAGTTAACCTTTCACACTAACTCCTAAAACAGCGGATTCTGTTGACCACAGCAAGAGCCCTGCCTCTGAAGGAAAGGGGGGTGTGTGAGATTATATTTACGACCCTTTGAAGAGAATACACTCTAGGGTGGGGTGAAGATACGGAGCAGTATTACTGTATCAATCTTTAAAGCATTGCTAGCCAGCCAAGATCGTCACCCTTAGCCTGCAAGCAAACTCTAGCTCAGCTGTAACTGAATGCAAGTAATGCATAGTAAAATGGCTTTACTTTAATTTCATAGCACTGACCCAGGAGAGTAAGCCCTGTAACCCTGACCCACTGCTCGCAGAGGGAGAGGTAACCACAGAAGACAGGCCACTCCCGAGAGGGACGAATGCCAGATACTACTCAGCTAATGGTGCCCAGTATGTGCTATGTGGCTTATTCCATGTTAAAATAAACACAGAATCTGTAAATAGCCTGAAAGTGGCACTCAAACCAACTGTTAACCTGTCTGACCCCTTTGGACATATTCTGCGTCATGTTATTTATTTATTGATCAGCTGATCACTAACATGAGGTCAGAATGTCAGAGTCATGAGGCAGACGTGCTCATTTACACACACCAACATCATTTACCAATATTTGTGGTCTTAACCCAGAGGTCTCAAATTCAGCTCCTTGAGGGCCACAGCCCTGTAGAGTTTAACTCCAACTACCTCCAACTCACCTGTTTGGATGTTTCTACTGGCCCTCCAGGAATTGAGTTTAAGACTGAGATTGAGTCTTAACCCATAAAAAAAAAAAAGTGTAAAAAAGCTGAAAAATGCTCTTTTATTTTTTTCCAAATTGGAGTGCAATTCTGCTCTTTCGCTTAAAGGGACAAAAATGAAAATTTTGTCATCATTTACTCACCCTCAAGTTGTTCTAAACCTGTTTACAGTTTAAAGTTTATTTCTTGGTGAACACAAAAGAAGATATTTTGAAGAATGTTGGTAGCCAGTTGAGGGTAGCCATTGACATCCACAGTATTGTTTTTTTTCTACTATGGAAGTCAATTGCTACTGTAAACTGTTCTTCAAAATATCTTCTTTTGTGTTCAACAGGAAGAAATTCATACAGGTTTGGGAACAACCAAATGATGACAAAGTGTTCATTTTAGGTTGAACTATTCCATTAATACCAGTCACTAAATGTCTTCCATTCTAACTGAGAATGTGGAAATGATCTAAACTACCGTTCAAAAGTTTGTGGTTGGGAAGATGTTATGTCTTATGAAATATTGTTATGTCTAAGAAAGACGTCTCTTAAGCTAACAAAGGCTGCATTTATTTGATAAAAATACATTAATATTGAAATATTAATACAATTTGAAATAACCGTTTTCTATTTTAATGTATGTTAAAATGTGGTTTATAACTGTGATGGCAAAGCTGAATTTTCATCAAACATTACTCCAATCTTCATTGTCACATGACGTGATACTTTATAAATCATTCTTATATGCAGATTCGGTGATGAAGAAATATTTTCTATTATCAATGTTAAAAGCAGTTGTGTTGCTTAAAATATTTGTGGAAACCATGATTTTTTTTTTTTCAGGTTCCTTAAAAGGGCAAAAGAACAGCATTTAAAAGTCATATAAAAGTATTTACTGTCACCTTGTAAAGAATGGATGATGCAAAGCATCCATTTATTTTAAACAATCCTACTGACCCCAAACTTTGGAATGGTAGTGTAGATGAAAAACACACATTTTACTGTATGTGATCACTTGGGCTGAACTGCCACTAGAATAAAGTATTTTGCCAAAGACAAAGACTTTTTAATGTATTTACTTTTACTTTTCTCCAGTGTACAGTATTGTCTAATTTTTCAGGGTAAATATCTTTAAAAAATTAA
Source organism: Zacco platypus (assembly GCA_038088235.1). Classification (NCBI taxonomy): domain Eukaryota; kingdom Metazoa; phylum Chordata; class Actinopteri; order Cypriniformes; family Xenocyprididae; genus Zacco; species Zacco platypus. The sequence continues at coordinate 13,771,969 of CM076065.1, read as the reverse complement.
TTTACTTAAGCAAAAACAGTATCATGATATCTTCAGTATTTAACTGAAAACAAGCCTGTATGAGTTTCTTTCTTTTGCTGAACACAAAAGAAGATATTTTGAAGAATGTTGGTAACCAAACAGTTCCCAGTGACTTCCATAGTATTTTTTTTTCCATACTTTGGAAGTCAATGGGGCTCAATCATTTTGGTTACCCATATTCTTCAAAATATCTCCTTGTGTTCAAAAGAAGAAAGAAACTCATACAAGCTTAGAACAACTTGAGGGTGAATAAATGGTCAAAATGTTCATTTTTGTGTGAATTCTCTCTTTAAAACCCATTAAAAAGTCATTTTGTTGTAATGCAAGCACACTAAATTTGTAAACCAAGACCCTTGCTCATCCGGTGGCTTCAACATTAGAGTGGGAGCACATAAGAACAGCTTTCACTGTATTAAAATACTCTAATGTTTGTTTGTGTAAAGAATCATTGACTTGGATAATCCTTCATTGACTCACTAATGGAACGTGGCTGCATGTAACCTCTCTAATCCGCTGGTTATGCTCATACCGTGTGTGGCCGTGTGTAAATTCATACATAACTTAGAGGAATTTGGTCTATTGTAGACATTTGATTGAAGATGTTTGACAAAGCATCTGTTCGAGTGGTTAATGGATGTAACATGAGTTTCTCAAGACCTGTTTAGGATGCTATGAATTTGTGAGCCTTGAATAAGTAGTTTACACAACACATCCATTAAAATGTCTGTCTAGTATGGCTCTTGGCAAGGGAACAGATATCATAATAGTGTACATGAGATGCATGACCCCATAACTGGTCTCTGTGCGTCTGAGCTATGGACAAATAATAGACACCAATACTCAAAAGGTTGCTTGTGCAACCTTTTAAAATTCAGACTTCCTACAGAAGATTGAACAAAAGAAATCTGTTAAACACCTGAGCTTTACTGAACATTAATGGGGTGACATCTAAAAATAGGTCTATGACATATGATTAATGAATAACATCTAAATAGTTGCCCCATACGCCATATGTCTGAACCATGCAGACATCACAGCTTAACAGTACAAGCAGTAACAATCTTGGGAATGTTACAGAAGCCTAGACATGGCTGGTGCTCTTGATCACAACAGATTCAAGTCAACCTGTCAGGACTGCACATGATACATTACTAATTCTTGACGTCTCTACAGTTGTGGCACGTCAAGTCGTGTATTCTTGTTATAATGTCTGTCATCATTCGCTCACCCTCATGTCATTCCAAAAACATTTGACTTTCTTACATTCATTTCTAACAAAAGAGAAGAATGCACTGGCCATTTAATGATAGTAAATTAATGGAGTTTAATTTAGTATTATTTTATACCATTTTATTTTTACTATAGAATATTATTATATTATTTTAGATATTTTATTTTATATTTTGAATAGGCCTTTATTTTTATACAACAGTATTCATTTTAGTCGGAAACTATTTTTAATAGTTTTAGCTTTAGTTGACAGTAACACTGCAGTGGAGGGGAATATTTAAAGGGGCCCATTATGCCCCTTTTCACAAGATGTAAATGTCTGTTGTCCCCAGAATGTGTCTGAAGTTTCAGCTCAAAGTACCCCACAGATCATTCATTATATAGCTTGCCAAATTTGCCCGCGTTTGGTTGTGAGCAAATACAGGCCATTTTTGTGTGCGTCTCTTTAAATGCAAATGAGCTGCTACTCCCGGCCCGCTTTCCTTTAACAGCTTGCGCTTCGCTTGCTCAACAACAACAAAGCTGGAGAATCTCACGCAGCCAAAATGACAATCGTCAGTAACGGTGTTCAGCCTTACAATGTTCAAACCGGAGTCTGATGGAGAGACTCTGGAACAAGTTACAACTTTTAGAATGCAACTGAACGTTTCTGAACAGTTAGTGGATAAATTTATGCAGTTGCGGTGGAGTTGATTTAACTCATCGACTAGCATGTGCTGTGATGTTAATCTTTTGTGTAAATCCAGTGTTGAATTGACGGTCATTTGTGAAGCAGTCTGGTGTAAAATGACAGCATGGCAATAACACTCTACTACAACAACTCTTCCTCTTCTCTAAAAGCAGCCCAACGTGGCCTCACCCCGTTTGTTGTGTGTTTTCAGGGGCAGGGTTTATGTAAATTTTGGGGTTTGTGATGCCACTAATTCGGGAAGAAGCTCATTGTTGTCCCTACAAGCCATTTGGTGCAGCCTTTAAAAAGCGATTTCTGTAAAAGAAAATATCTCCCTTTGCATTGAACTTTGAGCATCGTAACTTTGCAGATGTTTATGCTCAAACAGCAACATAACATGCTAACTAAAGTTTAAAAAGTTATATCATAATCAAAGACCTTTTAAAATTAGGTCTGTTTTTTTCCACACAAAACTATTGTTTGGCTTTAGGATTTTTGGAGCTCAACAGCACAGATGCCCATCCACTTTCATTATATGAAAAAAAGTGTCCAGGACATTCTTCAACATATCACATTTCACATTCCACTAAAGAAAGAAAATCATACAAGTTTAAAACACAATGAGGGTTAATAGACGATGACAGAATTTTCTTTTTTGGCATCTGAGAGGAGATTTTCAGCAAACGAACTGCCCTTACCTTGAAACTGCTATTTCCACTTTTGTCCTGGCGATGGCTGCCGCCCTTCGAGCCCCCTCCACGGCCCTGTCCACTTTTTCTTTAGTTTTATGGTTTTTAAGAGGAATAAGCTGCTTCCTTATCCCACGCACCAACACATTATTTTTATACTTCCCCTCCTCTTTGGTTCCATCTGGGAATATTGTGCATCCGTATCCATGCCTCTTGTTGTTCATCCATTCCCCTTCATACTTCAGCCCATTGGATCGCTCACTGACTCCAAACCCATTGCGCTTGTCATTCTTCCACTCGCCCATGTAGGACTCGGTGGTGGTGGCATCTACATGGTCCTCCATGGGGGTGTATTCTTCGGGCACCTCTCCGTCTCCATAGCTGATGGTGGAGTTGGCGTCACTGGAGCTGATCCGACTCATGGTGGCGTCACTACGCGCCGAGCTCCGTTTGCTAGAGATGGACGTTTTGGAGTCAGATTTCCGTAGCTGGCGGAGGCTACCGAAGAGGGACCCGCGGCGGAACAGGCCCTTCTTCTTCCCGGTGACGACTTCGGTGTCGCTGTGAAAATTCAGCACAAAACCACCACGGCTTCCAACTGGTGTGTCGGGTACCGTATCCTGCAGAACGGCGCCATTGCTTTGCACACTCCTTAGGGAGGCCAGGGAGGTGCGTAGCGGAGAGCGTATAATGGTGGCCATTCCATAAGGCACGCTCTGTCGCACACCGTAGCCGTGCCTCATGCCCCCCATCCACTGGCCTTGATAAGTGCCTTATGAAACACAAGATTGTTAAATTTAAGTAAATCAAGTAAAAGAACAGTGCAAAAAGTTTCATACCCTGGTAAAGTTGGTTTGAAATGCATTCATAACTATACTCTCAATGATAATCATGTGTTTTAGTTACATTAGCATATCAAGTATCAATTTATGTTAGTTGCATGACAATTATGTTTTAGGTTTAGTTCATTAGAGCTTCCCTAATCTAAAATCACTGACACATTAACACGCAATATCAGTAAGGACATGTGGAAACTAATGCGGCTCAAAAATGCAATGGATTAGATAAATGATGGATGTCACATTGCAATGCCATGAAATGTTTAATATCCAATCTTGCTCAAATTATGATATGTGCAAAGTACTATAATGTTGTGCATTTATGTATATTCATCCTTATGTCAAAAGCATTTGTTTAGTGTACTTTGAAAGCATTGGGTTTTATTTACACCCAATGGCAATGACCTGCGACCTGACAGTTGGCAGTTTAAGTTTCTTAAAATTGCATTCTTATGAAATTGTATCCTAATATTTAGTGTGAAGACCTTTACTGAATCTTCAACACGAAACATATGTCGACCAGTGCAGTTTGATTCCCAAACGAATGATTCAGATGAGCCGGTTCTTATTAGTGAGCAAAAACACACATAGAAGCCAGTGTGTGCACCATTCCTGAGAGAACGATATAATGATGATAATATAATAATACTATATAATCAAATTATTCAAAGACTATCAATATACATAATTTATTAGTTTTTTTTTGTTCACAATGTCTTGATAAATGTTTATTTTATATTATTTTTAACTTATTTTATTCATTACTTAGCTCCTTATTTTAATAGTATTTGGAGTTTTTTTTTCATTATTTGTTTTGTGTATTATTCTTTGGCAATAATGTCTGTAAACACAATCATGTCATTAATGTACCTAAAAAAAAACATCAACAAGTGCGACCAGTTTGTGTCCGATGTTCAAACTAATGACTCGTATTCGTTTAAGTGAATCAAAAACATTCAAGACCAAACAAATCATTCGTGTGAGCCGGTTCTTTTTAGTGAATCAAAAACGATTATGGATCAGTCGGAGTGGTTTCTGAATTAATCTGACTCACTTACTGAACCGCAAGTTATTACTTTCGCCTTGTCCGACCCGAAAAGAAGCAACAGCTGTTACAGTGTTGTGTTGCACTTATGGCTCGTGAGGCTTAAATCAGCGTAGTTACTGACTGGTTGTTTATATGACAAAATGTAGAGAAAAACATGAGATTTGCTTTATGAATGAATGAATGAATGAAATACGCCATTTGGTTTTGCTTGTTTTTGTTTGTTTAGGCCTTCTATTACAGTTAGGTCTTTTTGCAGAACAAAACTGATCCCTGATTTGTTTTATCTGTAATGATAATCTGACAACAAGCTGCTGAGAGCAGTCAATCCATTTTCCAAACGTTTCTTCCTCAAAAGTACTAAAAGAATCATTAATGTGTCATTAAATAAAGGAACCGTAACCGTAATCCCTAAACATACAGATGACATTCGTAAACAGCAGTGGCACTCACCACCATCCCCATAGGTTTCCACTCCATAGCCATCCTGTAGTCCATTACTCCAGGTCCCATCGTATCTAGCAGGTGTATCGGTGCTCTGCCGAACTCCATAGCGACCCTTGAACCCGTGACTCCACTCCCCACGATAAAGCCATTTCCCCTTAGTCTCAACACCAAGCCCGTGGCGTTTGCCTTGCGACCAGTAGCCCTGGTATGTATTCCCGCTGGGCCAGGTGTAGACCCCGACTATCTCAAAACCGTGGGACCAGGACCCGGCGTACTCGCCTTGACCCTTGGGTCCCGTGCAGATGCCGTGTCCGTGGGCTTTCCCGTCCTCCCATCCGCCACAGAAAGTGCCTCCATCGTCGAAGTCGAACCGTCCGCCCGTCATTCAGAATGGGATGAAAATAAAAACAGTCGTAACGTTGCCGTGCGCTTCTTCTCGTCTTTCTCTTTCATTAAACCTTTTTTCCCCAGCCGAGTTCAGCAGCAACGACGAAACTTGGGAGAATTAATCACAACGGAGATGTTGTTGGTTGGGTTGTGAGAGTATGAATGAGGAGGCAGGTTCAGTGCATCATTACCGAAGCCGCACACGCTGGAACCGCCGCTGCGTTTCACCGACTCCCTCCGCTCGCAGGCGCTGCGCAGAGCAGACACACCGGGACCGCGGCTCAGCAGCGAAAGACGCTGCCAATCCTCGACGTCATCAAAGAGGCCACGCCTACTTCACCCTCACTGAGCGCGCGCATGGTTCCAAGTGTTCTTTGTTTTGACTCTTTTCCTTCAGGGTTTTTTTTTTTGGTCTTCTTTATTTGGTTTAAATAAAGGATGGAAAATTAAAAAAAATATTTACAAATTTACAAACAAATTTAAAAAACAATAGCCTATACTACAGAGAATTTACCAATAAAATGACTTTCAATTATACTTAAACCTTCTGGAACAAACGAGTATTCTTACTAGAATCTTCTTTCTTTTTGTAATTCGATTTTCCCTTTATATCAGAATTCTGACTTGTGGCAGTGGTTCTCAACCGGGAGCCACTAGGGGGCCTCAGCATACTTCCAAAGAAGATTCTTTAAAATAAATTACAATAATCTAACTTAATTAAAACACACGAGGTACACCATAACATCATGTTGCTTAAATTATTTTGTTCTCATTTTAACTTGTCTCCTTAACTACTGTTGTTTTTATCAACAAATATGAAGTTCTTGAAATATCTGGTATCAAAACTACTTGTGGTTAATTATATTCATAGATTTGAATATTGTCATGGACATTGAGTTTTGAAGACCGCAACATACTTAATGTAGATATTAAATGAAAGAAAAACAGTGTAAATATGTGACTTTTTAAAGATTTGATAGCCTTTTTTTGTATGAAATAGATTATATTTATATTATTATACTGCAAATCATAAATTATGGAAAAAAAATTCTCAACAAAATGTCAACATTCTCAACAGTTAGTAATCAACGACAGTCTGCAGAGACATCTGCTGGTTCATTTAAAAAGTGCGCCTCTAATTTATAGAAGACAATTCATAGATTATAAATATTCACTGTTAAATAAAGTTGTTAACTACTTATATTTGAGAGCAATACACTATAAATGCAATAATTTAATTTCATTTGATTAAAATAGCCTACATTTCATTAGTATGAATGTGGATGAGTCTCCTTTAAGAAGTTGGGTACCACCACTGAAGGCTGCGCTGTTCAACACACTGGCTGTGTGTTAAAACCTAGTGAGTTGCCTACCTAGACATCATTTGTGGGCATCATAGCAGGTTCAAGGCGCCATAGAATACGCGGGTGCGCGCCTGTGATGGCCATCAACCCTGCAAGCGCGTAATATGCTCAAAAATGCTGCGCGCGCGTAGGATTCACAAACACACCTAGGTTTTGAGACACAGCCATTGACTGATAAAATGGCGGAGGAAAACATCGGTGAATCTCAGGATGAGAAGGAAATCCTTCTTAAGAAGGATGGACAGGACAGCGGTGAGGTTGTCGAGAGCACAAAAAACAAAGAGTCCAAACTGATATTGTACCACTGGACTCAGTCATTTAGCTCTCAGAAGGTAAGCGTTCCCATAATTCAACATTACTGACGTAGACAGCTCAAGAGCATCAGGGTGGATGCAGTCTGTTGTTTTGATTGTGATATTCACATACTTTTAAACACCTGGCATTGTTTGGATTATTCCTCTATTCATATGGCTGTCTCAATTAAACAATTGCTGTTTGACAGTATTTATGTTAATTATTCATAAATTATACATTATTAATGATGCAGGATGACGCAAGTGTGTAGACTGTGTATAATTACTGGTATCATAACTGACAGATAAATATTAGACACCTGAATCACTACTATATTGTGAAATTGTAATACCAGAGAGTGCCCAGCTAACAGGGAACGTTCTCAGAACGTTGGCTAACGTTCTGGCAAGGTTCTCCTAATGTTATGAAAGAACATTGTTCCATTGAAGTTAGTAGAACATTCATTCAATGTTATTTGGAATGTTTGCAAACAAAAACATTATTTAAATTTCATTCCTGATTTTTTTTTTTTCTGAAACGTATTAGTTGGACTTTCATGTAACATTTTTAAAATGTTGTTACTTGTTTAAGAAAGAACATTTAAAATTAAGTAACATTCCCACAATGTTTGCAAAATGATATGGAATGTTTCCTAAACATTCAAATAACCAAGAAAGAGGGAAAAAAACCCTGCTGTTTTTTTTTTTGTTTTTTTTTAAATGAACATTTTCAATTTTCAGAGAACATTCAGAAATAACATTTTCAAAACTTTTGTAAAGCATATTTTTGTTAGCTGGGCTGCTGTTGTTTTCTTCAAATGAGACTGTTTCAGTGTTTCTATGGTGTGAAATTCTAATTAAAATGCCAATCAAATGAACATTATGTTTCTGTCATAGGTAAGACTGGCAATAGCTGAGAAAGGTCTTCGATGTAAAGAGTATGATGTGAGTCTGCCTCTGAGTGAACACAATGAGCCCTGGTTTATGCATCTGAACCCCACTGGTGAGGTTCCTGTGCTGGTTCACAATGACAATGTCATCTGTGACCCCACACAAATCATGGACTATTTGGAGCAGAACTTCTGTGATGGTAAATGCTTCGGATTAAGGATTTAATGTTGTGTGTAAAACTATTTACATTCCAGAATGCATGAATTAAAGGGTTAGTTCACCCAAAAATGAAATTTCTGTCATTAAGTACTCACCCTCACCTTTCTTCTCTTCCCTGTCAGTCTCCTACGCTGTTGACATAGTGAACACAATGAAGTTCTTCCGTGTTTACGTCCGAACGTCGGCTCGGTATTGGCCGACGCTGTTCATGTGAGCAGCACGAGGCATGCGTGTGATGCTAACGCAGGAGTCGGCCAATAATGATTCGCCGTTCTGAAGTTGAGCACGGAAGCTCTGCACTGCATTCACTACGTCAACAGCATTGGAGAATGACAGAGAAGAAATTGTTGAATACGTTATTTTTGTTTTGTTTTTGTACACAAAATGTATTCCTGTCTCTTCGTAACATTAATGTTGAACCACTTCAGTCACATGGACTATTTTAACAATGTCTTTAATATCTTTCTGGACCTCAAAAGGTACAGTGACGTTGCTGCCTATGTGTGGTTCAGAAACCCTCCGATTTCATCTTAAATATCTTAATTTGTGTTCCGAAGATGAACGAAAGTTTTACAGGTTTGGAACGACACGAGGGTGAGCACTTATTGCCAGAATTTTCATTATTGGGTGAACTAACCTTTAAAGTGTGAAATGTCATAAATACAGGAGTAGTAAAGGATAATGTTGATTAACCCTCTAATGTTAAACTTTTAATCACCCAGGGTGTGATGTCACATCCTAATCATCATATATATATCATTGTTTTTTTGTTATTTATTTATTTAATTCAACATGAATGACCATGTTTGTTTGGAATATTTACCATTATCTTCTACTGGTATGGACAGATGAATAACTCTCTCAAAATATGTAATAAATTGAGAATATGAAAATATATATTTTCAATAAATATAGAAATCATTAAAAAATAAATAATTTAATTTAATATATATATATATATATATATATATATATATATATATATATATACAAGTCATTCTATTTAATTATATTGCATTATATTTAAATTTATTTTTTAATTTTATATATATATATATATATATATATATATATATACACTACTTGTCAAAAGTTTGGAATAGTTATGATTTTTGAAACAAGGCTGCATTTCTTTGATCAAAAATACAGTAAGAACAGTAATATTGTGAAATACTATTACAATTTAAAAGAACTGTTTTCTATTTGAATATATTTTAAAATGCAGTTTATTCCTGTGATGGCAAAGCTGAATTATTCCAGTCTTAAGTGTCACATGATCCTTCAGAAATAAATTCCTTACAGGAATAAATTACATTTTAAAATATTCAAATAGAAAATGTTCTTTTAAATTGTAATAATATTCCACACTTTTGCTGTTTTACTGTATTCTCTTATTACTGTTTGATCAAAGAAATACAGCCTTGGTGAGCATGAGACTTCTTTCAAAAGCATTAAACATTTGACCAGTTGCATATATATTAAATTAAAATAAACTGATGGAAATATTTCTGTTGTTGTTTTAAAGTAAAAATAAACATTACATTTTTTTCTTTGTGATTTAATAATTCATGCTTTAGAGGGTTTAATGAATGTATGACAGCTGATTTCCATGTGTTAATAGCTGTAATTGTTCATTACTCTCTATGTTTATGTTTGTTTTAAGTTTGAGGAGCTTTTGCCGTGTTCAGTGCATTTGTCGTTTTATGTTTGCATGCACCATCTTAAGTTCAGCACTCCTGTGCAGAATTTTGGATGACATGAGAGGCATTGGACGGTGAGTCAAAGATATTTATCATGGAGGGTAGCAGCTCATGTAGATTGCAGCTACATTTCTGGGTCATTTATTTGGATAATGCATATACTGCATGTTGTTTGTTTCTCTGAATCAGAGCACACACCAAAGCTGATCCCAGAAGAGGGAAGCACGTATTATCATCGAGTACAGCATTACAGAGAACTGCTGGACTCCCTGCAGATGGATGCGTACACCCATGGCTGCATCCTCCATCCAGAGATCACCGTAGACTCCCACATCCCAGCTTACGCCACCACTCACATTCGCAGTAAGTCGCAATAACTTCATATGAACATGCATTTTTTGTGTGTACTGTGAATGAACTGTGATGTCTGTCTTATAGCACAGATTGGAAACACAGAATCTGAGCTGAAGAAACTAGCAGCAGAGAATCCTGATCTTAAAGACGCTTATATTGCAAAGCAGAGGCGCCTGAAGGCAAGTAAACATTCATGCAGTGTTCAGTTTCAATTATTCATATGAATACCCTTTCAAATTTAGATTACAATCTTGCTTACGATGCTATCTCTCTAGAGTAAATTGTTTGACCATGATAACATGAAATACCTGAAGAAACTCCTGGATGAACTAGAGAATGTTCTGGATCAAGTGGAGACCGAGCTGCAGAGGAGGATTGAGGAGACACCGGGTGGGAGAATCTTCTGTTAAACACAGTAAAAACATTGTAAAAATGTTTTGCCAAGTAACCTAAAAATGGGGGGGACATAATAAATGAACTGGTTTTATTCAAAATTGAATTAAAATATTATTTTGATCAAATGTCAATCATCTCTAAGCTTAGTTTATTTTCTGCATGAACATTCTGTCCAGGAGAAAATGAACCATATATTAATATCAGTGAATTGGCATGGATTTCATTGTAAAAATGATAAAGTAGTTTATTGTCAGAAATTTCAGGTCAGGTTGAAATAGTTCCAGAGGGCAACGGTTACGTTTATAGTCGTGATTTAATGGAAATATCGGCAGATCATTTCTTTTGTACTGTGATGAACATTCTCAAAAAATATATAGTGAAAATGGTAAGAACATCAATCATAAATTCATGTGCCAATGACAAACAGACAGAGCCACCTGAAGCAATATTTCTAGTATGGCTGCTCTCTAATAGTCGACCAAACGTTAGTCGATGAAAAGAGACTTGGTCGACCAAATTTTAATTGGTCTGTTAGTTGCGGAAAATAAAACTGCACAGGGAGTGACGAACAGATCGTTAACACGGCTGGTCCATGTGGTAATGATGTCGGGAAGGATATCTAAAGTGTGGAATCATTTCAATTCCACACTTTAGATTTCCCAAAAAGGTGTCTTGCAAACTCTGCAGGCAAACATTCGGTTATCATTGACCTCAAGCATGGCTTATCATTTAAAACATATAAGTAGTACCAAAGACTATAGATGTAGAAAGACAGTTCACTACTTTTAGTTATGAATGGGAGAAATTGCAACGTGCAATATGGCGGAATATGCCCCGCCTTCTTAGTAAAAGAGCCAATCGCTGATTGATAAAGTCATTGCGTCACTGCAACTGCCGACGCTTTGGTTCCCATAGAAACCCGAGACTCGTGCTTAGGATAAGAAACAACATTTATGAGACAGTTCATGTCAGATTTTGTTGCTGGTTTGAAATGTGATGTTATTTAATTGTGAGTTTGCCAAGCAGTTTTTGAGATTGTAGCACTTTGGTGGTAGAATTATTAGGCGCATATCCAAGTGTTTGTGTGGAGTGTGGTACTACTAAATTAGTACCGCACGTTTCTGCATGATGTTTAACTTAACGTGCATTTCTGTCTTGGTGCGTCCACTATACTGTGAAGATGACAAGTCAGCATCTTTGCAACTGACACTGACACAGAAAACACCAGTTATTATCATAGACTTGCAACTTGTCTACTAGTGGCTTAAGTGAACGACTACCAGTAGACTGGAAAAATCTTTGGTTGGGGGAAGCCTTAATTTCTAGGGATTTTCTAGGCCAGGGATTTCTATCCACCGGTTGTTGGTTGGATGGAGCAGATCTGAATACGAGCTTGCAGTTGATTGTAAAAAAAAAAGGGGGGGTGGGTGTTTAAGCAGATTAAATGTTTGGAGAAGTATGGCATTTGTCACCAGAGAGAAGGCCAAAAAATGAAAGATGTGCATGATCATTAAGATGCATTTAGCAAAATGAATAGTGAATTTCCATTTCATGCTGACTTTACTGAATTCTTTTGGCTTTTTCTCTTTCTCTCTAGAAGAGGGCAGTCAGCAGACTTGGCTCTGCGGCGAGTTTTTCAGCATTGCTGACGTTTCTCTCGCTGTCACCCTTCATCGCCTCAAGTTCCTGGGCCTGTCCCGTCGGTACTGGGGAAATGGGATCCGGGTCAACCTGGAGACGTATTATGAGCGTGTCCTGAACCGTCCGACTTTTCGCAGAGTTCTTGGACAAGTCAATAACATCCTCATATCCGCTGTGCTGCCCACCGCATTCAGGGTCGCAAAGAAAAAGGCTCCAGCCTTTGTTGGTGCCACTTTATTAATTGGGTTGATTGGGGGTGCCACTTACCTGGCTTTCACTTATTTTAAAAAGAGACTTCTTGTGTCTTGAGACATCTATTGGGACTCATTCAACATTGCTCTGTCTTGACCTGTGTACGTTTATTGTCACATTTGGCTCATATATATATACTGTAATAGTTTGATGATCGTTGCACAAGAAGCACTTTTCTGCCATAGTAAGCAACGCAGTTTGTAAAACAGTGACATGTTCATTAAACTGACTTACACAGCTTCAATTCTTGCTGCAAGTCCTTCATGGCCAGTATGTGTTTTATGCTTAAATGTCTGGTCAGAATTAGAGCCAAAACAAATCTCTGGTTTCCTAGCATCAGGTTTGTATAATCCATATATTAAAACATGTATATTATTCAGATGAGAGTTTGTGACTGTTCTGCTCTAGTAAGATTCATTCATTAATGCACTGGTAAGTCAAAGGATATATGATATTATATTCAACAGTAATTTGTCTGCACAGGAAAGACATAATAAAGAATATTTCTCAGTTATGCAAGTGTCGGGATTATAGTTGAAAGTTGAAGCTAAACAGGTATTTCTTTCCTATGTCCCTTATTGAAGGGTTTGTGTGTGTGCATGTGTGTGTGTATATATATATATATATATATATATATATATATATATATATATATATGTATATATATATATATCTCAGTGCATTCAGAAAGTCTTTCACAGCACTTTTTCCACTTACTGCCATATAACAAAATGGATTCAATTCATTATTTTCCTCAAAATCCTACAAACAATACCCCATAATGACAACCAAAAAAAAAATCACATGTGTAAGTATTCACAGCATTTGCCATGACACTCAAAATGGAGCACAGGTGCATCCTGTTTTCACTGATCATCCTTGAGATGTTTCTACAACTTGTTTGGAGTCCACCTATACAGTTTATTGGACATGATTTGGAAAGGCACACACCTGTCTATTTAAGGTGCATGTCAGAGAACAAACCAAGCCATGAAGTCCAAGGAATTTTCTGTAGACCGAGACAGGATTGTATTGAGGCCCAGATCTGGAGAAGGGTACAGAAAAATTTCTGCAGCATTGAAGGTCCCAATGAGCACAGTGGCCTCCATCATCCACAAATGGAAGAAGTTTGGAACCACCAGGACTCTTCCTAGAGCGGGCCGTCTGGCCAAACTGAGCAATCGGGGGAGAAGAGCCTCAGTCAGGGAGGTGACCAAAAATCCAACAGTCACTCTGACAGAGCTCCAGTGTTGCTCTGTGGAGAGAGGAGAACCTTCCAGAAGAACAACCATCTCTGCAGCTCTCCACCAATCAGGCCTGTATGGTAGAGTGGCCAGACGGAAGACACTCCTCAGTAAAAAGCACATTACAGCCCATCTGTTTGTCAAAAGGCACCTGAAGGACTCTCAAACCATGAGAAACAAAATTCTCTGGTCTGATGAAACAAAGATTGAGCTCTTTGCCCCGAATAGCAAGTGTCAAAGGGCGACAGATCATCTTCCAACAGGACAACGATCCTAAACACACAGCCAAGATAACAAAGGAGTGGCTACAGGACAACTCTGTGATTGTCCTTCAGTGGCCAAGCGAGAGCCCAGACTTGAACCGGATTGAACATCTCTGGAGAGATTTGAAAATGGCTGTTTACCGATGCTCCCCATCCAACCTTGAGAGGTCCTGCAAAGAAGAATGGGAGAAACTGCCAAAAAAATAGGTGTGCCAAGCTTGTAGCACCATACTCAAAGACTTGAGGCTGTAATTGGTGCCAAAGGTGCTTCAACAAAGCACTGAACAAAGGCTGTGAATACTTAGGTACATGTGACTTTTTTTTTTTTTGCAAAGATTTCAAACAAACTTATTTCATGTTGTCATTATGGGGTATTGTTTATAGAATTGAGGGAAAATAATACATTTAATCCATTTTGGTATAAGGCATATAACAAAATGAGGAAAAAGTAAACCGCTGTGAATACTTTCCAGATGCACTGTGTGTATACGTACATCCATACAGACAAATGTTTTGTTTTTTTTACACTATTTTAGCATTCCTTGCAGGTCCTTGGAATTGACATGATATGTTGTATGGTGTTCCCAATTTGTGCTCTGCACCTCAGTTGTGGGTAATGACTGTGGAAGAGAAGACTGTTCATTCACTCCCCCTACCTAAATTTTCTGTCGGTACTGGGACTCGAACCCACAGCCTTCAGGTTACAAGTCAGACTCTCTAGGCCACAATTGCCTAATTTGCTGAACATTTGATAACCTCAATTCCAATGCTAAGTAAACCATCCTATGAAGGCTGTGGTTTCGAGTCTCAGTACCGGCAGGAAGTGTAGGTAGGGTGAGTGAATGAACACCGCTCTCTTCAAAAAATATTTTTTCCCCACACATGTTCTACTGAATATTTTGCAGTGTCTGCATCTTGTCTCTCGGGTGCCATTGATCCATGTTGTATAGGATCAAAGTCACCATGAGGTGGCAGTATTGCCATTTTAGTATTAAGACTATGAAAGTCAAGAGGAAGTTATAGCAACGTCTGAGTATAATGAGATAAAGTTAAAGAAATATTGCTGATTGGAATCAACTGATTATCAACTGATTGGACTTGACATCTTACTCTTGAGTTGCCAGTTGCTGTATTTCAGTAGATGGCTAAAGTTCTTTTCATCTTCCAAAATGTAAGACATGATTTCCCATTGTGGTACTTCAGATATTCAAATCACTCGGTGTTGGGTGTGGTTCCGTCTTATAAATATTGCAAAAGTCATCATATGTGTTCTGGCCAAAAGTAAGATATATTTGGATGATTCACTCAGAGTTCACATTTACAATATGGCCCATTAGGCTGCCATAAAACAAATGAATCTGGAAAAGCAGAGTCTCTTCTATGATACACAAAGTGTCTGAGCAAGTATTTTATAAACTCAGGGCTTTGTGCGTGCCCTTTTGCTGACGTTGTGTGCTTGTTTGAAACATTTCCCATTTTTAGTGTATATTCTAAGACTAGTTTCATCTCAACGAAATGAAAACATTGAAATCCAACACCACTTCTTTAGTGTCACAACACACTTGACTTGTTTGACCATAATTTTATGATCTATACTGTTGCTCACACAACAGTTGCTTTTAAGTAACCATAATGTTTAAGAACTGTTGAATTTATAGGGGTAAACAAGGTTATATTTAAATCCCTTGAAAACGGCAAAGATCGCTTTTGTGGAACTGACCATGTGTGCGATTTATATTCACTTCAGACTGATACATTTGTGATCAAGGGCATTTGTGACCAATTTGGCAGGGATTGTCTGAAACATCTGTCCTGCTTATCTTTAAGGAGGACCCAAGACTTGCCCTGCCCTTAAAGAGGGAAAAACTCTGATCTGACAGACTGTAATAAGACGAAAGAGAACAGAGGAGGAGGAAGGGAGGATTTTGGACTTGGGGTATAAGGTAAATATCATCCCACACAGCTCAATGTGGAGTGGCAGAGATCCCGGTCTCTGAACGGGTGGGGTGGATGGAAACTTCCAAGGTGCTTTTTCTCGCCAGTCTATCTTTGCGGCCTGAGTGTCGTGTAGGAGAAAGACAGACGCTTGGAGTGGGCAGAGAATCCAGTTTCCATGGACACGCATGATACACACTCCTGAGTGCTTCGCAAGATCCCTAGAAATATTGCTTCATGTGGCTCTGTCTGTTGTCTGTCATTGGCAAATGGATATATGCTTGATATTCTTACCATAGACTCACCGTTCAACGGCCTTCTCCACTGCTATTCTCAGAATATGATGTCAGGTGTTTAAGTTACAGCTTTCATTCCTAAACTGTGAAATTTGTCTTTTGGCCAAACCACTGCGCTGACATTCTGCCCAAGCGGTTTTGCAAATGTACCGAAACCAAAGGGCGATTAGTTTCACACTGAGGTCATTTGATTGACCTTGCCACCACTTGGCTTGCATACAGACATCCCCTTTTCATAATTCTGGTGGCCAGCGGCATGGGTGCAGCGACATTAATGTGCATTAAACATTAAATTAAATCACATTAAGCCCACATTCAGCACAAACCAGTTCAGCTCAAATCCCGCCCTACAGCCAATTCCACTGGGTAAGATTAAGGTGTGGGGTAGGGTTAGAGTTTAGTATTTGTTGTTGCATTGTATAGACATTCAACACTGTGATCTACTTGACCAATGAAATCTTTAGAATCGGCTGCAGGGTGGAGTTTGCGCCACCAACAGCATCAGATAATAGAAAAAATAAAGATGAATAAAAAATACAATAATCAATCCCAAAATCCATTATATTTTAAATTGCTAAATTTAATATTGCATTCTTTATTAATTGATTATTTTTGATAATCAATTTGATGATTCTTTTGATCTTCCACATGTTTATAATTGACCCTTCGCAAACAGTTTGATTGACAGGCGATCTGACCAATCATAACCCCGAATCTGCTATCTTATCCGAAAAAGCAGTCAGGGAGTAGCCTATAGTAGATTAACGTTGGTTAACTTGAAAAATTGTGCGTACTCACGTCTTTCCGCGCTTGAAACAACATTCCTTCTGATGTTCATTCATGTTTATTTGATGCTATAACTGAACTAGTATGAAGAGATGGCTGGTTCACTTCTTTAAAAAATTACAATATTTTAAATACAGAAACTGTTTCATATGTTGTCAGTGTCCTTTTTACTCCACAATGTATTTTTCACTGCATTTTTTTTACTTGTCGGGCATAGCAACAGGGGGTGGGTTTTGCGAAGGGTCAATTGACTGCTAAACCGATTTATTCATTTTTCAGTTGATTTACTGGTTTATCAAAGGATTATGGTCCCCCATAGTGAGTGACGTTGAAGCATTTTAAAGTAAAAATGAAAATGTTTTCAGTCCCACTTGGTGTCATTACACATTCTCCTGAGGCTCAAGGAGAAAGACAATTTCCCCCATCAAAAGGCATTCTCAGAAAACAGCCCATCTTCCCGAAATGTCTTTCAGGGTCTGTTTTATGGTATTTACTGTTTGGGCTGCTTGGTTCCTGGATTGTTGACACGAGTGTTAGAATGGCCCCCCTGCAAGTTTGAACATCGTAACTTCATGATGAAACCTGTTGCAATCATCCATCTGTACATGTGCTCCTCAAATGTTTGAACAAGCACTGCATAAATACAAGCACACCGGAGAGCCAAGTCACCGCTGCTGGGACTGTACACTGTAAAGCCTACTTATTGAGATTGTCTCAGCCAAGCTAAGCACACCAGCTCATTTTACACCTTAATTAATTTTCTGAATGTGCAGAAATGAACTTGTTGCCTCCAATGCAAAAAGGCACTGCTTCTATTTGGATTGTATGATCCTGCCTCATTGTTTTAAAATATTAGCTCTTTTTTATACTGTGAAAATTACATGTTATATAAAGCCAATATTTGGGACCACACATTGTTGTTGGTAGATATTCAGGCTTTTGTCCTTTCTTGTTGACATGAGCAAAAATTCTTAACATAACTAGAGCTGGAAATTGGATAGCTTTGGGCCAAACTGTCACAAGCAATGAAATATTACATATTTTAAATGTCTATAAATTTCAAAAATGAAACCATTACCATATAAAACATCTTTTCCCGTTTAAACAAGAGTGTATAAGCACATATAGGCCTACTTGAAATCTTATTCACACAGTTTTAGACAATAAATGTCACGTGACTAAACCCCAAGGAATTTGTGGAGTTTATGTCATTTTATTGTATACTGTATTAGTATTTTGTGTAAAAATAATGTGTGAAAATAATAATGTAATACTGTATTGTTATGTGTAAAAATAAATTGTACTATATACTATATCATAAAGTATAATGATAATTATTTAAAATCATTAATATATATATATATATATATATATTTAAATTTATAAAAGTTTTTCAATTACAGTAAGAAAAAACAATATAATACAACATTAATACATGTAAACATTCATAGCCCTATATCATATTGTCCTATAACCTTTGAAAAAATTGCTTAAAAAAATCAGAGGGTACTTCGAGTAAAAAAAAACCAAACAAACAAAAAAAAAAATACTGATGCCACAGAGGTTAAAAAAAAAAAGTTTGAGAACCACTGGATTAGAGGATTTGACTGCAAGTTATTGTCTTATTTGAGAGACTCCAGTATGTGACCGATATGATGGACATTCTTTTCTCAAATGCTCTCAAATCTCTGTATTGTGAGGCTGCTTTGAGCCAAGTCAGTGCTTCTGGTCTCATGCTCTGGCTGGGTCTCTGTGTCTCCTCTCACCAGCCTGTGAATACTCATATGTTTGCTACGCAAATATGCCAAGACCATCAGTGCCCAACAGCTTTGATCTATAGCGGCTCAGGCCATCTCAAGCCCTGAGTAGATACTTAAACATGCAAATGTGAATTCAGCATCTAAATGAAAGCAAAGACTAAAGGAACATTTTTTTTTTTTAAATAACTGGGAACAAGTAGTTGACTTTATGGTTACAATCATATTAGAGAGAAGTCTTGCGTTATAATGTCCAACTCATATCTTTTAAATAAAAAATGCTTTATGTTCTGTTACATCCTGTGCCATGACCTTATGGAATGACCTTTTGATCCTATCCCAAATGCCCCCTAGGACCTTGTACTCATCCTTCGAGTCCACATTTTGTTAATGTAAAGTTATGCAGAGTCTCTAAGTGCAAGTTTGTCAAAACCGCAGATAATGACTGCAAAGGAGCCGCCTTTCAGAATCATAAAATGACAAATGGAACACCCTCATGGACTTCACAGACATGTGTAAACAATTGCCATTAGAACTCTGGAAGATAGAGAGTTCACATAATGTGCCAAAAAACCATTTGGGACAGGACCTTTGAAAACCAGATTACATAATATACAATACATTTAGAATTGTATTATTTCTATTTAGTTTTTAATTTGTTTTTATTTCCGTTTTAGTTTTAGTTATTTTACTACTTCAATTTAAACAGATTTAATTTTCAGTTTGTGGCCACCGCAACATTTCTTTCAAGTTTTTTAAGTATATGTTTTTCATCTAATATATACAGTATGTTATTTCATTTCAGCTTTATTCCAATTAATGAAAATGATTTTTAAAGTTTTAGTTAACACTGGGGTGTGTTTCCCAAACAGTGATGTAGCTTGCTGGCCTCATTGCCATTGTACGATTTATCGTTGGAGAAATTAACTACTTGCAAAAGCTTCCCAAAATCGCACATCCATTGTTACAGCCACATTGGTTAAACAATGCAGGAATGTGGTTAATGACATCATGCGTGTAACAGTCTTGTCCATGGATAAAGAAGAAAGTCCAAAAAGGTTCTAATAACAAAAGGGTATTTATGTAAACCAAATAAACACAAGAGAAGGCAATGTGACAGCGTGTAACACAATACCGGACAATGAAGGAACTGAAACAGAGGACAGGATGACAATAAATGCAAACAGGTGGGATCTTATTGAAGCATTAGTTCACTTTAAAATGAAAATTACCCCAAGCTTTACTCTCCCTCAAGCCATCCTAGGTGTTCATGACTTTCATCTTTCTGATGAACACAATTGGAGATAGATTAATTAATATCCTGACACTTTATAATGGCAGTGAATGGGACCAATGAATATAAAGCTCAAGAAAGTACATCCATCCAAAGCAAAACGTACTCCACACGGCTCTGGAGGGTTAATAAAGGCCTACTGAAGCGAAGTGATGCGTTTGTGTGAGAAAAACATCCATATTTAAAAAGTTCTAAAGTAAAATTTCTAGCTTCCACCAAACCACATTCTGTATTCAACTTACAAAGAAAGTGTAATGTCTCTCACAGTTCAAAAAGCTTACGCTACGTCCTACGCCTTCCGTATTCAACTTATGAAAAAAGCTGAACTGACGCGGCATCAGTTGAATACAAAGGCCAAATGCATCACAGCGGCGTTCTGAAGGCTGCCCCAATTGACCGATCTTAAAGACCCGCCCCCCTTAGTTACTGTTGCTATGTCCGACAAGCCATGCTCTCTCACGCCACACATCATGTTCTCATGAACAAAAATACATTGCAGAGCGAAGAAGACACTGACAACTGACAGACAAGACAGAGCACGTAACTTTTAATGTGAAACTGTTTCATATTTAAAATATTGTAATTTTTTAAAGAAGTTTAAACAATAACTGCCGTGTAGTGGCTCTTTAATGTATCGTGACAGATCGCTGTAGCTCCTTCAAGCGGCTTGTGAACCAACCATCTCTTCAAACTAGTTCCTTTATAGCATCAAATAAACATGAATGAACATCAGAAGGAATGTTGTTTAAAGTGTGGAAAGACATGAATAGACACAATTTTCAATGGTAAGTTCACCAACTTTAATCTACTAACTCCCCTGACTGCTTTGTCGGACAAAATGGTGGATTCGGGGTTAATGTTGGTCAGATTGCCTGTCAATCAAACTGCTGGCAAAGGGTCAATTCAAAGGCTCCTTTGAATGCAGCTACAAATGACTTCTTTCATTTCCCGGGTCTTGAAGAATAGAACAAGTGAATCCTTCACAGCCTAGCCTCTCCAAAGATTTATTGCGTGGCAGTGATGACAGGATTGTTTTGAGAGAAAATGCCAGATTACATTAACTTACTCAAAGATCTAATGATACAAAAGTAGAAAAAACCCAAAATAAATAAACTTTAAAGCAGTTCAAATGTTGACTTGATGTGATGTGATTTTTTTATATTCTTTATCATGTACATAAATGGACCAAGGTGAACATATTTAGACAGGTTGTGAACCCTGTTTTGTTTTTAGACTGTTGAATATAACTTTCCAAAAAAGTCCAGTACAAACATTACTGTCATTTGTCAAGGGCAGCTGTTACAGTTGCTAGGTGACAAGAGCAATCATCTGTAGGCTAAACCATCCTATATAACAATGCTCAATGCGACAGTCATGGATTTTCGAAGGCGTGGATCCAGCCTCTGAATTGGGACATAGTTTATTTGTTTCAAAAAATGCTTCTTACTACAAGTCAAGAGCTGTAGCTCCAACCACACAAATTGAAACTATGGCTTTGGGAATCAGCAAATTGTTTCACTATTTTAATAACAACAACAGAACTTTTGACCATATTTGGCTAACAATCCGTTCAGGAAATGCATCGCAAGTCGTTTCTATGCTACTAGTGGCACCAAACAGAAATGCAAACATAACTGTATTCAAACCATGAGTCTTACTCATGCCATTGGTTGATTTTCTTATCCAAGTCATCCATAAAGGGAAAATATTTGAGGTAAAGCCTATGAACTGTGACACCTTCTTTGGCTGGGAAAACCTGTTAATACTGTCTGTGAGTGCAATATTGTTGCTTTTTAATAAAGCTCTCCGTCACAGGCATAAATGTAATGGTCCTGAATGTGAAGGTATTCCAGAAGACACATGGTTTGCAGCAATACAACTGAATTGTTAAATCCATTTGCCATTCTTCTCACAAGAATCAACTTTTTACAGTGGGGAGAGTAAGTATTTGATACACTGCCGATTTTGCATATTTGCCCACTTACAAAGCATTTTGAAGTCTGTAATTTTTATCATAGGTACTCTTCAACTGTAAGTGACGGAATCTAAAACAAAAATCCAGAAAATCACATTGTATGATTTTTAAGTAATTAATTTGCATTTTATTGCATGACACAAGTATTTGATAAATTAGAAAGCAGAACTTAATATTTGGTACAGAAACCTTTGTTTGCAATTACAGAGATCATTCATTTCCTGTAGTTCTTGACCAGGTTTCACTGCAGCAGGGATTTTGGCCCAATCCTCCACACAGACCTTCTCCAGATCCTTCAGGTTTCAGGGCTGTCGCTGGGCAATACGGACTTTCAGCTCCCTCCAAAGATTTTCTATTGGGTTCAGGTCTGGAGACTGGCTAGGCCACTCCAGGACCTTGAGATGCTTCTTACGGAGCCGTTCTTTAGTTGCCCTGGCTGTGTGTTTCGGGTCATTGTCATGCTGGAAGACCCAGCCACGACCCATCTTCAATGCTCTTACTGAGGGAAGGAGGTTGTTGGCCAAGATCTGATGATCAAGATGATACATGGCCCCATCCATCCTCCCCTCAATACGGTGCAGTTGTCCTGTCCCCTTTGCAGAAAAGCATCCCCAAAGAATGATGTTTCCACCTCAATGCTTCATGGTTGGGATGGTGTTCTTGGGGTTGTACTCATCCTTCTTCCTCCAAACACGAGTAGAGTTTAGACCAAAAAGCTCTATTTTTGTCCCATCAGACCACATGACCTTCTCCCATTCCTCCTCTGGATCATCCAGATGGTCATTGGCAAACTTCAGATGGGCCTGCAGGATTTAAATCCATGACGGCATAGTGTGTTACTAATGGTTTTCTTTGAGACTGTGGTTCCAGCTCTCTTCAGGTCATTGACCAGGTCCTGCCGTGTAGTTCTGGGCTGATCCCTCACCTTCCTCATGATCATTGATGCCCCACGAGGTGAAATCTTGCATGGTGCCCCAGACCGAGGGAGATTGACCGTTCTCTTGAACTTCTTCCATTTTCTAATAATTGCGTCAACAGTTGTTGCCTTCTCACCAAGCTGCTTGCCTTCTGTCCTGTAGACCATCCCAGCCTTGTGCAGGTCTACAGTTTTATCGCTGATGTCCTTACACAGCTCTCTGGTATTGGCCATTGTGGAGAGGTTGGAGTCTGTTTGATTGAGTGTGTGGACAGGTGTCTTTTATACAGGTAACGAGTTCAAACAGGTGCAGTTAATACAGGTAATGAGTGGAGAACAGGAGGGCTTCTTAAAGAAAAACTAACAGGTCTGTGAGAGCCGGAATTCTTACTGGTTAGTAGGGGATCAAATACTTATGTCATGCAATAAAATGCAAATTAATTATTTCACGCAATGTGATTTTCTGGATTTTTGTTTTAGATTCCGTCACTCACAGTTGAAGAGTACCTATGATAAAAATGACAGACTTCTACATGCTTTGTAAGTGGGCAAACCTGCAAAATTGGCAGTGTATCAAATACTTGTTCTCCCCACTGTATGCAAAGCTCCATGTGCCAAATGGACTGCATATGAGATAATATAGCAATATTATGTATACTGGTACAAATGTCTGGGGGTCAAGGGTCAAATATGAAAGTAGAGTTTTTGTAAGAAGTGTTTTCACATTCCCCATTCTCATATACAGATAAACATACAGAATAGTCTTGTGTCCAGCTTCAAAAGATGGGGCAGCATACATTGCTGTCACAAAACAGTAAATCAAAGCATTGAAAACATGCATTTCACATGGAACTCAAAGAGTTGAGCTGCTGTGCTAGGTACAATTCAACCAGACCCTGTACTGTTTGCATTCTGACAGACAAGCTCGAACACAGGCAAGTGTTAAAACAAGCCACTCAGGTGTTTTCTGGCATTGGTAAGCATGGTAACGTTCTGCTATTTTTAAACATCAGTATTTTGGATTATGGAAAACCCTATAAACAATTGTAATGTTAAAGAAATGGTCTGAATTGACGTGATTGTATGTATAATAAAACAAACATCATTTACAGTTACAGTGAATTTAGAGTTAAATACTATGGGGAAAGGCATTCTGGAGGGTTTCAAAGCAGAAATATTTTGCTTTGTTTAAGTATTTTATTATTATTATTATTATTATTATTAGCAAAATGTGTGTTATTAGCAGTCAGACTATTCCAAGCAGATGAATGTTTGGTTGTGCAGAATTTGCATTTAGTGGATATTGTTTGTTTATAAACAGTTGCCTACCTCTCTGGTTTTTAATGCACTATGTAAATATGAATTTCCATATTGATTTTCATTGTTTCATTGTTTTTAACACATATTTTGAATTAGACATTGGATTGTGTTGTAAATTAGGGTAAAGCAACAGATAATTTTCTGGCAGAAAATTGTCAGTAATTTTTCTTTTTTCTATGTAGGTTTTTTTCTCACAGGATAGCTTTACAAGGTTAAAAGAAAAAAGAAATTTAAATTATATATATATATATATATATATACAGATTAAACATGTTTACTGATCATGTTTCAGGTACTGCCCTGCATACAATACTGATGTTCAAACTTTAGGTGTGAACAAAAAAAAAGCAAAGTGTGTTTGGATGAGTGCAGTCCACTGAACGCATTCCTAGAAAAGTTACCCTCATGCCAGAGTCTTTCAAGACACATTTTAATTACTAACACTGCTTGGTAATAAGGCCAGCTGACACAGATTTTGGTCCTGCTTGAGGAGCCCTTGGTCTGAAAAGACAAATACAGTTTGATCGGGCCGCAGCCAAAGATAACAGCAGCCATAGTTTCTTGGCCAACCTGTGCTTGTGCTCTTGGATCCCTGCTGCATTTGGCAGGAGATCATTGGCTTTCATGGGCCTATTATTATGATCTCTATCAGCCACTAATAATGCTAATGACCATGAGGGGGGCCTGCTTCAGATCAAACACACACAGTCATGTAAATAGCCCAGAGGGAAGATTGTGAACATGCAGAATCAGGAACAGTGTTAGAGATCCATCAAACATATACATTATAAATTATAGCTAACCATGACATACATGGGGTCTATTTAAAAATAGGATCTTAGCATCAATTTATAAAAAGATACTCTTCCTAAGAAAAAAAGTCTATAAATGTAATGGAGAAAGAATAAGGAAGTTGGTCATATAATTCAGAAAAAAGTTCACAAGTAATAAAAAGAAATTCTAATTGACCCGTCACCGGCAGTTTGATTGACAGGCGATCTGACCAATCATAACCCTGAATCCGCCATTTTGTCCGACAAAGCAGTCAGGGGAGTTAGTAGATTAATGTTGGTGAACTTGAATTTGAAAAATTGTGTGTACTCACGTCTTTCCGCGCTTGAAACAACATTCCTTCTGATGTTCATTCATGTTTATTTGATGCTATAAATGAACAAGTATGAAGAGATGGTTGGTTCATGAGCCGCTTGAACTGAGGAGCTACAGCGATCTGTCATGACACATTAAAGAGACACTATATGGTATTTATTGTTTAAACTTCTTTAAAAGATTACAATATTTTAAATATGATATGTTTCATATCAAAAGTAAACTGCTCTGTCTTGTCTGTGACAGTTTTTCACTGCGTAAGAACATGATGTGTGGCGTGAGAGCGCATGGCTTGTCGGACAAAGGGTCAATTATTTTTTAATTGCATTAACTGCTTTAGTCTGTTAAAAGAAATGAACTTTCGCACAATGCAGCAATCTACTTTTTTCATCTTAGTAATATAATATAATTTTGATATAAAATCTTTCATAGCTGTAAAATGCCTTTCATAACTTTTTGGAGTTTGTCCCTGGGGAGAAATTCGCAAAAATACCTGAATATATATTGTTTGAGCACCTGACCATCCCACCATGGCAGCATTGACTAAAGCAATAGTAAGTTTGGGCCGGGACTATCTGTGTCAATTGAAGAAAAGGACACTTTACCTTTGAACAGTTTGTTACATCCCATCAGGGAACAAGCATTAACAATAATTCACTGTAATACACATCCATTAAATGAGAAGGCAGTAAGGTTTATTGATGTAAAGTATTCACTGAGGATCTCTGTTTTCTCAGTAAGGGCTGAAACGTTGCTTTGGCAAACTCGAAACCAAGCTATTTTCCACTGTTTAATTTCCAGTGTTTAATTCTTAAACCAAACTTCAACAAGCCACACTCATCAGCTCCAAGTCTACTCAACATAAACTCTGTTTCAGAAGTTTTCACTGTCCTTCACATGTCAACAGCATCTGTGTCATTTACATTTACAGTGTTTTCTTGGCAGGCACGTTCTTTTTAGCAAAGACTATTATGAGAAACTACATATTTTGGTTTATGATTACTTCATTTGCTAGCTATGCATGAAAACAAAACACAAGTCTATAGTGCACATAATACACCATCAAAGCATTCATGGTACTTTTCTGAAGACAGACATTTTGAGGTTCTACTTCTATTACTTAGTAATTATTAGGTAACACTTTATAATATGGTTTTATTTGTTAACATTAGTTAACAATACTAGTCCTCTACAGCATTTATTAATCTTAGTTAATGTTAATCTCAACATTTACTAATAGATTTTTAAGATCAAAAGTTTTATCTGTTAACATTACTTATCATTTTTATTAACCAACATTAACAAAGATTAATAAATGCTGAAAGAATAGGTCAGGTTAGATAATTCATTATTACTTACTGCAAAATGTAAATAATTATTATTTATAAAAAACTAAAACTATATATTTATTTGATTATGGTAATAGTGTAAGACAGTGGTACAATAAGGCCTGGTTTCACAGACAGGACTTAGATTAAGCCAGTATTAAGCCTAACTTCAATTAGGACATACTTTTATAAACATGCTTTCAAAAAAAATAAAAAAATAAAAAAAACATTACTAGTGTGCATCAACTAGTGTGTAGTACTACTGTAGCCTACTAGTACTAGTGTGTTTTGTGAGACAAAACAACAGACATATTTTAAGATGTGCAAGTTACTTTCAGTTAAACCGGCTCAAACATGCAATTTAGTTTGGGACTAAGATTTAGCCTTGTCTGTGAAACTGAGGGACAGACATTTAAAACATAAACTATGATTAAACACACAGCAAGAGTTTGACATAAACAGTGATGTGATTTAAATAAAGTTAAAGCCTTTGTTTTAGAAAACTTGGCTTATTCACAAAAAAAACA
Source organism: Zacco platypus (assembly GCA_038088235.1). Lineage (NCBI taxonomy): Eukaryota > Metazoa > Chordata > Actinopteri > Cypriniformes > Xenocyprididae > Zacco > Zacco platypus. The sequence continues at coordinate 13,744,783 of CM076065.1, read as the reverse complement.
GAAGAAACACTTTGTAAACTTCATGGTGATAAATCCCCGCAGACATCTCAGCCGTGCATGTGCATTTAAATCATGCTGACAGGATGTAGGCTGAAAAAGGGTTTCACTATCTCAAAATCAATCCAGACGTATCAGCTTTATGGGTCACTGCAGATAATGGAAATTTAACAAAGGTGTTTAATAGTTGTTTGGCTTGGCTGTACAGTATGCAATGGTTCGTCCTGGTGTTCATTAGATAACGCAGGTGAGTGGAGGTTTGGCATAATCTGGGTCTGGTTGATAGCTCTCACCCCGCTGAGCTCGAGTGTTTGCAATGAGGATAAACTTCTGGGCCGAGTCAGTGTGAACGGTCATTGTGGTCATGAAAACCCAGTTTTACATTATATTACTGGCTCTGAACGCAGCTGTTTATTGTCTTTAGTTGAGACGTTAGATAAGCTGCATGATTCACAGTGGTTGAAATGAAATGTCCACAGTGGTGACCTCTTACCAGAACATCTTCAACAGAACGCTTCATTCCTCTCCCAATTTATGTTAGTCAGGTAAAAATTGAGCGTTTTCCTAATTTATGTTGCACTCTGAAGTGCCCTCATAATTTCTCATACCTTTCCACTCATCCAGCTGAAATCGCTTGAAAACCATATTTACTGTCTCTACTCTCCCTTCTGGCATGGAGTGGTATGGAACCGAGGGATTTCTGAGCAAATAAAATAACAAGACACAAAAGGATTCAGACAAGATGAATTGCAGACTCTGGTCATGCAGTCTTCCAGGCACATTATGTGCTTTGACAGCCTAAAACTGTCAAAACTCATATATTGAAACAATACATTCTATACCATAATCAGCCAATTCAGAGGGATATCGAGCATGGAATATGTCTCGGTTGTTGTGAAAGGTGTTAACAGTGGGATATTTTCAGTATTCATGTCCTTATTCTTCTGTGTGAGGGTGAATTTAGGATAGAACCGCTATGTCACCGCCGCTTTTACATTAAGCCTCCACCGCCGCTACATTTACATTACGCCTCCACTGTCGATTTTCCTTTTTATAGAAATAAAAAGCATATAATTCAGGTGGATAACGGTCGCTTCAATCCCACCCAGCTCATCAAACAAGAGCTGCAGAGTCGTATGTAGTGCAGCAGGAATCAGAGTTCACTGATCACATGACGAGAGTAAGCGACGAGATGACTGACAAGACCATGGCAGAGGGCTTCGTTCCACAACAGAGCCTAAGGACCTGACAAAAGTCTTATCTTGTAGAATGCATGCTCAGCACCACCGCTCCCTATTCACAGAGTACGCACTATATCGAAAGCGAAAGTAAAATGCGAGCGCTCATTCAAACACGCTTTCAATGAAATGAAAAAAAGTTTCAATTTTGAAAGTGGCTTCCTGATGCATGCAAATATCTCCCAATATGAAAGATGGGCTGTGTAGTTGTAACCATCTCTTACATGAAGCTCTGTGTCATGCTTGAAGAAAAATTTGGTCTATTTGCACTTTGAATATTAGGAGAGTACTTATTGTTTGCACTTACTGTAATAGCTTCTCTTAAAAGATTACGAGAAAACATATTCATTTTTATTTATACTACTTTCATTTCTATGATCAATTTGTGGAAAGGAGTTCAGTTAGGAGGTCAAAAGTTGTAGAAGCTCATAAATCATGTACAGTTCTAAGGTGTGAAGAGACTCAATCTCGTGTCTCATCTCGAGAGCTAACTGTCTCGTCACACCCCTAATAATTAAGCAATATATAATTTGGTTGCAGATAATCACAACCACAACCATTTTAATATTCAATACAATTCTATAAACAAAAAGTCAAAATTGAACAACTTGCGGCTCACGGAAAGTTCACGGCTCTCCAAAAGAAGCCAGAGCATAAAGATTTGATTGTCGCTAAGCAACACATTGGAATAACGTATCTGACTGGAGTGAACAGTGAAGCAGAAGAACTAGAATTTATTTAAAGTAACTATTATTTAAACTATATTAAATAATTCAAATTCTTAAATAATCATTTTATTTTAAAATATGAGCATATTCACTCTTAATTGTATGCCTACTAATGCTGGTTCAGTTTGTAATGTGTAGTTCTATGTTTATTTAGTTTCTTTGTGTTTTGGTTCTGTTTTCCCTGATCCTGTCTTGCCTGTGTTTCTGATCATTATTAGTCTCCCTGGTAGTGAATTAGTTCCTGGACCTGTTCTGCTTTACCTCGATTACTCCCCTGTGTATTTAAGCCTTCAGTTTCCTTTGCTTCATTGTCTGGTATCATCTTTGCTTTGTGGTTGTTCATTTTGCTCCTGCTTAACTCTTGTGTGTTGATTTGTGGATTAATAAAGAAGTGTTTGTTTGGATTCTCCTGTGTCGAGTGATTACTACAGCCACAACCGCGTGACATCATTAATGTTTCTTGTGTAGTCACATTTAGTTATTATGAATTATATTTACCTAAACAGTGCATTACACTGCCTGTCAAAATTGGTTTTAAACAGAAGGCTACAGAAAGTGCAAGTTGTGCAATTTTTAAGGGTCATCTAGTTACTGGACTCTTAGAATAGGATATCATATCTTCCATGAAATCAGTTCAAAAAGAACATTTGGTCTTGAATGAACAAATCTATCAGCTCTTTTGTTTTTGCATGGCTAAAAAAACAGATTAGAAAATGTCTCTTCCTCTCAAATTGCCTAAAACACTCATGCCAGGGCCTTGTGACACTTGGATGGAAGTATTATTGAGTTAATTTAATTCACAGTGGGAAAATACATGAACTCAGTACCCTCGTGTTTATTTACAGCTTTAAGGCTTTAGTGTTTACACTTCCCTACCCCAATAAACAAGACGGACCACAGCCACATTGCCATGCTAGAACCTCACAGTTAAAGCCAAAAATGGGTTTTGAATTTTGAGTTCTCTCCACGTGCAGGGATTAAACATATTCTGAACCCGTGAAGTGGGCAATGCAGCCTAAACTTCCATCATGCAATGTTAGCAGTATAATTTCAGTTCATAATGTTTTTCATAGCTAATTGAGAAAGCCTTTATTTGCACTGACAAGAAATAGTGTCCAAAGACAATACCAAGACTATCATCTTGTCTGTCCATTACATTCTCTTCTGAATTGAGAAAAGAAAATTGCTCTACTGAGACTTGTTAATCACCTTTTTCAGATGACAAAGACAAAGTATCCAGGCTTTCCTTTTGTGATCACATTAATCAAACTAGCAGAACCTAATCTTGGATAAAAGCAAAATGGCTTGATAATGAATAATAAAATAAACTTCTCTTCCTCAAAGGAACAGTTCAAAAGTATTCAAAGTCCACAGAAAATAACGTGCTACTGCCCATAAGACTGACCATAGACAGTTTTCGTTCCATGTAAAATAGTTGAATATTAGATTAATTGATATAGGGCAGGGCAAAGATTGTACTGTTCCGTCCAAACAAAAGAAATTAAGCTTATTAATTTAGTTAATTTCATCTAGAGAGGACATGATGAGAAAGCTGCACCCTTTCTGAGAAAAACTAATATATATATCTGCATGCATGTTAAATCTTGTTTACTCTCCACCACAATACAATTCATATCGGAGGAAAACACCCTGGTTGAGCCTGCAAAGGAGATGACTAGTGGTGGAAGAGACCATAGTTGAGCTGGAGACCTCCATGGAGGAGTCAGGAAAGAAGAGACCATGGTGGGACTAGCAGAAGAGATAACCAAATTGGAGCCATGGAGAAGCTTAAAAGCAACTCTAAAGAATGTGGTGGTTCTGGCTGGCCAGGAAACCTTGGTTGCGCCATTGGAACCTGAGGACTGGAGAAAGGGCAGGAATGTGGAGCAGCTAGTCAACTGGACGTACCAAATTATTGATTATCGTGATCCTCCTCCATCCATTTGCAGGACAGAAACACATACTCAAGGCCATCCTTAGGCAGCAGTGACTGCAAAGGTTTGTTTAAATCCACTCTAAAAATTAGATAAAGGAATTGTCATGGAAGAAGACTGATTTGGCTTGGAGCAAAAATACATGGATGTGGTTCTTGAGGCTACTATCTCCCTGGGTGAGGAGGAATTGTACAGCTGCTAGATCCATATTGGGGTCTTCTTCTGTCATGCTGTGGTGGAGAGTAGGGAGAGGAGAGAAGATCTAATTGCTTGCTGTACCATTAATTAACACAAGGACTTAATAACCATGGAAACAAACAGGGCCATATTTGGAAGCATAGGCAAGAACTTAAACAGGAACTAAACACAGGAAATGCAAGACACATATTAAAAGGCTATGGGGTCCAGTGATGTTTTGGACCCCATTGAACAGCATCATTTGGGCAGCTGAAACATCTAAAAGGTTCCTTTCTTTTGCTCTTCACAGTAGAAAGATAACTATAACACATTCAGATCACAATTAATGTTTAAGTGTATTTAGGTTTTTTGTTCACTGAAGTTATCCAGACAAAAGAGAAGTGTGTAGACTGGATCGACAGAAAAAATGTTGACAAAAAAAACTGCCCAAATGTCAACAGTGTGACCGAATTTATTACAATCAAACATTTTAACTGGGTTTTGGAAATGTATAAATGTCTTTAGTGAACTATTGACATTCCATCAATGGTAGTGTGATTTTTCTCCAAGCTACATGCTCTAAGAGTATATTTGTGTAACTGCATGAATGAAACCATAAGTTTATGCTTCAGCCATTTTAAAGCTTAAGTCTTTGTAGCGTCTTGCGTCACTGTGCTACCAGCTTCACTAAAATAACAGATCTGTTGCATTTTGGGATTAATGTCAATCATTACCATTGATTTTTGGTAAATGTGTCCCTCATAAAATGATCTTAGGTATTAGAGCTTGCTGATTAGCCTCAAAGATAAACTCATTCCATAGATTTTGCATTGTATCACTGCTATATATTAGCTAATTCTATTTTAAAAAGTATTGTTAGACCTTCAAAATCGGTTTAGCTGATCCTAATTCCTCGCCTCCTTGCGATGCAATTAGACAATTGAGATGTCCTTCAAGATGGCTGATATTCAACAATGTTTTGATCTGTCTGCATTGACATCGTTGTATGCAAACTGAACTGAGCTGGACGATTACATCACTGTTTTCTGCAGTGCTGATATACAGAAATTAAATTAATAACTATTGATTTTTACAACAGAATGAATCAATTCTGAATTTATCTACGCTGGACAATGACACCATTTTCTTTAAGAGCTGCTGTGCAGCCAAAAATTATTTGCCAATTATTACCGTAAAGCTGCTTTGACATAATTTGCATTGTAAAAAGCGCTATATAAATAAAGGTGACTTGACTTGACTTGACTTGACTGAGATCGATCAGTTTCTGGGTCACGAGCTGGAGCGAGGAAATGAGGAAGCATCAATTTAAGTATTGAGAAGCTCCCCCGTTTGTTAATTAGTTTTCATAGTTCCTAAATCCATGCACCTGTTCAGTTTCTCTTTGATTACATTCCCTATGTATTTAAGCCCTGTGTTTGATTCTATTCCTTTGTTGGTTCTCGTTAGTGTTAAGTCTGGATAAGAGACATCTCCTACGAATGCCTGTGGTTTGAGTGATTTTGGATTATTAATTAAAGCCTACTTGAACATATTTCCTTCGTTGTGCTATTTGACCAGCATAACGTGACAGTTATCAACATTAATAATAAGAACAAATGTCTCTTGAGCACCAAATTAGCACTTTAGAATGAAAGGATCATGTGGAAAGGATCATCTCCAGATCACACTGGAGACTTGAAAATTCAGCCACATTTAAAAAAAATATATATATTTTTACTGTATTTTTGATTATGATCAAATAAATACAGCCTTGGTGAGCACAAGAGACTTTCAAAAACATCCAAATATCTCACAGACCCTAAATTTGTTAACAGTTATATATGTGTAATTTACTGGGAAGATAAAAACTGTTTAACTGAAAGCCATATTTTAAAGCATATTTATTATTATAAAATTTTTATGTTCCAGTTTATTTAAGAATTTACCTGACACACATTAAGACTGATAAAATATACTGCTATGGTCTGTTAATGCAGGATTAGCTACCCTTTTGGGGCCACAGCTGGTTTTCTCATCATCTGCTACAGGGGCTCCCCGTGGGGTGAGAACAAGCCTCATAGGTACGTCTTGGAGAAAACAACTTTTAATCAATGACTTTACCACAGCCACAGGAAGATGCCCAGACTGGAGACAAGTAAATAAATTACCTCAAAAAGCATACCTATATTTTACACGTATGCATTCATAATAATAATTTTCCTCATATACCCCACAGCTGTTGGTCACTCATGTCAAACTGATGATAGTGGTTTTAGAATGAATGGAATGTTTTTTCGGGAGGTTAATAGAACAGTCTTTCAGCGTTTTACGTCACTACCACCCACAGTTTTCCTCAACATATGGACGGTAGTATGAGTGTTTCCCTGTCTGCCTCTTGATGACAAGGGTCAATTCATTGACACTCACTTCTTAAAAATCACGTGACTAGACTCTAAACAATGGCGCGGCCTTGCAATAACAACACTGGACAAAAAAAATGTATGGTTGTTGAGTTAACGTCTAGTACGTGCAAATAAATTGAATTTGATCTGGCAGGGTAAAAGTTTGATTTGGCAAGGTGGAAAATTAATTGTTGATTTGGAAGAATGCAAAATACGTTACATAAACTGTTGTACAGTAGACATACTTGACTTCTTTTCAAATTGGCTTGAATCAGACACCATATTGGTATTTTATCATGGCTAAAGACTGACCTTTCTATATAGGCCTATTGCAGATGGGACTTAACATTCTTTCTCTGGTCCTGTCAGTGGAAGTAGACTGGATGGATGTGCGCTCTATGCACGATAAAAATGCAAGCCAAATTTTGGAAATATTCAGTATTAAGAAATCCGAAACGATAAATCCTCCCATACTGCTCAATTTCAGTTGTTAATTGTGGGAAAAGAAGAGTAAGCTTTATTGGATAATCTGTTTTACATATGATATCCTTTGCTGTTGGAAGTAAAGCAGCCCTGCTGAGCAGATCATCAAACAAGCACAAGTCTCCATCACCAGGTGCCAGTAAAAATAAAGACTTGTCAGGCAATATAGCCTGTGTTAAATGCCACTAGGACTGTAGAAGTATATTCTTATGCATTTATCTCAGAGCTGAAGCAGTACTGCACTACCTTATATGTTTTCAAAATCCTGATTTATGGTACACTGCCATTAAAAAGTTTGAATACTTGACTAAATTTATGCTTCTCATGATCATAAAGATTAAAAGACCAAAATGTAATGCTTAAATACTTCAAATAAGTTTTGTGGACAAGATAAATTGCTTATAAATAAGGTATTTAATATTATTACCTAAGGGGAACTCAGTCAATATGGTTTAAAAACCATCCAGTGTAGATGGCTGGTTAGAGAATAGCATTGAAGAAGCTAAAATATAAAATGGTTTTGATTTGTTTTCACATTTTGGACATAAAAAAGTTTTTTTTTTCAACAAATATTGAGTTTTATTTTTAGTTTAGTATGTCTGTATAGTTCAGCTTGGTTTGTTTTCATGGACTAGTTTGTAACTCTTTGTTTCCCGTGTTTCCTTCGGTTTCTAGAATGGTTTCTTTGGTTGCCATAGCGACTCATTGTTTAATTGATTTGATCCACCTGATCCTTGTTTTGTTTATTGAGTTTGCTTGGTACATATTGCCCTCAGTTCTGCCTGTTCTTTTTTTCTGGTGTTGTTTTTATTAGCTCACACTGTTACGTGTGTTAAGTGTTTGCCTTGATTGTATCTTTGTTTTGTTTAATATATTAAAGTTAATAGTACTGCAAATTAGATCCTCTGTGCCTCATCACATCTTCTTCCTCATCCTGACCGTGACAATGGTAGGGTCAACACTTGCATGCCAAATTGCCGTCAACAGTTCTGTATGACTGTACTGTATGTTTTCACTCTTGTCTCTTTCCGATAAGAAGTGAAGAAGAGGGTTTTTCCCCACTGTGAGAGTTGAATGTGTTGTCCTCCTCCATGCAAAAGAAAAAGGGAAAAAAACACCACCTAACAGAAGTCTTTTCAACATGGCAAGATCTCAGAATAAAAGCAGCAAGAAAATCCGTCCCACCACCATTGTGAGTTGAAATGATTTAAGCAGTTATTTTTAAAAGGAAATTCTTCAAAAACTATGCAACGATTACAATTTTCCTTCCTATATGCCAACGTCATGTGCCATTTTCAACAAAACATGCTTTATAGTGATCACTGGTATATCTGACATTCAACTAAACGTCCCAATAAAATTGTCTTTTTATGTTAAATTTATGTGTAGATCACAACCTGGAAAATATATCTGCAAAACAATGGCAAAGAAAAATATAAAAGTTACCATTACTACATGAAGTAGTATGACAAGCATGCAGTGTCTGTCTTTTGCAACTTAAAGGTGCACTTCAAGTCATTTTTTCCACTTAAAACCTGTTTTACACTGAAAAACAAATCGACTAGTACTAGTAATCGAAAAATGTTTACAATGACATACTCCCCCATAAATGATATAAGTAAAAGCAAATCTATTCTACATAAAAGATTCCATGGCTGCCATGTTGAGATCATATGACCAGACAAACACACTTTCAATTGTTGAATCAATCCATTATGGGTGAAAATTAAAACCGCAAATACTGTTTCTAAACGTCAAAATTGCATTGGTAGGGTTTTTAGCACAATGCTGCCTCCATGCCAGTAGGTGTAACTAAACAAGTTCAAGCCAAGACCACTGCTGCATCAGTTGTTAATGAGAGTAAGAGCCAGTAAAACATAACCACAGAAACTCTGTGTAAAAATGTCCCCTATATGTTTATTCAAAACTACTCCACTAATACAGTCAACTGAAGACAGGTGAGCGAATTCAGAGTTGTGCCGTGGATGTTCAAGTGAGACTAGGGAATTCATTCAGAGCAACTCTCACAGTGCATGCTAGCCTTTGAATGTACATTGGTTATACACTCGATATTGAGGTGCATTATAGGATTCAATTAGCATAATTAATAATTCCCACTATGGTTTCGGACACCACTACAAATGGCTGTCCTCTCATATAGCGCACTATATGTATAAGAGCCGATTTTGGACACACTATTATTCAAGTTAAAAAAATAGTCTTTTCTTCCCTATATTGTTATCCAAGTAAAAGAGCTTCTCGAACAAGAGACAATGTAGGGAGAGACTTGATTTTGTCATTGGGAATTGATTGAATGTGTGTGGTTTGCTATATCTGTGATCTTACATGAGTGAATGGTTGTGTCATCTTTGCGCCAGTAAACACGTGATTGGAAGAGATGTCCCTTCAAAGAGGAGGGGAAGTAATTTAGATTAAAGGTTACTAGGGAACATAAATTTAAAAAAGGGGGGAAAAGATGTGCACAGATAAATCATTTATAACAAATACTGCAATATTCCATAAAACAAAAAAAAACAAGATTTGCCAATTTTGATTTCATGGTGACTTTTAGAATAAGTATAAATTAAGACTCTGAATGATAAATCAGCAACATCCTTTTAGCTCTGCCACTAAATAAATTCCACAGCTGCTGCTGCAATAATTTCATATACTTGTGACATTTGCTGTTTTCTTCTGTGAGGAAATCTTTGTTACATACGTCCATTTCTAAGTTTGTTTATTTAATGACTGATGGTTTCAAGACATGGCTTTGTTCGTCATTATAGTCGAACATGAAAGCTTATCTAATAAATCATAGGCCATTAAGTGTGTAGTCACAGGCTCAGCAGAGGTTTCCCAAACTATGACGAAGTTCTCTTATCTTTGCTAACAGATAAATAGTTTTACTTTACTACTATTTTTACCATGTTTGGAGCTTTGGAGACTGCTTTTCCTGGCTCCAAGTCCAAGTTACTACAGTTACTGAGGTTTGTTTGACGATGGGAATGAGTTCAGAGAGATCTCTCCTCAGAGTGTTCTGTTTGTGTTAATGTCATTGATGGAAATGGTTTCTCCAGTGCATTTATGTTAGGTTAGGTAGGTTTTCTCTCAGGTGCCCTTGTTAACAAAGTCCTTAATGTGTGGGTATTAGTGTGGATTATGTTTCTCAAAATAATTACAACATCCTCATTACAACATACAGACATTAACTGTGAGTTTCTTTGTGTAGTGTGGTTCCATCTGGATTTACTCTGGTACAGTGTGATGTTCAGGGTCATAGGTCAGCTAAAGGTTTGTCGTTCTAACGGCACAAAGGGATTCCTCAACTCCTCAGCTTTCTGGGAGGGAGAAAAAACAACATAAGGAGTAAAAGGTGACCTAATAGAGACACCCTATTAGGACCTAAAAGAGTTCATCCTTTGAAATGTGATGGTTAAGTATTGTTACAGAACAGCTATATGTCTATACTGAAAAATATTTGGTGTGGGATTTACTTTGAAACAATTTTCACTCAGAAATTACTAGTAAATTTAACAAATACTTACAAAAAAACAGCACGTAACATCAAGTTAAACATAAATTACATATTTGGAGTATAAGACCAATTCATTGTAAGATAAATGGTCAGAGTAAATACCACTGGCTCCACTGTGTAGGAGAAAACAACTATAACAGAACATGCATTTTTCCTCTCTGCTTTTTCACTGTATCCAGAAGACTAGAAATATGACTGCATTCGCTATTTAGCAATTTTAGTGCATTGCTGGTTCACTTGAAGGCCATGGAAAAAACAATAAAGAAGACTTTTTGCAGAGACTGCCATGTGCTCCTCTGGTACACAGTGTAACTTCAGATGTAAGGCTAAAGACTGAGGCCGTGTTGGTATTCTGTTGGTAACACACTGCAAAACCATTACAGGAAATGCCCTCGGATGGGCCTCTGAACTTAAATGAAAAAGTGAGCGAAAGAGTGAGGCAGTGTTTTAAGTGTAAAGATACCAAAACAAAGAATAAATTTATGTGTTTATATGCTTACAATCTCTGTTCCAAAGCTTAACTTCCTTTTAAAGTCACCATATAGTCCATTTTTGGGGAATATTTCAGTATTTAGTATAAATTATTTATCCATGCATATCATTTTTCTTCAAATACATATGCCCTTGTAATTTTTAATCAAAATTCTGTTCCATGCCGACAGTAACTGTTATGGAACATCCAAAGTGACTTGTTTATAATGATTTGCAATTGATTTTTATAGTTTGATGTCAGCTTATTTGATGTTTCTAAGCTAGCCGTAAAATGATGCAATAAATATAAAAATAAAAACACACATTGGTAAAATAGTTCATTTTAGGTAAAAAAAAAAAAAAAAAAAATGTTTTTGTGTTGAATGAAATATGTTTATTTAAAATCAGCATTTCATATATAAGCTCATATGGCACAATCAGTGTAATATGACTGAATTATACAGTTGTCATAGTTATGCTGATATGTGGAAACTGCAGAAAAAATCAAATGTGAGGTTTGCACCAGCGACCACATGGCTATTGTTTGTGGAAAACCACGTGAAGTGAAGAGGTGAAAAGAGGAGCCCAGCAAGTCACTGAAAGCTTTCTGGCATGATTTTCAGTGCAGTGACGCATTATTGATTTTTAGTGGAATGTAATGAAAAATGAATCTTCTGGTTAAGTGCTTTGGCGAGACCCAAACACCATGCAGATGTGGTAAAACATGATGTCATGCTTTTCTTCTTCGGGAAGTTGGAAGTCAAAACTTATCTGTAACCGCTAGACACACCTTGCATAAATTCATAAACAAGAGCTAAAAGTAATTTACATTTTCCAGTCACTTTATTTCCAGGAAACAAGCTTATGTCTATGTATTGCAAAAAAATGGCTTGCTATGGGAATGAAAGCCAAAGGAAAAATGGTGGGTGAAACTGACCAGCGGTAGAGCTGCAGTCAAAACAAAGACTGAGGTGATGCAGATTTGTGTGTCTGGTTGAGTTCAAACACTAAAACGTTGGATCCCTAGAGCACAACGACTAACCAATTATACGCTAGGTTGTCCAATGACGTATTTTGCACCTGGAGTGGCTACATTTGTTTGGTCTGCTAAACACAGTGATAGCAGAGAATAAAATAAAATAATAAATGAAGGCAGAAACATCAAAGAGTGATTCTCCTATATGTTATTTGTGATAGAGCAGTGTTTTTAAAGCATGCATGACTGTTTAAATTCAGCTTTAAGATAAAGAGAGATGTGATTTACTAAAGCAGAGATGGCACAAACAAACGCACAATCTTGCCTTCTTGTATAAAGGAAAAGCTTACTCAACTTTCTTTTCATCAACATGTGAGGTCAGCGTTTGGTATACAGGGATGGGAATAATCCTCACTCCAGTCTAAAACAACATTCTCATGGTCATCTCTGGATGAGCTAGCTAGGTTTTTAGCCAAGTTTTCATTGTCTCATTAAACAAGACAGTATCACAGCTTACTGTATGATTTGTTTGAAATTAGAGAAAGACCTCAAAGCGAACCACCCTATTTGATATTTGATAAAAGCTGATACGCCCTCACAGAAAGCTTTTTCTAAATCGAGACCTGCTGAGCACGTACATGCAGCAGGCCAAAAGGCCGAGCGTGGTTATAATATCAAGAGAAACTGGGCGTGTGATTCTCTTTGTTTTTGGAGACAATGAGGTCATGCGGCACCGTTTCGCTTAGACTGATGGGTGACAGATTTAAAGACACTGAAATCGTTAAATTGTAATAGATTCTTTGTTGAATGAGCCAAATAAAAGCACAGAAATTATGATGGATTTTCAATCACCATCAGCACTGCCAACATGCCTTAAAAGCCTCTGAATAGAAAAAGCCAAAATGGTCAATTAAGGGGACACAGTGTAACACTGGAAATCTTTCATTACCTGCTTTAAACGCTTAGATCAACTTCTTTTTGAAAGATTGAGTAAAATCTATCATTAAAACCTGTGCTGAACAGTTTCTTTGGCTCTGTCTTATTGCCTTGGAAGTTAGGGAGACTGAGAACATTATTTTCATCATATAAATGATCATTTATAGCACGGAGAGCAGGAACTCTTTTTGACGATGTCGCCCCTTCTTTTGGAAACTGCAAAAAACATGCTCGTCTCCATCATATTTGGATTATCTGATGCATGTGTTATCATGTACAGTAAATTAATCTACATTATCAATATATACATTGACTTGAGAGTTTTCTTTGGGGGATTCTTTCATTAATCATCTTAATAGGGTAGTCGTGGCCTAATGGTGTGTGTGTGTGTCTGTGTGTCTGTGTGTGAGCATTTGTTCACTACTCACTGCTGTGTGTGTGCACTTGGATGGGTTAAATTCAGAGCACCACTTTTGAAAAAGTTCATAAAGAGATCAATTTAATTAAAAATATCTTCATTTGTGTTCCGAAGATGAACGGTCTTATGGGTGTGGAGCATCAAAATGAATGATGACAGAATTTTCATTTTTGGGTGTACTAACCCTTTAAGTTTAATTCATTTATGAACCTAATGCATTCTTGTATTTTCAATTTACAAGATGTGCTACTCATGCTGTAATGTTGCACCTGGTCTACACTGGCAAACAATCCGAAAAGATCACCTCAATGATAAAGGCCCACCAAGAACAATAACTATAATCATAACTGTATTAGCGTCCACACCAACAGACGATAACATTGTTTATTTTGAAGCGAATGATGCAGTTTAAATGCTCCAGGTCTTTAAAGTTGTCACACTTGCTGTGTATATAATCCAGAAGACGAGGAAAATAAAGCAAAAGAAGATTTAATGAAGAGATAACACACTAGCTTACAATATCAACACAAGACGAAGGACTGAAGAAACTGAGTGCTTGATAAGGTCTAGTCATTTGTAACAATGTATGCAGGTAAAACGAGGAAGGCAGAAGAAACAGGTTCCAAAAACACAAAAGGTTTATGTCAAAAAGCAAGCAAACAGCAGGGTTGGGTAGGTTACTTTTAAAATGTATTTCACTACAGATTACAAAATACATGCTTTAAAAAGTAATTTGTAACGTATTTCGTTACATTACTCAAGTTTAGTAACTTAATCTAAATACTTTAGAATACTTTGGAATACTAATAAGTGTGGAACAAACACAAAAAAGGTAACTGCAAGTTTTTATCTCACAATTCTGACTTTTTCCCTCAGAACTGCGTGATGTAAAGTTGCAATTGCAAGTTATAAAGTCAGAATTATGAGATATAAACTCGCAATATTAAGAAGTCAAAATTATGAGAAATAAACTCGCATTATTGAGAAAAGTCAAAATTTTGACAAACTTGCAATAGTGAGAAAAGTCAAAAATATGAGATATAAACTCACAATTTTGAGAAAAGTCAGAATTATGAGATTTAAACTTGCATACTAAATTCACAATTGCAAGAAAAAAAGTTTATATCTCCCAATTCTGACTTTACAACTTGCAATTGTCAGTTTAATTCTCGCAATTCTGAGAAAAAGAAGTCAGAATTGTGAAATGCAAACTCACAATTGATCCCTCTTAAAAGTATTAAAATGTTGATGAAACTTAACTCCGCTTTTTCAGACTGTCAGAGTCAGAGAATCACCAATTGCTGTTTAAATGACATTAAAATTCAAAGTAATCACTTTGGTAATCTAAAATACTTTTCAGATGTAACTGTAATCTGATTACCACCCATTTAAAATGTAACTGTAATGAAAAACAGTTACTTGAATTTCATTACTCCCCAACCCTGGCAAACAGGCAGTGCAAACACATCTTAACATAACAGTGACCAGAACAGAGTGCAGTCAAGGGTGCATCTGAAATAGAAAACAGAAACGAGATCATAGATTAAACACAGCTGAACTGAATAACAATTGAACAAATGAGTGGTGAGAAATGAAAGCTCTAGCGCAAGTTCTGCCAGGAAGACTCAAATGTTACGTCACTGAGTTTAGATCTAACCAATCATTATCCAACACATGTAGTATATAAGATCGGTAGGCCTACTAACACACGTCTGAGTTCGCAGATGCTGACGTCAACCTTTACCTCCATCCTCCCCACCACCACCAGGATGGTCCCTGTCCATACCTCCGGGGGGGTCGGCTACGCCCCTGCCTTCATTTTCAGGCAGGAAATGCAGAGTCCGCAACCCTCAGGATCTAAGCTACGGACGGGGCCTACGCCAAAGAACTTTCTTACTATATTTGCTTGCTGATTGTTAATAAATATCATTGTTACGTTATCTTACCTCCCGAGTCTTTCTGGCCGAAACAGAAGACACAAGCAATTGGGTGGTCAAGATAATCGAGACTTTACATAGAATTGACGGAAGGGGAGAAATCGGCCCAAAATCATTCCGATTATCTAGAAGTGTGTACCAGCTTTAGGCTACATTCATACTGTGAGTACAAATCCAATCTGATCTAAAATTATTGACTGTCCACATTGTCTATTACAGCTGTTCAGATCTAATATGTTCATGCCGTTCTTTCGTTTTCCACCTATTTAAAAACTGAACTGGTGGGATTTAATAGATTTCAAACTGAATTTTTGTGCCAAATTTCAAAACCCTAAACTTTTATGAAGGTACATTCTTAGACAGACACCCGTCATCAGATCCAAACTGATCTTAAAAATACAAGCCAAACCAGGAACTTTAAAACAACCTGCTAATATTCCTCTACAGTTTGTTGACTTGACAGTTTTTGCAGAAGTTACATGATGAAAAATACAGTGGGGGAATAAATCTCCAAAAACATTTTGATTGTAGGAAAAGGATTTATTATAGTTAACATTTTAAAAACACAGGCCAACTGAAAGAAGAACCGGCTTGTATCTGCTCTACCACTCACCTTGTGATTTTCAGCTTATGGCGCATTACACACATACACATATATGCACAAGTTTATCCTTCTGCATATGTGTCCTCATGCAGCTCATTTGATAGCACTTGGCTAGCAACATTGTACAGATTTGAGTTCAAGACAATTCACATACTATAGCATGTAACTTGAATGTATTGTTCAACATAAAACATGCCTATGTTTGCAAAACTCCCAAAGCTTACATAAATTTTACTACATTTTCCAGCTGAAATGACCAATGTTAACAGTAAAACTCTAACAGTAAACAGTAAAACTATTTTCACGTGGTTCTTTTCTCAATATTTTATGACCTCAAAACACATTTACCATACACTATAAACCCTAACGCTCAAAATACTTATTTGGTTTGAGAAGGACAAACGTAAATTAAACTAATTAGTTCAGTTAAATGAACTGTTAAGAGTATTTAAAACTTTCATTTTCTTTTGAGTTCACAGAACTGACATATTTCAAATAAACTGAACTGTTTCATTGCTTTGAGTTGCATGAACTCATTTCTTTTAATTTAGACTAACTTAAGTTTAACTGAAACTGGGCTGGGATTTCTATTTCCCAGCATTCTATGCCCATGGCACTCAACAGGGTGAGTGGATGCTAAAATTAAGTGTTATATAATGTTTTTTCTGCAAGATTAAGGGAGATTTATTAGTGATTAATGTTTTGTTATAATAATTTAGAAGAGTTTCCGTTAATGTGGGTTTTTGGAGAGTTACCATCATGGTGACAAGTGGCGCACTCATTGAGTACGAGTACTCTGAAACACAAGGCGATGAAAGAGTTAAAAAAAAATGGAATGGTGGCTTCAGCAAATGCATTTTTATTTCATGTTTGCTTTTTAACAGTATCGGTTTGGTTTAGGGTTTAGTGTAGATTCACGTTAATCTGTTTCATATTAAAACCGAACACACTTTTAGTGCCACTCACTGGACACTTCACTTTGAAAGTGTCATGAAAGGTACAAGAATCAATGTAATATCATTTTGTGGAAATGTTGCCGCAGGCACATTGTTGCAATCAGTCTGGGTTGGCATTGTTTGTTGCTTCATGTTAGGAGTATCCGCTATGTAAATGTATACAAAGTAGGCTAGGACAGAAACTTTGCAGTATTTGTTTTTTCCCCTAGTCAAGAATATAAGCAGATGAAATGCAGTTAAACTATGTTGGGCAATTTTAATTAGAAAGTAAGTGCTATAATCTTGACAAAGACAGAAGTTTATAAAACACAATATTCCATTCTTCATCCCCTAAATCACTTTGGACATACAAAGTTTTCAGCAGTCAGTTCTGATATTTTTAACCACGTGAAAAGAGACACGTATAAATAACAAAGACAGAAAGCACACGTTGTTGGGCTGTGCATCTGACATACAACATTAAGTTAGAATTGCACATATGCAGTGTGATTTGGATACATGCTCTTGAATTAGCCATGACAGGTAGAAAACTTTGGCTAGGGAACAAGGTTGAAACCGCCAGCTCCCAAAGCTGAAAGTCATCTTTCATCTGCTGTCTAGACAGCCTCAGGCCCTTTTTAGCCGCAGCCAATCGGCTTGCTCATTTTCACAACCAAGGGAGATCTGCAAGACCATGCTGACCCACACTGCACACTTTTATTCCCACCAAGGCCAGACCAGAGATGTGCTCCAAAGCCACTATAAACAGGTAAAATGTCAGAGAATTCTGCCTTTTCTCATTTATCTTCATAAACCATCCAGAGAACACTAGCAGTTCCATTAAAGGGATAGTTCACCTAAAACCAAAACTGAATCTGTATGACTTTCTTTCTTCTGTGAATTGTACAATTAACTTTCATTGTATAGGCAAAAACAACTGAAACATTCTTCAGAATATCTATTTTGTGCTCTGCAGAGGAAAATCACATATATTTGGAATGACATCATTTTCATTTTTAGGTGAAGCGTAGTGTTGTTATTTTTAACTAAAACTTTGAAAAACTATTAAAAACATTTTTGTTAATTGACATAAAGCTGAAGTAAATTAAAACAAATATTAGATGATGCAAACTTAATAAATAAGTTTAAGGAGAAGCAGTTAATTTAACTGGAAAAAAAAAATTAAAACAAAAACTAAACTAAAACTGAAGTAAAAATAAATTAAACTTAAATAATATTTTACCCCCCCCCCCCCCAAAAAAAAAAACTAATAAAAATGACAAAAACACATAACTCAATTACAAAAGAACTCAAATTAAAATGACAACAATAGAAACTATTTCAAAATATTAATAAAAACTATAATAGTTATAAATAATACTAAAATACCACTGAACTCTTGGAACTGTAAATAAAATTTAGTTTGGTGAATTTTCTGGAAGAAAACACTGTAATTGTGTGTACGTGTTTGTGCTTGATGTACAACTTCATTCTCAGGAAAAAAAAAAAAGTAAGTCTAAGTTTAGTCCTGGGTAGCATTTCATGTTTACTTGTGCCTGCGGCATTTACATCAGAACCTCTTGTGAAATGTCAGAGGATGACCACAAAGCCAACTGCCCCCGCACTTATAAGGTCCTGGCATCAAAGATGGCCATAAATGTCTTATATATATATGAGTGAGAATATTTTGGCTGTGCAGGAATGTAGAATGTTAAAAATAGATACAGTAGCATGGAGATGTATGATCATGTTCCCACACCTCAGCTTTATTTACTGTGGACAAGACAAGATTCACCCTTATAACATGCAGGTGTTGTTTCTTATATCTGTGCAAAGATGTTTAATATGTGGCTCAATGTAATGTCTAGATTAAAGTTATTATGGGGATTCCTTTAACTGCACCAAGGTTGCAGTTGGACTAGGCTTTGTGTAACACTGTTTACACTGTTTACACAGTTTAAGAGCTCACTGTTGTTTGTGCACTTGTCAAATCTGACAATAAGATCTCTGAAAACACAGAACGGCCATGTGAAAGCATGTATCTGGACTACATGGTGGGAAAACATCTTTTCTGGGCCATCCCCTTTTACTCATCTGATCAAAAGGTTTGAGACAGACACTAGTTGCTTTCAGTCAAGGAGGTCTATATACCAATTCTTTATAGCATTTCCTTTAGTTGCTCAGCCCGTGTATATATACTTACATTATGTGGGGGGAGGGGGGTTGATCCACCTCAGTTGAAATCACATTCCGGGGATGGGGCGGTCAGAGTACCGGCAATATGTAAGAAGTGTGTATATATAACGTAAGCATGAGGACTGACAAGGAAGTGACAAGGAATAGGGGGTATAAAGCTTATACACTGAGTTAACATGCGAACTAAATGGGTGACAGGTTAACATAATCATTAAGTACCCAAGGAAACTAACAAGAATAAGAAGAAAGTTAAATTTAAGGTACATTTACATGATAATGATGTACTAAAAATGGAACAGTTTTTTCTTTGTGTTTATTGTGTACAGACTACAATGTTGTGAGAATGGATCCAAAAAAATGATTAAAAACACTGTATTCTGCATGCCAGGCTAGTAGTTGGTGATGTCTCTTCGTAAAGAAAAACTACATGCCTGTAGACTGAATCTGAGCCTACAGAACACGTAGTACACATGCACATGACATCAGCGTTTTCACAAATTCACGTTTTTGTAGTTTACATGAAGACAATAATGGTATCATTTTCAAAAACTTTCACTTTGAAACATGTTTTCAAAAGTTTGTGTTTTCCGGCCACCAAAGCGACTTTGTCGTGTAAATGAACGACCAAAATGTATCCGTTTTTGTTGAAAATGTATGCATTTTTAGTTGAAAATAGTGTAGTGTAAACTAATGGAAAATTTACGTTGTGGGAACATTTTGTGGGATGGGAATACCAAAAATGTTTGATCTTGTGGGGGCATTTTTTGATCTCTATATGGAAAACAGCTTATAAATCATTCTAAATGATGTTTTTTGTAGGTTTAGAGGACAGAATACAGTTCGTACAGTATAAAAAAAACATGTTCTATTGTCTTTCTATCATCTTTGTGTGTCTTTACTTATGTCTATTCATGCAGCAGCAGTATATCTTACATGCTCACAGATGTCTGTGCATCTATTGGCAGTTGCAAGGTTAAAAACCTTGCCATATTCATTGCCAAAAGTATACTTCTAGAGTTGTCATGATCAAAGGCTTGACAGTAATTCACACTCTTGTTTTTGCTATTTTCCATTTCTGTTAATGAATTAAGCTATAGACCTATTTCGATTTTAAAATGACTAAATGATACGCATATTTATTTTATGGAATACAGAATTTATGGAATTATGGTTTAAATCTAGTGCAAGAAAAACGGTTAGTGTTTTTGCATTTTCAGATATAATGTTATCAATTCTGTGCAGTAACACCTAGACAAAGGTTGAGCATGGCCAGAAAACAATGTGAAACATATGGAAAAATCATAACACATGCATATGACGTGGAGAAGTCACTATGTATTGAGACTCCACCTTATGTTTACGTCTAAATAGATCTCAATAACAGATGTTTTGAGAACAAAACATACTAATGATTTCCATACTGGAAAAGATCCCCGAGATAAGTCTGGCCCTTTCAATGACTACAAACAAAAACAAATTTTCAATGACTGTTTTAATCAAATCACCGCTCCAGCATAGCTTCCAAATTTGACCCCTGATTTTGACACTGGTTTTGGTAGTCTCAAGGCAGTGGTGTTTTAGTTTCATTCACGCACAGATGAATGCTAAGTGATTTTCCTAGACATGCTGTTCTCTGCCAGAGAAGAAACTAAAGCCTCGGGGTGGAGTTCACAGCTGTGAGTCTGTGTCTGAAGAACGCATGGGCCGAAGGCACACTGATGAACTCCATGATGTGTAGCTTCTTTTGCATCTAACCCTGTTGGCATCAGCAGGGCTTCCACGAGGCCGCGGAGAGGGATCTTGAGGGGAAACTTGGAATGAGGCAATAAGTAAATAAATGTTCCGTCTGAAAAAAAGTGGGCTTCTCCATAACAGTCCTCTGCTCAGCCTATTCCTCACAAATGAGAAGTGATTGTTTGTTTGACTGTGTGATCATTAAACGTGGTCTAATTACCTAGGGCAGTGGTGACTGTTGATGTTATAGATTAGCATTTGGATTTCAGAGATCTAAAAGACCTGAAATAATGAGGAGAACACATTTCTTGATGGGTGATGGAAGTTCCCTCGTCTTAAAACGAGTATGAATCCTCGGTCAAGTAGTGAGACGACAGGCAACTTTTCTGTGAAATGTGATGGCAGAAGCATGTGTGGTGTGCATAAATGAGCATCTGTCCAGGAGTGTGATTCAGTAAAACCAGAGCAGGTGCAGTGAGGTCATAGTAAAGGCTGTTTATTAGTGTGTTCATACTGAATTTGGATTGGCCTGTTGATGGAGGCTGATGTTTTGATGTACGAGGAAGATGAATTTGTTTTGACTGTAGATGTTACTTGACTTGAGGCTTAAAGAGTTAGTTCACCCAAAAATGAAAATTCTGTCATTTATTACTCACCCTCATGTCGCTCCATACCTGTAAGACCTTCGGTCATCTTCGGAACACAAATTAAGATATTTTTGATTAAATCCGATGGCTCAGTGAGGCCTTCATTGACAGCAAGTTAACTTTCAAATGCCCAGAAAGGTACTAAAGATATATTTAAAACTACTTTTAATATTACTACAGTGGTTCAACATTAATGTTATAAAGCGTAGAGAATATTTTTCGCGTGCCAAAAAACCTAAAATAATGACTTTATTCAACAAAATCCAGTGATGGACGATTTCAAAACTGCTTCATAAAGCTATGAAGCTTTAAGAATCTTTTGTTTCGAATGAGTGGTTTGGAGCGCCTTAAGACCTTCAAAGGGTTAATTCACCCAAAAATGATATTTCTGTCATTAAATACTCACCTTCATGTCGTTCCAAACCCGTAAGACCTTCGTTCATCTTCGGAACACAAATTAAGATATTTTTGCTGAAATTAGAGAGGTTTTTTTTTATCTCCAAAAGAAAGCAACGAAATTACTCCATTACTATCCAGAGAAGTAGTAAAGACATTGTTAAAATTGTCCACTTGACTACAGTGGTTGAACCTTAATGTTATGAAGCGACAAGAATTTGTGTGCAAAAACAACAACAGCAAAAAAATTTCAAAAAAATTATTTCAAAAAAATGTTCCTCTTCCCTGTCAGTCCTCTACACAGTTGATGCAGTGAACGCAGTGCACGCAGTGCAGAGCTTCCGTGTTTACGTCCGAACGCTGGCTCAGTATTGGCCAATGCTATTCACGCAAACACCACGACGTATGTGATGCTTACGCAGGAGCCAGCCAATACGTCGACATTCTGACATAGAACACGGAAGCTCCACACTGCGTTCATTGCATCAACTGCATAAAAACCTGACAGTGAAGTGGAAAAATTGTTGAAAAATTGTAGT